>SJYO01038983.1:24158100-24758100 GCA_006410555.1 Capra ibex
AACTCGATAAAGTTTAGGACTTTCTACTACGACACTTTCACGACGTGACTTATACGGTCGTTTAAACCTTTTGAGTCGTCACCGGTGTCCTGACCTTTTCCAGTCAAAAGTAAGGTTAGGGTTTCTTTCCGGTACGGTTTCTTGCGAGTTTAATGGTGTGTGAACGTGAGTAGAGTGTACGATCATTTCTTTACGAGTTTTAAGAGGTTCGGTCCGAAGTCGTTATGCACTTGGCACTTGAGGGACTACAAGTTCGACCAAAATCTTTTCCGTCTCCTTGGTCTCTAGTTTAACGGTTGTAGACGACTTGGTACCTTTTTCATTCTCTCAAGGTCTTTTTGTAGACACAAACGAAATAACTGATACGGTTTCGGAAACTGACACACCTAGTGTTATTTGACACCTTTTAAGACTTTCTCTACCCTTATGGTCTGGTGTACTGGACGGAGAACTCTTTAGACATACGTCCAGTCCTTCGTTGTCAATCTTGACCTGTACCTTGTTGTCTGACCAAGGTTTATCCTTTTCCTCAGGCAGTTCCTACATATAACAGTGGGACGAATAAATTGAAGATACGTCTCACGTAGTACTCTTTACGACCTGACCTTCTTTGTGTTCGACCTTAGTTCTAACGACCCTCTTTATAGTTATTGGAGTCTATACGTCTACTGTGGTGGGAATATCGTCTTTCACTTCTCCTTGAGTTTTCGGAGAACTACTTTCACTTCCTCCTCTCACTTTTTCAACCGAATTCGAGTTGTAAGTCTTTTCCTTCTAGTACCGTAGGCCAGGGTAGTGAAGTACCCTTTATCTACCCCTTTGTCACCTTTGTCACAGTCTGAAATAAAACCCCCCGAGGTTTTAGTGACGTTTACCACTGACGTCGGTACTTTAATTTTCTACGAATGAGGAGCCTTCTTTTCAATACTGGTTGGATCTATCGTATAAGTTTTCGTCTCTGTAATGAAACGACTGATTCCAGGTAGATTAGTTCCGATACCAAAAAGGTCACCAGTACATACCTACACTCTCAACCCGACACTTCTTCCGACTCGTGGTTTCTTAACTACGAAAACTTGACACCACAACCTCTTCTGAGAACTCTCAGGGAACCTGATGTTCCTCTAGGTTGGTCAGGTAAGACTTCCTCTAGTTGGGACCCTAAAGAAACCTTCCTTACTACGATTTCGACTTCGAGGTCATGAAACCGGTGGGGTACACTTCTCAATTGAGTAACCTTTTCTGGGACTACGACCCTCCCTAACCCCCGTCCTCCTCTTCCCCTCCTGTCTCCTACTCTACCGACCTACCGTAGTGCCTGAGCTACCTGGACTCAAACTCACTTGAGGCCCTCAACCACTACCTGTCCCTCCGGACCGCACGACGCTAAGTACCCAGACGTCTCAGCCTGTACTGACTCGCTGACTTGACTTGACTTGACTTATCGACAGTACTATTACAACTTCCGTGATAGAACGAAGACCGTCCGAGCCAGGAAAGAACAGGACGACTCCTCGACTCTTTTGTGTGGTCTTCGTCTCGACCTCCTGCCCCCCGTCCAGACCAGAGACGACTCATCCTGTCAGCTGGACTTCCTTCAGTGCCGGCGTTGGAGTGGACTAGGATGACCGAAAAACAGACTAGGTACACGGGACGTTAGTTAGGTGACCCACTTAGACGGGGGGAAGAGGGGTACGAGTACGACCTTATTAATGGTCCATCGGGTGGACTCCTCAGGGGTCCTAGGGGTCCCTCCCACTTGGAACGTCCCCATTTCTCCGTTTGTCCATGTCCGGACACATTTCACTTACGTGATTTCATAAGTAAAGATTTGTGTTCACTTCGAGAGTGCACAAGAAAGGAGAAAGAAATGACCCCAGGTCGGGGCCACCTAGGTCCCATTAATCTTTACCCCTGTCTCAACCGCTGACTAAATCTCTCTCTATTCCTTTCTTACAACATCTATTCTTTTATCTCCTCTCTTTCTCCGACTATAAGGAACCAAATGTATCTTTCGGTTATTTTGGGGTTCTGTTCCTCAAACGGGACAAGTGCCTCCGGTGTCCACGGGAGGGCCAGAGGCCTCCCTCACTTCTACGTCTTACAGAAGGACAAGTCCAGAATCTTTGGGCCCGTCTATTCACTTGTGTCCCTCGGAGATACGAGGTTCCCCAGTCGGACTTTTTCTCTCATTCTCTCTCTTTCTTTCTTTTTTTCTGTGTCCCACTGTTTCGAAGAAGCTCGCTCCGGGTAATGAAATAAAAAGTTTCCCTGAAAATATGGAATTAAACATGTATCTTCCCTTACTTTCTATGTTCCAGTATGTCTCAGTCGGGTTTGTAAGGTCGTCAAAACGGGAATAGCTTTGGTCCTAAAAAGACATTTGGAAAAGGTATTTACTACAACACATGTAATAGAAGACCGGAACCTCCGGACACCTGTAAAATACTGGGAGAAAACTATTTTCGACGAGTTGGTCTTTTGAATAAAAGGAGAGTTTCACAAAAAAGAAATATAAAGATTAGATACAGTCGGAGTCTTTCATAGTTTGTCTCAATGTAAAGAGTGTCTCGTTTCCACGTCATTCAATGTTGTTTCTTTCTTGGTTAATCGAGTTTTTAGACTACACCAAGTAAAGTTCCGATGATAAAACCAAAAAAAAAAAATGTAAGGTTGACACAATTTATTACGTGAAGGTACACGTGTCACCTATTCTCTATACCCTTGAATCGTTGTTCGTAACCGGGTTTTTACTTTAGGATGTGGTCGTGATGAGATTATTGAAAATTGAGAAACTTTCCGAGATACAAAATCCGAAGGGTACGGAGAGTGTCAACCCTCCGACACGTGTTAGTATACGTATCGACGTTCTCAGACCTATTTGGACGGTTCGTTCGATCTTACGAATGTCTTCCCCAAACTAAACTTTATGAGGAGAGTACAGGTCCTCTGAATAATCGATCTCGGGATTCAACTAAAAGAGGTCTCTTTCCACCAACCCCTATCAGGGACAATTACAATCTTTGCATTCGCTTTTCGTATTACGTCATTCCGTCCGTCTGAGACCAAAACCCCCATCTACGAGTTCTTTCAGGTCCCCCTGGGGACTCCGGACTAGGGCGGAAACGTATACAGTCCGGAGGAAGGAGTACTGGAAACGGTGCCCACCCTAAGGAGTGCGACCGAGGGCCGTAAAGAATCCAAACACACACCCCAGAGGGGTGTGTACTAGGACTGGAACGTCTTCCCTACTCTGAGTGTGTCAGGGGTCTGGGGGGTGGACTCCAGTATGTAGGGGAGCCAGTCCTGTGGTACCGACACCGGTCGCCCGGGGGTCACACATTTGGTCGGTCCAGGGACCCCGGAGGACCCTGGGATCTTTCTTCACTTCCCAGGAGAGGGGAGGGGTGTCACCAGGGACTCTTCCGTCCGGGGAGGACAGAAGTGAAACCAAGACACGCTAAAAAACGACCAAACTTTCGAGCACGATGTCAACTTGTGAATGGAACCAAGACCGTCGGAGACAGAAAGGACAGGACGACTCCACTACTCTTTTGTCCTCTCGACCCGACTTCCGGCCCCCCGTCGGGACAAGAGAAGACTCCTCTCAGCTGACCTTCCTCTAGTGTCACCGTTGGAGTGGACGACGGGCGACTGAAGAACGGACTAGGGACCTTAGTCAAGTCGTCCACTTGGACGGAGGGAATGAGTTGGACTTACACGACCTTTTAACCTTACTAACGGTCCATCGGTGGACTCCGCGGAGGTACTCGGGGTCCCTCCCCCTTGGACCGTCCCCCTCTGTGAGTCTCGGGTGGTGTCGGGGCTGGGGCCCTCCCGGTGCCTCGGGGAGTCTCTTCTCGTGTGACGGGTCTCGTCGGTGGAGTCGAGGTCTGGGGTCTGTAGACTCACGACTGTAAGTCTACGTCCACGCCTCAAAAGGTCCTGTCCCCGTCCGGTCCAGGATGGGTCCAGAGGTTAGGATCGCGTGTTTGTCCCAGTCCAGATTTACTCGAGTAATATCTTTCGTGTGTCAGTGTACATTTATAGTAGTCACACCTGTCCTGAACCTCTCCAGATTTAGATGGTACATCTGTCCGGAACCAGTCCAAATTTGATCGAATTTCGACGAGAGGGTCCTGCGTGTCCAGTGTGTGTACGTCGCAGAGAGTAGAAACCTGTCCCTCGAGGGGGAGCGCACCCTTGATCCTACACGTAAATAACTTCTCCTTTATTAAACGCTCGAGTGGGAAGTGAGTGTAGTCCCGTCCCACTTTGACTTTCTTAGACACAGTAACTTGTAAGGCTGTCCGTTTTGTTTCACAATGGTTAACGAAACCGGTACACTACCAGTCACAGAGTCACATAGAGTGACAAGTAACTTAGGTTCCATCCGTTCCGCTCTCGTCCCTTCGACGTTCTTTTGAACCCCTCGACGTCCTTGACGTCTGAGCAAATTAGAGAGGACTGACCGCGTCGCCGAGATTGTCGTCTGAACGACATAAGAGACCAGAGCACCACTAGGTCGCCTGCGTCGGTATTGTGTCGGCGAGAAGACCACCTAGAATGACTACAAATGTCTCGTTTTCACCAGAGGCCGGTTCGGCCATGGAGCACTTCGCGTACGCGACATGACATTCACGCGAGTCGACTATGCATTGGTACATAAATGTCTTGTACCCTGGTCTCGATCTCCGACACCCCGCTCTCTCGGACTGGAGCGGTAGAACCGATTAAACGAAAAAAGGATGGAAGTCCTAGGTACCCTCTCCGTCCTTGAAAAATATCACGTCGGGTCACACCACATTTCTGTGTGTCCTACACCGTACTATTCTCGTAGGGGCCGAAGGTCGTCCTCCACCGGTGAGACCTTTGGAAAACCTTTTCATATAAGAAATAGCCTTATTTTTACACAACAATTTTAAAGTTGGTATGATCAATAATAAACGTTAGATTGTATAAGAATTTTCGAACCGTGGGACTAAAAACGCCAGGGTAATCAAGGAAACCAAGTCTAAAAGATCCATCTTTGTTCGGTAGTAAAGTTTGATCAAAGAAGATTAAGACAATAAACAATGGTAGCTTACTTTCCAGTGTGAACTTTCTTTTATTTTCGTTTAATGACGTTTGCAACTCACTGAGTCTCGTGTACTCGACGTCCATGAAAAAGAAGATTGTCAAAGTAAAGAGGAGTACTTCTTTTGTCTTTTTTAACGGTGGGAGGGGGTCTAAAAAACGAAGAGACTAGTTTGACTCGATTTACTTCAACTGTGAGTACAGTTGTTCATTGTCAGAAACTCCAAACTATACAGTATGGTCCTTTTGTCCCAGACCTCTTTTCCCTTGCGAGGATGTGGCGACCTCCCTTTGATGTAGGATTTTAATTCCGATTTTAAGTTCAACCTGAATTAATACTGTCACACACCAATGAACCTCATACTTGGTTCCCAGTTGCATATCGTCCGTTACACACTTCCGTTTAAACTATAGAGCGTACCCTCTCATTTCCAAAGAACACGTCGGCTATACGTGTCTAAGAAATCTTATGACGTACATAGAAAGTCTTAATATCGAAACGGAACTACATACCGATCCTCACCCTAACGACCTAGTATACCATTGAGATAAAATCAAAAAACCCCTTGGTGGTACGACAAGAGATGTCACAGAAGTGGTTAAATTTAAGGATGGTTGTTACAGGTTCACAAGGAAAAGGAGGTGTCGGAGACTTTGTGAACAATAAGCCTCTAAAGAAATACTACCGGTAAGATGGTCACACTCCACCATGGAGTAACATCAAAACTACACGTAAAGAGTTTATTAATTGTTACTCCTCGCAATACCCTACTAAGAAATGTGAAGTCTAAACATTTCAGGTGATTCACATTGTACAGTTGAACTGTTAAAAAAGTGTCTATTCCTAAATAATTTATAAACCAATAAAGGAAAGAGAATCAATTGATATCCCTGTATGCAATAGTACAATAAGTTCCACTACCCGAGGTAATACGTAGAAACTCGTCAAAATTTCGGTACGTAACGAGGGAAGTTTCCCTTCCGAACACGACCTTGGTTCCAGGTGGAGGGTTACTTTCGACAAGGAACTCGTTTAAGTCAGTGACGGGTCCCCCGTGTACCACTCTGGTGGTACAGTGGGCTGTGAAGGGTGTAGAGTCCGGAGTCAAACTGGTAAGGTAGACTCCACCTTGTCAAACGGAACCACTATGTCGAACTGGAGAAAGACATACAGATCCAGTCAACAATTATTAAATCCTAATTTAAATCCTAAGATATCCTAATGGTCGGGAGATTATCGTTTTAGATACAAAATTTCAATGTGGTCCTGTACCCCCAATGTGGTACTCGGATTCCCTCAAAGATGTCTAAAAAGACAAGACTGTAGTTCCCGGGAAGGGGTCAAAGTACTGTCGTGTTAACGGTCTCTGACCTACTCGATGTAACAACCGTCCCTCGTCCCGTCTTACTTCTACGTCCTTAGGAACACATTCTTAATGGTTCTTACACCTACGACTGTCGTGTCGGAATTTGGTTCGTGTCTCGGGAAGATTCACGTCCTCGGGGGCTGTGACACACCCCACACACAGGTACTTCTGTCCGGGTCTGTTCCGAAGACAAAGGTATCTCGGTTAAAACACATCACCACACAATTTACCTAAATATTGAGGTTTGTCAACATAGTCCCTATACACCTGAGGAAAAAGATAACTTTTAACCCCGTAAAAAGTAACTTCTCATCACAAAATATAACACAATCAAGGTCCACCTATCGCTTCCCTAAGTCAATATATATATAATGTATATATATGATATGTTATATGTAATATTATATTCGTATATATATATGTATATATACTTTTGTCTGGGTGTTTGTAAGAGAGTCTAATAATCCAAAGTCAACAAAAACAACAAGTCAGCGGGTCAACACAGACTGAGAAACACTGCGGTACCTGACGTCGTGTGGTCCGAAGGGACAGGGAGTGGTAGAGGGCTTCAAACGGGTTCAAGTACAGGGAACGTAACCACTACGGTAGGTCGGTAGAGTAGGAGACTACAGGAGAAGGAAGATGGGAGTCAGAAAGGGTCGTAGTCCCTGAAAAGGTTACTCAACCGAGAAGAGTAGTCTACTGGTTTTATGACTTCGAAGTCGAAATCGTAGTCAGCAAGGTCACTTATAAGTCCCAGTGAGAGGGAATTCTAACTAACTAAACTAGAGGAACGACAGGTTCCCTGAAAGTCCTCAGAAGAGGTCGCGGCGTCAAGTTTCCGTAGTTAAGAAACCGTAAGACGGAAGAAATGTCAAATCGAGAGTTTTGGTATACACTGGTGACCCTTCTGGTACTGGAACTGATATGACTGGAAACAGCCGTCACGTTACAGAGACGGAAAGTTGTACGACGGATCCAAACAGTATCGAAAGGACGGCTCTTCGTTTGTGGAAAACTAAAGTACTGACGTCAGTGGTAGGTACCACTAAAATCTCGGGCTCTCGTCCTTTAGACAGTGATGAAGGTGTAAAAGGGGAAGATAAACGGTACTCGTCATCCTGACCCGCGGTTCTAGAATCAAAAAAATTATAAATCTAAATTCGGTCTAGAGAGCGAGAGGAGGTAGTGGGAGTAGTTCTCCGAGAAATCAAGGAGAAACGAAAGACGGTCATCTCACCATCATAGACGTATAGACTCTA
The DNA here is from genome assembly GCA_006410555.1 of Capra ibex. NCBI lineage: Eukaryota > Metazoa > Chordata > Mammalia > Artiodactyla > Bovidae > Capra > Capra ibex. Next base: position 24,165,806 of record SJYO01038983.1, read on the forward strand.
ACAACTACAAAGAGGACGATAGAACTAGGGTCGAACATTGAGTAAATTGGGCCGTAAAGAGTACTACACGAGTCGCATATATCTAATTTGTTTGTCCCACTGTCGTCTGTCAGGACAGTAAGGGGAAAGAGTCAAAATTTGGTCAGTCAACAAGGTATGTCCCAAGATTGACAACGAAGAACTGGGTGTATTTCCAAAGAGTCCTCTGTCCATTCTACCAGACCATAAGGGAAGAGAAATTCTCAAAAGGTGTCAAACAGTACTAGGTGTGTCAATTTCTGCAACCACATCAACTTCTTTGTCTACATCTACAAAAAGATCTTAAAGAATCGAAAGAGATACTAGGTCACCTACAACCGTTAAACCAGAGACCAAGGAGAAGGAAAAGATTTGGGGCGAACCTGTAGACCTCCAAGAACTAAGTCTTTTATGACTTCCGATTGTACGTTATAAAATTCGTACTGGAACGATCGTACCCTTTGCTCACGTTACAGGTTACCAATCGCGTAAGAAATCATGATGTGAAGAGCCCTTAACCCTACTTCTAACTGGAAAAGGTCGGGACACCGGTGACGACCCAGAAGGTCTAAACGACTGTATAACTTACGTTGTGGAACTACCGTAGTAGGAAATTCCAAAACTTATCAAGTTGACCTTAAGGTAGTGTAGGTGAGCGAAATAATTGTCGTCACGAAGGATTCCGGGTGAACTGAAGCGAGGTCGTACAGACCGAGATCCACCGACTGGTGTAGTACCACCATTAGGTCAAGTAATTCTAGAGGAAACATGTCAAGAAGTACGTAAGAAAGGTAGAGAAGAACTGGAGAAGTCATAGATGAAACAGAGATGGTAAAGACAGGAAATAACACGGGTAGAAACCCGTTTTACAAGGGAACTATAGAGGTTAAAAGGACTTCTCTGGAGATTAGAAAGGGGAAGACAATAAAAGAAGATCAAAATAAGTGACAAGTAACTTCTTCCAGAAGAAAAGAGAGGCACGACAAGAAACCTTTAGACGCAAATCAACCTATCTGGAGAGTGAACGAAAAACGAAGAGAAGAAAGAAGTCGACAAACATTCCGGAGGAGTCTATGGGTGAAACGGAAGGACGAAAAGAAAAAGAAACCCTATCCAAACAGTGACGGAGGACATGTCATAGTGCCTTAGGTATCAAGAAGTCCGTGTGACAAATGATCTAGATTAGGGAACTTAGATAAGTAGTGGAGGTGACGTATAAGTATCCCTTAAACTAAATTCAACATGGACCGACCGGATCACCAAAGGGGGTGAAAGAAATCAAATTCGGACTTAAAAAGGTACTCTTCGACTCCTAGACTCGGTGTCGAGGTCCAAAACAAAAACGACTGACACATACCGAAGAGGTAGAAATCGATGTTTCTTACGTTAGTTAAAGTAAAGTCATAACTAGTGAACCACTACAGGTGTACATTTCAGCAGAGAACACAACAACTTTTTCCATAAACGATACTGGTCACGGAAGAGAACCGTCTTAAGTCAATCGTAAACGGGACGAAGTAAAACGAGAGGTTCCGGTTTGAACGGACAATGAGGTCCATAGAGAACTGAAGGATGAAAATGTAAGGCTTGGGGTTACTACTGATTTTGTGGACAAAAAACCACTACCAAGATCCTCCAAAAGATCCAGAAGTGCCTTGACTTGTTGAAGTCGAAGAAACCGTCATCAGCAGCCCCGTGTCTGAACCTAATGACACTTAAACTTACCAAACGGAACTTTTGTTTTGTTCTAGTAAGACAGTGAAAACTTCAACGAGGGTTCATGACGCAAAACTTGAGAAAACAACTAATACTCCCGATGAGGTAAAGAAACTACCCTAAGAACGGACTTCATCATCTATATTACCGGTAGACTTAATTTAAGTGGGTAAAGGTATGTGAAATCAAATTACTAAGGATTCTATAACTACAAGTAAGAATGGTAGAGGACGAACTGGTGCAGGTCAAATGGAACTAAGTACCCAGATTGTAAGGTCTGAGGATATGTTATGACAAGAAACGTCGTAACTTAAAATGAAAGTAGTGGTCTGTTAGGCGTTGACTCACAGTAAAGACGAAACCGAGTCGGTGAAGTAAGAAAGACCCCGATGATCATCGAGAGGAGACGAGGAGGAGTCATCGTATAAAGTCTGGATCCCCTGAGTAGTAAGTCACAGTATCCAAAAAGAGGAAAATATGTCAAGTACTTCACGAGTGTCGAGTATATGACCCCACCAAACGGTAAGGGAGGAGGTCACCTGGTACAAAACAGTCTAAAGTCTAATAATTCGATAATGTTTATGACTTATATCAAAGGACACGATATCTCACTTCACTTCACAATCAGTGAGTCAGTACACGTTGAGAGACGCTGGGGTACCTGACATCACACGGTCCGAGGAGACAGGCACCCAAAGAGGGCCGTTCTTATGACCTCACCTAACGGTAAGGGAAGAGGTCCCCCTTGAAGAGCTGGGTCCCTAATTTTGACCCAGAGGACGTAACGTCCGTCTAAGAAATGATAGACTCGGTGATTCCTGTGTCTTCTTGACGTGTTTTTTTCCAGAGTTACTGGGTCTATTGGTGCTACCACACTAGTGAGTGGATCTCGGTCTGTAAGACCTTAGACTTCAGTTCACTCGGAATTCTTCGTAATGATATTTGTTTCGATCACCTCAAATACCTTAAGGAGGACTTGACAAAGTTTAGGATTTTCTACTACGACAATTTCACGACGTGAGTTATACAGTTGTTTAAACCTTTTGAGTCGTCACCGGTGTCCTAACCTTTCCAAGTCAAAAGTAAGGTTAGGGGTTTTTCCCGTTCCGGTTTCCTACAAGTTTGATGATGTATTAACATGAGTAAAGTGAACGATCGTTCCATTACGAGTTTTAGGAAGTTCGATCCTAGGTTGTCATATAGATCTAAATCTTTTCCGTCTCCTTGGTCTTTAGTTTAACGGTTGTAGGTGACCTAGTAATTTTTAGTTGTCTTAAGGTCTTTTTGTAGATGAAGACGAAGCAACTAATATGATTTCGGAAACTGACACACCTAGTGTTGTTTGACACCTTTTAAGAAGTTCTCTACCCTCATGCTCTGGTGGAATGGACGGAGAAATCTTTGGATATACGTCCAGTTCTTCGTTGTTAATCTTGACCTGTACCTTGTTGTCTTTGTCTGACCAAGGTTTAACCCTTTCCTCACGCAGTTCCGACGTAAACAGTGGGACGAATAAATTGAATATACGTCTTACGTAGTACGCTTTCCGACCCGACCTCCTTCGTGTTCGACCTTAGTTCTAAAGATCCTCTTTATAGTTATTGGAGTCTACGCGTCTACTGTGGTGGGCATACCGTCTTTCGTTTCTCCTTGATTTCTCGGAGAGTTACTTCTACTTTCTCCTCCCACTTTTGCAACCGGATTTTGAGTTGTAAGTCTTTCGATTCTAGTACCGTAGTCCAGGGTAGTGAAGTACCGTTTATCTACCCTTTTGTCACCTTTGTCACTGTCTGAAATAAAAACCCCCGAGGTTTTAGTGACGTCTACCACTAACGTCGGTACTTTAATTTTCTCCGACGAGGAACTTTCTTTTCAATATTGGTTGGATCGGTCGTATAATTTTTCGTCTCTATAATGAAACGGTTTTTTCCAGGCAGATCAGTTCCCATACCGAAAAGGTCATCAGTACATACCTACACTCAACCTGATATTTCTTTCGACTCGTAGTTTCTTAACTACGAAAACTTGACACCACAACCTCTTCTGAGAACTCTCAGGGAACCTGATGTTCCTCTAGGTTGGTCAGGTAAGATTTCCTCTAGTCAGGACTTATAAGTAACCTTCCTGACTACAACTTCGACTTTGAGGTTATGTAACCGGTGACCTACGCTTCTTGACTGAGTAAAATTTTCTAGGAATACGACCCTTTCTAACTTCCACCCTTTTCCCCTGTTGTCTCCTACTCTACCAACCTACCGTAGTGGTTGAGTCACCTGTACTCAAACTCATTTGAGGACCTCAACCACTACCTCTCCCTCCGGTCCGTGCGACGTCAGGTACCCCAGCGTCTCAGTCTGTACAGACTCACTGACTTGACTGACTTGACAAGAATAGGTGTAACATATGTGAAATGTCTAAATGTTGTCCACTAATCTGTGGTTGGTCTTTTCCGTTACCGTTGGGTGAGGTCATGAGAACGGACCTTTTAGGGTACCTGCCTCCTTGGACCACCCGACGTCAGGTACCCCAACGCTTTTCAGTCTGTACTGACTCACTGAAGGGAAAGTGAAAAGTGAAAGTACGTAATCTCTTCCTTTACCGTTGGGTGAGGTCACAAGAACGGACCTCTTAGGGTCCCTTCCGCCTCGTACCACCCGACGGCAGATACCCCAGCACGTCTCAACCTGTACTGACTTCTCTGAATCGTCGTCGTCGTCTGTGGTTGTCAAAGGTAAGATGTAATGAGTATAAGCCTGAGTATGATTAAATGGTCCCGAGAATTGTCTTCCTTACGAGTTCGACTATAGGAAAATAAAGGTCGGAAATGTCACCGTAGTCGGAAAGTATTAGACTGTGCAACATTAAGTTTTACAAATTTTTGGTTCACAGTATAGTAAACCTGAGTTCGATTTGTCTACCACACCTGAACAGGATGTACGGTCTTCCAACGTTATTGGTGCAGAGGTTGTCTTCGGAACCCTCAATTAGGGGCACCGGACTTCGGTTTAGTCTAAACCGTCTACCTACATTGAGTGTAAGGTAGGAAACCTTTCGAAAGAATACATGTACAGTGTCAACTATAATTGAGATTCAAATATACCCGTTGATGAACGAGATCTCTTAGATGTTTTGTACAATAAAGTGTAAACGTATCGACGAAACGATGATACCCGGAGAGTGTCTAATATTTTTGTCTGTTACCGGGCTGAATGTGATCAAGACGAAAATCCCTAAAAAATTTCCGAACCAGATATTTCGTAGTATGTCCTTAGGGAATATTAGGGGTTCCTGTTCGATAACATCTTGTTCGATTGTTTAGAGAATTTCTCTACAATGTTTTTGTTTTTCCCCCTCTACCTTACAGTGAAGGGAGTGTCGTTTTAATATATTTCATAATAAATGAAAATCCAAAAATGTAGGTCTATTACTAAAGTGACGTCGTCTTGTTGTAAAATGTTTCCTTGTTGTCGTTGTTTAGGTGGGGTTTGGTGGACAAACCACCATACTCCGCCATAGGGTAAGTACCGTATCCCCCTTAGACTATTGGACCCCTTCCCCAAAGCGGTCCACTAAGTCTTTGTGGGCAACCTAAGGGAACACGGTAGATTTTGGCATAGTACGTGTTTGAGGGTGCCTTCTCTGAGAAGTATGCTCTGTATCTCTGGGGTCATTACTCAAAGCTTCCGGACTCAGACTTTGTCTGTTTCTATTACTAAGGATAGGGCAGCTGCGTAGCCTTCTAGGGGTGAACACCTGTTTAATTTTCCAATTGTGTCTTTAGTCTCCTCTAGAACCTTTTACTTCCCTTTGGACAGTGAGGATTGTTAGACCGACAAAGGTACAAACGAGAATAGTAGTGGTGTCACACATATGGAGATTTTTGTCGACTTAGATTTTTAATATGAATAACCCGTATATATGGATTGGGGGGTAATGATTTTAGGAAACTAACCCTCCTAAGATACTAGGAACAAATACAATTACTAAGAAGGACCTATGGCCCTAGACTTCTATGTACGGAAGGAGAAAAATTTGTTCTCCTTCCCTGAGGGAAGTTACAATGAATACCCATATTTAGGACCGGTTTAACACATCCTTATCGATGTCCTACAGAATTTAATAGATACGTTCGGACCGACAGGTGATTAGGAAATTTAGTATTGATATGATTTCAAGTCGATGTAGAAAAGAGACCAGACTCAAAACGAATATTACTGAATCTTGGGTTATTACTGTGGTTTAGTCTGTCTGGAAATACACTCGTAGTGTTCGACACCTGACTTTTTGTTCTAGCTTAAGTCACCCTATTAACGACACCCTGACTCCCTCATTAAATACTTACCGAGGAGACCTTAACATACCCTGACCAGGGGATTCCCCATACGTTACAGATTAACGAGAGTAGTTTTAGTCAGGACGTTAGGAGTGTTTTCCGACGCAACCGTCCATGTATTTCGGAAATTGGTATGATTATAATGGTGAGTAAGTCTAGTAGGTTAATATACCGTACCATCACCATACAGTGGGGGAGAAGGGTGTTAATCTAGTTCCTTCTCCCGTTCCTCCCTAAACCTTTAACCGAAATTCAGAATTTTTTGAGGTTTAAACCCTATCTACAATATGGCTAATTTGGTTAATAAGTAACTGTAAATTATGGTCTTGCCTGACCTATAAAATAAAGGTTCGAATCCACTCCCTAGGAATACATGAGAACTTTCGTTGTTAAAGATAGTTCCTTTCACATGTTCTTGAAAGAACGGTCCTAACGTTTAATATATGGACGGATTTAAGAAGTGAAATATTAAGATTAGTGAGTAAACAATATTATTCTTCCTCTAACCCTTATACCGAAGGTCATTTAGTTTGGTCTGGAACCCTTCCGAGGGGACTTTGTGTACCAGAAAATTTCAAATATTTCTTTCATGACGTTACAAAGTTTTTCAAATAACCTGAGGAATATCGTCGATAATACCCTTGACAACGATATCGGCACTGGTGTCGTCATCGACCTCCCCGTGAAGAAGTTTGATATGTTTGCTGATGTAAACATGTCGTTACCGTGGTCTTACGTGCAAGACGGACCCCTTTCGTTTGGGTGTATCTGGTTCTTTAATTACTTGTCAACCAACTAAATCTTTTACGTCAAGAGGATGGTCCCCTGCTTCATGTTTCAAAATTTAATGCTTAAGTAGAACACACTAACCTTATAGAGAAGTAGATCGCAGTGTGGAGCATTCATGTTAGTTTCACGTATATGAACCCTAGTTAATAGATTTGTAAACTCTTCTGTACAAGTATTATTAGATAAGAATCTATCAAAGGTTAATGTCCGACGATAAAGATTATATGTCTTACGAGTGAATGTCGATGAGGGTCTTTGACTAAATAAACTCCTTTAACTCTTTTCGGATGTATTTGAATTGGGGTACTACACCTAATTTTGAAATTCTCCTCCTAACGAACCATAGTATTATAGTCCTACATATAAAAACTGACAAAACACAGATCAGGAGTCTGTGTACTCTCTTTGGTAGGCTCTTAACTACTTCTTTGTTCAACGAGCCAGTTACATAAATGAGGACGTTTTTGTTTTTCCCCCTCTACATTACCCTTAAGGGTTATTACATGAAAGTGTTGGAACTCTTTAAAGTGTCTTTATCGTGGACATTTTTGTTGCATATAATTCTTTGATACAATTACTAATAGAAAGTACGAAAAGAATGTTATTATCGGAACAATGTTTGGGGTTTCGGTCTGGGTCTTCTCTCATACTGACCCTAGAACTTTCGTACCTGGAACCTTGTGACCCAACCGGAGTCCGTACTTACAACGGATACGTGAACAAGGCTCTGATCGGGTCTTCCCTTACCTGATCCCATTTTTGTTCCTCTAGACCCGATACAGTCACATCGCAGAACCCTTTCTATTCTAGTTTCTTTCAGAACGTCAGACATTAATCCCTATTTTCGACCTGAGTCTCTCCTGAGACGTGGAGTCAGGTTTTGTCCGACGTCAGGGGACTGGGTAATGTGGTCTAAAGCGCAAGACAGAAGTAAGAGTAGTGAAAGAGGGTCTGGTAATCCCGTTGTTATGGGAATCAAAAGGTTTTCCAGGTCGAGGGTTTCATAGTGGTCTATGAGATGATTGGTGTTTATTCCCGTAGTATATCGAAATAGTGTTATACTTGGAATATTTTGTAACATTAATAGAGTGATATAGACAATTAAAGGATGGGACAAAAACAATACATAAAAGAAAATAGCGATATGAGTTAAGAGTCAATAAAGGGAAGTATTCCTTCGTAAGGGACGACAAATCATACATAAAGAAAACAAACATTTATAAAAAATTTACGTATCACAAGAAAACACACATATATACATTTAGTACATCTACCATATCACACACAAACACGTGTTTACACGTGATGAGAGATTCAAGTCAAGTCAAGTCAACGAGTCAGCACAGGTTGAGAAACGTTGGGGTACTTGACGTCGTGCGGTCCGGAGGGACAGGTAGTGGTTGAGGGCCTCAGGTGGGTTTGGGTACAGGTAACTCAGCCACTACGGTAGGACGGTAGAGTAGGAGACAGCAGGGGAAGAGGAGGACGGGAGTTAGAAAGGGTCGTAGTCCCAGAAAAGTTTACTCAGTCAAGAAACGTAGTCCATCGGTTTCATAACCTCAAAGTCGAAGTTGTAATCAGGAAGGTTACTTGTGGGTCCTGACTAGAGGAAATCCTACTTGACCAACGTAGAGGAACGTCAGGTTCCCTGAGAGTTCTCAGAAGAGGTTGTGGTGTCGAGTTTTCGTAGTTAAGAAACCGCGAGTCGAAAGAAATATCAGGTTGAGAAGATAGGTATGTACTAGTGACCTTTTTGGTATCGGAACTAATCTACCTGGAAACAACCGTTTCATTACAGAGAAGAAAAATTATATGATAGATCCAACCAGTATTGAAAGGAAGGTTCCTCATTCACAGAAAATTAAAGTACAGACGTTAGTGGTAGACGTCACTAAAACCTCGGGTCTTTTTATTTCAGTCGGTGACGAAGGTGACAAAAGGGTAGATAAAAGGTACTCCACTACCCTGCTCTACGGTACTAGAAGTAAAAGACTTACAACTCGAAATTCGGTTTAAAAAGTGAGAGTAGAAGTGAAAGTAGTCCTCCGAGAAATCAAGAAGTGAAAGATGGTATTCCCACCACAGTAGACGTATAGACTCCAATAACTATAAAGAGGACCGTTAGAACTAAGGTCGAACACGAAGGAGGTCAGGTCGCAAAGAGTACTACATGAGACGTACATTTAATTTATTCGTCCCACTGTTATATGTCGGGACTGTATGAGGAAAAGGATAAACCTTGGTCAGACAACAAGGTACAGGTCAAGATTGACAACGAAGGAGTGGACATATATCCAAAGAGTTCTCCGTCCAGTCCACCAGACCATAAGAGTAGAGAAAGTCTTAAAAGGTGTCAAGTAACACCAGGTGTGTCAGTTTCCGAAACCGTATCAGTTATTTCGTTTGTATCTACAAAAAGACCTTGAGAGAAAAGGTACTGGGTCACCTACGACCGTTAAACTAGAGACCAAGGAGATGGAAAAGATTTTGGTCGAAGTACCAAGTGTATAACGACTTCGGACCGAACCTCTTAAAATTCGTAGTGAAATGATCGTATACTCTACTCACGTTCACACACCATTAAACTCGTAAGAAACCGTACCGGAAAGAAACCCTAACTTTACTTTTGACTGGAAAAGGTCAGGACACCGGTGACGACTTAAAAGGTTTAAACGACCGTATAACTCACGTCATGAAAGTGTCGTAGTAGAAAGTCCTAAACTTTATTGAGTTATCCTTAAGGTAGTGGAGGTGATCGAAACAAGCATCACTACGAAAGATTCCGGGTGAACTGAAGTGTAAGGTCCTACAGACCGAGATCCACTTACTAGTATCGTAATGCTAATAGACCCAGTACTTCTAGAAAAAACATGTCAAGAAGACACATAAGAACGGTAGAGAATGGTAAAGACAGGAAATAACTCGGGTAGAAACGTACTTTACAAGGAAACTATAGAGATTAAAAGAATTTTTCTATAGAATAGAAAGGGTAAGATAATAAAAGGAGATAAAGAAACGTAGCTAGTGACTCCTTACGAAAGAATAGAGAAGAACGATAAGAAACCTTGACGTAAGTCTACCCATATAGAAAGGAAAAGAGCAAACGGAAATCGAAATCAATATGTATATGTACATAGATCATAAAAGTTTGAGAAAAGGACAAATCCAATAATGTCTCATAACTCGTCTCAAGGGACACGACATGTCACTAGAAACAACTAACAAAACGAAATAATCTATATTGTTGTTTCTACATTGATATAGAAATAACTTATCTATATTGTCACACATGGAGAGTCAGGGTTTGAGGGTTAGATAGATAGGAGACGGGGAATGGAGTACCATCGGTACTCAAAAAAGACATTCAGACACTCAAACAAAAGATTTATTCAAGTAAACATAGTAAAAAAATCTAAGGTGTATATCCGTTATAGTATACTATAAACAGGAACAGACTGAATCAAAGGAATCGGACTATTTAGGGATCCAGAAGATACAACGATGTTTACCGTAGTAAATTCAAAAAAAAATTACCGACTCATTATAAGATAACATATATACATTGTAAAGGAATAGGTAAGCAGACAGTTACCTATAAATCCGATGAAGGTACAGAACCGATAACATTTGTGTAGACGTTACTTGTGACCCCACGTACATATGATAGTTTGGTACGAAAAGAGACCTATATACGGGTCCTCACCCTAACGACTTAGTATACCATCGAGATAAAAATCAAAGCATTCCTTGGACGTATGACAAGAGGTATCACCGACATGGTTGAATGTAAGGGTGATTGTCACATCCTCCCAAGGGAAATGAGGTGTGGGAGAGGTCGTAAATAACAAACATCTGTAAAACTACCGGTAAGATTCACCGCACTCCACCATAGAGTAACATCAAAACCGAACGTAGAGATTACTAATCACTACAACTCGTAGAAGAGTGTTCGGAGAACCTGTAGACATACAGTAGATTTTCATGAAAAATTAACTTCACACATGTAAAAAATCTGTTGCGATAAAGTGTGTTATCTGATGTTATATCGTATTTGTATTGAAACGTAACCTTCAGTTTTTAAAGTACACTAAATGAAATAACGTCACCAGATATTTTTTGGACGTCATAGAGGTTCCGTACGGACATGTCAAAAGACCCTTCCTTTAACACTGGCTGAGTTAATTTAAGTGTACAAGTGTGGAACAGGTTCGTCGATATCGATCTAACTGTCCGTAAACACACTTCTGGTTTCTACCATTGGTCCTCGAGTTTGGACCCATTGGGACCCGTAAATACCATCACCCGTGAAGAGTCTTTTCCACTCTTATTATCCTCACCCCTTGGATGGAGTTTTCCGTAAATGAGTCAGAGTAAATCTCTGAGACTACTTTCGTATTTTAGACTCGTCATCGAGAACCAAAAACTGTCCTTCAATAATCGATGTATTGTTTCTCACTGTAGTCACCCAACTACGTTCTTCGCGGGGAGTTCCTTTCATCATCTTTTGGTGTTCGACGTTATAATTCACGGAATAGAGTATCATAATAAAAAAGAGATATAAAGAGATGTATTTTCCTCGGGTAAATAAGAGATATTAAAGATCTGGTATAGAATTAATATCACCACTCTTCTATAGGAAATTCTTACCTCCGGTCTCGTAATCCCCATTCTTGATTCACGATGAACCTATTTATTTACTACACAACATAGACGGATTATCTTTTTCCTTCTCTGTGACTGGTATAGACGTTACGTGAGGGGATTTCTTCCTTTCGACGTCTTTCACAACACCTCTCCACGGTTAGTCCGATCTCGATTAACCCTCGTTTAATACTTAGGTGTTTGGTAAAGACTTATCAAGTGGTAGTAGTGTTGTATGGGTCCCAAGATCTTTTATATGAGACTCTAATGAATGTTCAAAGTAGTCGTTGCTCTTCCAGGTAGAAGACGGAAACAAACATTTGTTAAACTTTGTTCGAATATCTAGTATCTACTCCACCAGGTCGTTACCCGAGGTTTGGTCTCCCGGACATCTGTCACCCCGAGACACCGCACACTAGTGAGTTATTGGAATACTAGAGTGATACAAGGGGTATATCAGGCTAGTTCCTCCAGTATAAGACGCAACCACAGGAGGTCGAGTGGACAGGAGTCGGAATCTTACGAAATCCAAAAAATTATCCAATTACTTTCCAATATTGGAAAAGACAAGAGGTAATTATAAACACCCCCGAATTTCGTGTAAAACTAGTTTCCGTCGTTCTGACTTCACACACGATCCTTTTAAGGGTTGTATAGTTTAGTTACTGACGAAAGTCGACCAACCATCGATGAACCGGGTGGAGGTCTTTCCTTTACATGGAATCACGTCGTCAGAGTATATCCCCTCCCATTCCCCCCCTCCACACAAAAGAGATGGTGTGGGACGGAACGGTACCACAAAATCCAGGCCTAACGAACAAGGAATAAGGGAATAGACCGGTCCTTCCGTCATTAACGTTACACCTCTTCGATATTTGGACAGTGACCGGCGGGGGACTGGATGGTCATTGTAGGTAGTGGAGTTCTCTCCTACTCCCGAATGCTAGAAGATAAATCAAAGAAAACGATTTGAGAGGACCCAGGAAGTGACTTTAGTCTAAGTCAGTCATCTAAATATTGGGTCTTTCCTCGTTTTTGACTTCTCACTCCGTAATCACCCGTTCAGGTAGACTAGGGTTAGGCTTAACGGTAGTAGGTATACCCTCTATCTCCGTCTTCAGTGGTTATTTACGTACTAATACACAATGGAGTTCCAGTTCCATTGGAAATTCCCTCTCCTCACGATAGTGGTGAACTGAAAGACACTATTAAATTACACAGTTGAATGGACCCGGTGTCCCACAGGTCTATAAACCAGAGTAACAAAACCCATACAAGCACTCCTACAGAAAACCTACTCTAATTGTTAATTTAGTCACTTGAAACTCATTCCGTCTAACGGGAGGTGCACACCCTCCCGGAGTAGGTTAGTCAACTTCCGGACCGATCTTGTTCTGACTGGAAGGGGTAGACGGAGGAAGGGGTGGACTGTTCTACAACATCCGAGCACACACTCACACCGAGATACGTTCGACCTCTGATACAGGGTCGTGTAGTGTGAAGTGTCCCCAGTAATTTCTCGTAGGGAGGTGTACAAAAAAAGACTTGTTTCGGATCCCGAGACCAGGTCGAACATCAATGTTTTCAGTCGTGTCCCATACCTTCACCCCGTCTCGTTTACCTTTGGGTTCAGGTTCAGGGTTTGTTCTTTCCTACTTTCTTTCCTCCGTTCAGGTTTTCATGGTTCATACACGACTTCCACCGGAGTCTCTTGGTTGGTGTTCTCTCTCTAGTCACAGTTCCTTCTCAGACGTTGCAGGGGTCTCGGTCTGTAGAGGAAAACCAACATACAGACGGACTTGGTTTGTTTATCCAGAGACGGGAAACGAATCGATCTTGGTTGATCTAATTTTAATTAATAGAGGTTTCTCATAATATTTTGTTTCTGTTTATGAGGGTCAAAGTAATTTATGGGGTGACACCGACGGAATAGGTGGAACCAAGGAGGGACTGTACATTCAGAAAGTAGTGACGAAGTCTTTATGGTCCCATTCCACCTGTAAGGGTGCTGGAAAGTCAGTGAGTCGGACATACGTAGACACTATCTGAAATGAACTCATTGCTACTACTGAGAGAGAAGAGTGTCCGACACATTTATTAAGATTGGGACAAAGTGATACGTGACCCACAAGAGACACGAAGGAACAAAGAGTCTCTTCTTCTACATTTTTTTGTGACTGATATAGGGACATAACAAATGTGATCCCCCGTATCATACCAGTATCGGTAAACACTCATTTGGTACCATAAAAAATAAAGTTAAGTAGAAAAAAAAGATTACATAGTTCACTTAATGAGTACTCTAGTTCGTTACCTGATTTCTGGGTCATAGACTGAGACTTGTCGATTAAAATGACACCTTTGTCGGAATCGTTTCACCTCCCATCCTAAACCCGACCCGACCCCTCACATACGAATCCCTTTAGTAAAAATACAAACAACATACAAACTATTTAGGAAATTCTCTTACCGTACACATACATCTTTGTTATAACTTCCCATACAAACTTCTTATTATTTCTCTCACCGACACCCTTTGATATTCCGAGAAGAAACGTCTCACTTTTAGGTTTCCGGACTCGAATTACTAAAAATCTCTAAATATCTGATGTATTCCTTTCTCTTTTCTTCTTTGTATCCAACCTCTTCTTTAATTTTGTCCAAAGATTTTACCTATAAAACTCATTCCTTCCTATAACATTATTGAGGTATTCGTATCAACGGTTCCATGGACGGTCTCTTTACGTTTTAATTAATGTTCTGTGACATAAGTCCTTTCGGGCTTCGACACTAGAGGGTGTTCAATTAAATCCGAGTCTCGACGTAGATTAGGTCTTTATTAGGTCTTTTACTAGTTCCTAGTAAAATAAGTATTCACTACACCGTATTATTGTGTTGATTATAAGGATCACATAGCTTCGATTTGGTTCCGGTTTGAAGAGGAATCTCCTCTTCCCCAAAATAATCGGAGACTGGTTAAGGGAAACGTGAGGAGTTGGTTTTTGTTCCGAAACCCTCTCTGCTAAACTTATATTGTGTCAGGGATACAAAACACTTTTCCTGAGACTTAGTTCGACGCACGTACGCTTTAGAGAAGTCAGTACAGGTTGAGAAACGTTGGGGACGTCGGGTGGTCCGAGGAGACAGGTACCCGAAGAGGTCCGTTCTTGTGACCTCACCCAACGTAAAGGGAAGAGGTCCCCTAGAAGGACTGGGTCCCTAACTTGTGCGTAGAGAATACGGAGGATACTATACGTCCTCTATTCAGTAGTCCATGTAGTAGTCTATACGTTTACTGTGGTGGGAATACCGTCTTTCTCTTCTCCTTGATTTCTCAGAGAACTACTTTCACTTTATCCTCTTACTTTTTCGACCGAATTTTGAGTTGTAAGTTTTTTGCTTCTAGTACCGGAGACTTGGGGAGTGAAGTACCGTTTATCTACCCCTTTGTTACCTTTGTCACTATCTGAAACAAAAGAACCCGAGATTTTAGTGACGTCTACCACTGACACCGGTACTTCAATTTTCTGAGAACGGGGAACCGTCTTTTCGACACTGGTTGGATCACAATCTATCGTATAATTTTTCGTCTCTGTAATAAAAAGGTAGTTTCCAGGTAAATCAGTTTCGATACCAAAAAGGTCATCAGTACATACCTACACGCTCAACCTGATATTTCTTTCGACTTGCGGCTTCTTAACTACGAAAACTTGACACCAGAACCTCTTCTGAGAACTCTCAGGGAACCTGACGTTCCTCTAGTTTCGTCAGTTAAGATTTCCTTTAGTCAGGACTTATAAGTAACCTTCCTGACCACGACTTCGACTTTGAGGTTATGAAACCGGTGGACTATGCTTCTTGACTGAGTAACCATTTCTGGGACTTCGACCCCTTCTAACTTCCGTCCTCCTCTTCCCCTACTGTCTCCTACTCTACTAACCTACCGTGGTGACTGAACTACCTGTACTCAAACTCGTTCGAGACCCTCAACCACTACCTGACCCTTCGAACCGTATGACGTCAGGTACCCCAACGTTTCTCAGTCTGTGCTGATTCACTGACTTGACCACGGAGGACGTAACCGTTCGTCTAAGAAATGGTAATCGTGGTGGTTCTTTCGGAGGACTTTGTACTATGATGTAGTCAAAATGACAACCTTCCCAGACCAGTGGTCACGGGACCTACTCTCTGTAAGGGAGTCTCTGAGAGGAAATCCCGACCAGGAGTTCACTTCGGGTAAATGGTCGTGGTCTTGAAAGACCTTTCCCGGGATACAATATTCCTCTTTACGAAATGTGACTATCTTATGTCACTTTCACTTAGTGGGTTATGTTCTGTAGGTCTTCCTAAGGATTCAGGTACTACATCTTCTCTTCGAATGTCTTCTTTAATTAGTGTCTATCATTAATAAGTTAATAAGTTAAAAGACAACGGATAGTCCGTACAAGGTTTTTCGCGAAGTCCAGACAAAATATACTACCTTTTTGGTTTGGGTACTCTCTTATAATAACTAAGGGTAAATTGTTTACTCCTTTGGTTCTAGACCTTTCACATTCCTTTAAAACGTCTCACTGGGTCGTTTTCACAGTCAAAAAAAAAAATTTAGTTCGGTTCCCAAGACGAAAACGAAAGTACTGTCCCAGAGTAAAAGGTCCTGTCGTTCCAGGGGTCAGGGGAAGTTTATTCAGTAGAAACATTGACGACACTCGTCTACGTCTAGTCTATCTTCTGTTTGGTAATTTTTTTGTTGTTATAAGGACTATACGGTCGTCGTTGTTAGGAATGCTGTCTTATATACCTTCAGTTGGAGATTAAGAAGTCTAGTTTACGAAAGACTTTGATAAACACTAACTGCTTTATAAAAAAAAAGATGTCGCACTACCCCACTCCCCCGCCTAAGAGAGTTTATTTACCGTCAGTTTTGATCACTTCATTTAGGAGGAACAGAGAGTATCAGAAACACTCTAGGGATTCGGGGTAGTGGTCAAGTTTCCAAAGTTATTACTTGTTTCTGAATTTTTACAGTAAAGAAGAGAGATTACCTCTTTCCTACTGAGGTAAAGAATCTCAGATGGTGACCAGTTGTGTTTTGACTTTATGTATCAATTTTGGTGGAAGAAGTCTCTTAAGTCACTATGAAATCTCGAGTCCTTACGGTGACCGCAATCCTTTTCACAAACCCCCAGGTAGTAGTCCTTACTCACAAATGTCTAGGTGCAAAGATGGGGGTCAAGGAGTAGAGTCCTAGGTACTGGCAGTCACATGTCTTCTTTGGGTGTACTATATTCCATACAACTTTGTAAACCTCGTTATGGTTTCTATATTTCTACGAACCTTGTTTGACTCTTCTTTAATAACGAAAACTCATTTAAAAAGATCCTCCTTTTTTATGAAAAGGTTTACAAACATATCCTTTTTTTGGGTAAAAAATATTCCTACGGAAGATCACGTAGAAAAACACATGTCCCATATACCCACAACTCCTCCCGCGTCATATTCCTTTAATCAAAATATTCCACAGTCTACACTCCCAAGACTACCCTTTTTACAACAACAACAAATCAACGATTCAGCACAGACTGTAAAAACGTTGGGGTACCTGACATGGGATGTCCGAGGAGACAGGTACCCTAAAGGGTCCGTTCTTATGACAGTACTCAACGGCAAAAGAAGAGGTCCCCTAGAAGGGCTAGGTCCCTAGTTTGGGCGTAAAGGACGTAACTGTTCGTCTAAGAAATGGTGACTCGTTGGTCCCCCCGGGTCTCCCCATATATATTGGTTTATCTTGAGACTGGATCCTCAGTTTCATCACCCTTCCCCTATTCTGTTTTACTACAAACTTTTCTCTTAACGGAAGTCGTTTGAGTCCAGATCTCTTATTGTAACCTTATGTTTAGTCTATGCTAATTTCACGTAGGTTGATTCCTGTCAGTGAAAGGAGACATCTTGGAGGGGGTGACACTGACCCTAGTGTCGAGACCTCCACCCAACAGTCAACCGACGTACTTGAACCCGTTTAATGAGACACGAAATGAGAGGAATAGACTTTTTTTTTTTACACTGGATATTCCAATGAATAAAGTTTCCTACTAACACTCCAAATTTTCTCATTTATTCGTACTTCCTACCCCGAAGGGTTCACCGTTATCACCATTTCTTGGACGGATGTTTACGTCCTCTGTGTTCCCTACGTATAAGTTAGGGACCCAGTCCTTCTAGGAGACCTCCTCCCGTACCGTTGGGTGAGGTTATAAGAACGGACCTCTTAGGGTACCTCTCTCTTCGGACCTCCCGATGTCAGGTATCCGAGCGTTTCTTAACCTGTGCTGACTCACTGAATCGTTCCGTTCGTGCGTTCGTATTTCCTGTCAATGTGTGTCGTACATGGGTACTACTGGATCTACACTATACCGCAATGAAAACGGGGTCTCTATCTTTATCTCGACCGGAGCTTCCGATACTTGCGGGAACACTAAAACGTTTAGGGACTTTGACGGTCGACCCCCCTCTTTTCGGGTTACACTCTCAACTTTCAATTCGAAACACGACACGATTCAACGAAGTCAATGCAGGTTGAGAAACACCGGGATATCTGGTATCGGGTGGTCCGAGGAGACAGGTGCCCTAAGAGGTCCGTTCTTATAACCTCACCCAACGGTACGGAAGGGGTCCCCCAGAAGGACTGGGTCCCTAGCTTGGGTCCAGAGAATACAGAGGACGTAACCGTTCTCCCAAGAAATGGTGATCGCGGTGGACCTGTCGGGGTTACATCCGAAATAACCCCCTGTTTTACTTCTAATATCGGGTCCTCTGTCGTAAAGTCTATCGGTCTGTCGAGACTCTTTGACGAGTTTTGTCCGTCCTCCCTTCCAGTCACATATATACTAAAACCACCTCCTTCTCATGAACGTTAGTTCGTAAAAAACGTCTTCCAACGACGATCAAAGTATTTCCAATGACGACCAGTGTTCCTCGTCTGTAGTGGCACTTCCTAAAACCATAAAAAGATCTATACTCCTCTACGTTCTTAACCTGATTTTTAGAAGACTTTTATAGGTTCATAGACTTCTGAACAAACCGATCAAAAAGAGTCTCGTGTCTCACGGAGTAAGGACTAGAGGTGGGACTTGAGGAACGTCACCACAACTTCCAATCCCTAACTTCGTCAAACATTAAATTAGGAACAGTCTCCGTCTGTCGTTAACGGGTAAAGATTAGCCGTTGACTGTAAGAGCATCAAGTCGAAGTATAAACGTGTCTGACAAAGGTAAAAATAAGTGGTGTAGGTTCCTCTGTCCACACTTATTTAAATTTAACGCCCTCTGGACCCAAACTAGAGACCCAACTCTTCTAGGGGACCTCTTCCCTTTCCGATGGAGGTCATAAGACCGGACCTTTTAAGACACCTGATATATATCAGGTACCCCAGTGTTTGTCAGACTGTGTTGACTCGTTTAAAGTGAAGTGAACTGACCAAAAGTGTTTTTGAGTGGTTTTCACAAAAACAAAAACGAAAAACGAAAAATGGTCTTCCTACTACCTTCTCCTACTACCGACATTAAAGGCTCAAGGTCGGTGTAAGACCGAGGTGAATAGTAAGAAGGGGGTTGGAGTTCTTCGTTTTTATTTGAAAAGAAAAGCAGAGTAGGTCACATCAAGATAAAGGAAGAGATCTTTGTGCACTGTAGTAAGAAGTGTCTTTGTGGTTCTGAGGAGACGGGGTTCCTACGATCAGGTCTTTAAAAGGTTTAGTCAAACCGAGTTAAGGTGTTATCCTTTAGTTAATATTAATGAATAGTTCAGTTCTTTTACGGAACCTTTTTAATGAGTTTTCCGTCGTATTACAAGATAATATGACTCTATGATAACAACGCTCGCTTTACTGCGGTTCTGTTTTGTGTGCTCTGTGTGTTCTCTGTCTGTTATGTGGCGAGGCCGGCCTCCTTTTTTGACGCGTTTTGATTAACGCCAAATAAAAATATTTCGGGGGATCCGTTTTAGGGTCCGACGTACTTATTCGGAAAAGTCATGTCGCGTCCACGTATGTACAATAGCATGTCGTTCCCCTCACTTTAGGGACAGATGACGTCTCAGACAGGTCTCGGGAAAGAAAGAGGAATAGTGTTCTTCCCATACAAGGGAGTAAACGTTCCCTGGTAATTTGAGTTCCGACACAGGTCTGAGGAACCGTCTTACGGAGCAAACGTTCGTGCAAGTCGGGCTCGTCTCTCAGGACAAACGTCCGTGTAGAGGCGATGGGATAACACCGACGTAATTGGGAAGTATGATATTGTATGGAATACATGAGTATTATAAGGATTTAAGGTCATTAAGTCAAGTTTTTTGTAGAACTCGCAGTTTGTACAAGACTCATACATCCTACGGAGTCACTTGTTTACCTGTTTCTAAATAACGGGGACACTGTGAATATAACATCATCCTCCTATTTCTTTAATTTGTACCGTCTATTCCTTTATCATTGTACACTCTTCCACTCTTATCGGCACCCTCGCCCCCTTTGTGAACGTCCCGACGGGAACCCTCCGACACACAAATTCACTATAACAACAAATCAACGGGTCAACACAGGCTAAGAAACGTTGAGGTACCTGATGTCGTGCTGTCCGGATGGACCTCAGGGAGTGGTAGAGGGTTTCAAACGGGTTCAAGTATACGTAACGTGACCACAACGTAGATTGGTGGAGTGGGAGACTACGGGAGAAGATGACGGGAGTTAGAAAGGGTTGTAGTCCCTCTCTAACACACAAATTTATTCGACTAGGTTTAAGTAGAGTACTCTTCTATCGTAGACTCGTTTCGAACTCCCTCTCTAAACAAGACTTGGGTCCTTTAGAGAAGGATCGACAAACAAAGGGGTCAAGAGACCGTTTGATCGACCAGATGTCAATTTAGGATCTAGAGGATATACGTAGAATAGTCAGGGAAGGTCAACGGAAAGTGATGTTGAAGACAACGTCCTTTCCCCAGGGGAAGATCCCGGACTCTCACCTGAGAACAGATTGTAAGTCTTTACTTAACAGGTTCCTATGTGTGTCTTCAATCGTTCTCTGAAATGACCTTTCCCTGTGGGTCCACCTCTCGTCCTCCCATTCCCTTGGGTTCTCCTGGCGACACGGTACACCGAGTGTCAGAACCCAGAGCACCATTACCCCAATCAAAGGTCTACCAGAGACCGGTTAGTAAGACTGAGTCCCAGGAAAGACCACCACGTGTGTAGTGAGTCGGTTCTATAAGGTTGGTCCTCCTAAGACCCTCCAACCATCCTGTAGACCTGACCACAGAGGAGAGAGAAAAACTGGAAAGAGTTTAAGAAGGCCAACCACCACCCGAACAACCAAGGTGCAAGGAATGGTCCTGGAAGACAACAATATTGTGTACGTTCACCGATGATGGAAGAGATCGGTCACACCCACCTACCAAAGTGAGTCACAAAGGGAATTGTGAAGATGATAAAAACTCTTATGGGTATCTGGATCTAAAGATGCATGAGACAACGTTTACTTCAGTGGAGAAAACCCCTCTAATTTCGGAAGACAAGATACCGGAGGAAGAGGAGACCTGTTTAAGAGACTCGGTCCCGAGACCACGATCTTACACGACCCCGTGTTCCTGTGACCCCACGAAGAGAGACTCACTGTGGAGGTGAAATTCTCGACTCCCGAACTACTTCCCCCCGTCGTCGGGGTCCGGAGGAGACAAACGGAGAATACTACACCTTGGGAATGGGGTATTAGGTCCCGTCCCCACTAGTCTCGGGTCCTGAGTGACTATGATGTAGGTTCCATAGGGGGGTAGGATATTCACCCCCAACCCGCATACTTCTCTCGGGGGAAGAGATCCAACGTGTGTGGACCCGTTGTCCACCGACCCTCGTCCTAATCTGTACGATTAATTTACTGGACAGGGAGGTCCCTTCCATCGTGATCTATTTTGAGACTGATCCCCTACTGCCCTTTCTGAACCTCACCGGAACGGTACGACTCTCCTCTGTTCTCCCACGTCTGGAGTCAAGTCTATGGCGTCTGAGGATGTCAAACATGACTCAAAGTCATCTAAAAAAACTTATTTACAAAGAAGTAAACGATATACAGGGCTCCTGATAAAGGTCTCTAAAAATACACTGACCCAAATAAAAATCATTGTAAGTGCTTAAAGTCACCCTTCAACCAAGAACTTCAAGGAGGTGTCCGAGAGTACGATCTTTGTCCTAGGGAGTTTTCATTACTAGAACACATAAATTAAGTTTACAAGTTAATCGGAAAAAACCTTATATTTATAGAAAGAAATCCACTAGGACCAAGTATTCCCACTTAGTGACAAGAGGAAGGAGGGATCTCTTCCCCCGAGAGAAGTAGACGGGTCGAAATGACTAGAAATGATTCCTTCTCAGGAAGATCGACTATAAGGGTCGTCGTATCGAGATGTATATGTATTTCCATTTTAAATTTTGAGGAGTCGTGTCTTTGATCTAAGAAGTATTAGGTAGGGAGTGGGTGAAGAGACCAGTGTACATTAGGTTGAGGGGAAGTCGCAAAGTGCAAAGTCGGCGTAGTTTACGGTCCTCAAAAGGTCTTGAGGACGAAGGGGTACAAAGACTTTGACGTATATGTGACAAGAAAAAGAGTGTTATGTGAAACAGTTGAAACAGACGGTGACACTTGACTCAGACCGATAGGTTCCTTTTTACTCTTTATAACTCTTCCACGGTCCGGATATCGTAGATGTCCTCTACTTCCTTATCCGAATCTTTTATTTGTCCTAGACTCCCTCAGGGTCTCTGGGTCTTTGTCTTTCGTGCCATCATGTTCTTTTCATGGGGAAAATCGCTCCTCATAGGTCGGTGCAACAATTGACCGTAATCTATAGATCGTGAGGTCCAAGGGTAACGAGGGGAACGCATTGTAGTGTCGAGAGAGGAGATCCTTACTTAGGATCAGAAAACAAGTAGAAATTCAATGAACGAGTTCCAAATGTCAGGGATTCTCCTCGTAAAGTAACCGACGCCGGACTACGACCGAGAATCTCTAACTTCTCTCCTTCCTGGAGGGAGACTGAAAGTATCTTCAAACTATTCGTAGAGAGTATTTCTGATCTTGTTACTCCTCTCGGGAATTCTATCCTTTCCCCAACGGCTGACCTGTTGGTTTTTAATTATAATGGTGGTTGTAGGAAAGGAAACCAATTGGTCGTAGTTTTTTTTAGGAAGAAGGGTAATAATCAAAAAATTTTTTTAGGAGAAATTTTACATTGATAGGAGTGGATATGTTTTTACGTACGTCGTAGAAACGTTTTCCCGTGTCGGAGAGAAGTGTCGAGTGCGTTCCGGGAGGCACGACAGACCTTCCTGCGGTCCTGATACCTTCCAAAATTCATGACTTCACCGTAATGACTTCCTCCTACTGTAACTGTCTAAGATCTGAATTCGAGTAGTAAATAACTTAAAATGGTGTACTTCAACATAGTAAAACACAGGGGGTAAACTAATATTCTAAGAGCTCAACTTCAGACTCAAATAGGAATTGTGTTACAAATCGTACAACATCCGTCACATATTAATAAACAACTTATTTATTTATATAAAAGACCTTTTTTTTAATAGGATTAACCCATGATCTGTTTAAATTGAGTCTCAGGACGTTCGTTCACGTCATTTTAAGGTCTTTTAGTCTAATTTTTAAAGTCGGCCCTCAGACGCGTCGTAGGGTTTGGTGTCGGCACCGGCGGATGTTCTACCACGACTAGACCGTGCCACTCTCGTGTACCTTGGACCTCTTGGCAAAGTCGTCGACCATGCTGTGCCTGGACTCGGGTCGACCCGCGCTCCTTCGTTTCGCTCTGTCCGTCCACGACTCTCTACGACCGATACTCACACTGTAGACGAAGTGGAGTCACGTCTTCTCTCGTTAGGCCTGGGAGACCTGTCACGACCTACGGTGACTGGTTTACACCGACGGTCACCACTCCTGAACCGTGGAATTACTCACTGTGATACCCCCAGACTGACCGAAGTTATTCCGTCTTTGACGCCGGTTCGTACCACTCCGGGTCCATTTCCAGACCTCCGCGAGGATACTACAGGGCGGTGGAGGGTACCTCGGACTGGTAGGGAAGATGTCGTTGTAGTCATTCCTAGCGTCCATGCGTCTGGAGTGACTTCTGGTCGACGGGAGGACACTCTCAGACTTCCTGTGTTGACGGTCTCGGGACGGGAAAACCTTACTTCTTTAACAGGGGGTCTAGTTACTCCCCTTTACCCATGATTAACTTCGGGTGCCGTTGTCGGAAGCCCCGTAGCAGTTCGTAGACCTCCCAGAGAGACTTCTCCGATAGTACCTCGACTTGGACGGCTGACCGTAAGGGTACCAGATACTTAACCTGTTCTTGAACTTCGGGTAGTTCGGGTACGTCAAGGACCCCCTACTCTGGCACGCATTTCGGTACCTCCGACACAGACGGGTCCCGTTCCGGTTCTTCACTCCCGTTCGTCGTCTAATGAAAGGGTTCCTAATGGGAGGAGGGGACGGGACCGGGAGGGATAAGGAGCCGTGGAGGGGGACCGTATACAGGATGACTACTGTAGAGATCCGTAACATTCAACATCGACGTCCACCCCTGGTCGCCGAGGGTTAAGGTGTGATCGGTAAAGTAGAGAACGTGGGTGAGGGAAGTATGTCAGATCAGTCTTACCGTGCAGACCCCGTACCAGGAGTCAGGTTCGGCTCCCTTCTGAATAGGTCTTCACAACTCTCCAGTAGTGACCCCACTCCCCCAACCCCCCAACCACCACCAAATAATGATTCCTCGACGAACTCATCCCTTGTCCCTCTTTTGGTACGACTCCACACTGGTCACTCCTCTTCATTCTCGGATAAGCACAGGGGTCTCCGGTCGGCCCGTGACAACAATCCACTGAGCCCCGAGATCAGTAAGGGTACCTTCTACTTACATTGGACGTACCACTGAGTTAGTTTATAAGGAGGGACTGAGATTTTCCGACCTAGTTAAGACTTACAAAAACACAACGTAAATGAATTTTTTTTAATATATAATTTTTTTTTTTTTTGGTTGGGAAGACCCCAAAAGTCACCACCAACTTTATAAGGGTGTACACCAGTAGTCGTTTATTCAGTAAGGAATGTGGTAGTACCCTATTCGAGGAACTGAAGATTCCACATCCTCAAGTAGAACGACACACAAAATCTTAGGGAGGGGACGGAATTGACAAAACGCCGTCGTCTTACGGAGAACTAGTACAGGTTCACACAGAGAGTGACACGGACTGAAGACTTAGTCCAAGGTCAACGAACCGGGTCATGAGAAAACTCGTATTGACATGATTTTTCTAGAAAAAAAGATCTAGTCATATTTTATTTCCTCACTACATGTTAATTTTTTTGAAAAAGTCGACCTTACAAGAGATCGACTAACGAACTGACTAACGAAGTAGTCTTAGACGAAGACGACGAGGGTTGGTCAAAAGAGACACAGCAATGTCGAATGGAGATGGTCACAGTACTCGTCTAAATCTCGGACGAAAAGACGTAAACTATGTTAATATAATACGTAACACACAAAGAGAATACGACGTCTTTACGTTCTGATACAAACCAGTATCCATTCATGGTTTCAATTATTGACCTAGTTTTAAGATCTATATTGACTTTTTTTGATGCTACTTGCCACATACAAACGTTACTAGTTCCATACGTTTTCTGTTGGTCTCAATAGTTTGTAGAAACCGTCCCTTTATAAATTTTTCTTTTTTTCGACTTAAAGGAGGTTTCAAAACAGTACCTTTATAAAAATTTTAGTCAAAAGGAAGTCATAAACCTTTCCCATCTTTGGAGTCTCTTTCTCCTTGTGGACCCCGATGGTCCCGACCTTCTCCGTTCCTTCTTAGGAGGGGGGTCCCCCCGAAACCTTCCTTACAACAGTCTGGTTATGTAAGGAAAACCTGAAAATGGAAGGTCCGGACACTCTTTTATGTAAAGTCAACACAATTCGGTGACTCAACACTATGAAGTAATGTCGTCGGGATTTCGGTCGGACCCTCGGGTCAATTAAGAGAGAACAAGACTTGGTTTCCTCGTTTCTGTCTTAGTTCGTCTACATCTACTTTACTAGTCGAAATAACAACTAATGGTATCAACTCGTGGCTTCTTAACTACGAAAGCTTGACACCACATCTCTTCCGAGAACTTTCAGGAAATCTTATGTTCCTCTGGTTTGATCAGTAAGTATTTCCTTTAGACAGGACCTATAAGTAACCTTTCTGTCTACGACTTCGACTTCGCGGTTACGAAATCGCTTCTTGACTGAGGAGTCTTTTCTGGGACTACGACCCTTTCTAACTCCTGTCCTCCTCTTCCCCCGTTGTTTCCTATTCTACCAATCTATCGTAGTGACTGAGGTACCTGTACTTAAACTCGTTTGAGGCCCCTTTAGCACCTCCTTTACTCTCGAACCACATGACGTCAGGTACCCCAACGTTTCTCAACTTGTATTGAATCACTGACTTGTTATGGTGGTGGTGGTGGTGGTGTCAACCTCTTTTTCAAAATTTAGAAACCGGTTTTAATTGGACGATTACATGACTATGGAGGAGAGTCCTTAATTTGAGTAGGGTGATCAATGTCTATCTGGTGGTCAGAGGGATGTGACCGGGATCTGTTCAAGGTCCACAACTCCTCTCCTTGAGCATCGACACTCGTGTCCAACAAGAGCTTCCTCGACCGAAGGAAGAGAGTTTTTAGTTGTTAATCTATTTAGAGACGAAGAGCACACCCCTTAACATACACTTCTCGTAACTTTTCGTCGTCTTCGGTAAGAAATGGTTCTTTCTCCTTTGAGGAAGAACCCTCGTACCATCGTTACACCTTCGTCTCCCTCTTACTAAGATGGAATATGTACAGTATTACAAGTACTATGGATTCAATTTTCTTTTATCTCGTACGTTTAATGAGTACGTGACCCCCTTTTCGTTATTTTGTGTCTAGTGCATCAGTGAGAGTAGTTTACTCTCGGATATTTCTCTCTTTTTCTACCCGTGGTCATATCGTATACCAGGATATACAGTAGAGAGACGATGACTCAGAAGAAAAGTACACACTTTATCTTTATTTTCGTAGGTTGAACATCCTAATCAAGAAGTTTACTTCACGAATTATATTATACACTGTGTATATATTCATGAGTCATTTTAGACTTTGTATAAAATAACGATACTTTTTATGGGGGGTTTAGTAGTATCCATACACTCTGACAACCCTACTTACTAAAAATGGGATAAAAGACTTGTAACAAGGACAAAATTTACCAATTAATTGTTCTCCTTATAAAGAAAAGAAAAATTAAGTCAATCGACCACTATACGAAAATGTTATAAATGAGAAGTCGTCGTAGTGTCTTGACTAGCGACATCAGTATTGGTAGAGGACCTAACACGCTCGTAACATAGTAGGTCTTAGGTTTCTTCTTTCATTCGTCAAAACAAAGACCGACTGTCTAGTTCTATTTTGTCGAAGACGATTTTGGGGAGAGACTCCCTGGTTTCAAATCGATCTGAGTTCCTTGTCTTCACAACGAAGATTTGACTCCAGTTACCGTTGTCTTTTATGCGATTTTGTAGTGAACAAACCATGACACGTCTTGCCTTCGGCTTGTCGAAGAGACCCTGTTTCAATTTACCCTCTTAATACAGAAAATCTTGACCGTAGAGGGCTAAGTTTCTCCTTTGTCTGACTCCTCCAAAGTACCCAGTATGGTTTATATCGTTGTGACTTACGATATCTAAGTCTCCAAGTTTAAATCAATACTTTATAACCAAAGATTTTCAACCCTAGAAGTTTACGGAAGGGTCTACCGAGTCGTGCATTTCTTAGACGGACGTTACGTCCTATAAGTCAAAGTCAGGAACCTCTTCCTAACTTCTAGGGGACCTCTTCCTTTACCGTTAGGTGAGGTCATAAAAACGGACCTTTTAAGGTACCTGTCTACTCGGACCACCCGATGTCAGGTACCCCAGTGTGCTGACTCGCGTGTCCTCGTGTTTACGGAAGTCTTCTACTTCTAAAATCTCCAGTGAAGTCTCTTATGACCTTATTTTCTCAATCTTAGAGATTTTAGGTAAGAAGGTATTTTATTTACCGTCGTAACCGTTTTCAACAGTTTTAGTTGAAAAAGTCTTTAGACCTTTAATGAATTTTTGAACGTTATTAGGTTCTTGGTGAATAAGTTCTTTTTACCGACGTACAACCGTTCTTGTCACTCCAAACACCACAAAATTAGACAGTGTAAGGGTAAGAGGAACGGGGTAGAGGTCTCATCGGAAATTTAATTTGTTGGACCGCTGGTGTCATGAATACTTTTTGTGGGCGGACTGTTGATGTTTTCGCTCTCACCATAACCTCAAGAGAGTTTTTTTCGGGACAAAGATCTCTTAAGAATAATTGAACAGATTGTCGAGGGACCTTTGGAGGTGACCGTTCGGAACAGAATTAGACTGGAGTGAATTTCGAGTCAGTGACACTTGTCGAAAGAGGGACCCCACAAACTTGTCTGTCACCTTGAATTGTAGTACAGACGAATTTGGTTCGTACTGTCAACCCCTTATGTTTTCCGACTAGTTTCTTGAATTTTTTTTTTGTTTGACATCTCATGTTACAGGTACCTAAGGGACCACCGAGTCTACCATTGCTTAGATGAACGTCATGTCTTCTCGACCCCAAGCTAGGAAACTATCCCTTCTAGAGGACCTCTTTCTTTACCCATGAGTGAGGTGACAAGAATGGACCTCTTAAGGTACCTGACCTATCTCCTCGGACCGTCCGATGTCCGGTACCTTAGTGTTTCTCAACCTGTACTAACTCACTGACTGTGTGTGTGTGTGCTATAGGTATTCCCTGAAATTTTGATACTGTTATAAACCTTTATTATTTCCGGTACACGTATTCGTCCCAACCTATGTACGACTCCCTTTTGGACTCTTACGGGATCAGAGGGTCGAGACCAACTGGATACCGACGACGTTCGTTCCTCGTTACCGATTCCGTCTCAACGGTTGACACAGGGTCTCGAAATTTCTGAATAGGGGGTTGTGTGTGTGTGTGTGTGTGTACGTGTACACGTGTGTGTCGAAGAGTCGTTTCTGACTTTTAAAATAAACAACTTTCGTCTATTCCTTCACTTCTGGTCACGTTGTTTTTGTTATTATTTATTCTCAATTTTTTTTATGTGTTACTCTATGATAGAGTGTGGGTAATCTTACCGATTATATAAAAAATTCGTCTTTTATTAACAACCACTCCTACACTTTTTTAACTTTGGGAACATATGACAATGACTCTTACACTTTACCGTGTTGGAAATACCTTTTGTTATGTCACCAATGGGTTTTTTATTTTTATCTTAATAGTATACATTGTCGTTAATATGAAGACCTAGTCAAGTCAAGTGAAGTCAGTGATTCAGCACAGGCTGAGAAACGTTGGGGTACTTAGCGTCGTACGGTCCGGAGGGACAGGTAGTGGTTGAGTGCCTTAAGTGAGTCTGAGTGCAGGTAGCTCAGGTACTACGGTAGGTCGGTAGAGTAGGAGACAGCAGGGGAAGAGGAGGACGGGGGCTAGGGAGGGTCGTAGTCTCAGAAAAGGTTGCTCAGTTGAGAAGTGTACTCCACCGGTTTCATGACCTCAAAGTCGAAATCGTAGTAAGGAAGGTTTCTTTAGGGTCCCGACTAGAGGAAATTTTACCTGACCAACCTAGAGGAACGTCAGGTTCCCTGAGAGTTCTCAGAAGAGGTTGTAGTGTCAAGTTTTCGTAGTCAAGAAGCTACGAGTCGAAAGAAGTGCCGGGTTGAGAGTGTAGGTATGTACTGATGACCTTTTTGGTATCGGAACTGATCTGTCTGGAAAGACCTATGTATGACGTTTTTTAACTTTTGTCCCAGAGTTTCTCTACAAACATGTGAGTACAAGTTATCGTCGTAATAAATGTTATCGGTTTTATATCGTTAGATTCAAAGGTAACTGTCTATTTACGCATTCGGTTTACATCGTATAGGTATGTTACCTGGTGATGAGTCTGAATTTTCTCTTCCTAAGACTGTGTACGATGTTGAACTTATTTGGAAGCGATTCACTTTATTCGGTTAGTGTTTTTCTGTTTATAACATAGTAAGGTAAGGTGAATATTCTCTACGAATCTTATTATCTTTAGTATTCCCTCTTTCACTTTCCTATCAACGATCTCTGACCTCTTGCCGGTCACACTGCAATGACAAATTACCTATATCTCAAAGTCAAAATGTTTTACTTTTTTTTGATACCTTTTTGATACCTCTATATATCACCACTACCAACATGTTATATTACATGTATAAATTTTGGTGAAAATTTTGTTAAATTTAGTTAAAAATTTAATTCTACAATTTATAATGTAATAAAATCGTGTTAAAAAATTTACCTTTTTTAGTTAGTTATACAATTATCATATGACGTAATTATCTTATTTTCTTTGTTAGTGACTTCTCGCTAGCTTCCTTTATAATTATCTAACGTTACCGACTATCAGAATAGAGGAATGGAGATTTACGAAAGTTCTATTTTTAGTTAGTAATTAGGGAGGTCTTTTGACGTATAATTATTCCGTTGGATTTTGAGACGGACCTAGGTCCTCTTATCTATAAACACCCTAACGACCTCCTATTACACCCGAAGGTCCCACCGAGTCACCACTTCTTGGACGGACGTTGCGTCCTCTACGTCCTCTACGCCCACCCCTTCTACGGGACCTCCTCCCGTACCGTTGGGTGAAGTCATAAGAACGAACCTCTTAGGGCACCTGTCTCCTCGGACCGCCCGATGTCAGGTCCCCCAGTGTTCCTTAGTCTGTGCTGGCTCGTGCGTGTGTACGTGCCCTACGCACACATCTCCTCTATTGACCCCTTACTTCCGTCTCTTCGTTTAACCCTGGTTAAAGGTTATGCCAATTGGGTCGAATGATTTCTCAAACCTTAAATCAGACATTCATTGTCGTACGATAACTTCCCAAAATGTGTCGTCACAAAGACATAATTTGAAATATAGTAATAAAGGTACTCTCATAAAAGACGTCGTTTAATGTCTAGAGGATTGAGTTTGACGAATTAGCTAGTCTTTTGTACAGAATATTGTTGTTCAAGGGTTCATTCCCTGAAGACCTAGTTAACTAAGTTGTCGAGTCACTGTCATAGTCACTCGGTCTAAGAAAGACAGAAGGAGACCTTAGAATTAAGAGTTCAACATTCTACGTATGAAGGACCAAGTGTAGGTCGTCCTCTTTTGCCAAAGAGAGAGAGTCTTCGGCTTCCCTTCGGAAAGAAATGGAGTGTGACCGGGTCAACGAAATCATGTCGAGGAGAGACTTGACTTATTATCGTTTCCCCTACCTTAACGGTACTACTTAAATCTATTTCCACATCCTCGTTCGTACTAAAACTTCTTCAGTGAGTGGACTTCTTACCTCTATCTTAACTTCTTGTTCGGATCTCTCTTCCTATTAATCTACTAACGAGGTTGTCTCCGGTGTAATCTCGGTTTACTACTTAAGGATTTAAACTTGACATCTCTTAATTTCTCCCATTTGAACTTTCCATAAATCCTTAAAATAGTTACAAAGTATATAATCAATCCGAGTGTGAGTTACCACGAGTTATCGATTTTAATCATCAATCTATGTTCTCATCATCTAATCAATGTATTTGACGAATACGAAATAAAGATTAAGGTTACGAGGAGTCATTGGTAACTCGAATCGAAATTTACGACTAGACATAAAGTGAACTTAATTTTGACAAGTCTTACAAGTAACAAAAGTCAAAAAACACAGACACAATTACATTGTTATAAGACGATGTTTGAATGTTACGTTTTTGTGGTTACAAAATGACCCCGATAATCGTAGTCTTATGGAAGACGTTGATAGCACTGAGGGGGTTTAGGACATTAGACTCGGTCTATCGAGAGGTAAGGTCTTCCTATAAAGAGAAAGACTGGGTCTTGTACTTCATCTCCTAGGTCTTCCTTAGAAAACTGGTGCTCTCAGGTCAATTTCCACTTTCGACAAAACGTTTCTCAGTATTAAATCAAATTGTGCCAACAAACGTTAGGTAACTTTGGTGGTCAAAGACTACCCGGTATCCAGACTACACAGGAACTTGGACGGGGTCCTGTGTCATCTACGACAAGAGAAACATACCAAAGTTGACCAGCGTATCCAAATGAACAAACAATAACGATAACAAAATAGAACAAATCTGAGTCACCGATTCCTATTCCGATGATAAAATATCATATTATTACTCCTTAGACGACAGTGAGTTGAGTGGGGTCCAATGTGTGACAGACTTAGAAAACACAAAAACATTAAACGTTTCTTGGTCACACTGAGGTCCGTTCTTTTCTAATTAACACTTAATCACTTCTTGAGGTATTAAAAAAAAATTCTTTGAAGTACCTTTTACGTAAGATTACTTCAGAAAAGGTCATGAGAAAAAAGGATGGAGAAGTTATTTCCTACGTTAAACTAGTGTTCAACTGACAAGGAAAATATTTTCGGTTAGACTCAACTGTACCTTTTTTACCTCAGTCAGACCCCTTATATCCTTTCAGTACAACTTACGGGTGAAATAGAGTGTAACCTCCTCTGACCGGACTCACTTCCCTGAGGAAGTAGACTTTCTTCCTCCGAGATTGAAACCTTCGTCCGTCTACAACTACATCGTTATAGTTCTGGGATACTAAAATAAGGAGTGGGTGCCATCGAGTCTACCATTTCTTAGACGGACGTTACGTCCTTTACACCCAAGTTAGAGACCCAACCCTTCTAGCGGAGCTCTTCCCTTACCGTTGGGTGAGGTCAGTAGAACAGACTTCTTCAAGGACCTATCTCCTCGGACCCTCCGATGTCAGGTACCACAGTGTTTCTCAGTCTGTACTGATTGTGTGAATGTCTTGTCTTTATATCGGGGATCGGGTGTCTCGTCTATGTTACTAATTATTGTTATGTAGTGTTTTTTCCTAAATGTTGTCACGGATCAAATACCATTAGGGAGTCATTTAATAATAAAAAGTAGTAAATAATCAAGAATAATATCGACATCATACTATTACGATCTCCGATACACCTTAGGAAGGATAAAGGGTTCTTAACCACTAGTCTCAGGTGAAGACTTTCGTCTTCCATATGAGTTATAAGATTCGGGTTTTCTAGTTAACTCTTGAACGATTCTCCACGATGATACCCGACTTAACATAGAGAGTCTTTTCGCTACTTCTTCTTTCACTTTTCACTTTCACAATCAGCGAGTTAACACAGACTGAGAAACACTGGGGTACCTGACATCGGGTGGTCCGAGGAGGTAGACACCTTAAGAGGTCCGCTCTTATGATCTCACCCATTGGTAAGGGAAGAGGTCCCCTAGAAGGACCGGATCCTTAGCTTACGTCCAGAGGACGTAAAGTCCGTCTAAGAAATGGTAGACTAAGTGGTTCCTTCACTTCACACACAATCAGTGAGTCCGCACAGGTTGAGAGACACTAGGGTACCTGACCCCGATCGGTCCAAGAAGACAGGTACCCTAAGAAGTCCGTACTTATGGCCTCGTCCAACGGTAAAGGAAGAGGTCCCCTAGATGATCCCTTCGGAGGTCTTTTCGTTACCATCTCAGGATTAGGGGTCGTGGACTAGTACCCTGGTATAAACTTTTATGACTTAAATACCTTCATTAGTTCAAGTTTACTCCAGTAATCTCACCCGGGAAATATTTGATGCTGACCACAGGAATATTTCGCCCCTTTAAACGTGTGACTCTCTCTGTATGTGTATCCGTTCAAATACACTGCTGAGTGTCCCTTCTGTAGTATACTTCTGTCTCCCAACCTCACTATATAGGTGATCGATACTTTACCGTTATGGTTTCTAATAACCTTTTAGTCGTCCTCATTCCTTCTCGATTTCTTCCCAGGAAGAACTTATCTAAAGTCTCCCTCCACTAGAACTAAACCCTGAAGACTGGAAGTCTTCTTGTTCTTTATTTGAACACAACAAGATTTGGTGGGTTAAACGTTGTGAAACAATGTCCTCGGAATCTTCTGATTATGTCCACTGAAAAGAGATATCACCCGTGGTATATTGGAGGGAGGCGGGGGGTGGGACCTTCCACAGTCTAAATACTTCTCCCCAAAAGGAGAATGGATCGTAGTGAGTCGTTCTCACACCGTAAACTCACATAGACGAGAGACTCCCACTCCCTCTCCTCTCCGTCGTCAGTCCAAACACCCACAGATGTCCTACTTAACGTAAGAGGGGACTATGTTAGAAACTCTGGGTCCATCCTGAAATACCCGACGGGGTTTTGTAGACCTCTTTCTCGATGGTTACAATTCTCTTCCGTACTGACACACTGGCCCCCGACACTTGGACCTCAAGTCTTAAACGTTCTCCATCTTTTCTTCCCAGGATAGTGACGGACGTCCTGGGTGGGACCCTGTGACCTCTCTCTACTCTGTCCTTCGAAGTCCGAAAGGCTTCTAACGTCGTACCTCTCGTTACGTATCGTTTCGGAAGTCGAATTTACGACGGTCAACTCCTAGTCATCCTTCTACTCCGGTGGTTACTGAGTTACGGTGGTTACGGATTCTCTTGACGAGTCTTAACTCGCAGAGAGACAATACCGGTCATCTTCGGAAGTACATGGGTGGCTTTAACTTCAATCTTAGAAGTCATCTTTTAGAAGTATCTTTGACCTGTATAGGAATGTACCCCAATATGTGAATCCCTTACTATGAGTACCGTTCGTTCGTTCTTTCAGTGGACTGGTACTTCTCAGTACAAAGTCCCTAAGGGAACCATGGGTATGATGTTTATCTCCGGGACCGTGGTTGGTAGGGTGACTTTGGATGTAAACATTGATAGAGTACGTTAATACATTGTCTTCCCTAGATTCTGTGGAAAGTGTATTTTAGTAATAAGTCAAGTCAAGTCAAGTTAGCGAGTCAGCACAGGTTGAGAAACACTGGGGTACTTAGTGTCGTGTGGTCCGGAGGGACAGGTAGTGGTTGAGGGCCTCAAGTGAGTCTGAGTGTAGGTAGCTCAGTCACTACGGTAGGTCGGTAGAGTAGGAGACAGCAGGGGAAGAGGAGGACGGGGATTAGGGAGGGTCGTAGTCTCAGAAAAGGTTACTCAGTTGAGAAGTGTACTCCACCGGTTTCATGACCTCAAAGTCGAAATCGTAGTAAGGAAGGTTTCTTTAGGGTCCCGACTAGAGGAAGTCTTACCTAACCAACCTAGAGGAACGTCATTTGACGTCATTTATGCACTTTATGTTCTTCGAGTAAATTAATTTTTACATCGTTTCCAATAAAATTTTTATTAAGAATACGTTACGTTAGGAATAGATTTATGGTTACCGTAAAAAAGTGTCTTGACCTAGTTTATTAAAATTTAAAACATACCGTTGTGGTTTCTGGGACTTTTCACTTTTGTTAGGCCTTTCTTGTCTCGACCTCCTTAGTACGAATAACTGAAGTCTAATAAAAATATTTCGATGTCATTAGTTTTGTCATACCATGACCGTGTTTTTGTCTGTGTATCTAGTTACCTTCTCCCATTAAGTCTTTATTTAGGTGGGTGAATACCAGAAAATTAGATGTTGTTTCCTCCGCTCTTATTTGTTACCTCTTTTCTGTCAGAAAGGTTATACGTATAAAATTGTAAAATATCGTATAGTTAAATTTTTTTAGAGACGACACTTGTAATATGTAACTTCAATATATAAACCCCCAAACGACCCAAAAAAGACAGAATGAAACTATGATAGGGGTACCCAAGTGGTACATCGAGGACGGTTCGACGAAAATATTGGTAGGAAGGTTCGTTAGGACCTAATAGGGTAACGGAACACTGTTACCATCGTGGGTTCTAATACGACTCTAGTAGTGTACTTGTATACAGAAGGAACCACCGAGTCAACCATTTCTTTGGTGGACGTTGCGTCCTCTGGACCCAAGTTAGGGAGCCAACCCTTCTAGGGGACCTCTTCCCTTACCGTTGGATGAGGTCATAAGAACGGACCTTTTAAGGTGCCTATCTCTTCGGACCATCCGATGTCAGGTACCCCAGTGTTTCTCAGTCTGTATTGACTCACTGATTGTGTGTATCACGTATGTAAGAGGCCCCATAAAAGGTCAGGGGATTGGGTACAGTGTAGTGTCCTTTAATCGTGACATAAACGGGACCAATTGATACTTTTATAAGAAGTAAAAGAGATAAAGTCGTAAAACATTAACCGGAACTGCACCAGACGGATGTAAAATTTCTAATTGTAAAACAGGAAGAAAAAGGAAAGAATCTCATTGTTTAGACAAGAAAATAATGAAATAAGACAGGAAATAATGAATGTCATCATTGACAATGAGTATGGAGACGAGAACGTGTACACACACACAAAGAATATGTCTACCGAAGGTTAAAAGAATAAAGAGAGTTTATGGTTGAGTAATAATATTTTTTCATGTCTGTATATTAATTATATAGGTCCGGACTTTAAAATGTGTTACTTTATCTATGAAATAATATATATAAGAACGGGAAATATAATGTCACTTCCATGATAGATACGACCCGACCTTCTATCGTCTTGTTGGGAACAAAACGGTGATTCATCGACATCCACGACCTCTTCCGTTACCGTTGGGTGAGGTCATGAGAACGGACCTTTTAGGGTACCTATCTCCTGGGACCACCCGACGGCAGATACCCCAGCGTGTCAGCCTGTGCTGACTTCGTTGAATCGTCGTCGTCGTCGTCGTCGTCGTCGTCGATATCCACCATTCGTTCACAGTTAATGAAGTGCACATTTCACTCTCACGTTCTGACTTATTTAATACAAAAGAGGGTTTATGGTGACAAAATACATGTCACGAGTTAGAGGGTAGCGGAATAGATTTGAGTAAAAGATGTCGTAAAAACTATGTCACATGACCATGTGTCTGAAACTTTCTTCTCCACACGTAGTATGATCAATATGTTATTAAAGGGGAGGTATCACATTTGTGACACAAAGGGTCGATATTAAGTTAGTAACGTATTTACAGTTTGATACTTCTTTCGTAATTTATATCTGACTCGACCATCTTCGGTGTCCTTATAGACTTAACGATCTCTGATAGATTGTTAATTGTAATCTTCAAAGAACATGTGCATATGTTTCTTCCTCAATTAGATGGCCTTCCTTTCGTAAAATTTCATTTTGATAGAAATACTTGAGTGTACGTTCTCTTTCATGTAGTAACAAAAGTTCTTATACTTTTTATTTCACCCGATATTTTGGGTTATAAACTCTAAATTAAAGTACAACATTTTGGTGTAAGTCATTGTTGTTGTTTTTTTCTTTATCATACGACGTCAGTGGACATACAAAAACGAAAGAAGATAAGTGTAAAAATACTGATGATTAACAATCGAACAACAGTTAAATGTTTGAAAACAAAAGCACCACGTCGATCGTATCTTACACTCCGGTAATGTGTGTTCCAATTTAACAGAGAAAAAGAGGGATTTTTTTTTTCTTTTTGAATATTCCCCGAATATGAAGTTATTTGACTTAGGATAAATTTTAAAATAAAGTAGATCATAAATATGTAAAAGAGTAAAATGATAAAGGTTCATATTATAAAAATTCGACCAAAATCTTTTCCGTCTTTTTGGTCTTTAGTTTAACGGTTGTAGTCGACCTAGTACCTTTTTCGTTCTCTCAAAGTCTTTTTGTAGATAAAGACAAAATAACTAATACGGTTTCGGAAACTGACACACCTGGTATTATTTGACACCTTTTAAGACTTTCTCTACCCTTATGGTCTGGTGGACTAGACGGAGAACTCTTTGGATATACGTCTAGTCCTTCGTCGTCAATCTTGACCTGTACCTTGTTGTCTGACCAAGGTTTAGCCTTTTCCTCATGTAGTTCCGATATATAACAGTGGGACGAATAAATTGAAGATACGTCTCATGTAGTACTCTTTATGACCCGACCTTCTTCGTGTTCGACCTTCTAACGGCCCTCTTTATAATTAGTGGAGTCTATACATCTACTGTGGTGGGAATATCGTCTTTCATTTCTCCTTGATTTCTCGGAGAACTATTTTATTTTCTCCTCTCACTTTTTCAACCGAATTTTAAGTTGTAAGTCTTTTACTTCTAGTACCGTAGACCAATGTAGTGAAGTACCCTTTATCTACCCCTTTGTCACAGTCTGAAATAAAACCCCCCGAGGTTTTAGTGACGTCTACCACTGACTTCGGTACTTTAATTTTCTGTGAATGAGGAACCTTCCTTTCAATGATGGTTGGATCTATCGTATAAGTTTTCTCTGTAATGAAACGGTTGTTTCCAGGCAGATCAGTTCCGATACCAAAAAGGTCACCAGTACACACCTACACTCTCAACCTGACACTTCTTTCGACTCGTAGCTTCTTAACTACGAAAACTTGACACTACAACCTCTTCTGAGAACTCTCAGGGAACCTGACGTTCCTCTAGGTTGGTCAGGTAGAATTTCCTCTAGTCAGGACCAACAAGAAACCTTCCTTACTACGATTTCGACTTTGAGGTCATGAAACCGGTGGAGTACACTTCTCAACTGAGTAACCTTTTCTGAGACTACGACCCTCCCTAACCTCCGTCCTCTTCCCCTGCTTTCTCCTACTCTACCGGCCTACCGTAGTGTTTGAACTACCTGTACTCAGACTCACTTGAGGCACTCAACCACTACCTGTCCCTCCGGACCGCACGACGTTAAGTGCTCCAGTGTTTCTCAGTCTGTGTTGACTCGCTGACTTGATTTGACT
Source organism: Capra ibex (assembly GCA_006410555.1). Taxonomy (NCBI): domain Eukaryota; kingdom Metazoa; phylum Chordata; class Mammalia; order Artiodactyla; family Bovidae; genus Capra; species Capra ibex. Next base: position 24,204,206 of record SJYO01038983.1, read on the forward strand.
TATGAAAATTTGTGTCAAAATAATAAATCAAAAAGTGAACTCTTTATAAAAAAAGGTTTATCTTTAAGTAGTATTTTAAGTCAATTTACCGTTGAATAAAAATTATAGATTATATAAATATGTGACCCGAAGGGACCACCGAGTCTCCAATTTTACAGACGGACGTTACGCCCTCTGGACCCAAGCTAGGGACCCAACCCTTCTAGGGGATCTCTTCCTTTACCGTTGGGTGAGGTCATAAGAACGGACCTCTTAGGGTACCTACCTCCTCGGACCACCCGATGTCAGGTGCACCAACGTTTCTCACCCTGTATTGACTCGTTGAAGTGAGTGAGTGAGTATAAATATGTTGAATGTCTTATATTAAGTAATAAACCGAAAGAAACATTTATCACTGACACCTCGGATGTAAAATTAAAATGGATCCGTACCTCTCTAAAAAGAACATATTGAAGAATAACAAAAAGAAGAATCCTCAAAAACTTTTAGAAATGGAACATAAACATATATTCCCGATTTATCAAAGAACTTTGTCTAGTTTCATCTTGAGGTGACAAAGTTCTCTGAAATGTCAGAAATAAGAAAGGACGGGAGGTTCCTGTCTGACAGTCAAGTTAAATCTCCTTTTGAAGACTCCCTTTATAAAAGAAGAAGTAACAAGTCTTTACAGAACTTGAACTCCTTGACTGTGAAATGTGTTGACATAACAAAGTCGTAATCTGTAAGAACGTAAATAAACCCCCTTTCCTCTTAGATCCGCAAATTTCAACTCTTAAGATCTTTATAATTTGACTAAATGGAGACATGTGAAACTAAAAGGAGTCACAAAGAAAGAACGTTTTGTACGACCAGGATGTCCATGTTACGAAGTTTAGCTTTTCCGACTTCAGAGCTGGCCACAGGATCGTCCAAGTACCTAAGGGGCGAGGATCGAGAATGAGGGGTTCCTGAAAAGGTGTTGTCCCTTTTCTTACGCGAGATTATTACCTTTTTGTTAAAAATTAACAACTCACTCAACCTCCAATATGCATGAGAAAAAAGGTTTTTCTTTCACCTTTTTTTATATAGGCAATCCATCTTTTTTTTACTATGGATGTCAACGAGATTTGAAAAGTACTTGGTCCGGAAGAGGTCCCCTCCTATCAACAGTACCTGAGTAACCTTGGGGACATAATTAAACTTATTCATCCTGAGGTCTAAGAAGGAACTCTACTTTTGGTTTCAGTATCCCTAGTACAAACGAAGGTAGACCCCGTCCCAGTCCTTCTGGTCTCTCTCTCTGTTCAGAGGTGAACGGGCAAGTTTGACAAGATTCCCACCTAGGTAAAAGATAGGAATCTTATCAGTCCATTGACTAGTCTGATTCTTCCTTACAAGTTTACCCGAGTAGACTCCTTATCAATTATGTTCCCGAAAAACGTTTTACACCCCCCCTACATCTCTTTGGTGTTCACTATCTTATTATAGTGTTCAACAAATTCTTGTCTTCGTTTAGTATTAGAAGATTCGAACTACTTCGTTCATCACCAAGGAGTCCTCTGTCTAGATTCGTCTCTTCGGTGAAACTGGAAACCAGTTCCTCGGGTGGTCGGGAACTTTGTAGTGTCGCCCCCTTTCACTCTCTTAATTTATTGAACGGGAAAGAGAGGACGTTAGAGGATTATCCCACAGGACGATAAACGTTGGTCGACCTCATCCTCTCGTTCCCACGGACAACTCCTTTAAGTATATTTCTAGTCGGGGGTCCCTGTGTTACCTTTTCACCCCTCCCCTCTAAGCCCTTCGTCCACGGGACGAGACCTGGAACCCTCCGATCGGGTGTACCTGACGTTGTAGAGTGCGGAACCAAAATAGGAAGCACACCACAAGTAGGTTAGTTTGACCTTCAGTCCTCTTTTGTTCAGAGAGAAAGACCAGTGTCAAAAATGTCATTGACCCAACAAGATACATTCCGGAGCCAATACTCCGTAGTGTGAAGGAGTCGATGTCTCGACGTTGAGAATGACGACACCAATGTACCAACGACGTGGAACGGGGAATTCCGAATCCCCTTCATTATCGAAGGGAGGTTATAACCAAGGGTTTACACAGTTGTAGTGAAAGGCAAGGGTACTGAGACGAGTATAAAGATATTTGTCAAAGAAGTAATTAGAAGGAAATCAATGTGTAAAATTCTGGCTGAAGGCAAAAGAAGGTCCTAGGGCTCACTATGTCATTACATGTTTTCAAACGTATTCGGTAGTCGTCCGGGTCTTACTCGCCCTAATTACATTTCTAACGTAAAACCCCCCTATGAGTCAAGAGAGATCCAGTGATTCCCTTCTATTGGGTAAACAATGGAAGGGGATTGATCTCTTGTTCTCATCGTTACTCAAGAGTTGAGGGTCTTCACAAATCGTGACTGTCTCTACGACTTCTAGTTTTATATAAAACTTCATAAAGACAGACTAGAAAGAGAACAAGACACTAAAGTAAGACAAAACCAGGAAGACAAGAGACCGAAGTGAACATGTCCGAGAACAAATATTAAAGACTCCACCGACAATAAGAGTATCAAAGAAAAAGGGACATCGTAAGTACTCGAGGTCCCTTACCAACCAATCTCAATAAGTACAGAACCATTAGAGGGTCGATTAATTCACGAAACAAAACTCTATATTAAGTGTATGGTATATTGACTCGGTAATTTTCATATGTTCCCTGAAGGGACCATCGAGTCTGTCAATTTTTAGACGGATGTTACGTCCTCTGGACCCAAACTAAGGACCCAACCCTTCTAAGGGACCTCCTTCCGTACCGTTGGGTGAGGTCATAAGAACGGACCTCTTAGGGGTGGCTGTCTCCACGGACTACCCGATGTTAGGTACCCCAGCGTTTCTTAGTCTGTGCTGATCTGCTGATTCGTGTCGTGTCGTGTTTCATATGTTCCGTATTATTGGATTTACCCTTTTCTTAATCTTTTTCTTTTCTATATACATATACGTATTGACTTGGTGAACCGACATATGGACTTTCATTGTGTGTACCAATTAGTAGACATGAGGTTGTATATTAATTTTTCAAAATTTGCTTTCTTCAATTCGCATGTTCCGTTACCGAAAATCTGATAAGTCTCGAGACATCGGAAGTGATAATAGATTAAAATCTTAAAAAAAAATAGGGGTTTGTTTGAAATATGAGTATCGTCAGTGGGTGAAGAGGTGGACGAAACTCGGTATCTTTTGGTGATTAGGTGAAAGATAGAGATACCTGAGAGGATAAAACCTGTATGGTATCTGTACTTTAGAGTCTTGTACACCTGAACACACACCGAAGAAAGTGAATCGAGTCAGGTAGACACAACATCGTCCATAATTCATGAAGTAATAAAAAAGAACAACATCTCACTATAGGTACCTACAGATATGGTAAAAACAAATAGGGAAATAGTTTAATTCCTGTAAAGTCACCAACGGTGAAAACCTGACAAAAATTGTAAAGACATATACAAAAGTACACCTGAATATAAAAGTAAAGTATATATATACAATTCAGAGAAGTCAGTACAGGGTGAGACACATTGGGGTACCTGACACCAGGTGGTCCGAGGAGACAGGTACCTTAAGAGATCCGTTCTTATGACCTCACCCAACGGTACGGGAAGAGGTCCCCTAGAAGGGTTGGGTCCCTAGCTTAGGTACAGAGAATATAGAGGACGTAACCGTCCACCCAAGAAATGATGGACCCTTTCATATATATATCCTCATCTTAACAACCCAATATATTATGGTATATAAGTTGTAAAACTCCTGATATTATTTATTAAACTTGTCCATTTCATCAGAAAACTCATTGTTTATTCTTCATAATTTTCTCAATGTGATTGGTTAGAAGGACTTTACTAAAGTATCTCATTACCAAATAAAACACACCTATATACATGAAAATTGAAAATGTAGAATACTCCCATAGAACACATTACTGTCCTTTAACAACTTTAATCACTCACATGAATGGTAAATTTATCCTTTTTTTTAACTACTATGAAGTTTAAAAATTTTTTACGAACGGCAATTATATAGTATAAAAATTTTTGTTAAAGTTTCTTTGTTTTGGGTTCTCTTTAAGACTCTGAAACTTTTAGAAGGAGTACTGATCGGTTAGTAATACGTTAGATTTAATTTTTCTTACTACAGTTCTTCAAACGGAGAAACAGAAAAAAAAATGGTCGAACTGACTCATAATAAGAAGGAGGTTCACGTCCGAAACAAACGTGTAACTAAGGAAGACGTACCAAATCAACCAACGAAATCGGAGATAAAAACAAGAACAAGTCAGTGGCTCAGTACAGGTTCAGAACGTTAGGGTGCCTGACATCGTACGGTCTGAAGGGACAGGAAGTGAAAGAGGGTCTCAAACGAGTTTAAGTACAGGTAACTCAGTCACTACGATAGATTGGTAGAGTAAGAGACGAAGGGGGAAGAGGAAAACGGGAGTCATAAAGGGTCGTACTCCCAGAAAAGGAATCACTCAGTCAAGAAACGTAGTCCACCGGCTTCATAACCTCGAAGTCGAAGTCGGCGTCAGGAAGAATCCCCGAAGAGTCCATCGAGTCGACCATTTCTTAGACGGACGTTACGGTCTCTGGACCCAAACTAGGGACCCAACTCTTATAGGGGACCTTCTCCCGTACCGTTGGATGAATTCATAAGAACGGACCTTAGGGGCACCTCCTCGGACCTCCCGATGTCAGGTGCCCCCAGTGTCTCAACCTGTGTTTACTCGCTGATTCGTGTCGTGTCGTGTAGTCAGGAACGGTACTTATAATTCCCAACTAAAGGAAATCCTAAATGACCAAACCTAGAGGCACATCAGGTTCCCTGAGAGTTCTCAGAAGAGGTCGTGGTGTTAAGTTTTCGTTGATAAGAAACCACGAACCCGAAAAATACCAGGTCGAGAGTGTAGGTATGTACTAATGACCTTTTTAGTATTGAAAGTTATATATTTGGAACGGTATGGGTTTTATACAGGATGTAGAAGAGAGAAGTACGGAAACGGGAGGAGACAAGGGAGACGGACACTATTACAAGAATGTAACTGGTGAAATGGTTTAAGATCGGTAGACTAGTCAAAGTAGATAAGTGAGTCGTTCGTAAAGGAATCACGGATAATATACAGTCATCCTTATGTTTCCACTCACATAGTACCTGATAAGGTAGTCTAGGAGTTTCAGATCACGTTGTCAAAAATATGCGAAACGGACACATTAAGTACACTACAAGTAGTACCTACGTGGTTATACGGACGGGTGAGAACCCGTAAAAGACGAAAAGACGTCTGAGACTACATCTCGAATACTGAATTCAAGTAACGTTAAGAATAAAATGTCCGACACCGAGGGGAAAAGAGTACGTCAAATAACTAAAGTTTAAGGTGAAAAACAAACTTCATAAAGGATTAGAAAAGTATAGGTCACTTAGTCAAAGAGGAAGTAAGAGGACGCTCCCAGAGAACAAAGAGATGACCCAACAAATGAAACGAGACAGAACGAGTCTCAGCCTGTGCAGACTCGCTGACTTGACTGACTTGACTGACTGACAGAACGTAATGTCGACTCTACACTGGTGACATGTGGGTGGAGGAAGGACACAAAGAGTCCCGCGGTGTGTGTTGAGAAGGAAAAGGTCGTTTATGACTTAACGTTAATTCACCAAGAAACTGGTTTAGTCCTTCAATTATACCCACACCTTCGACTCGAGACGCATTGACCATCGGTTCAGACATAGACCCTCCTTTCGTCTCACCTGAAACCTAGAAAAATCTGTGTAGGGGTTTGGGTTGGGTCACACAAGTGAGAGATTCCTTTTTGTTCGATGGATGTCGTTTCTTGGCCCTTGTCTGTCTTTCTTCACTCTCTCTGAAGTGGTGACCGTCTCGTTTCACTCATGGGAACTAGATTATCAAAGACACCTATTGACTCCCCGTCACTATTCCAAACGACGGCTTACTCTAAACTTACTTGGACCCACACCCCACCTTGTACACCGTCCCAAATGACATGGTCGAAAACCCCCAGACGAGGTTTTTTCTCATCTTTTTCTTTTCTTTTAAAATTTGGTCTGGTCTTAAGTGGTCATTGGACGCACACACACACACACACACACACACACACACATGTATGTGTGTTAAAAAGTCTAAGAAAAAGTGGTATCCAATAATGTTCTGTAACTCATATCAAGGGACACGATATGTCATCCGGGAACAACAAATAAAATAACGTGAACAAAAAGTCGTCGTACTTAGGTTGTTGAAGTCGTCCGGGGTGCCGGTTGAGATACAAACACCACTGTGGGGGTTTACCTATATGTCACAAGGGACCCCCGTACAGAGTCCACGGGTATATAGGTTTGATGGTCAGGGTTCAGGTTCATTAAGTGCCCTTGGGTGGACACACCGGTAGACACTCAGTCGTTGGGTGGCTCTCTTGGGATTTTCTTCCGTTTCGGAATCCCCATTCACTTTGAAGTGAGATGTCCCTCCCCCAGTGTATGGACCTCAACCTCCTCCTCCGTCAAAGCCTTTGTGCCTGTGAGGTTTAGATCATTCACCCCAACCTCGACTGGGCCGGAGCGGTTTGAGTCTAGATACTCTTTCGAGTCGACACGTCGTAGTGATCCCGGAGACACGTCCCGGAACATAAAAAACTGAGTCCGTAAAATCCTTTCTTCTTCTTTTCGTTACCCCTTTTTTTTTTCGTCATTCGACTGCGGACACAACTAGGTACACCGGTGACCTTCTTTCACCCAAGTCGTCCGGTACTCCACTTAAGACTTTCTCGAACTTACCTGATAGACGGGTTCTTCTATTTTTCGTGTTATCTCTTGATTGTTTTATTCTCTAGGGTTGTTGAAAGGGGGATTCTCCAACAGGACCCATCAAGTTCCTCTTCGGGTAAAGTAACGCCGTAGACCTAAGACTAGGTCTGACAGACCTCGAGTTTAGGATCGGGGTGGGGGGTAAGTAACAGGTACCCTTACAGTTATTTATGTTAGACATCCGGTTAAACATAGACAGTGTAAATGTTTTATGGGTCAGCAAGGTAAAGACTCTGAATCAGGACGTCCATATGGACGTGTACGTTCTTTATACTGTCCATACTCGAAGGGGTACCGTCGTGTCGACCACTAGTGTTTTCTTGCCTTTGTTGGTTTTATAGGTAGTTGTTTTAGGACCAATTTCGGTACATAGTATGGAGGTTTCTTACTTTACGTCACTTCGAAATTTTTTTGTTATTCGAGAAACACGTTGTTACACCTGTATTGGGGTTCTACACTGTACTTACTTTTTTTTTGTCTCTGTCTATAACGTATATCAAATAATAACACGTTTAAATTCCTTTATTATATAAGTATAGACGACGGTAAAACAGTAGATATATGGTAATCATACATATCATAAACACACTCTTGTATGGACGTACTCAAAGGTTCCCGACGGTAGTGCTTAACGGTATTTGACCCACCGAAGTTTGTTGTCTTAAAATAAGAGTATCAAGATTCCGGTTTGTGTTAGTTTGATAGGTGTCCCGGTACTAAAGAGACTTCCTATCCAGGAAGTCTCCTCCTCGGTGGTCCCTTCCCAGACAAGGTCCGCAGAGAGGATCATTATCAAGGAACCGAACACCGTCGTATCGAAGTTAGGACTGTGGGTACCGTACAAGGACACAAGTACTTACACAGAGAGGGGTACCGTAAGAGAAAGTTTCCTGTCGTCAGTCCCTGAAGGGACCACCAGGTCACCAGTCACGAGTCGTGAAGGTGACGTTCCCAATACCCAAACTACCGACTCCTTGATTCTAGGACACGCAGTGTACCGTACCGGTTTTTTAAATTTTTCCTGTCGTCATATTCTAATTCCCAAAGGATCCACCGCGGCACCATTTCTTAGACGGACGGTTACGTCTTTTACGTCCTCTGCGGTAAAAAAAAGGTACCTAGTCTTTCTAGGGGACCTCTTCACTTACATTTAGGTGAGGTCATAAGAACGGACCTCTTAGGGTACCTGTCTCCTCAGACCGCCCGATGTCCGATGCACCAACATTTCTCAGTCTGTGCTGATTCGTGCGTGCGTGTATATCCTAATCCCCAGGTCATGTGGAATATACTGGATCAAAATAGACGTGACTGTCATAAAGGTTTGTTTCGATATTAGACTCCACGACCCCTAGTCTTACAGTCGTGTGTTTAAACTACCCCCTCTCCGTCAGTGTTAAGTTAGGAATTGTTATAGGATTTCTGTATTCACTACTCGTGTTTCTAAATAGATGTTTCTACAAGTAGTGTCACAATAAATATTATACTTTTTTTATCTTTGTCAGAAAAAGTGGGCATGTTCGAGAGACGAGGTTACTGAGGTGTCTTGTAGGTGTGCTGTCTTAGACCCGTCGAGAATTTTTGTATTCAAACTTCCTATAAATTAAGATACCCCTGTACAAGTACTACTTTACAATTTACATATCTCTGTAACACTTAATAGGTACATATATAGACTTTTCTTATTACCTTCAAATAGGTTGTTTTACATTTGGTAACAAAAAAGACTCACTCCCCCCTTACCACCCGTCAAAAATAAAGTTAAAATATATAAAGGTATAATACAAAATCTGGTCCCTTTGTTTTCTAAATAATTTTATTTTTCCCCCGTCTTAGGTCTGAGTCTTTGTTTCCGAAGGCAAACACCGAAAGGACTGTCCGGTAGGTCTAGGACTAGCCGGACTAAGTGGAGCCGGAGCCAACGCAGTACCCCTGACAGGAGTACTCCCCGATATGACGACAAAGTAAGATACCTCCGAAAGGGAAGACCCCTCCGTAGACCCACTCATTATGTTCAGTGGAGCGTTGGTTCAAGAGGGTTTCACGGTCGTGTGAGACCCAGTGGCACAGTTCAACACGGGACGTCCAAGGGTCGGTTTCCCCGTCCGACCTACCTTTGGGTCGAGTCCAGAACAAGTGGTTTACTTGATGAAACGAAACCGATGGGACTGTTCATGGAGACTGACCCACTGAACGTGTTGTCTTTACACCATAGAGTGTCAAGATCTCCCGTCTCTAGACTCTAGTTTCACGGTCGTCCAAACCAAAGAAGACTCCGGAGAGTGGAACCGATCATTTGTCGATAGAGAAGGGGACTCAGAAACGTATCAGCACACACACACATGTGGGATTACTTTTACACATACACACACACACATATGGGATTACTTTCCAACGACGATGTTCGACTCGACACTTGTTGCGACCCTAAAAACCGGAGGTTTCTTCTCCTTAAACTAGACCCCGCTCACTGTTCCGAACTAACGAGTCTCGAAAAACACATTATTTCAAAATAATTTCATATTTTCTCCATCTCTTTCGAAGACTGTATCTGTAGTCTTCCCCTGTCTTTCTCACGGGGGACCAATCAAAAATCGTTCCTTAATATATGGATAATCGTTCGATGATTAATCTCTTTCCCTTGTGGAGTTTTGACCCTCTCAACGTGGTCGGAAAGTGGGTGTTGTACATACAACTCTATCGTAACCGTGTTCCACTCAGTAGGGGTCGGTATTTTGTTAACTGAACTTAGAACTTCTTTCCGTCTGAAGGTTCGTTTATGTGTATCAAGTAATAGTATCGAATTCCTTCTCTAAAGGTACTCTTTTTGTGTAACCAATCGGGTTCCAAACTCTATTTCAATTCAAGTCTGTCTTGGTCCATAGTGGTACTGTTGTGTCCTAATCTTCTCTTTTCTTTTTTTTACAGACGGTGAACATTAAAATAAAGGAGAACGACGAACCCCTGGAGACCGGAGGGATGGTTCCGGTAATTGTGACAGTGATTAGAGCAAAGTATTCTTGTATTCAGTATAACCAAATCCAGTTTCAGGTTGGGACTACTAGGGGAAATTGGAATCAGTCGAGAAAAAATTCAGTTTAACAAACTAACAACAAACCAACTAAAAAAGTAAATAAATAAACAAATAAACCGACACGACGTTGAATCAACGGTATACGTCGAAGTCATCGACACACGTACCCGAATCAACGGGACACCGTCTACCCTAGAATCAAGGGACTGGTGCATAGCTTGGGTGTAGGGAACGTAACGTTCCGTCTAAGGATTGGTGACCTGGTGGTACTTTTAGGGGGAATTAGTAGATAAATTTCTGGGACAGAGGTTTCTCTCAGTGTAAGTCTCCTTGATATCCAATCCCGAAGTTTTCTATATAAAACTCCCCTGTATTAAGTAGGTATTGTGGTTCCCAATGTTCTGGTACGTTCCGTCGTAAGTGGGTCTTTCCGGTGAAAGGATTAGGTGGGTGGGGTCTCCCGTCCCTTATAAAAAGATCAAATAGTTGGGTCTCCTCAATGGTAAAAGATTAAGGGTGTTTTCGCGGGTACATATTTCTATATGTGACCCTTGTCGGGAGTTCACAACAAGTTACATCTGGGTGTCGGACTTGAGGTTCTCTTTTCGTAAAGGTGGGTACGAGTTCCCAGTTATTCGGTAATTTTTTTACCCCTGAGTCTAATCTCAGGTACCTTCCCGAAGGCTCAGGGGTAAGACCATTTTATGAACCCCCCACAAAAGACAGTTTCAGGCATCGAAAGTAGTCTAAGAGTCTTACTAAGCACTGAGGGATCTTCCAATAAATTGAATATACGTCTCATGTAGTATTCTTTGTGACCCGATCTCCTTCGTGTTCGACCTTAGTACTAACGATCTTCTTTATAGTAATTGGAGTCAATGCGTTTACTGTGGTGGGACTACCGTCTTTCGCTTCTTCTTGATTTCTCGGAGAACTACTTTCACTTTCTCCTCTCCCTTTTTCGACCGAATTTTGAGTTGTAAGTTTTTTGTTTCTAGTACGGTAGACCAGGGTAGTGAAGTACCGTTTATCTACCCTTTTGTCATCTTTGTCACTGTCTGAAAGAAAAAAACCCGAGGTTTTAGTGACGTCTACCACTGACACCGGTACTATAATTTTCAATACTGGTTGGATCTGTCGTATAATTTTTCGTCTCTAGAATGAAACGGTTGTTTATAGGTAGATCAGTTTCGAAACCAAAAAGGTCATCAGCACATACATACACTCAACCTGATATTTCTTTCGACTCACGGCTTCTTGAATACGAAAACTTGACACCATAACCTCTTCTGAGAACTCTCAGGGAACCTGACGTTCCTCTAGGTTGTTCAGGTAGGATTTCCTTTAGTCAGGACTTATAAGTAACCTTCCTGACCACGACTTCGACTTTGAGGTTATGAAACCGGTGGACTACACTTTTTGATTGAGTAACCTTTTCTGGGACTACGACCCTTTCTGACTTCCACCCTCCTCTTCCCCTATTGTCTCCTACTCTACTAACCTACCATAGTGACTGAGTTACCTGTACTCAAACCCATTTGAGGCCCTCAACTACTACCTGTCCCTTCGGACCGTACGACGTCAGGTACCCCAGTGTTTCTCAACCTGTACTGACTCGTGGACTTGACTTGACTTTTGCAATTCCTCATGTTCAGGAAAGAGAAGAGGTTCCGTGACAGAAATTCTAACCAAACGTAAGAGAGATCACAGGAGGAGGATGTGTGTATATGTGTGTGTGTGAGTACGTGTGTGTGTGCGTGTGTGCACGTATGTATGTATGTGTGAGGAAGAAGGGGGAGGTGGGTGGTCAGAGGAAAAGGAGGGACGACTATATCAGACAGGGAGTTGAGTGTGTGGACAGATACTGAGTTTAAGTTGAAAAGACTGTTTGTCGTTTTAAGGTCTCATTGGATCTACAGTCGGTTTCAGTGGAATAGGGTACTCTAAATTTATTTTATCGGACCCCGAAGGGACCACCGAGTCCCTATTTTCTTTTTTTTTAGGTGGACAGTTACGTCCTTTGTTCGGTCCTTCTAGGATGTTCGGAGCCTCGTTGACTCGGGTACGTGGTGTCAATAACTCGGACACGAGGTCTCGGCCCCTTGGTGTTGATGACTTCGAGTACTCGGGATCTCGGGTACGAGACGTTGTTCTCTTCGATGACGTTACTGTTCGGACACGTGGGGTTGATCTGTCATCAGGAGTGAGAAACGTTGATCTCTTTTCGATCGTGTCGTTGCTTCTGGGTCATGCCAGTTTTTATATTACTTATTTATTTACTTTGATTTCCCTTGTCCGGAGTTTTTAAATTCCTGATGATATTATTTAAAGTGTTATTTATTTATTTTATTTTATCGGATCTCAATCGGGGGTGGGAGTAAGGGTGTGTTATAGACGTTTTACCGTCCCAAACACGAGATCTCTTACAGAAAGAAACGTAGTGACGAGGGAGAGAGAGAGAGAGAACGAGGGTAGACAAAGCAGAGGGCTCTAAAACCAGAAGAGAGAAGAGATGTGTCTGGATTGAACCTTGGTTGGGGAGAAGGACGGGGGTTCGCGAGTGTCCCTTGGACAAGCCATAGCCATTGAAATTACCTCAAACCCCACCGTCTTTCCTGATCGTGCGGTCTGCTTCTTGTGGAACGATGACTCGTAATCGGAGGTGACTCATAATTCACGGGTCACCGACGGCACTATAAAGTTTACGGAGTGACCGAAAGAGGAAAAGGCGGTCCTACGAGTCACTGGAAGTCGGGAGGAGGGTAAAAAGACGTCAAAACAAGAATCGACGGAAGAACTGAGGTCCTGACAGAAAGATAAAGAATTTCTAGTGATTACGGGAGAAGATTTTGTTTCCAAGCAGAGGGAACCATAGAGATTTCCCGGTCGTCCTTGTAGTCTTTAGGTCAAAAAACAAGGGAAAGAAGAAGTAGTTAAGAGATGTTTGTCTTCCCACATGTTGACTCTAAACAAAAATGTGAAGATCCTTTTTACCGTACGGGGAATCTTCTGTATTCGTTGAGCTCATTCAAAGTAACATTTAGTGGTAAATGTAAGGGTCCGTGTACGTAGGTGGGACTGACCCTCGTCCATCTGTCACCCCCAATTATGGTGCCCTAGACCTCAGTTGAGAAACCTAGACTGCGAGTTGAGACGATGAAAGACCCACCATAACCTACGTAATAAAATTTAGAGATTCGGTGTCCTGAAGGGGCCGCCAGGTCACCAATTCTTAGGAGTGAAGGTGACGTCCCCACGTCGCCCAAGTTAGGTGTCAGCTCCTTGATTCTAGGACGTACGACATGTCCCACCGTTTTTTTATTTTTATTTTATTTATTTTATTTTTCGTCCTACATTTATTTATTTAGCGATTCGGAGTCAGGTGGTAGATATTTTACCATTATTATTATCACGGACTACCCTGTAGTACGTCAATTTATTCCATTTCAATATTCTTTGTGAAGTACATCACGAGTCGTTTCGAAAAGGATTTGTCACCGACTACGGGAACGTCTGGCGACAACGACGGTATGACCCGTTTACGGTATAACCCATTAGACGGGTCGGTGACACGGATGTCTTATGGTCACGACTTTATTTACGTGTGTTAGATGGAACGTTAAGAGTGTAACCTGCAAGTCAAAACATCTGTACACTGTGAAAAGACTCAGCGATTTTCCATGAGTGGATCCACACGTCTGTCCGTTCCTGACTCCAACCCAATTCTGTAGAGTTTTGTCATGTCGACCATCGGAAAGGAAGAGGGGTAGGGTTCGGGGGTACGGGTTGACTTAGGACTCTATACCCATCCTTTGGTTGTTCTATAACGCACACCTTTTCGTTTTCTTTTTCTTTATTTGTTGTAAATGAGACATATCCTAGATGATACACGTTCTGTGTGATTTACGGTCTACTCCCCGTATTTAAAAGATCACTGTCACTGTGAATCCTTCCGTACAGGAAAAGGGGGAAAAGTTTACTCCTTTACTTATAAACTCTTTACTCATTGAATTGGTTCTAGTGTACTCAAAGTTCGGTCTTAAATGTTGATTAGACGACCTAGGGCGAAGGGACGGGACACTGCACCACGTTTTGTGTAAGTGGGTAAGTGAGTAAGAAAGGGGAGTACAACTGGATCCCAGAGTCGTCGCCTTGTATCACACATACTCTCTTACACACACATTTGTCTTCCTACCTTTGGACTTCTGCCCCCGGGATTGGGGACTGGAGAAAGATTTGGTGGAGAGAAGGAACGGTCAAGTAGTAAAGTCCTAGGGAGAGCCACAACCGTCTTTTCGTGAGTGGTAGAAGAACAGACCATTCAGTGTAGGACCATGACTGAGAGGGTCGACCCCTGGATATCCTTTCTGTGTGGTCCCCCTTTTCTTCTAATTAGGGAGGGAGTAGGTACGTGGATGAGTATTGGTCTGTACCCCGAGACTGTGCAACAACAAGTCAGTGAGTTAACACAGACTGAGAAACACTAGGGGCACCTGACGTCGTACGGTCCGAAGGGACAGGAGATAGAGGGCCTCAAACGAGTCTGAGTACAGGGGACTCAACTACTACGATAGGTTGGTAGAGTAGGAAACAACGGGGGAAGAGGAGGACGGGTGTCAGAAAGGGTCGTAGTCCCAAAAAAAGGTTAATCAACCGAGAAACCGGTTTCATAACCTCAAAGTCGAAGTCATAGTCAGGAAGGTCACTCATAAGTCTCAACTAAAAGAAGTCCTAACTGTCCAAACTAGAAAAACGCCAGGTTCCCTGAGAGTTCTCAGAAGAGGTCGTGGTGTCAAGTTTTCGTAGTTAAGAAGACTATGAACGAGTGTGTATTAGTGTCCCGGTGTACTTGGACCTGTCTTAAGGTTTTTCCTTTTATGGATCTCCTGAACCCCCTCCCCTCTCGTTGTGGCGGTGTAATCAATCCCGTAGTCTCTCACCTCTCTTTCTTATCGAAGGGTTCCTGCAAAAATGTCCTCCGTGTCTCGAGGGTCCCCGGGTCCCGAGGGGGTGTCGACTCGTCGTGTGTCTCGCCCGGGGGCAAAAAAGTCTGTCGGTTCCTCCGAGTCCGTGGACGGAGAGATTCCTTAGGTCGGTTTCCTCGAGACAATTAGTCGTACCTGTTCCGAAGTACCAGGGGATCGTCATACGGGTCTTTCATAGGACCAAGGAGAGTGTTAGTCCAATAGATCGGATTCTCCGAAGTTCTATCGGTCCAGGGATGTGGTCTCCTTTAGATAAACTTTTAAAGGTTTCCTTTCGAGTTTTAATACCCGTATAGATAAACGTGGACCCGAAGGGATTCATCGAGTCGTCATTTCTTAAACGGATAGTTTCGTCTTCTGTACCCAAGCTAAGGACCCAGTCTTTCTAGGGGACCTCTTCCTTTACCGGTGAGTGAGGTCATAAGAACGGACCCTTAAGGGTACCTGTCTCCTCGGACCCCCCGATGTCAGGTACCTCAGTGTTTCTCAGTCCGTACTGACTTCGCTGATTTGTTGTTGAAAGACGTACACCGGTGGTCTCGGACAGTGTAAGGTTCTGTGGTCTCCAACTAGGAGGACGGGTAGAGGATACCCTATTTTCCTACCTCACAAAGGGTTTCTAATAAGAACCCCTGTGAACACGTTACTGTATGAGACACTTCTACCCATCCATATGAACCTCTCTAAAGATATATAATCGTAGGGGGTGTGCTTCTAGGCATTAGGAACAATTTCCGAGAATATCCAGGACGTCGTTTCTGGACAAATTAAAATTGAATTGAAACAAAGTTTCAATTAAGTCGGGGTTTTGAAAGACAATTTTTTTAATTTAATTTTTTGAAATTTTTATAAATAAATGAAAGCCAAAGGGGCCCAGAAACAATGGAACGTTCCGAAAAAGGGATCGACGTCGCTCACTCCCGACGAGAGACCAACGTCGCACTCCGGAAGAGTGACGTCCCCGAAGAGAACAACGTCTCGTGGCCCGAGATCCGAGTGTCCGAAGTCATCAACACCACGTACCCGAATCAATGAGACGCTGTGTACCCTAGAAGGGTCTGGTCCCTATCTTGGGTAGAGAACGTAACCGTCCACCTAAGAAAATGGTGACTCGGTGGTCCCTTTGGGGTCGGTGTGAGGAAAGACGTGTTTTGTGACGGAACAAACGCCGTCTTGATTCTAAGACCCTTTAGGACAATTCTTTATGAACAACTCAGCGACGAGTAAAGTCAATGTTAACAAAAGGAGAGGGTGAGACTGGAAAACATAGAAAAAGTCGACTTATCGTCGCACCCAAAGTTGTAGCAGTCACGTCAGAAGAGGTACTAGCCTTAGCGTGAGAACTAGCATCTAAATTAATAGTGCCGAGGGATGTCGATGGGACAGATATTAGGAGTGATACGGGGGACCCCGCCCCACTCATAGGAAGGACTGGTCACGGGGGGAGCCAAGGTGGAATCAAACCAAATCTTTAACAACCTTTCCCGGACTGCACAAAAACTTTATACCAAAAGGGTCCCATATACGGGTTATCACCCTAACGACCCAGTATACCAACAAGATCAAAATTAAAAAATTCCTGGGAGGTATGAATAAATATAAGGATGGTTGTCACGTTTTCCTAAGGGAAAAGAGGTATGGAAGAGATCGTAATAAACATCTAAAAAACTACTACCAGTAAGACTTACCACCCTCCACTATGGAATACCATCAAAACTAAACGTAAAGAGATTATTAATTACTACAACTTGTAGAAAAGTTCACGGAGAACTGGTAGACACTCAGAAGAAACCTCTTTATAGATGAATCCAGAAGATGGATAAAAAACTAACCCAATAACAAAAAAAAAAAGTAATTCGACGTACTCGACAAACATATAAAAACTCTAATTCGGAAACTGGTAACGAAGTGAACGTTTATAAAAGAGGGTAAGTCTTCCAACAGAAAAACCGAATAAATGTCATTTGAAATTCAAATTAATCCAGGGTAAACAAACAAAAACAAAAATAAAAGTAAGGAGATCCTCCACCCAGTTTTTTCTAGAACGACATTAAATGTAGTTTCTCACAAAAAGGATACGAAAGGAGATTTTCGAAATATCACAGGTCAGAATGTAAATCCGGAAATTAGGTAAAACTCAAATAAAAACACATACCACAATCCATCACAAGATTAAAGTAAGAAAATATACGTCGATGGGTCAAAAGGTTCGTGGTGAATAACTTCTCTGAGACACAGAGGTAAAATACAAGAACGAAGAAAACATTATCTAATCCACTGGTATCCATACATCCAAATAGAGACCCGAAAGACAGGATATGGTAACTAGATATAAAGACCCCAAACACAGTCACGATATGACAGAACTAATGACATCGAAACATCATATCAGACTTCAGTTCCTCGGACTAAGGAGGTCGAGACAAATTTTTCTATGTACATAGAGTCACGAGTAACATCGCGACAAATGTTATCGGTCCTATACTTTTGTTGGGTTCACAGGTGACTGTCTACTTACTTATTTCTTCTGTACCACGTAAATGTGTTATCTTATAATGAGTCGGCACTTTTTCTTACTTTAACTCAGTAAACATCTCTATATCTACCTGGATCTCAGACAGAATGTCTCATTTCATTCAGTCTCTCTCTTTTTACGTATTGTATATAATTGTGTATATATACCTTAGATCTTTTTACCATGTATAGTTAGATCAAGGGTCCCGTCCGTATGTCTGCGTCTACGTCTCTTACCTACACACCCGTGACCCGTCCTTTCCCTCCCACTTTACTTAATCCTCTGGTCAAACGATATTTACGTGACCTGAAGGGTTATCGTTATGTGATGGCACATATTTTATCAATCGATCATCTTTGGACGCCATATCGTCTCTCGAGTCAAGTCACGAGATACTACTCGATCTACCCACTCCACACTCCCCTCCCTACGGGTTGTTCCTCCCCTATACACATACAAATATCGACTAAGTGAAACAACATGTCGTCTTTGATTGTGTCGTAACATTTCGTTAATATAAGGTTATTTTTTTCTTCTTTCCCGGGTTGTTGGTTGGAAGAGGTTCACGCCATTCCTAACGTTGTCTCAAATTTCAGAGACTAGTAAGAATCAAAGAGGAAAACATTTTGTCATAGATGGTATACTGTGACAATCCTTTAAAAATTTAAATATTAAAGTAAATACATTAATATATAAATTACGTACACATGGACGGTTGGACGGAGGTGAGTGAAAAAACGGAAGGAGGGGTAGTGATCCCTGTTCCTCAGTCATTTCTAAAAGACATTTCCCACTCTCTCATTTATAGATTCAGAAACGTCCGGTAGACCAGAGACAACGTCGATGAGGTGGGATAGACCATCACCCTCACGTCGGTATCTTTTATGTCTTTGTTTACTCGAACTGATACACGACTATTTTGAAATAACTGTTTTTATCCGTTGTCCGTCCTACGTCGGTTGGACACGAGATGTGGTCACGGTAGGTTATCTTTATCCTGTACTCGGTACATATACCAAAATTTAAAAGATCAGTAGTAGGACTTTCCCCCCTTATTTACTTTACTTAAAATTATTATACAAAATAAATTAGGTTATCTAAGTTTACAGTAAAGTTGTACATTAAGTACGTTTTTTAATAGAAATATAAAGCATAAACTCTATACTTCACAAACTTTAGGTGACACATAAAACGTGAACACCGGATCGGTGTAGAGTTCACAAGTTGTCGGTGTGTCCCGAGTACCGACGACCTATGTTCTTTGGTCGATATCTACTCGGAGCACATTTAAGTTGGAGAGGTAGACATGTCGTCTCAAGTAGAGGAGGGGGAGGAGTGCCGGAAAGAAGATATAGTCGGTAAGAGGGGAAACTGACCTCGAAAGGGTAGTCGTATACTTGTACGAAAACAAGGGAGGTAACATTTTTTGGTTGGTTGGACTATGGTCTATGGTGAGATAGAGAACCCGGTCTATGGTTAGATAGAGAGACCAGGAGAAACGTCTTTTTAGGATTTTTCTAAACAGGTGGAGTGACAGAGGTTGAGAGAGAGGAGAATGTAAACAAGAACTCGGCTGAGATTTAGTCTGAAAGACGAAGTGAAGAGGTTTTTGAAGGATACCAGATTCAGGGGTCAGTCCTCAGGAGACACTACCTACAGAGTGCCACAGGTCCGACGTGGGACGTCGACCAGGAGGAGATGAGAGGGAGGAGGGAGAGGAAACGTCCAAGACGGGAAAAAGGGTCAGAGGATCCGACAGGAACCAGGAGAAAAAGGGGGGACGAACGTGATGGAACCGTTAGAGTAGATTACCATTGGTGTTTGTGGAAGAGGTCTCATTTCTCGTGGTTGGGTTTAGAGAGAGGGTATGAGGTCAGAGAACACTAGTTGACAGGTGTGTTGTAGAACTTTACTTGTATAGGTTGAGAGTAGAGGTCTAAAATGAAGGGTTTGGAAGGGAACCTAAAGGAATAGGGCCAACTACTGTTGACGTAGAAAGGTCAGTGAGCCCTATTTGGAACCTCATTAGTAACTGGGAGAGAAAGAGAGTGTGGAGGGACGGTTAAGGAGTCCCTTAGCACAACGGAGATGGAAATTTTACGTAGGTCGTAGGTTGGTAAAAGTGGTCAAGGAGGTCAAGGAGAGACCGGTCTCAGTGGTAGTGGAGAGTCGAAGGATTACTATGGTTGATCCCGAGAACCGGAAGGGGTTAGTTAGCTTTAACTGATCTCCAGTCTGTTCCGAAATATCCACGGGGCCAACATCGTCCCCCACTTGTTCCTGTTTGTTCTCTAAGGGGACGAACGAGTGATGGACCCTCCCGCCCTCCCAACCCCCCACCTCCCACTCGAACAAGGAACGTATTCCACTCCCATCCCGAAGGGTGCACCGAGTCACCATTTCTTGGGTGGACGGTCACGTCCTCTATACCCAAGGTAGGGAACAAACCCTTCTACTGGGTCTCTTCCCTTACGTTGGGTAAGGTCATGAAATTGGATCTTTTAGAGTGCTTGTCTCTTCGAATCACCCGATGTCAGGTACCCTAGCGTTTTCTCAGTCTGTACTGAATCGCTGATTTGTTGTCGTCCTCACACGGGTCCCCAACCCGGTCTCCCCACCGAAACCACAAAACGGGTGGAGGGGGGGTCCACCACAACACACGGAACTTGTACTCGTCGTACGACGAAAACGAGGATTGTGGGACCAAAACGAGGTCCGAGAAGTCTTCACCGTCAACCCTAAAAGCCAAAGAAACATGGAAAACAGGTATTAAAAAGGGGTTGACTTATTCGTGTGTCAATAAAAATCAGGGTATATCAAAGAAACATAAAACAACAAGTTCTACTCCACGGAGGTCCCTGTTCGTAACGTCGTAACGACGTCTCCCAGGGTCTAGAGTCGGACAAAGTGATGGACGAGAGGGACGAGGAGGGAACAGAGGAATGTCGACATTCCTGTCGTTGATCTCACTCTCACTCGGAAAGACTCTACGTTGTAGTGTGGTGAAGAGACGAATTTTCGACGGTGACGAGGGTAAAATGAGTGTGTGTGGTTTTATTTATTTATTTATTTCCGGTTGCAGGAATGTCCTCGGATTTCTACGACCGGAGACACCGGGGACTGGGGTGGGAGACCGAGAGGAGTGAACTTGGTGTGATTGGAGGAACTACAAAGACGTTCGTGTGGTCCGTACAAAGGTAGAAGTCCGAACCTTTCAAGAGAGCCGATGAAGGGGTCGGGGGAACCAGGAAGTCCGAGAAAGAATCATTGGTGGAAGAGTTTCTCTGGGTGGACTTACTGTCTTGGCGACGTGAGGGTCCTAGGAAGAGGGGGTGTAGGGGTTAAATGAAGGGTCATCGGAATTGGTAGTAGACTCCTTGAGACGTTAAATGAACAGACAATATAAAGTACGAATGATTAACAGAGGAGGGTGATCTTATATTCGAAGTATTCCCGTCCCTGTAAAAGGACAAAGTAAGTGACAGGACAGAATTTATGGGTCTGGATACAGACCCTGTACTAACTGTCGACTATTGGTAAACAGTTTACTTTATTTACACGGACCGTACCGAATATGAGCCATTTATCTTTGGTAATTAACAATAAATAAAACTAGTCTTCAGGAAGGGTTCTGAAAACAGAGGTTCTAAACACTCTTCTCGGAGCGGGGTCTCTCGGATAGCTGGTACGGGTACAGAAAATAGCTTTCATGGAACTCAAAGAGGGGAAGACCTTTGTGAAATACCGAGGGTCAACGAAATCCTAATTTCAGATTTAAGGAGCCGGTCCATAAATAACGACGGGTCTCTGGACCGAGGTTGAGACACACGGGACGGCGAGTGAAGGGAAGGTTAGGGAACGAGGGGGCCTGGAGGTCGAGGAGGGCGGGGGGTAGGGGCGGGGAGTAGGCAGTGGGACTCTCCGTCCGTGACTTCTTGCGAACACAGAAAAGAAGATCCTTTATCCTCCGTACCTCATAAGTAACATTCTTTACTCCTCCGTCCACGTCCAACTTCTCGACTCCCTCACCCCACCCACCCTCCCCTTTTCCGAGTCCTTTCTGATTTGGTGCGTCGTGACGGTTACGGGACCTCACCTCCGACGTCATTGAAATTCAGTCTTTTGCACCGAAGATTAGAACCAAGACGGGTACAGACTAGCGTCTTCCTCTTGAGGAGGGTGGGGTCAACGGGTGGGGTGGGAGTCTGGAGTCCGGACCGTAGACCTGTTCTTCTCGACCTGAAGTAGACTAGAAACATTTACTACTGGGTTCCCTACCCACGAGGTCCTCGAGCTGTTCGTACTTAATTACGGGTAGTTTGCTATGTACAGATTTAAGAGACACACACGAGTCATCGAGTCAGTGCAGACTGAGAAACACTGAGGTACTTGATATCGGGTGGTCCGAGGACAGAGGTACCCTAAAGGGTCCGTTCTGATGATCTCACCCAACGGTAAAGGATGAGGACCTCTTAGAAGGGTTGGGTCCCTAGTTTGAGTGTAGAGAACACAGAGGAAGTAACCGTCGGTAACCGTCTAAGAAATGGTGACTTGGTGGACCCTTTAGGTAGATTCGACGAACTTCCTGGGGAAAAGGTACTTCTCAAAAGAAACATTTTCTTAACACAATTTTTCTTGAAATACTTCCTGGTCTTAGTAAACTTTTGTGAAGGAAGGACTTTGAGACACTAAGAAACTGATTCGGAGTAGTAGGGTGGAAGGGTAAACGAACCTGGTGGGAAAACATGGGGGTGGGAGAGATTGAGTACATCCCACTTAAGGTAGAGAGCGAGAGGAGTCACGGGAACTCCGTGGAAAAGGGCTGAGAAAATATGGAGAATGAGACAAACTACACCTAACATTAATAGGTGTAGGCATAGACAGAGGGAGTAAGTTGACACGGAGAACCCTACGAAGAGACTCGGGAAACATGGCTTGTCTAGAAATCATTTATGAACGATTTAACTTTCCCTCCGTTTCCTTTCTTCCTTTCTACCCCGGAGAGGTTTTCCCTCTTAAGAGACTCGTCGACTGAGAGTGAATACAGTAAAATTTAATATTAGTTATTGTATATAAACCACATATATATATATATATTCGGGGTTAATGAAGGGAGATGTTTTACCGTGACAGTGTCGGTTCTCTTACTGGAGTCATCGACTGAAAGAGATTTTCAAGTCTCTTTACCATCTCCAAATGTAGTCTTGGATCCTTTGATAACTAAGGATTTTTAATCTAAGGACGAAACACTTCACAGTAGAAAAGTACTCTACGGAAAAAGACGTCGACGGTGGAAGGGTGATGGAACGAGTCAGGGTAGAAAGAGGAGAAGGCTATGACGAAGAGAGACACCGAACAGGTATGAGGGTTTAAAGATAAGTGAAGGATGTGTCTTGTCAAGGTGACAAAGTGACAGACTGAGGTCTGGTATGGGAGTCTAGGGACTATAGACTTCGTTTCACAGTTCCCCAAAGGGATCTATCACTGATAGGAGAGAAAATCCCGTCGTAACGATCATTCACAATTCTATTTTAAACAAAGTGTTTGTGAGAACCGGAAGTGTTTTTGGGTCACTCCATAAAAGAGGTGCTTCGACTCTACTCCAATCCCCTGAAGTAGTTTCGGTATGTCTACCGGTGACGTCTCAGTCTCGAGTCTGAGGGTCTGTACGTGAGTCCAGGAGGACCAGGTAAGACCAAGGTCCGGGGACCCTACCGGTAAAGGCCAAACGACGAGTAGAAGACGGAGGACCTCCACACGCAACGTTCACGTAGACGGGTGAAACCGACGGTCGACTGGACGATGGTTTGGTTGTTGCACTCAGGGTCTCCGAGGAGCCTCCTACCCTTCTTCAGGATTTCTCCCACCTCTGATCTCCCAAGTAGGATGAGGGGAAGGACGGGTCCTTGTCCTCCCGAGGGAACCATGGATTTCCGTACGGGTCAGGAAGAACGAAGCAGTGACCATGTGAAGGACAAAGGGACACAAAAGGTCCACCCGCACCAGTAGGGTTTACAGATACATTGTTTGGGTCGCCAGTTGGGTCTTGGTCTCTTGAGCGGTGGTTTAATAAGACTCCAGGTCCCACTGTTTATTCGTTTGGGTTTACAAGTTCTTCGTAAAAAGAGACCTTGGGTTTTCTTATGGAGGGACAGACCCGAGGACTTTGGTCTAAGAAGGAAGGGACTGTTAAATTTCCTTTGTAGAGGGGTTACCGCACGCAAGGACCTGAAGTAAGGTAAGTCGAACCATCAACACGACGAGAAGAAAGTTTCTCATCTGTCCTTAAATTTTACCTAAAATTATTCTTTTCCAGGAGGGATCCCGTAGGTACGTGCCCACAGAAACACGGCGTGTACAGATCTGTTGGGTTGGAAGTAAGAAAGTTAATAAGTAAGTAAATTATTTTTGCGTGACTTCTAAACTATACAAATTCCGAGATCAGTGTCGTTTTCCTCCCACTTGTGACCCCTTGTGTTGACAGAAACTGGAGTCCCTTTAAGACCGGAGTCTTGTCTCCTGTTATATGTTCGTTAAAAGAGACTTAACCTCTTCTTTACACCCCTATACTTCGCTCTCTTGTCTGTCCCTAGACTAAATCAGACCATCACTTAGTTTTTCCTTACACCTTTCGTAACTGACGTCGTTGTACATCCCTTGATTTTTACTAGTATAATTCACTTCTTCAGTCTGTCTCTTTCTGTTTATAGTATATAATGAGTATACACCTTATATTAAAATTTTTAACTATATGTACTTAAATAAATGTTTTGTCTTTGTCTGAATGTCTATAGTTTTTGTTTGAAAACCAATGGTTTCCCCTTTGCACCGTCCCTCTCTATTTAGTCCTCGAACCCCACTTGTAAGTGTGTGATGATGTATATTTATCTATTGGTCGTTCCTGGATGACATATCGTGTCTCTTGAGATGAGTTATGAGACACTATTGGATATACTCCTTTCTTAGACATTTTTCTTACTCATGCACACATACATATTGACTGAGTGAAAAGACATATGGACTTTGATTGTGTTGTAACATGTAGTTGATATGAGGTTTTTAAAAAAATTAATTTTTATTATTTTCCTTGCTCCTTTCGTCTCTTGTTCCTTTCAACTCCTTGGTTTTAAAAATCACGTTATTCTTTCACAACCCTTCTAGAAACCTTTCTACTCAATAGGTGATTTTACTAGTTAGGGAAAAGAAACGACAATATTGACTACGTTATCTCGAGCTCAGTTGTGACAGAATACTATCGAATGTTTCAATACTCCGATCATGTAGAAATACATATTTTCCTGTCCCTGTTTAAGGACATACTTTACCGATATGTAAGTATTGAAGATCTACGTGTGTAATTAAATTTATGCCAATAGGTGTTAGCGGTGATCGAAGGTTTTCAAAGGTACGGTTACCCAATCTTGTTAACAAGGATTTCTAGTCCACAAGAGTTTGTAGAAGGACCACAGTCTCTCGTCTCCTTCTCCCCTTTTAATTCCTGTTATGGTTCCAAAGACGGAGTTCATTGACCCACTTGTCGGTATATGAGTCTACCTTTTCCGATTTCATTATTTTTCCAAAGTCCTCTTTTCGATTCTAAAGTCAATTATACTGTGAGTTCTTAAATATCCTTGTAGCATAAAGTCTTTCGCTTTCACAATCAACGACTTAGTACAGAACTGAGAAACGTTGGGGTATCTGACATTGGGTGGTCCGAGGAGACAGGTACCTTAAGAGGTCCCTTCTTGTGCCCAGCCATAGGTAAGGGAAGAGGGTCCCTAGAAGGGTTGGGTCGTAAAGTCTCCACCGGGGTGTAAATTTCTATTGAAGATAGACTACGAACTTATAGGGGATATTAGTAGGGGTATAAATGACGTAGTGGGTCCTCGGTCAATCTGTACGTTTAAGAAACCGGGGTGGGGTCTGGATGAATTAATCTTTGTGTCGTTAGACACAAAATTGTTCGGACGGTCCGTTAAGACTACGGGTGAGTTTTAAACTCTTGGAGAAAAGTTGTTATAGAAGTTTATAAGGAAGATTAGAACTCGTGGAACATCCCACCATATATAATACTACCACAGAGGTTTCCGTAGGTCGTGGTAGGAATCTGTGGAGAAGACTCTTCGAGAAGATTTCTCACTTGATACACATTCACCTTTGGGTCTATTCTGTAAGGGGTTCGAGAGTGGACCCTCTGTTTTACTACTGGAAAGGGGAAATCCCGACTTGTTAGTCTCTGATTTACTCTAAGTCAGGGTGGATAGATAAAGGATAGATTCGACAACTTTTCGGGTCCAGGGAATGGAAAGGGAGCTATGAAGACTGGAGAAAGATCGGTCCGATGTCTATTCATGTGAAAGTGGTCAACATTGTAATTGAACCCTTTGTCCTCAGTAGTCTTTCTCCGACCTGTCTATGTCTCCTGTTAATTCCGTCCTTGTCGTTCTAGTCTGAAACGGGTCCTTTCTCCGGTTACTTTGGGACATTTCCTGATTAGGGACCCGGTCAGATTACCGACGGTCTTCAGTAAAATGGTAGTCTCTTATAGGGGGTTGAAGGTGATAACTTGTCGTGGGTCCCTATATCTATGAGCGATTATAGGTAACTTACCTGAGTTAGAAGACCTTTTTTTTCTTTGTTAATTACAAATAACTCAGTTATAGATGATTCAATAAGAGGAGTCACGGAAAAGTGGAAATAATGAAGTAAAGGATTAGTTTGTTATGTCTCACCGTAATAGATGTAAAATTCTTGTTCTTTATACTTTTAGACCCCGAGCCTTTCCCATTAAACGAGTTCAGATAACGAGTTTTAAGAGGTTCGGTCCGAAGTCGTCATGTACTTGGCACTTTAAAGTCTACAAGTACGACCAAAATCTTTTCCGTCTCCTTGGTCTCTAGTTTAACGGTTGTAGACGACCTGGTAGTTTTTTCGTTCTCTCAAGGTCTTTTTGTAGATACAGACGAAATAACTGATACGGTTTCGGAAACTGACACACCTAGTGGTGTTCGACACCTTTTAAGACTCTCTCTACCTTTATGGTCTGGTGGACTGGACGGAGAACTCTTTGGATATACGTCCAGTCCTTCGTTGTCAATCTTAGTCTGTACCTTGTTGTCTGACCAAGGTTCATCCTTTTCCTCATGCAGTTCCTACATATAACAGTGGGACGAATAAATTGAAGATACGTCTCATGTAGTACTCTTTACGACCCGATCTTCTTCGTGTTCGACCTTTGTTCAAACGACCCTCTTTATGGTTATTGGAGTCTATTCGTCTATTATGGTGGGAATACCGTCTTTCACTTCTTCTTGATTTCTCGGAGAACTACTTTCGCTTTCTCCTGTCACTTTTTCAACCGAATTTTAAGTTGTAAGTCTTTTGATTCTAGTACCGTAGACCAGGGTAGTGAAGTACCGTTTATCTACCCCTTTGTCACCGACTGACATAAAAAACCCCGAGGTTTTAGTGACGTCTACCACTGACGTCGGTACTTTAATTTTCTGCGAACGAGGAACCTTCTTTTCAATACTGGTTGGATCTGTCGTATAATTTTTCCTCTCTGTAATGAAATGGTTGTTTTCAGATAGAGTAGTTCCAATACCAAAAAGGTCATCAGTGCATACCTACACTCTCAACCTGATATTTCTTTCGACTAGTGACTTCTTAACTACGAAAAAGTCTTGACACCATAACTTCTTCTGAAAACTCTCAGGGAACCTAACGTTCCTCTAGGTTGGTCTGTTAGAATTTCCTCTAGTCAGGACCCACAAGTAACCTTCCTGACTACAACTTCGACTTTGAGGGTATGAAGCCGGTGGACTACGCTTCTCGACTGAGTAAACTTTTCTGGGACTACTACCCTTTTTAACTTCCGTTCTCCTCTTCCCCTGTTGTCTCCTACTCTACCAACCTACCGTAGTGACTGAGTTACCTGTACTCAAACCCATTTGAGACCCTCAACCACTACCTGTTCCTCCGGACCGCACGACACCAGGTACCCCAGAACTTCTCAGCCTGTACTGACTCGTTGACTTCACTAACAATAAGTCAGTGGTTCAGTACAGGTCGAGAAACACTGGAGTACCTGACGTCGTGTGGTCCGAAGGGACAGGGAGTGGTAGAAGGTCTCAAACGGGTTCCAGTACAGGTAACGTAACCACTACGACAGGTTGATAGAGTAGGAGACAGTGGGAGAAAAGGAAGATGGAAGTAAAAAAGGGTCGTAGTCCTAGAAAAGTTTACTCAACAGACAAACGTAGTACACCGGTTTCATAACCTCGAAGTCGAAGTCATAGTCAGGAAGGTCGCTCATAAGTCCAACTAATGAATGAATTCAAATGTAGTGATCGTCAACCACCGTAACCTAAACTTTAATATAGGGGACGGTTGTTTTGGGTGTAAGAAACTGACGGAGTAGGACTGAACGGGTGTCACGACCGGGGCTCTGTCTTTCTTTCGTGTACTACCACACTACTACTATTTCAGTAACAGGTAACACATAATTTTAGTACTAGGAGGTTCGATGAGTGAGTGTGACGCCTACTTAACCGACACTAGGTGGGTGGACGAGAACGACAACAATTAGTCTCCGAAAGTACCACTACCTTCGACATTCGTGTGTTGGTACCAATCCCCTTCCCAAGATAAGTGTGTTTATCCCGAACTGGCCGTGACATTTCCCGTCTTATTTACAGTCCTCGCCGTGTGGGTGGTCAGAAAATACCCTGACCCAATGTCCAAAGTTGAATATAAGTTGTGTTTTATTTGTGACTGATTGGTCCTTTAACGAGAAATGTCGTAGCCTAGAACGAAGATAGTGGTCAGTGTAGGTGTCGACCCATGACAAAAACGAAACCGAGGCAGGGAAGTAAGAAAGACCTCAATAAAGAGGTGACTAGAGGTTATCGTATAACTCGCGGACGGTTGGACCCCTCAAGGAGAAAGTCATAGGATAGTAAAACGGAAAAGTATGACAAGTACACCAAGAGTTCCGTTCTTATGACTTTACCAAACGGTAAGGGAAGAGGTCACCTGGTGTAAGACAGTCTGGAGAGGTGGTACTAGTCGGGTAGAACCCACCGGGGTGTACCGTACCTAATCAAAGTGACTCAATCTGTTCCGACACCAGGCACACTAATCTAACTGATCAAAAGAAACTGATACCAAAGTCGCACAGACGAGAGACTACGGGAGAGCGTTGTGGATGACAGAATGAACCCAAAGAGAATGGAACCTGTACCCAATAGAGAAGTGCCGACAAGGTCGTTTCGTACCGGCGACGAGGAATGGAACCTGCACCCCATAGAGGAGTGGCGGCGGGGAGGACTGGAACCTGCACCCCAACGGGGAGGGTCGACGTCTGGGACTAGAGTCCGCACCCCATCGAGGAGAACCGACGAGGTCGTAACAGCGTCGGACCGTGAGAGTCGGTGGTGGGGACTGGAGCCTGCATCCCATCGAGGAGGACCGACGACGGGACTGGAACCCGCTCCCCATCGAGGAGAGTCGGTGCGAAGACACGCCAGGCAGCGTCGGCCGCGGTCCCAATCCCGAAAAGTGTATCGAGATCAGTCAGGAAACAAGACACTGTTTCAGGGGATGGATACTTGGAAGTTAAGACCTTGAAAGTTTCTACACTTGCATGTAGATCGAGGTCGTTCCTTGGTCTTGTACACGGTAGTTGTAGTCCGGACTCACTTTGACGTCGAACGGAATATAACAGAAGGCAGAGGACAACGACAACGAGGTTAAACTTAGTTCCGTTTAACCTTCACCAGTTCATCCTCTACCGTTCTCACTTGCAGCTGTAAGATCCTTAGTCGCTTGATTTTACCTGACCTTACCCACTTAAATTGAGTCTACTGGTAATGTAGATAATGACGCCCGTCCTTAGGGAGTCTTCTTTACCTCATCGGTAGTACCAGTTGTTTTCTCAGGCTTTACGTCATGAACCTACGTTAGAGTTTTTGCTGTCTTACTAGAGACAAGCAAAGATTCCGTTTGGCAAGTTATAGTGTCATTAGGTTTAGATAGGGGGTTGGTCATTGCGACTTCTTCGACTTCAACTTGCCAAGACACTTCTGGATGTTCTGGAAAATCTTGATTGTGGGGTTTTTTCCACAGGAAAAGTAATATCCCCTGACCTTACGTTTTCATTCTTCAGTTCTTTGTGGACCTCATTGTCCATTTAAACCGGAACCTTATACCTTACTTCGTCCCGTTTCCGATTATCTCAAAACGGTTCTCTTGTGTAACCAATATCGTTTGTGGGAGAAGGTTGTTGTGTTCTCTTCTGATGTGTACCTGTAGTGGTCTATCAGTTGTGGTTTTAGTCTAACTAATATAAGAAACGTCGGTTTCTACCTCTTCGAGATATGTCAGTCGTTTTTGTTCTGACCCTCGACTGACACCGAGTCTAGTACTTGAGGAATAACGGTTTAAGTCTGAATTTAACTTCTTTCATCCCCTTTGGTGATCTGGTAAGTCCATACTGGATTTAGTTTAGGGAATACTAATATGTCACCTTCACTCTTTATCTAAATTCCCTGATCTAGACTATCTATCTCACGGACTACTTGATACCTACCTCCAAGCACTGTAACGCGTCCTCTGTCCCTAGTTCTGGTAGGGGTACCTTTTCTTTACGTTTTTTGGTTTTACCGACAGAACCCCCCTCCCACGAATGTCTATCGACACTTTTCTTCTCTTCGTTTTTCGTTTCCTCTTTTCCTTTCTATTTTCGTAGACTTACGTCTCAAGGTTTCTTATCGTTCCTCTCTATTCTTTCGGAAGGAGTCTCTAGTTACGTATATTTATCTCCCTTTTTTTGTCTTACCCTTTCTGATCTCTAGAGAAGTTCTTTTAATCTCTATGATTCCCTTATAAAGTACGTTTCTACCCGATCTATTTCCTGTCTTTACCATACCTGGATTGTCTTCGTCTTCTATAATTCTTCTCCACCGTTCTTATGTGTCTTCTTGATATGTTTTTACCAGAAGTGTTGGGTCTATTAGTGCTACCACACTAGTGAGTGGATCTCGGTCTGTAGGACCTTACACTTCAGTTCACCCGGAATCTTTCGTAGTGATGCTTGTTTCGATCACCTTCACTACCTTAAGGTCAACTCGAGAAAATTTAGGACTTTCTACTACGACACTTTCACGACGTGAGTTATACGGTCGTTTAAACCTTTTGAGTCGTCACCGGTGTCCTGACCTTTTCCAGTCAAAAGTAAAGTTAGGGTTTCTTTCCGTTACGGTTTCTTACGAGTTTGATGACGTGTTAACGTGAGTAGAGTGTGTTGTCATTGCATTACAAGTTTTAAGAGGTTCTGTCCGAAGTCGTCATGTACTTGGTACTTGAAGGTCTACAAGTTCGACCAAAATCTTTTCCGTCTCCTTGGTCTCTAGTTTAACGGTTGTAGACGACCTGGTATTTTTTTTCGTTCTCTCAAAGTCTTTTTGTAGATAAAGACGAAATAACTGATACGGTTTCGGAAACTGACACACCTAGTGTTATTTGACACCTTTTAAGACTTTCTCTACCCTTATGGTCTGGTGGACTGGACGGAGAACTCTTTGGATATACGTCCAGTTCTTCGTTGTCAATCTTGACCTGTACCTTGTTGTCTGACCAAGGTTTATCCTTTTCCTCATGCAGTTCCGACATATAACAGTGGGACGAATAAATTGAAGATACGGCTCACGTAGTACTCTTTGCGACCTGACCTTCTTCGTGTTCGACCTTAGTTCTAACGTCCCTCTTTATAGTTAGTGGAGTCTATACGTCTACTGTGGTGGGAATACCGTCTTTCACTTTTCCTTGATTTTTCGGAGAGCTACTTTTACTTTCTCCTCTCACTTTTTCAACCGAATTTTGAGTTGTAAGTCTTTTGATTCTAGTACCGTAGGCAAAGGTGGTAAAGTACCCTTTATCTACCCCTTTGTCACCTTTGTCACAGTCTGAAATAAAACCCCCCGAGGTTTTAGTGACGTCTACCACTAACGTCGGTACTTTAATTTTCTCCGAATGATGAACCTTCCTTTCAATACTGGTTGGATCTGTCGTATAAGTTTTCGTCTCTGTAATGAAACGGTTGTTTCCAGGTAGAGCAGTTCCGACACCAAAAAGGTCATCAGTACATACCTACACTCTCAACCTGACTCTTCTTTCGAGTCACGGTCTTTTAAATACGAAAACTTGACACCACAACCTCTTCTGAGAACTCTCAGGGAACCTGACGTTCCTATAGGTCGATCAAGTGGGATTTCCTCTAGTCAGGACCCACAAGAAACCCTTCTTACTACGATTTCGACTTTGAGGTCATGAAACCGGTAGAGTACGTTTCTCAACTGAGTAACCTTTTCTGA
The DNA here is from genome assembly GCA_006410555.1 of Capra ibex. Classification (NCBI taxonomy): domain Eukaryota; kingdom Metazoa; phylum Chordata; class Mammalia; order Artiodactyla; family Bovidae; genus Capra; species Capra ibex. Next base: position 24,235,963 of record SJYO01038983.1, read on the forward strand.
TACTACGACCCTCCCTAACCCCCGTCCTCCTCTTACCCTGTTGTCTCCTACTCTACCGACCTACCGTAGTGACTGAGTTACCTGTACTCAGACTCACTTGAGGTCCTCAACCACTACCTGTCCCTCCGGACCACACGACGTTAAGTACCCCAGCGTTCCTCAGCCTGTACTGACTCGCCGATTTGATTGGTCCTTTATTTGGTCTAACCATTTGTTTACCGTTCTGTTATTTCCCTCAAAGGAGGTGGTGCGTAGTCGGGGTGTGTTCCTTCTCGTTTTATGGTTATCCCGTATCTTTCCACGTCCTTTCGTCTTGTCTTTATACGGATACTCTCAGTGAAGGAAGACGGAGAAAAAAGTGGCTTATATTTCTTTGATCAGGAGGAAAGGGTGTTATTAGGGACGAAGGTGGGGTGAAGTTAGTGAGTGACAGTTCCAGTCTTGAATTGGAACCGTAAAGGTGTCGACGTGGAGGAAGTATTGGACCCCAAGGCGTCGGAGGTGTGTAGGATGGAGAGGAGGATTCAGGATGTCAAGAGTTGAGGTTGACCTGGATGTTGGGTAGTTAAAGGGTAGAGAAGTGACGNGAAGGACGGAGGTACTGAGAATGTGAGGTACCAAGTAGTGGTTTTAGTGATGGTTGAGGGACCAAGTCGAGTCACACGATAGACTGTTTTAGAGTTGGGACTAAATTGGCTTGGTCGACGGACAAGGGAAGGATTTTATCGGTAGATCGTCAAGACAAAGTAAAGTGATTAGATATGACAGAGGGTTGAAGATACATTGATATAGTACGAAAAAAAAACTGGTGTATCAGACCACACACCCTAGAATCAAGGGACTGGTCCCTAGTCTGGACGCCGGGGACGTAACCTTCGTACCTCAGAATTGATGACCTAGTGGTCCCTTAAGGGTTGATACAAAATAGAAAAGAAGAGAGACGTTTGGGTGGATGGAGGGAGGGGTTAGGAGTAGATTACTCGAACGAAGGACAAAAGGACTCTTTAGTTTACATCAGTCTTCTCTTAATGTTCGGGACCGGTTTGTGATCTGGAAAGACACTGGTATCTGACGGAAGACAGGTCAATGCTATTTCCTTTATAGGTCCGAGGAAGATGGACCGTGAACTAAGGTGGGGGAGTAGATGTGAAAGGGTAAAGAATCAAAAAGTGTTAGATGACTTAATAGGGGTTCTCGTGCGTTTGTATAATATGCAAGAAGGGAGACGTTTTACTTTGGGAGAAGACTGGGGTCTTGGTGGACCTCTACGACGGGATAAAGAGATGAGGAGAAATGTCTCTACTAGAGGAGTTTGATTAAAGACGAACGACAGAGTTTAATGAGAGGGTAACAGAAAAAAAAAAAAAAAACGATGGGGAGTTCCGTACGCCCTAGAATCAAGGGACTGGTCCCTAGTTTGAGTACGGCGAACGTTACCTTCGTGTCAGAACTGGTGACCTGGTAGTCCCTTCAGGGAGGGTAGCTAAGACTTGAGTAACATTAGTACAAAAATGTGGACGAGTGATCTTAGTAAGAATAGTTTCAGGGTTACTGGGGTGTAACGATTTAGACTTCGGTTTTCGAACCGGAGACACGTGACCATGGTTTAACTTAAAACCTCTGTTTCAAAACCAACTTCATTTTTTCTTATCGAAATAACGAAACGGTCTGTTTTCCCCTGTGTCACCCGAGTACAGGGAGTTTTTGACACACAAGGGTAGTCCCTCCAAAATATCGTTACCAAGTTTCCACCCTAACGACTATTCTAATCCCACACAAGTCCCGAACGTGAAGGAACCAGAGTCCATTAGAGAGTTCAAGACGAGTCAAAGTTATCGAGGTTTTCAGAATTGTGTAAGGTGGTAGTTAAATTTTCAGGTACAGGTTTCAGAGTAGATTTAGTCGGTACCTACTCTAAGGTCTACACTTAGACACTTTAGTTAGCACAATATACGAAGGTTTAACGTTACCATCTCGACCGAATCGTATTCGGAAATTTTAACAGGACGGTGTGACGTGAGCCCCGGAAACCTTAACCCCGTCTCCCCCTCCGTCGTCTAGAGGTTTTACGGAAGTCCTAGTGAGAAGGTAACTACAAAACAGTACCTATCGTCTAGAACCGAGAAGACAAACCTGTAGACTGATAACACTACTTATCGTGGATTAAAGGTAACTCTAACAGATAGATTTGATTAGAGGAATGTTAACCAAACCTTTAAAGGCGTTGGTTTGGTTTAGATCAAAGTAACGAAAGTTCAAGACGGAAGGTGTTTTGTGGTCCAGTCCTTGTGTTAAGTCGGTTCAAGAAACGGTCGTGGAGGTCCTATTCTAATCTAAAGACTGTCGCCGTAAGTTCCGGGACTAGTTCCCGAGCGAAAAATTCTACAAGCTAGAGTCAGGAGGTCGTACAGACCTGAGGACGGAAACTAAACGGTGAAAGTCCGTATATACGTGAGTCTGTGGTTCGACGTCGGAGACGTCTATTCTTGGTCTAGGTTGGGGAATCCCTGAGTCTCGGAGTAGTCCTTCACCTCTGGATATCTCTCTATTGTCATCGTGTCCCCATTGATTCTGGGTTCCTATGTCTCTCCGAGTTTATTTTACTACGACACCTTAATACTACGATACCCTCAAACCTTGTCTTGTCACAGCTCTTTCGTTTGTAAAGAACCGTCGTTTAAAAGAATTCCCTGTTGAGTTGATAGAATCCTAGAGATCTCCATATTCTTCACTCAGGGAGGAAGGTGAGTTCCCGGACTGGTTCGACTCCTCCGACTTTGTCCGACGGAGTAGTACACTCTTCTTAGATAACTAAGACCCCCGTTGTGCTTCCCCGGTACTCCTTCGGGTCCCTGTCTTTTCTTTTCACTCTTTTCTTCCCCTCCCCCAGGACCTTTGTACCTCTTACAGATCCCAGAATCTCTTTTGGACGAAACTTAAGAGACACGACCCTTGCTCAATCCCTGATTCTAGTCTCTGTGGATGATGGGTTCCAATTTAAGCAACGAGACGAAACGACGTGACGGGGACGAGTCAAGTCAAGTCAAGTCAACGAGTCAGCACAGGCTGAGAAACGCTGGGGTACTTTGCGTCGTGTGGTCCGGAGGGACAGGTAGTGGTTGAGGGCCTCAAGTGAGTCTGAGTGCAGGTAACTCAGTCACTACGGTAGGTCGGTAGAGTAGGAGACAGTAGGGGAAGAAAAGGACGGGGGTTAGGGAGGGTCGTAGTCTCAGAAAAGGTTACTCAGTTGAGAAGCGTACTCCACCGGTTTCATGACCTCAAAGTCGAAATCGTAGTAAGGAAGGTTTCTTTAGGGTCCCGACTAGAGGAAGTCTTACCTGACCAACCTAGAGGAACGTCAGGTTCCCTGGGAGTTCTCAGAAGAGGTTGTGGTGTCAAGTATTCGTTCGAGATAAGGGATGGGGGTTAAAATCATGTAAAGACGGTGTACCTTAAAAAAGGACATTGACTTCTTCTTTCTTTTAGTTCGGGGTAAACAAAAGGTTTAACGAACATTGTTTCATAGTGTTTGACCCACCGAATTTGTTGTCGTCACATAGTGGACGTCAATCCAATCAAGAAAGACTGCCACACTATCTACCGTCCAGGTACGAAGAACCGAACGAAGACCACTAAACGACCGTTAGATATCCTAAGGACCGAACATCTAGATAGTGGGATCAGAGACGAAAGTACAAGGGTAGTACAAGAGGGACACACATGTAGACGGAGACAGGTTTAAACGGGAAAAATACTCCTATGGTCAGGATGACCTAATTTCTGGAAGAGTTTCTGGATTAAGATTGAACTAATGAAGGTATTACTTTCACTTTCACTTCAGCGAGTCAACACAGGTTGAGAAACGTTGAAGTATCTGACGTCAGGTGGTCCGAGGAGGCAGGTACCCTAAAAGGTCCGTTCTTATGACCTCGTCCCACGGTAAAAGAAGAGGTCCTCTAGAAGGGGTGGGTCCCTAGCTTGGGTCCAGAGGGCGTAACATCTGTCTGCGAAATGGCAGACTCGGTGGTCCCTTCAGTTTCACTTTCACTTTCAGTGGCTCAGCACAGACTGAGAAAACTCTAGGGTACCTGATATGTCAGGTACCTTAAGAAGTCCGGTCTTATGACCTCACCCATCAGAAAGGGAAGAGGTCCCCTAGAAGGACTGGGTCCCTAGCTTGGGTCCAGAGGACGTAACGTCCACCTGAGAAATGGTCGACTCGGTGTTCCCTTCGGGTAGACATTACTTGGACGGAGGTTACCGTTGGGTGAGGTCATAAGACCGGACCTCTTGGGTACCTGCCTCCTCGGACCACCCGATGTCAGGTACCCCAGCGTTTCTCAGCCTGTGTTGACTCGCTGAAGTGAAATACTCCATGACTCGCTGACTTGACTGACTACTCCATAACCTCCAACAACAGCAACAAGTCAACGATTCAACACAGGTTGAGAAACACTGGGGTCCCTGACGTCGTACGCTCCAAGGGGACAGGAAGTGATAGAGGACCTCAACCAAGTTTCAGTACAGGTAACTCAGTTGCTACAGTAGATTGGTAGAGTAGAAGACAGTGGGGGAAGAGGAAAACGGAAGTTAGAAAAGGTCGTAGTCCCAGAAAAGGTTACTCAACCGAGAAACACAGTCCACCGACTGCATAACCTCGAAGTCGTAGTCATGAAGGTTACTCATAAGTCCTAACTAAAGGAATACCTAACTGACCAAACTAGAAGAACTACAGGTTCCCTGAGAGTGTATAAACCCGTACCTTACAGCGTCTTTCTCTAGATCAAGTTGGATATTGTTTCTCGACACAAAGTACTGACTTAAGAAAGTCCAACCTCTTTGTCGACCTTTTCCCTCCATACTGGACCTAGTCTTTTCATATTTCGTACTTCAACTCCGTTCTCCACTGATTCTTTTCGTATTAGGTGTTGGGTTGAGGAGGTCCAACAACCCTCACTCTGGTGTTATACATATTACCCCGAAATCGATCGGATATGAAACCGGTGGAGTACGCTTCTCAACTGAGTAACCTTTTCTGAGACTACGACCCTCTCTAACCCCCGTCCTCTTCTTCCCCTGCTGTCTCCTACTCTACCGACCTACCGTAGTGACTAACCTACCTACACTCAGACTCACTTGAGGCCCTCAACCACTACATGTCCCTCCGGACCACACGATGCTAAGTACCACAACGTTTCTCTCAGCCTGTGCTGACTCGCTGACTTGACTTGACTTGACTCACAACATCTTAGGCCTTGGTGTTTTGTGTGGAGTCTCCTGTGAGTTCTGTCACCTCATGTCAAATAATGTGGTCACCCAGGTTCCCCTTAGCCAACGGTTGTTCCTGGGGTTACTAAAGTCTCCTGAGCCAAAATATGGGAGACGATGTACTGAGCCTCTTCCATTACCGTCGGGTGAGGTCATGAGAACGGACCTTTTAGGGAACCTACCTCCTCGGACCACCCGACGTCAGGTACTCCAGCGAGGCTCAGCCTGTGGTGTCTCTCCGAAGTGAAGTGAAAGTACGCAACCTCTTCCTTTACCTTTGGGTGAGGTCACAAGAACGGACCTCTTAGGGTCCCTACCCCCTCGGACCACCCGACGGTAAACACCCCAGCGTGTCTCAACCTGTGCTGACTTCGTTGAATCGTCGTCGTCGTCGTCGTCGATGTACTGACCAATGTGTAATCATTAATCAAAATGTTACATGTCCCCACCTTGTTGATTAGTAATGTTGTGTGTCCATGTCCGTGACAACAATTAGATTGACTCTGTTGGACTGAAAATGAAAGTTAGAAACAAACGGTAGACAATCCTTCCCCAAAGGACAAAAAAGAAATTACTACCAATTGTCCCAAGTCCGGATCAAGAGTAGGATGGAATTCTACCGACTGACAGAAGTTCTACCTTAAGGAGAACAGGAGGAGGGTCGTCGGATTTGTTATCTTTGGATTTCCTTTTCCCACTAGGATGTTCCGATGTTATTAGTCTTGGGTAGGGGTCCGTGAACTGTAAACTCTGTAAACTCAGAGTTCCTCTAAATAAAAGTGACCTTTCACATTCCTTCAGAAGTACCTTCTGTCCAAAGTTCTACCCAGAACTTCTCAATCAAACAACAAGTCAACGAGTCAGTACAGACTGAGAAATGCTGGGGTACCGGACGTCGTTCGGTCCGAAGAGACAGGAAGTGGTAGAGGGTCAGGAAGTGGTAGAGGATAGAAGTGGTACAGGTAACTCAACCACTACGGTAGGTTGGTAGAGTAGGAGACAGCAGGGGAAGAGGAGGATGAAAGTTAGAAAGGGTCGTAGTCCCAGAAAAGGTTACTCAGTCGAGAAGTGTAGTCCACCGGATTCATAACCTCGAAGTCGTAGTCAGAAGGTTACTTATTAGTCCCACCTGTAAAATCTCCTCCTTTTTTTATTAAAAGGAAAAGATGAGAAGATTCAAGAGTCGACCCCGGGGACTTTGTTTTCTGTCTAATTGTTCTCTTTTTGTCTTCAAATAGTGTATTTGACCGTAGACCAGGGTAGTGAAGTGCCGTTTATCTACCCTTTTGTCACCTTTGTCACCCACTGAAATAAAACCCCCCGAGGTTTTAGTGACGTCTACCACTGACGTCGGTACTTTAATTTTCTACGAATGAGGAACTTTCCTTTCAATACTGGTTGGATCTGTCGTGTAATTTTCCGTCTCTGTAATAAAACAGTTGTTTCCAGACAGATCAGTTCCGATACCAAAAAGGTCATCAGGACACACCTACACTCAACCTGATATTTCTTTCGACTCGTGGTTTCTTAACTACGAAGACTTGACACCACAACCTCTTCTGAGAACTTTCAGGGGACCTGACGTTCCTCTAGGTTGGTCAGGTAGGATTTCCTCTAGTCAGGACTCACAAGTAACCTTCCTGACTACAACTTCGACTTTGAGGTTATGAAACCGGTGGACTACGCTTCTCGACTGAGTAAACTTTTCTGGGACTACGACCCTCCCTAATCCCCGTCCTCCTCTTCCCCGACTGTCTTCTACTCTACCGACCTACCGTAGTGGCTGAGTTGCCTGTACTCAAACCTATTTGAGGACCTCAACCACTACCTGTCCCTCCGGACCGCACGACGTCAAGTACCCCCAGTGTTTNCTTCCTGACTACAACTTCGACTTTGAGGTTATGAAACCGGTGGACTACGCTTCTCGACTGAGTAAACTTTTCTGGGACTACGACCCTCCCTAATCCCCGTCCTCCTCTTCCCCGACTGTCTTCTACTCTACCGACCTACCGTAGTGGCTGAGTTGCCTGTACTCAAACCTATTTGAGGTCCTCAACCACTACCTGTCCCTCCGGACCGCACGACGTCAAGTACCCCAGTGTTTCTCAGTCTGTACTGACTCACTGACTTGACTTGACTTGATTTGACACATGTATCTTCTATACATCCCCTTTTACTCATTGTGAGTCCCAACTGAGTTTTAAGTCCGAATTCAGGGTAGACGAGGTCTCTTTTCTCTCCTTCTACACTCCTCCGACTAATACCCTCCATTTGTTCTCCTTCGAAACAGTGTGTCTAAATTCCGTACGGAAGAGACGTCTTTCCTCAAAGAACACTAAAACAGTAGGAAAGGAAGGACCGTGTCTGTCCTTCCGTAAGAATGTTTACTTCTGAAGGAAATATTTCGATACAAAGAGAATGTTTTTCCATTGAAGACAAAAGTCTCTAAAAGGACACAGACGAGAAGGAGTTTTATTAGTCAGGTTTTGTGTCAACTGTCAACTGGTAACTTGTTGTACCCAAACTTGACGTGTCCAGGTGAATAGACGATTAAATAAAGTAACATCATGACGTGTTGGGTTCCAACCAATTTAGGTGTCTACACCTTGGAGTCTATGTCTCCCAAGTGAGATTTAATATGGGTTAAAAGTTGATACACCTCACAACCAAGAAGATCCGGGACACAACAAGTTCCAAGTTGGTTGACATTAATAATACGGTTTCTCCGTATGAAACGTCATCTTAAAAGACGATGTCAAAAGGGGGGAAAACAAGAAAAAGATTAATTAAAAATAACTGCATATCAACGAAATGGATACAAACACAATCAAAGATGATATGTCTTTTTATTTATGTATATGTATATAGGGGACGGAAAACCTAAAGCAAGGATGAGTCCAGTGACAGGGTAAGTCCAGTCAAGGGTAAGTCCAGTGGAAGGGTAAGTGTCGTAATTCATCTCAAAGGGTACGATACGTCATGCGAGAGTAATCAATGGATAAAATACAACGAAAACAAGTCAGCGACAGGACAGACTGAGAAACGTTGGAGTACCTGACGTCGTGTAGTTCGAGGAGACGGGACGTGAAAGAGGGTCTCAAGTAAGTTTGAGCACAGGTGACTCAGTCACTATAGTAGGTTGGTAGAATAGGAGACGGTGAGGGAAGAGGAGGGCGTAAGTTAGGAAGGGTCGTACCCCCAGAAAAGGTTACTCACCCGACGAGTGTAGTCCACCGGTTTCATAACCTCGAAGTCGAAGTCGTAGTCAGGAAGGTTACTTATAAGTCCTGACTAAAGGAAATCTTAACTGAACAAACTAGAGGTGTCCTAGTTTTCATATATACATAGTTAGGATCAGAGGGTTAAGGAGGGTAGGGAGGGGGAAAGGGGGACCACAGGTATGTAAACAAGAGATGTAGATACATAGATAAAGACGAAACGTTTACTCTAGTGGATATGGTGAAAAGATCTAAAATGTATATACACAATTATGGCCTATAAACGAAATGAGAAAGACTAAATGAAGTGAGACATACTGAGAAGTGAGACACACCTAAGAGGTTCAGGTAGATTCAGAGATGTTTACTGAATTAAAGTACGAAAACACACCGACTCATTATGAGGTAACATATATACATGGTATAGAAGAAATAGGTAAAAAGACAACCACCTACAAATCCAACGAAAGGACCGATTAATATATCACGACGATACTTGTGACCCCGCGTACATAGAAAAACTTAATACCAAAAGAGAACTCATATACGGGTCGTATATGACGACCCAGTGTTCCCTCAAGACAAAAATCTTAGCGGTATGACAAAATTCCTCGGAGGTATGACAGGAAGTATCACCAACATAGTTAAACGTAAGGGTGGTTGTCACGTACTCCTAAAGGAAAAGACATGTGGGAGATGTCGTAAATAACAAACATCTAAAAAACTACTACCGGTAATACTGGTCACACTCCACTATGAAATAACATCAAAACTAAAAGGACTGTGGAAAATTGTACGTGGGCACGGAGACCAAGTGTGAGAAGACCTTATCTGACGCGGAAAACACGTCGAAATTGGACTCGGAGGAAAGTTTCAGGTGAGAATCAACCTACAGGATAAGTTACAGATCGGTGAGTGTTTGGAAGTCTCTGGTCGGGTTTAGAAACTATACAGAAGGTGGATGAAATAGTGACTACCGGACCGAGAAACAAACAAAGATCGGTATTGAACATGTCCGTGTTGAGTCTCTACAACACCCAAGTCAAGGTCTGGGAAAGGTTTTTCATTTATACGATGACTTAAAAACTAAAGGGTCACGTTGATTTTCAACACAAATACGACGTGGTACCAGATAATTCACACGTTATGGTAACACAGATTTCCTGATATGGTATTAAAATTTTATTACGACTACTCTTTTATCGCGATGTCTGAACGAGTTACGTCCCAACGGTGGTTGGAAGTTAACTATTTTTTTTTTTTCGTTATAGACCGTTAGTGTTACTTTGTTCCATACGGACATGATGCCAATAGACTGTTACCAATTTAAGATAGAACGGTGCAGTAATATTTGAAGATCTTTAGATGTATGGAGTCGTACATTGTATGGTAGACTGTGTGTCTTCTGTGAGTCATTTATGAGCAATTAATGAAGGATTTTAACGAATATTTAGATAACCGAATACTCCAGAATCACCGGGTGAAGACTTTCCGGGTACCTTGAGGCAAGGATGAGTTACTTCCGGTATTTATAAGACTTCCAGTTTACTCGAGTTGAGCCTTCGGTCTCTTACCTAAGCAACAAACTGAGTTTCACTTTAACGTTTGTTCTGAAACCTCGAAGTTTCTCTTTGGTTTACAAGAAAATAGTCTTTAAAGATCCGGTCCAAAGTCTCCGGGTGTCCTAGTCTTCTTCCTTGTAACTTTCCGAGCGGCCCAGCTGGTCCATTCTGTAGATACTGAAGGAGAGGAACCAGGAGTGTCTTTGACCTGGTGTGATCCCCTCTGTACCCCGGATCTGCCCGGGACTCATCCCAGAGACCCCTTTGCGGTATTCCGTCCCTTGACATATACTACATATATGGAAAAATATTTTCGTAAATTCTATTCGGTCGCGTCAGGTGTCTCTGTCTTAAACGTTGGTGGATTGGAACCTCTACGTCTCAGACCGGTCGATTCCTCCATTCACTTTTTTGTCTTGTTCAAAGTCTCTATCAAGTATAGAGATACACTTGGGTCTATAGAATTCTATCTTCCACCCTTTGAGGTGTTCTGTAGAGGTAAAGGGGTGAGGGCCTCAGGTCGACATTAATTTCACACTAGTCCATATACTTCCTGGATCTTGACTACCTTTCCGAGGATTTCTTGGGGGAGGGAACAAGGACTGTCGTCGCCCCTGATTTCCCCAGGGCCCTCTCAGATAGTAGGTCGACGGAGACGGTCAGCGGTCCAAACATCAACATAATAAATAGTGTGTACATTTTTCTTTCAGACAAGACTTTTTCCCTCTGTTTATATTAGGTAAGAGAGTATAGTACATTGTCTGACATTGTAAGACACACCATAGGGAATACTTTTAACTTCCGTCTGTCTGGTCTCAAGTTTAGAGTCGAAACCGTAAAAGATCGACACACAAGTACTGGACTCAATGAATTGGAGTCAATGAAACAGACGTTTTACGAGTGTCGTTACTATATATCGACCTCTTTAACGGACTACGGATGTCCCGACACCTCAGATTTATGGTTACGAACGACATCAACAGTAATATTTGGTGGGAATGCCCTTTGGACTTTAAGGAGGCTCTTTCGTTCCCCATTTAGTTCCAGTTCCGTCTTCACCGTATGCGACATATCCAGGTAGAGTCAACTGTGACGGTTTATAAGACGGTGAGGATACAGTGGACCGTCTCTCTCGTAAGAAAAACTTTTTAAATTTTTTTATATATCACTTTTCTTCTGTCGTCAGTCTTTCTTATTTAAGCTCAGAGTTTAGGTAAATAGGTGTTCGTTCAATAAAGTGAAAGTTTCTGAAGTAGAGGGACAAACGTCCCTCCGTCCATCCTAGTTTTAATCACCCTCTTTTTTCTTTTTCTTGTTTATGAAAAATTTTTCTTTTTTTTTCACTCCTCTGTGTCGCTCATTGACTTGACAGTCAACTGTCTGGTCACTTTCGACAACGAGAATACCCTCTTGACCTCTCTGGTCGATCTAAAAAATTTAATCAATAATAATAAAAAATTATAAATGAACCGACGTAATACTGTCGGGTGACAGAATCGACGAGCCCCTGTATACTCTAGAATCAAGGGGTTGGTCCTGAGTTTGGGAGCAGGAACGTAACGTTCCACCTAAGAATTGGTGACCTGATGGTCCCTTCAGGGATCTAAAATTCTATTCTTTTTTAAACCCTTAAAGAACCTCAAGATACATCAAATATAAAAATGGACAATCCTAGGTTCTCTTTTCTTAATTTGGTTCTTCCTCTACACATCCTGTAAATATATGGTGGTACTAAGAGTTTGAGGTGGTCGGAGTCTCAGTGGACCTCTCATTCAATTTTGTCTACCGACGTTTACCGTGTTAAAGCAAGAAAAATACCGACTCATTATAAGGTAACATATATATACATGGTGTAGACGAAATAGGTAAGTCGACAACTACCCGTAAATCCAACGAAAGTACAGGACCGATGACATTATTCACGACGTTACTTATAACCCCACATACATGTGGGGTTACACTTACATGAATCACGGTGACTTGACATGTTAATTTATACGAAATTTACCAATTTTATCATACAAAATATAATATATAAAAAATGGTGTTAATTTTTTTTTTAAAAGTTTTGTCTGTCGACCAGGGGTGTGAACCCCCCAAGAATAAATCACTTTCACTTTAGCGAGTCAGCACAGGCTGAGAAACGCTTGGGTATTTGACATCGGATGGTCCTAGGAGGTAGGTACCTTAAAAGGTCCGTTCTCATGACCTCACCCAACGGTAAAGGAAGAGGTCTCCTAGAAGGACTGTGTCCCTAGGTTGGGTCCAGAGGGTTTAACGTCCGTCTGCGAAATGGTAGACTCAGTGGTCCCTTCGGGAAGAATAAATCATCCAGATCCGTCTCCTGGTCATCAGTACATACCTACACTCTCAACCTGGTATTTCTTTCGACTCACGGCTTCTTGACTACGAAAACTTGACACCACAACTTCTTCTGAAAACTCTCAGGGAACCTGACGTTCTAGTTTGGTCAGTTAGGATTTCCTTTAGTCAGGACTTATAAGTAACCTTGCTGACTGCGACTTCGACTTCGAGGTTACGAGACCGGTGGACTACACTCCTCGACTGAGTGACCTTTTCTGGGACTACGACCCTTTCTAACTTCAGTCCTCTTCTTCCCCTACTGTCTCCTACTCTACCAACCTACCGTAGTGGTTGAGTTACCTGTACTCAAACTCGTCCGAGACCTTCAACCACTACCTGTCCCTTCGGATCGCACGACGTCAGGTACCCTCAGTGTTTCTCAACCTGTACTGGCTCGCTGACTTGACTGACGTGACTTACTCCGTTTCCTGGTTCTTAGATGTAAAGATTATTCAAGGGTTCACTTTGTCAGAGTGGACAGGTCTCTGGTGTGAAATCTAGGTACCGACATCCATAACCTTTAATCAAACTCTAGTTAATTCTTTTTACAAGTTTTGTTTCCGGGAAGAGGTTCTTACCAGAGACCACCACCATCACCACCAAATTTAGTGATTCAGTACAGACTGAGAATGTTCGGGTACTTGAGATCGGACAGTCCGAGGAGACAGATATCCTAAAAGGTCTGTTCTTACCTCACCCAACGGCAAAGGAGGAGGTCCCCTAGAAGGGTTGGGTCCCTAGTTTAGACTCAGAGGACGTAACGTCCACATAAGAAATGACGACTTGGTAGTTCCTTCTGGTTCCTACCACAGATGAGTAGTTGTTTGTCTACAAATTCATAGAGGAGAGACGGTCCGAGACACGCCCTTTCAAAGAGTGAATTAGGACTGTTGTGGGAGACTCTTTCCCAATAATACTAGATGGACAGTCTCTATTCCTTTAACTCCGGATTTCTTGAGTACGTTGAACTAGTTCCAGTACATTGATCATTTACTTCCCTGACCCTTTTCCTGGGTTCCTACAGACTTTAGAATCGGGACTACGACAGAACGGAAACTCGAATAAAAAATCGAATAATTATAATTTATCACGGTTAATTAATCGGTCGGTTTGGGTCCAACCAGTAACTATCAAGCCTCACAAAGAGAGGGACACCTTCGTTAATCCTAGTACCACCCCACCCTACACTACCTTAAGTACAACATTCACGCTGAATCTCCGTGAAAGATAACCCGTCTTTTGAGGCACTATCGTCTGAAGACCTTAGACAACAAAAACAAGTCAATACACACTGAACAACACCAGGATCATACGATCCGAGGAGACAGGAGGAGACAGAGGGTCAAACGAGTTAAGTACGGGTAACTCAGCCACTACGATCGACCTTAGATCATTGACATCCTAAGTCAAAGAACGGTCGTCCCTCACATAGTAAATCCACCTCTCTGTTCTAGTCGTCGACGTCGTTAATTGTAATTGTCAATTATAGTTGTAATTACTGTATTCTCTGGAAAAGAGAGTGGATTTACCCTTTGGAAAGGTGGACAGTCACAGAAGTCTCAGACTTCGATGAGCAGGCGGCGGTGGGTACCGCATGAACGAGTAGTCGTGTCTATTACTTCTTTAGGAGGTTCGGAGAGTCGAATAGCCCCGGAGGGTCCACCGCGATCACCATTTCTTGGACGGACGGTTACGTCCTCTGTATTCTCTGTACCCAAACTAGGAACCCAGTCCTTCTAAGGGAACCTCCTCTCGTACCGTTGGGTGAGGTCATAAGAACGGATCTCTTAGGATACCTGTCTCCTCTGACCGTCCGATGTCAGGTATCTCAGTGTTTCTTAGTCTTTACTGACTTCTCTGAGTCGTGCGTGAGTCGAATAGTCCCCAGTTTAGTACCACTCTAGGTTCAAAGTGAAGTTCGGGAAGGGAAGTGTTGTCAGAGATTACGAGTCCTGAGTCAACATTGATGTACAACAATTCCCACACCGGTGATAGTATTATGGGTCATGGAACCGGGTATTACCAAATTTGGGTCTATTTATCTTTATTCGTTTTGAAGATGTACCAGGATTGGTGCTGTGGTTGACCCTGCACTGAGTACTCTACATTTTCTACTGCAAAGGTGTCCCAGGTACCAGGGAGGACCCTTCTGTCCATCGGTCTCTATCAGAACAAAAGGTGAGGTTTTGGTTAATTACAGCTGTTCACTTCGTTTTCACAATCGACGAGTCAGCACAGACTGAGAAACGTTGGGGTTCCTGATATCGGGTGGTCCGAGGAGACAGGTACCTTAAGAGGTCTATTCTTATGACCTCACCCATTCGGTAAGGGAAGGAGTCCCCTAGAAAGGTTGGGTCCCTAACTTGGCCCAGAGGACGTAACGTCCGTCTAAGAAATAACAGATTCGGTGATCCGTTTTCAGTATGTGTTTAATCGAAGTAATCTAATTTGGGTATTGATCAATATTTGATCAATGTCTAAAGTTTTCCGACTCTCATGTCGACCCCTATTACTCTTGAACCTATTTGTCATTTTTTAGTAGTCCGAGGTTCCACAAAGGAAGAGAAACAGAGAGATAAAGACAGGGAGAGGGTGGTGGACGAAGAAGTTGATAAAGAGGGGTGGGGAGTCGGGACGATATAGTCGAAGTAAGAAAAGCAAGATTGACTGAAAGAGATGATGGGGATGTGTACTGTGTTAACACTGGGAGAGGTCGAGACCTATTTGGGGAGTTGGGCTTTACCAAGAACCCAGGTTAAGGTGTAAGGGTTCTAACCTTTCAAGATCTGGGTCAACCCCAGGGAACAGGTGGGGATCCGGTAGTCGACACCGGTCCCGTCCCCTCTCCTACCTCTTCAGTGTTAGTTACTGAGTCTATAAATTCCGTCCGTCTGACTTTGTGACTGGAGTCTTAAGATTTGTTTGGGTGACGGAGTCGACATTTGTTCTCAGATGTCCCTATTCCCCGGGGTCCATTGGATCAGAACGTTTAGGTTTGGAGTTTCTTTGGTTTTTTGTTTTGGTTAGTTGTACAGGGTTTCTTGTGTCTGATGTTCCTTCTCTTCCTCTAGTAAGACATATTATAGTACGATCTACTAAGGCTACAAAAATAAAAACCACTAAAAATAAAATTACTTCTACTTAGATTTCTATTCCTACCCTAGTCTACGTCGTGTATAATTAAAAGAGTCTCCTCCCTTTTACGTGGAAGAATGGACAAAACGTCGTGAACTCGTAGTACTGCCTCGTCCCTCAACTTCAGTTGCGACACGGACCACAATACCGTGGTTCATTGCACATGCACTAGGTCCGGTCCTTAGGACACCGAGGACCCTCGTTCCCCGTCGGACACCCTTACCGGTGAATGAATTGTAGATCTCACTGGCTCTCGCTACGTCCTTCTCGCTTGAATGTCTGCGGTGCGCATCACTAGGTCTTAGGTCGCCTTCACTTGCGGTGTGTCCCAGGGTGACACGAAGTCGAGGTCGTAGGCTGCCGTCACCGGTCATACGTCTGGGGTGGACCCCTCTAGGTCATGAGTGACCCTTGGTGTTTGGAGGTTTGGGACGGACCTCCGGGAGTCTTAGGAGGGTGTACACGGGGACCCGGCTACATATGGGGGTTGGTTAAGGTTACCTTGTACGGTAAACCTAGTAAAAAATGCAAGCTAGGGTTCTTTAAGTATTTCCTGCTCCAGTCCTGTGACCCCCACTCACACCAGAGAGAGAGGTCAAACCCAGGGAAGGACTCGGGCCGACATCGCTCACGTAAAGTTATTCCTTCCCTTACCCAAGTCTCCCGTCTCCTGTGTTTACATCCACCGCCGAAGACCTCCAACCCAGTCCTGCTGGGGTGTCTCCGGTCAGAGAGGGAACAAAAACAGGTCTTTGGTAGGAACTTCTGGATCCTCCCCGACAACATTGATGTCATGGAAGACCATTAACGGTGTCCTGTACGTATTTAACAGGACCACGAACCTCTCATGTTTGACCGGTCGAGAGGGCTCTCCTGGGTTGGTGGACGACCCCCGTCCTCCTATCCTGGTCTGTGTGTGGGGTCGGGTGGGGAGGAACAGCTAGGAAGTCCCTGTCTATTTGGTCACATGATGTGTTTCTCGTTCCATAACAAACGGAGGATTTGAATAGGTTTAGTTTAGAACCTAATTGAAGATACTTTGTGACGGTCGTTTTCATTGGTTAGATATTATCCTTATCTTTTTCCAAAATAAACTCGGTTTGACTCCACACATCGTGTCTTCTGTCGAAGAGTCTATTGAGACTCTTTGACGAGACCTCTTCATCCCACCAGTCGTGTCAAAATATAGAGTAACCTAGTTCACATGTCAACAACTTCCAAAGTTTTTCTTTTGTTTTGTCTAGTTGTACATGTGTCCCTCAGTCACACCGGAAACGTGGACCCTCATTCACAATCGAGAGTCAGCACAGACTGAGAAATGTTGGAATACCTGACATCGGGCGGTCCGAGGAGACAGACACCTTAAGAGGTCCGTTTTTATGACTGTACCCAACGGTAAGGACAGAGATCGTCTAGAAGACCTCGGTCCCTAGATTGGGTGTACAGGACGTAACCGTCCGTCTAAGGAATGGTAGACTCGGTTGCGTGGACCCTTCCCTCCGAATAGTAACTTCCTCGTGGTCGCAACCGTAGGGTCCTTCCCTCCGTAAAGTAGAGAGAAGCAGAAAAGAACCGACACGGTCCAGAATCAACGTCGAACAACCTATAAAAAAAAGTCAACGCCGTACACCATAGATCAAGGGACTACTCCCTAGTCTGGGACCCGGGGAACGTAACCCTCGTGTCTCAGAATCGGTGATCTGGTGGTGCCTTCAGGGTTTTAAAGGGTCCACTTAAAGAAAATCTCCCCCTAGTTCCACGTATCGAAAGTCCCAACATCAGGGACTGGTCCCTAACTTGAGTGCGGGAATAGTCACTTTCGCATCTCGGAATTGGTGACCTGCTCGTCTCTTAAGGATTATAAAGAAATTGCATCTGTAAGAAATGAAGACCATTTATACGGGAAAAGAAATTATTAATTTCGTTACATGTTACCTCCAAACTATTCGGTGTTTGTCCGACAAAATCAGTCGTAATGCACACATTTGGTCTTACTGAAGGGGTTTGGAGTCATACCCTTTAAAAGAAAATAGTTGTCATAGTCCTTATCTTTAGGACCAGTGTCCGTCCTTTACTCCAATATTTACACACACCTTTTGGAAGTTATCCACTTCTATAATATGCTATAATGTATCATCAATATTAAAGTACAATACCAATGAAAGGAATAATTAATTATGACCTGTTTACGCACAATTGAAACCCAAGGTTAATGAAATTTCAGAAAGTTTTCTTAATAAGACTCAATCTCGCTTACGGACCCCTTGGACTAGTTTGTGTCTCTTTCTGGTTTTTGTACCTGAGGGAGATCACTTGATGTCAAGTAAACCCTCTTCGATACGGAAATAGAATTCTATTTCACCTGTGTGTCTATTCTAGTTCGTACAATAAACTACTTCGTCGACTGTACTTTGGGTCCAGACATGTGATTCGAAATCTGAGTAACTCGCACTGTCGACCGTGTAGACTAGTTGTGACTAGTGAACTGGGGACTCGTTGGACTCCGGACTTCTTCAGTTTACAGTGAGGTCCAGGAGTCCATATCGTTCACGACGTCCTAGGGGTTTATCCTCCATAAAACAGGACTTACACCCCCACAGGTATTTTCCTACATAAACCAACAACTTTCTTTCTACCCTAAAGTCATCCTACTCCCACTTCGGTCATGGAAAGTCTGTCTTCACCTTCTGTTCGTCCACCCTTCCTCCTTGTCGTGTCCGAACGTCCGTGACTCCGAGGGTGTCGTCCCTTATGTGTCCCCACCCCGGATCCTTTCCACACCCACCTCCCGAACGTTTGTAGAGGGTTCACCGTCCTGGATAGATATTCGAAATACCCGTGAAAATTTTTCTTTTTCTTTTTTTCTTTTTTTGAAACCGGTACCGACACTGTGTACCCTAGAATCAAGGGATTGGTCCCTAACTTGGACACGGGGGACGTAACTTTTCGTCTCAGAATTGGTGACATAACGGTCCCTTCAGAGGTATCCCGGGAGCAAGATTAGAGACGTTGGTCACCAAGGATTGGTAAAAACCGTGGTCCCTGACCAAAGGACTTTCTCAAAAAGGTGTCCGTCCCACCCCCCTTACATCTTTCGTTACCATGGGGTGAGATCATGAGAACGGACCTTTTAGGGTACCTGTCTCCTCGGACCATTCGCCGTCAGGTACCCCAACGATTCTCAACCTGTACTGCCTCACTGAAGTGAAAGCGAAAAGTGAAAGTACGTAGCCTCTTCCTTTACCGTTGGGTGAGGTCACAAGAACGGACCTCTTAGGGTCCCTGTCCCCTCGGACCACCCGACGGCAGATACCCCAGCGTGTCTCAACCTGTACTGACTTCGCTGAATCAACGTTGTCGTCGTCACACCCCCCTTACCAAAGTCCTACTCGTAATATAAAGTTCTCACAATACACATAACATAAGAACTAAAGACAATAACAATGTAGTCGAGGTAGAGTATAGTAATTCGGATTCTAAGATCTCAAACCCCCGGGGACAGATGTCGTTGGGGCGTTCGGTCTATACCAGTAGGGTCAGAATCCCTCTCTGTGTCCCTCCCACGAACGGACTCCGGTGCGTCGACCACTCACGGTCTCGGTTCTAAGTTCGGGCAGACCAAACGACGGTTTCGGGGGTGGGTCCGTAGAAGAGACGTTCGGACTCAGGTTTCCCTTTCAGTAGGACTAGACAAGATGGGGGGTGGGGAGGTGGAAGACAAATACAGGTACCGAGAGTTAAGACTCACATGTAACCGTAGTAGACACCTCGAAGTTTTGTTGTGGAACTGTACCTGGGGTGGGGCTCTCTAAAACCGGGGTTGTCGTCAGTATGAGTCCCTAAGACCCCCATGTCAGACCCGACGACTCCCTCGATGTTAGGGTATCCGGGGGTCAAGACGAGAAAGAGTGCTACGGAACAGGAGGGGTGTCCGGTAGGTCTAAGAATAGCCGGACTGAGTGTAGAAGTGACGGTAGTTAGGAAGTGACATAACCCTTCCTAGAATAAGGCGCTATAGTCCCATGGACCTTACCCCTCCGCATAGGCACTCATGTTCCGGGACACCGGAGGAAGACCCAAGACTCAATGGTCTGGTCCTACCCCCTCGTTTCCTTCTTTTTCGGACCTTACGTGAGGGTTATTATCCCGGGACCCTCGGGTCTCGGTCGGTGGATTCTGACATCCACGTTCTGTCCCAATTCCTGGGCCGGGACTGGGGTACGGAGTCGTTGCACGGGGACGGAGATTCCTTGAAAGTCGATGAGTGTTCGGTTAGTGCACGAAATTAATAAGGTGGGAGAATCTTAAACTACATTTACATTTATACATTTAGTACATATTGGGGTGGGAATAAGAGGGTACGGGACAACGACCCTTCCTAACTTCCGTTTACCTCTTCTCCCGTCGTCTCTTACTCTACCAATCTGTCGTAGTAGCTGAGTTACCTATATCTTGAACTCGTTTGAGGTCCTCTCTCACTTCCTGTCCCCTCGGTACAACGTCAGGTACCCCAACGTTTCTTAGTCTGTGCTGAATCGTTGGTTTGTTGTTGACGTCCTAGTGTACGACGACGACGACGATTCAGCGAAGTCAGAACAGGCTGAGACACGTTGGGGTATCTGCCGTCGGGTGGTCCAAGGGGGTAGGGACCCTAAGAGGTCCGTTCTTGTGACCTCACCCAACGGTAAAGGAAGAGGTGTCCCAGTGTACTGGGAGAACATCTATCTTTCTCGTCCCAGACAAACAAGTACAGGTACACGGTCTACTCTTCTGACCCCGAGTCTCTCCAATCTGTTCTACTGACGTCCGAGTGTCGGTCCTTCCCAACCTTCTTTCAGGACTACCTCGGGTCCGGGGGAGTCAAGTCCCGAGAGTATTGACCTGGTTCAAGAAGGACGGAGACCCAAGTGTATAGTCAGTGGTCGGAGCGTCGTAGATCCCGGTCAATCCTGGGGGTCCGACCTCGTCATTGAACGGATCCCAGTGTCGTTCCACTCAATCCTCGTTCTCACCTTGTCTTCGGATCCAGAGGACACAGGGTCGGGATTCCGAGACGAGTGGGACGATGGGACAGGAACGAAAAGGTTCTAGTGTCAGTTCTTATCCCACCACCCTCCGGTCTACTAGGTACTCAAACCCGCTACGGACACGGGTCCCTCACCGGGGTTACCCCTGGTCTGTGTTTTTACTCTACAGATCATAGGACTTTGTTTTACATCCGAAAATCCCCTTTTCTAAAATTGGATCTGTGTCTCCTCAAGTCCATAACACCATAGATTGGTAACCCTATCACTTTTACAACTCTCCTCCATTCGTCTGTACGGGTAGAATTCTTTGTTCCATACATTCGGAACTCCTGAGTCTCGATGTGGAGACTTACCTGACGCCAGAAAGGTTGTGCGACATGTTGACGAGGATGAGGAAAAACAGACACATCAAATAGTAGAGACCGAGCGAGAGTCACCTCCGACTTTTCTTTGCGTCAATAACGTACCACTCAACATTAAGGTAGAAAGTAGTAGGAAGTCACAACCTTACACTGAGAGGTCCCCCCTCCCCGGAGGGTCCTCGGAGGGTCTCACCGGACCAGGACCGGGGTCCCAAGTCGCGAGAATGTATGGAATGAAGTAAGTCAGGGGTGTCCGGATGTTTCAAGACACTAGGAGTAAGACGTCTTCTCCTTTGACTCAGTGTCTTTCCAGCCCACTGACCTGAATTCTAGCGTATCGTCCTTACACCGGTTCGACCCCAAATACGGGTCTCGGGAGACTAGGGTCGTCACACGGAAGTGGATAACATAAATTGATGAGTCTGTGAACCGTAAAACCGTTTACCGGTTCATCAGTGTCGTGGTACTGGAACCCCACAAGACTTAATTCGTCTTTCAGTCTATCTCCGGTTCACCTTTACACACATGTAAAGTCGGTAGAGAAATTCCGGGAAGGACGGCAGGGGAAACCGATCTGGATCTTTTTACTCCCCTCTTACACGGAACTTGTCAAGTCTCAAGTTTGGTATCCTGTGTCCTGGGTCTTAAGGGAACGTGACAGTCTTACAGTAGGAGACAGAGCTGTCGGTCTCTATGTGACACGTACAAAAATAAAACATCGCCGGAGATTTTTCGAATCCCCATTTACATCTCGAAGATTCCCGGGAGGAGGAACCGAGGTTCAGGAAGGACGGGGAGACGTACAAGAGGTTTCCCGAAGAACAGAGAAGACGGAAAAGTCGCCCTTTCGGTACCCAATCGATCCCCCGACCGAACAGGGTGCCTCCCAAGGTCAATGGTCAGGAAACAGACGTTCCGTTTACGGACGGCGGGGAGTCAGACGGAATGAGGTAGGAGATGTTGCCCTAATTCTGGGGAAGGGGTCCGGGGGGTTGTAGTCGACTCGAGTGTCACGAGGAATTAGCGGATTGTTTTCACCTAGTTTGAGAACAGGGTGTAGACCCTTTAGGTTACTGGAGAGGTTCTACGGATGGTCAAGCACCCCCCGAGGATCAGGGGGACCAAGACTACTAACTGAAGGTCAACTTCACAGATGAAGGTAGAGATGAGACGAACGGTCGGAAGGGTCGGAGTCGGGGGTCCACCTGAGTCAGGAAGGGAGGGGTAGAGGTAGGGGTACTTGGTGGGGGGTCCCCTCCGTCAACTCGTCCCCTGTAGCACTCACTGACCTCCTAAAGTCGTTGGGTTGTGACCCGTCGTCTAGGGAATTTTACCTCACGATCTGAAAGACCAAGACTTTTGGGAGGGGTCGGTTAGGACGGTCGGGTCTGAGGTCGAGGGAGGTCGTCCTGGTCTTGAAAGGAGAGGGAAGAGAGTTCCGTCAGGAGATTAGGGTCAAGTACGGGGGACGGTGGTAGTGGGCGTAGGGACGAGTAAAGAAGACGTCTCGTCGAGACGCAGGAACGGCGGAGAGGAGGGTTAGACCGGAAATTTAGAGTAAAGGACGTGGCAGTCGATGAATACCTCCATATAAGGGTTTGTTTATGTCGGGGACGGGGTCCACCTGAGACGGATAACTTATTTCTTATTAGAAGAGTGGAGTCCCTCGAATCCTATTCGACCGAAGAGGTGTTGGGTGGAGAAAGGGCGGGCCCGAGGGGAAAGGAGGACGAGGGACTCTCAGAGGTGTTCGGACCGAAGTCTGAGCTGAGTGGCCACGGAGAGGGGGACGGCGAAGGTCCACGTACCGTCGTAGCCGTACTTGCACCAGTCGCGACAGCAAAGGGACCGACCCTAGAACGAAGAGTAGAACCTAGACACGAAATGGGTCGGCCACTCGTAGGTCTGATGGTCGTGGGGTCCGAAGGCTTTCTAACCCCTCCGAACAAATACTCCAACAAGGTCTCGACCTTCCTTAGTGTCGGTTTAAGGTGGGATCATACTGTCGGGATCCAGGATTTTACACAATCAACAACAACAAGTCAGTGAGTCTGTACAGGAGGAGAAACGTTGGGGTACCTGACGTCGTGCGGTCCGAAAGGGTAGGAAGTGATAGAGAACCTCGAACGAGTTTGAGTACAGGTAAATCAACCACTACGGTAGGTTGGTAGAGTGGGAGACAGCAGGGGAAAAGGAGGACGGGAGTTAGGAAGCGTCGTAGTACCAGAAAAGGTCACTCAGTCGAGAAACGTAGTCCACCGATTTCATAACCTCGAAGTCGAAGTCGTAGTCAGGAAGGTTACTTATAAGTCCCAACTGAAGGAAATCCTACTTGTCCAAACTAGAGGAACGACGGATTTCCTGAGAGTTCTCAGAAGAGGTCGTGGTGTCAAGTTTTCGTAGGGTTTTACACATTGGGAGTGGTTTTGGGGACTGAAGACTCCGTCCACTCTATCTGGGGTAAAATATCTACTCCTGTGACTCTAAGTCTCTCGACCTCGGTCCACCGGGGAGGAACATGGACAAGACAAGGACGAACCTCCGTCGTTTACGGTCGTGTTCGTCCATCCCGTCATCGGTGTGAGTCTAGAATTCCGGTGGACAGGGGTCCTTCGACAACTCCCTCCCTGTCGACCACCGTTCTTGTCCTCCACGACGGGGGTCCAAGAGAATAGACCCCGGGGGTCTTCGTCTACGACTTTGTCCCTAAGTCCTCGTTCAGTAAATAAAGTCTCAAAGGGGATCCTTTATGACCATCCCCTCTCTTATTCTACTTGTTCCTTTCCTTCCATGTCCATTTCCCACAGTGGTTCGTTCAGTGACGGTCTCGAATTAGGACGACCCTGAGATCGTCTGTCTCTCCTGTGACGGAGTCAATGTGGGACAGGACTCACTCCACGGACCCCATGAGTGGGTGGTTAAGGGTGGTAGTGACTAACTTTTGATGAGGACCCCAGTAACTTACGGGACCTGGGGTCAGACGGTGTGTACATGGTCACACGAACACTCCACCCAGAGTGAAACCCAAGGAGGGTATCGACTGAAAAGAAAAAAACCGACGTGACCCAGAGTAACGATGCACGTCCAAAAGAGATTAACGTCGGTCGTTCCCGATGAGACATCAACGTCTCGCACCTGAAGAGTAACGTCACCGAAGAGAACGACGTCTCGTGTCCAAGATCCCGAGTTCCCGAAACCATCGACACCCTGTACCCGAGATCTCCCGTTCGAGTCATCAACACCGTGTACTCGAATCAATGGGGCTTCGTACACCTTAGAAGGGTCTGGGCCCTAGTTTGGGTACAGGGGACGTAACCGTCCGTCTAAGAAATGGTGACCTGGCGGTCCCTTCAGGGTCTTGACTGAAACTTTGTTCATCGAACAAACCCCCTCCTTCGTTTACGGTCGTCCCACTACTCTTTACCCCACCCCTTCTCTTCCCTGGTCATTTCTACACTACATTAGTTCGGTGAATGGGACTCACAACCAAGGATTTGGTCAGGGGTCGGGACCTCCCGTCCCCCTCTGACTGGTTTCTCAGTCGGCACGGTCTGACCGTCCACCGTCCAGATTATTCGGTTCCTTGACTACATACTCCGAACAGGACCCGACGACGTTGTACTCAACTGGAGACGTGACGGGTAGTCTTAGGATGTTTGCATTAACGTAGGTCAGGTCTACCAGAATTGTGGTGGAGGAGAGTTCCGACGTAGGAGTTTTTACTGAGGGTGACGTCTTCACGTAAGGTTCCTGTCCCCTCCGCACTTCTGGAGGCTAACGGACCCAGGTCGACCGTCTCCTGAAGGGGGTCCACTGGAGTAGGTTGTGACTCATGAGTGGACCCTTTCGTCACGTCTGTGTACGAAGTCAGTGAGCGAGAGTCGGGTCCCCACTCTTAGCTCCCATAAATAGGTGATCGGGGACAGTGAGTAACTATCTGGTCTTTGCGTCCATGGCCGTCAACCTTCAGACCGACAGCACGGGAGTTTCCATGGTACCCCCGCACACTCTCCCCGTGGGTATCGTTGACGAACACCTCGTGCACGGTTTCCCAGACCCCGAGAGGTCGACTTCGTACACCACGAACGGATTCTACTCCGGATGTCCGCACCTACCAGTGTCCTGTCAGTGGAGACACTGTTTTGGGAACGGGAAGGAGAGACGGGGATCCAATTGCACTTCCGTTAAAGGCCACCAGAGGAGGGGAAGCGGGACGACCTCAAGACGGAGTGGACACACCAGAGTGTAAAACCCACGGTCCGATGCACAACCTTGGTCAAACACCATTCACAACCCGGGACGAGGTCCTTAGTCTCTCATAAGATTCCCATCGTCTCCACTGGCCTGTAACCCTCTTCACCCTGGACTCTCCTGTAGAATCAACCAAGTCCTACAATATTGTTTATATGGTGTCCGACGTACCGAATATTAAGAAAGAGTGTCAGATCCTCAGAGTCTAGTCCTACGGACCTACCAGGCCATCACCACTCTTGAGAGAAGGACCGAAAGCCTACCGACAGAAGAACAATATCGAAGGGATAGAATATCTTTCTATCCCTCTCGAGAGACCGTAGAGAGAGATTCCCGTGATTTGGGTAAGTACTCGCGAGGGGGGAGTACTGGACGCTCACACGATTCAGTGAAGTCAACACAGACTGAGACGTTGGGGTACCTATCATCGAACGGTTCGAGGAGAGAGGTACCCTAAGAGGTCCGTTCTTTTGACCTCACCCAACGGTACGGAAGGAGGTCCCTTAGAAGGTCTGGGTCCCTTACTTGGGTACAGAGGACAGAGGATGTAACCGACCACCCAAGAAATGGCGGTCACGGTGGACCCTTCGGGGGAGTACTGGATTAATGGAGGGTTTCCGGGGTGGAAACCTATGGTAGTCTAACTCCCAATTCTAAGATTGTATGTCTATAAGTCAGGTGGTGTTCCTCCCACATAGACACCTCAAAACGACGTTTTCTTTGACGACCTTTTGAGTCGTCGAATTTTGTCGTTGGTAAAGAAATCGAGTACTAAGACTCAGAGTCACACTGGTCACCCAGAAGACGACCGGAGTCTACCTGGGTGAACTATGGTTTTCGAGTCGAAGAGATATGTGACCACGACTTAACTTAGAGTCTCTGTCTCAACAATCCGTTTACGGCCCCAACCCCCCCCCCCCAACCACTACCAGTGTCACCGGATTACGGGAGTAGTTTTAACGACACAGGGTTGAACCCCTTCTATCACCCTTCATAATAGTATTAACAAGTTTCTCCTACACTAGTCGAACACCTGCAAGAAAACTACCCAACCAACCTTCCATCCATCTTCGGTCGTAGTAGTTGGAAGTCCATGTTGACCAGATCCCAGATGTATGCACACCTGCCATGTAATAACAATTAGTAATTGAAGAGAGTGGACCACCCGTAAAGTCATAGACATTTTATCGAGTTTCTATGACACACATAGGTGACTATCCCTTTATCCTGGGACGGGTTCCGACGAGAACTGACAAAATAAAGAGGGACCAGAACGTAGAGGAGGGCAGAGGAGGGATTAATTGTCGACAAACTTAGACGGGTAACCTTGAGTCCTTTCCAGTCCCCTGGACTTACTTCCGACAAAGGATATTAGTTTCTCAACTCCCGGTGTCTTTCCGGAGTACGGGTCCTCGGGGTATCTCGGGACGTACCATAGTGTAAGTCTGTCCACATCGTCGACGGTCCAACCGTCGTCGACTGGTTGGTCTTAGAAGTTCCTTTTCAGGTAGAGACGAGGTTCACCATAGTGAAGGAG
The DNA here is from genome assembly GCA_006410555.1 of Capra ibex. Lineage (NCBI taxonomy): Eukaryota > Metazoa > Chordata > Mammalia > Artiodactyla > Bovidae > Capra > Capra ibex. The sequence goes on from SJYO01038983.1 coordinate 24,262,687, forward strand.
ATCTTCCAATTGGACTCGAAGAATCCCATCGACCTAAGGTTCTCGTCACTCTGTGTCGGTCGGGGTGTCCGTGTCTGAAAATCCAGGGACGGGTACAGTGTAAGAAATTACAGAGAAACCGGTTTCATTCAGGGGACCGGTTGGAGTCTAAGTTCCCCTACCTTTGACGTCACACGGGAGGACAAAATATCCTCCTTCTGTCCCGTCAGTTCCGACGTATTGTTAGGACTGTGGGATCCCGGTCGACCGATAATGGGGTAGGGTCCCGGCCCCTCACACGGAACTACTCTCCGGTTAAGATGAGGGGTCTTCTCAAACGGGTCTAGTGTCAAGAGATCGCGAAGGTAGATCAGGGAGAACTGAGGTAGGAGACTTGAGAACCGAGGTGCGAACTTTTGTAACAAAGAAAAGGCATTCTTCACTGGGTAAAAGGTATACTTTACCAGGTGGAAAAAGTAGAACACCTTCTTATCGAGAGAGTTTGACGGAGGACATACTTCTTTCATCCTGGGTTTCCGGGAAAACGTCAAACTCGTCGAGGTTCAATTAGGTTCCGCTACCAGACAAACGACTGTGTTAAAGGAAATTCTCACTCTTACAAAATAGTCTAATACCAAGAATGACAAACTGTTTTTAGTGTGGACTCTAATACAAGGTCTGTCAGGAGAGAGAAAGTCTTATAGATAAAACCCTAATTCAAAGACACCCTGGTACGAGAATTTTAAGAATCTTCGAAGAGACAGATCGACCTTCCTAGACGATCAGTGACGGAATTTGGAAAATATCTAGAATTGTTTCTCAACATATCTCTGTAGAACCAAACTAGAAACAAGAGTCCGGATGAAAATGAAGTTTACAGTAAATAGACACTCCTTGGACCTTTATTCTCTGTTAAAATAAAAGATTAAAAAGTCCAGGGCCCGGGAGAAAAAAAGGGAGATTTATAATGAACACTTTACTTAGTAAGAAATAGACTAAAGAACTTTTGTAAAAATAATACCATGAAATGGTATACGTCGATCCTCGTTCGTTGACTGTAAGGGTATATTACGGGTCACTAGAGGAAATAGTCCCGAAGGGATCTCCGAGTCTACCATTTCTTAGACGGACGTTACGTCCTTTGGGACCAGAGGTATCGTTCTCCGTTTTCAAAAATCAAACGTAAAAGACAGAAGGTTTTACGCTGTCAGGAAGGGGCGATGTATGACACCCATTGATATGTGGATCGGACAATATGGTCAAAGGACCGATGAAGAGGTCGGAGTGACCGGTAGGTCAGGGTTTCGGTTCCGTGTACAATCTAAAACAATAGGACGAAGATCGATGGCTAAAGAGACATGTAATCGATAACGATGTATAGTTTGTTAGGGGTCTGAATCGGGGAATTTGTATCGACGAAGACATCAAATACTAAGAGACACAGACGACCCATCAAGAAGACCAAACCCGGTCGAGTCGACTGGAGACGACCTGAACGGTACTCAGATGTCAGTCAACCACTCAACGGACGGTTGACCTAACAGATCTTACGAGAGTTAACACACAGACCGTCAACCGTGCGGTGGATGGTTATCCCGGTTGACCGGATGAAAAGAGAGTAGTGGGTCATCCGGTCAGGTCAGAAGAAATGTACCGTCGGAGTCGCAAATCTTCTCGTCGCTCTCTCGTTCGGACCTAAACGTTTGTAAAGAGTCTAGAGACTATGAAGTGTAAAAGTGACAACCAGGTGACTGGGTCCCTTCAAGGTACTGATTCTGGCCGTAGTCGCTCCCTCCCAGATGGGTTCCCGTACCGTTGTCCTTCCCCTTCTTAAACACCGGTAAAAACGTTAACTGGTGTCCCCTTCAACTACCGGAGTATAGGAAACAGAAAGTCTTGTCCTGTCTCCAAGGCTGGTATCAGCAACGGTTGGGTCGGTTGTGAGGGTGGCCGGGGAAGTTGCACTGACTGTTATGGTGACCGGTCCGGTTGCAGTAGTGGTCGGGACGGTTGCGGTGGAGGGGGTGGTTGCGATGTCACTACCACGGGGGACATGGGAGGATCCTTCCACATCGACTAAAACGGGTCTTTGTCTGTCAGACAAAGTCACTGCTCCTCCTCGGTAAAGTCAACTGAGAAAGGAAGAGGGTCTTTGAATGCCTTCGGGTACGGGTCGTGACAACGACCAGGTCTTACTTGCTAGGGGAAGAGGGAAGAAATGAGGAGTGAAAGTAAATAATGACAGAGAAAAAAATTTAAGTATTTAGTAAAGGACCCTGTGCTGTGGGAAATTGGAACCACTTCTCGTCCCACGTGAAAATGAGTGAGGACCGCCTCCGCGTGACAAGTCACAATCGGTGAGTCAGCACAGGCTGAGACTGCGGTACCTGACACCGGGTGGTCCGAGGAGACAGGTACCCTAAGAGGTCCGTCCTTATACTGTCACCCAACGATAAAGAAGAGGTCCCCTAGGAGGGCTGGGTCCCTAACTAGGGACCAGACGACAAGATCTAACCACGGAGTCAGTACCTTGAGAACCTCCAGGTTGAGACCGGGGAAGGGGTTTCGAGACTGAGACTGTGTCGACGGGGTTCCTCGTTCCCCTCGTCACCTCTCACACCTGCGACGTCGACGTCACATCTGCGGAGTCGTGAGTGCCCACTTACTCAATTTCTCACATACCCGGGTGCACGACGACAGACCCCGAGACCTTTGTACGGTGTGGGGGTGGGTTCTCTCTCTCGATCAGTCCACCGAGTCACCACATATGTGGGATTGAATTTTGTGGAATAGAACTACTTTTCCGTGGAAGGGGTAAACGTGTTTTACGGGACACCTGATCATCACAGGACCGTGCACGAAAGCCGGGTACCTCTCAGTCGACGACCCCTCAGGGGAGTAGAACGAAGGGGGAAGTCTCAGGACTGAGGTCGGACTGTCGTCTGGGGTTTCACCCTGAAGGGACTCCCAGGTTACCGATTCTGAGACTCGAGGACTACGTGCCCCGGGTCCAAGTTGGGAATCAGTCCTAGGGTATACGGCGTCGATTTTCTGGGTCTTACGACGTTACTTTTCTAGGACGTACGACACTGTTTCTGGGTCGTGTCGGTTTAGCTATGTATTTTGTAAATTAATTAATTCAAAAAATTTTACTACCTTTGGTGTAAGGACCACGGTACGTTCTTCCACCGTCACCGAGGACTGTCTGGAGGTCTCAATGAAGGTTAACTACACAGTTGTTCCCTGGTTGGTTGGAGAAAGAACGATTACACTGTTGACGAGGATCGTATTGACGTTATTCACTAAGACGAGTTCGTAGAGAAAAAGATGATCCTCATTCCGTCTCCCTCGTTTTTTTTTTTTTTTTCTCACTTCTTACCCTTTGAGGGTAGGGTAGTATGGACTACGGGACTTCGCAGGGTCAGTGTTCGGGACCTACTGTGTAAACACAGTGACTAGTAGTCTTCCCGGGACACTGGTGACACATCGGGAATTCCACACCAAGGTCTCCAGTAAGATTATATTTTTCAGTCTCCCACCCTCCCCCTCGACCCTCCCATTCCCCGTCCTGGTAGTCGTTGTACATATGTCGTCGACATAAAGTGCTTTGTGTTTATAAAGTAGAGGGTTGTTATTATGTCCATCTATAAACTTCGGACGAAATGTCTACTCCTTTAACTCTGGGTCTTTGACAGGGTGCTCCGCGTAGAGTCTTCCTGTGTTTCGGTCGCACTTCCCCTAGGGTGACCGAATTTTTCCTTGTTAAACTTGAAGTTCTTATTATTGTTATCGTTTTATCATTATTGTTGTTGTTATGGACACTACCCAACCTTGTACTCTGAAGTATCCTTATGATTTTATAGAAAATAGTGGACACCTCCGTCAATCCCGTGAGGGCAATAAGACTTTTACCATTTACTGTCCTTTCTTAGTTCGTAAGGGTCTTACTTTTTGTTTCTCAGTGAGTCGATCTCTGCCACCGACGGGTGTCACGGGTTTAGTACTTCCTTTTGTCCAGTGGTCGACACCCTTTCCGGACCCGCCCCGAATCACGACCCGAATCTCAGACCTACGAAGGTAAAAAGACCGACGAGGGCCAGGAATTTCCCAGTCGTGTCGAAGAAACCAGGGACCGAATGCCTCAACGACTACACTCTCTGCTCCTCCGTCGGTGTCCTCTTGTCTGCAGAAGTAAGCGGATAGCGGTCTCTTCCTGGTGTTCTGTCAGTCGGTAGCTTGGAGGCACCGTAAGGAGGTATTCTCAAATGAAAACGAGTGGTCAGTGACCCAACAGACCCGTCCGGAGGACGAGACTAGATCCGAGTCGGTACACAAACACAAGTCGAGTCCCAGTCGGTCTACCGGGACGACTGGAACCGGCACGAGAGAGTGTGACACCCCGGAGACACCCGTGACGACCCGACCGAACCGAGACGAGGACCCGACCGAACCGAGAACAGGAGGTCGTCCGACCGGTCCTGTACGACGCCCCGTCCACAACCAAAGGACTTCTCTTATCTTCGTCCACCGTGGAGGACTCCGGAGTCCAGTCTCGACCGTGGTCGGTGAAGACGACGTGGGTTCCGTCGGACCTAGGTTCCCAAACCCCTTGATCTGAGGACAACATCGACGTCCTCCACACTTATGTGTCTCCCTTTCTCTTGGTCCGGGTAAAGAAGTTAGTCTGACAGGATAGGGACCAACTCGACTCTCGACCGGTCCCGGTACGGGAAGGTCAGGTGGGGTTGTGGTAGAGGGACTGACACGGGTCTCCAGTGTCCCCGATAAAACTACTCTTGAACTTAGATCTTTGACCACGTGTTTAAGAGACGTGGGTGTGGTGAGCTTATGGTGAGACGCCTGTACGTGTAAGTACCGGTGTGTACGATTGTGTAAGTTCATGTGAGTGTGTTCAAGTGTGGGGGTGTATGAGTGTGAGGTGTCAGTGTGGACGTCAGTGTACGAGTGTCTACAAGTGTATATGGGTGTGAGTGTGTGGCCGTGAATACGTACGGATGTGTACAAGTGTACGCACGTGAGTGTGTGTGTGTGTGTGTGTGCGAAAGTGTTCGAGTCCATGTGAGTGTGTTTAAGAGACACGGGTACGACAGTGTGTGTACATGAGTATGGACGAGTGTGAGTGAGGATGTTAGTGTGTGACACGCGAGACGGTACCCTTTCGCCCCCTGACTGACGGGAGAGGCGACTGTAGTCTGTTCAAGTCGACCTTCTTCAGTCCGGCGGAGGAGGCCCATTGAGAGTCAGAAGGAGGTAGGACTCGTCGTTCTCCCACCTCCGACTACCCCTGGGGACACCTGGTCCAGGACCGAGACTGTGAGTGTCACCCTAGGGTCGTCCGGTGACCGGAGAGGCCCGGATCAGAGGGGAGACTTGTAACTCCCTTCCTCAACTACGGGTGTCCCCGGGACGAGGACCCTCGGGTACGAGGGTCGTCGTTGAAGGACCCGGGGACCCACCCAGTCCGGTCTGCCCACTCCGGCATCTCGGCCCTCCCTGAACTCTTGAAGGGTTTCCGCCGTCGAGTGTCGTCTCCTAAAGGTTCGGGGTGTGCTTATCGTTCCGAAAGTGTGCTCGTACACACTTGAGTCCTCCCCGTCGGCCTCTCGTCTCCGTCGCCCCTCGTCCGTCGTCGCCCGTTCCGCCGCCACTGTCGGCCCACTCATGTGGACGGGAAGGTCCTAGTTCCGGGTCCGGTCAGGGACCCACTCTGTCCCCTGGACCCCACTCAGTCCCCTGGACCCCGTTCTGTCCCCTGGACCCCACTCAGTCCCCTGGACCCCGCTTTGTCCCCTGGACCCCGCTCTGTCCCCTGTACCCCACACTGTCCCTGGACCCCGCTCTGTCCCCTATACCCCACACTGTCCCTGGACCCCGCTCTGTCCCCTGGACCCCGCTCAGTCCCCTGGACCCCGCTCAGTTCCCTGTACCCCACACTGTCCCTGGACCCCACTCTGTCCCCTGTACCCTACTCTGCCCCTGTACCCTACTCTGCCCCTGTACCCTACTCTGCCCCTGTACCCCACACTGTCCCTGGACCCCGCTCTGTTCCCTGTACCCCACACTGTCCCTGCACCCCGCTCAGTCCCTGGACCCCGTTCTGTCCCCTGGACCCCGCTCTGCCCTGTACCCCACACTGTCCCTGGACCCGACTCTGCCCTGGACCCTACTCTACCCCTAGACCCTTCTCTGTCCCCTGGATCCCACTCTGTCCCCTGCACCCCACTCTGTCCCCTGTACCCCGCTCTGTCCCCTGGACCCCACTCAGTCCCCTGGACCCCGCTCTGTCCCCTGCACCCTGCTCTACCCCCTGGACCCCCTCTGTCCTCTGTACTCCCCACTGTCTCCTTGGTCCCGTTCCGTGCAGTCTACGGTCCGTTCATCTCTCCTCCTCTGGTGACCCGCCTCTGCCGCCACTGGGACCAGGAAGGGGTCGGCCGTGATTCACCCGTCCTGTCGAGGGTCCGGAGACTTAAGGACCGGAGGGAGACTACCCCTGGGAGTCGAGTCCTGGTGCCGGTCCAAAACCCGATTTCTTTCCCGCACCAAGAAGAGAGGAGTTTCGGTCAGTGACTCTTCTGAGTCCATAGGGGACTCTGGGAACCGGAGGTTGGTAGGAGAGTCCCTTGGCCTTAGGAGGAGTCGAAAAGGGTGGAAGGGGGTGGGAGGGAGAGGAATGGGTTGGCGGGGGGAGGGAACTCCTTCCGACTTTCCACTAAGGTTTGGACAGGGAGGGAAGAGGTTCCTTTCTCTTCCTGGACTGTCTAAGACTCGACCGTTCCCCGAATCCCCGTTGATAATAGAGCGGAGAGAAAATATCTACTCCTTTGTCTCCGGGTCGTTCCCCTTCCCCGACAGGGGGTCCGGGAGCTACGTCTCGCGCGTCGTCTCGTATCACCTTTGAAAGTCTCCCCGGTCCGTCATCCCCACCCCTCTCCGGATGGGAGGAGGTTGTCCACACACGTAGACCGTGGTAGTAGAGACCCTGTCGTCTCGTCCAGACTGGGCAGGACTTACCCGACCCTAACCTCTTCGGGTCATCGAAGGACGGTCGGACTGTGGTGTCCGAGTCTGAATCTCTCTTCCCTGGTTAAAGATGGGCAGCTGTGTCTCCACCCCGGTCCTCCGCCCACCCCCCACCCTTATCTATCCCGTAGGAACCTTCTGAGCTCGTGGAGGGTGGTTGTAGTGTCAGTGGGTTAACTGTCTACCCCTTTGACTCTGGGTTTCTCCAATCCGTTGAACGGGGTCCCGGACGTCGACTATCTCGGTCGTCTCCCCACCCGACTTAAGAGGGGAGACCCCGGACTCTAGAGTCGGTGAGCCGTTTCGACGGGGGAGGGTCTACACGTCGCGGGGGGCAATGTCTACACGAGAAACGGAAAGTAGTTCTCGGAGAGAGGAGGTCGACCGTTGTGGAGGGAAAGGGTTGACGACAGTGCCACTTCCTTGTTTTGACGAAGACCGCGGAGCACTCATTTCAGCTACGAGTCTCTGCGAGTGTTCTGTTCAGGTCCGTCGACTCTCCACCTCAACCGGGTCGGGCTCCGCCACCCGGGCACTTAGTCACATCCTGGGGTCCCGTGGAACCGAGGCCCCTCCCTTCGGTCACCACAGTCACAGGACCCGGAGAGACACGTCGAGACACAGAGCTGTCACACCGGGGGTGTAGCCTCCCCGGAGTCCCTTGACCCTTTCTCGTCCGCCACCTCACTCTTCTGGATCCAAACATAGGGTCGAGGTAGGGAATGGGACTGGTACACTGGGACCCGTCCAGTGGAACGAATGCAAGTTTTGTTGTCCATTATTCGGGAGAGAGGACTCGGCAGGTACAGAAACGGACGGGTGCTTCCAGAACCTCTCTTCGGGGGTCCCTCTCCTGTTAAATGGAGTGGGGCCAAAGGTGTCCTCATCCCGAACTCGTGGTTTTTCCTAAAAGTCCCTGGGTAAAATGTCTACCTCTTTGACTCCGAGTGTTTCTTATTAAGTGACCTGTCGCTAATATGTGTAGTGAATTACAGAGACTCGAGTTAAAGAAGTAGCCGTTTTACCATTATCGTGGATGAAGTATTCCTACAATGATCGTTGTCTCTGATCTTCGTGACCAACGGGGGATGTGTGGTCCGTGACACGACCCGTGCTCCGTCCGTGACAAAGAAAATTTTGAGTGTCGTTGATACACTCTAACTTTGACCCTACCACTGATACGAGAAGACCGACGAGAGTGCACTCCGTTTGTCGGGGCTATACTAGTGACCTCCCAGGTTAGAGGACAATCCAGTGTCCTCCAAATCGCGTGGTCCTAAGAGTCGGGTCGTGTGCCGTCCACTCTTCTCCTGGACCTCCTGTGGGGAGCGAAAGGGTGGTCGAAGGGGAGGGGGGTCGACCAACTGATGTCAAAGAGGTCCCGACCTACTGTCTCCCTCCTCTACTTCCCTGTCCCCTTGATCGACGACGAGAACGTTCGTGGGTTGCGGGAGGAAACTCCGATCGTCACAAACTCGACCAAAGAGACGTCTCCACAAAATGGTCCAGAGACCTACACGGGGGAGTAGCGACCCCCCCGCACCAAGAGAGAGGCCACATGGAGAGGTGTTTTGGGGAGGGAGTTGAGTCTTAGTGCCCTGCGGGTTTTACGTCCTCACTCATAGCTAAAGAGGTTCACAGGTATTTCGGTCGGGGAGGGAAAACAGAGTTCCACTTGTCCTTTTGAAGGAAAGGGGACATAAATCTGAGTCTAGTGAGATTAGAGAGGTTTTAGGTGAGAGTCAGAGGTAAGGGTCGGTATATCCGTTTCCACCGTTTCAGTGGGTCCTCTAAGTGCTGGTGGACGAAAACCCGTTCAAGATGGTCCAGTAGACACCGTGTCGAGTGAGGTCATAGACTTGAGTCGACCTCGAAAACAGAATTGTAGAGACTGTCAATATAGGTTAAAGCTCCGGGTACCGGACCCGGTGAGCTGACGTGTTAAAGACTGGGAGTCAAACCACTACCGAATCAGTGATTCAACACAGACTGAGAAAGCTATGGTACCTGACATCGAGTGGTCCGAGGAGACAGGTACCCTAAGAGGTCCGTTCTTATGATTCACCCAACGGTACGGGAGGAGGTCCCCTAGAAGACCTGTTTCCCTAGCTTGGACCTAGAGGACGTAACGTCCACCTAAGAAATGACTGACTCGGTGGTCCCTTCGGGACCGGGAGTCAAATGACCAGACGTTTTACCCGACTAATTGTGGCTGGAGTCCCCGACAATACTCCCAGGAACAAAGGGTATGTGTACTCCTGAGGTGTTTGACGTCTTCCGGAACGTCGACGAGTATAGTACGGAACAACTACAGACCCGTAAAGGACACAGGGTCCGTCGGCAAGGGGACCACCCATAGACCATTCGAGGACCTATGTCCCCTAGTACAGAAACGGAGAAAAGGTGGACGGACAGGGACTATGTGCACGTAGTCCCAAATGCCGTTCCACTGACTAAGTAAGTATAAGTAAGTGTTCCTTTTATCTCAGAGAAAAACCCACCGTGTATCGATCCCCGTACCCGGCCCACCGAAGACCTTGGGTTGTCTTGCCACCAGGGACCGGACTACCACGCCGACAAGACTACCGTCGAAGTCTCTCCACTCATCTCTCTCTAAAGTTCAGAGTCCTCGAGACACTGTCAAAGTAACGGAGAATTGGGCGCTGTAGTCGACTCTCGGATAAAAACATCCACAAAAGAAAAGTAGATTCCCACTCACTCCAGAGTCAAATTCGTTCAAAGAGTGGTGGGTAGAACCCTCTCTACGACAATTAATGCGAACACGAGGGAAGACTCCGACGAGACCCGGGGGAACCTCTCGGGTCCTTCCCACATCCAGTACGACGACGAAGAACCCTGGGGTCTCTCACAAGTCTATGTGAGGTTTAACGGTACCCAGGGTCCGTGCCAAAAGTGGATACGACTTTCACAATCAGTGAGTCAACACAGGCTGAGAAACACTGGGGTCCCTGATATCGGACGGTCCGAGGAGACAGGTACCTTAAGAGGTCACTTTTTATGACCTCACCCAACGGTAAGGGAAGAGGTCCCCTAGAACGACTCAGTCCCCAGTTTGGGTCCAGAGGACACAACGTCCTCCCAAGAAATGGTAGACTCGGTGGTCACTCGGAACGGGGACTACTTTACTGCTGAGATGTCCGTTTCGTCGTGGCTCAATTTACACAAAGTGGATTTCTAAAACAGGAAAATAAGATTTTAGTACGGGAAGAAGGGAGAGACCACGACTTATAGGAAAGGTTCACTACCACTCTTGCACCCACTAAAGAAATTTACTTGAACGTACTCCTTCATCTTTCAACCGTTTGAGTCCGGGGTAACCAACCAGTAAACGAAGAGACACCTGAGGTTCATAAAGTAAATAAAAAATAATTAAATATAACCTCATATCAACATATAAAATTTAATTGAAAATAAGGTTCGTAAAATCTTGATCATAAGGTTTCTCACCTCATGTCCTAACTAGGGGAGTGAGACTGTTTCCGTCCTGAACTTGGGTCCTCACTTACGGAGGGTAGTTATGCTGTCAGGAAGATGGTCCTCTGGTCTCAGGTCTGGGTGGGGTGAAGAAGTTATGACTCCACGACACACTGGCGCCCTCTGTGTCAGTGGGAGAGACTTGGAGATCATGGAGTAGAGACACGACACGAAGCAGTGAGTCAGCACAGGTTGAGAAGTTCTGAGTAACCTGACATCGGGTGGTCCTAGGGGACCGGTACCCCAAAAAGTCCGTTCTTATGACCTCCTCAACGATAAAGGAAGAGGTCCCCTAGAAGGGGTGTGTCCTAACTCGGGCACAGGGGACACAGAGGACATGACGTCCGTCTCAGAAATAGACGACTTGGTAGTCCCTTTGTAGAAATTCGTCTCGATTGGTAGGTACGGAAGAGAGGGAATCTTACTCTACTCCTGAATTTACAAGTAATGAGTGTGGGTTCTTCGTTTCTGAGGACCCCGTCCTCCCCAAGAGGAGTCGGGTCTGGGAGACAGAGGGTCGTAGAGTGAGCCCAGGGTACACGAACCTGACGGCGCCTGAGAAGGTGTTGTAGGAGTCGTCAACGGATGAGAAGAGCTTATGTAGACCACTTTTCCCTTTTCCGGTTATCCGCCCCTTTCTTTTTCTACCTTCTGCTCTCTTTGTCTTTTCCCTTCCTTGCGCCGCCCCCCTCCACTCTCGTCTTATCGGCTAAGGCTCCTGGGCTCAAAGTCCAGACACAGGAGGGACTTCTGTGCTTACTCGAGTGTTAGTCACTCTCCCTTAGTCAAGGGTGGAGGTGGTCGTGGAACAGGATCGTCTCGGGACGAGATGTAACGGTCCTGTTCTGTAAGAAAAAAAAAAAAAAATTGAAAAATAAGACATAACCCCATATCGACTAATTAATTGTTATAATACTATCAAAGTCCACGTGTCGTTTCCCTGAGTCGGTATGTATATGTTCATAGGTAGGAGGGGTTTTGAGAGGAGGGTAGACCCAACGGTGTGTTACGACTCGTCTCAAGAGACACGATATATCATCCAGGAACAACCAATAGGGGAAATTTATATCGTCACACGTGGACAGGAAGGGTTCCCTGTACGGAACAATTAAGAAGAAGGATGAGGGTCGGGACTCGAACCACGAGTCAGTTACGACAGTAGTAGACAACCCGACTTGATGTTCGAAGAGAACGAGAAAGGTGGTCTGTGTTACGAGGACCTCCCGTATCTAGCACATGGACTGAGGATCGTTACCAATCTGAAACTTCCTACCGAAAAGAGTTCCAACACACAATAAAATCAAGTGTGGTTTGGGATACTCCAATAGAGAGTGAAAATAATAGGGGTGAAATGTCTATTCCTTTGACTCCGACCCCGTCCACCGGTGGAACGAGGGTCCAGAGGACCATGGGTCTCCTCGGCCCTAAGTTCAGGGTCGAAGATAGACGTTTCAGTACACGACTTGGTTAATTGCGGTTACTCTTCCTACGGACAAGAAACAAAGTAACATATTAGACCGTCCAAGTAGGGAGACGACACAGGATCATTCGGGTAGAGGACTGTCAACCCACCAAAAGGGGTTTCGTAAACGAGTCCGGTCGATACGTATTTCAAAGGTATTAGGTACGGACCGAACAGATCCTATTATAACTAACGAATGCACCGGTTCTCCTTCCTAGGGTGTCGTCCTTTAGTGGGTCCCCCTAATAAATGTGTTCGAGTAATCGGTACCCGATTCCCTGTCCTTCACCACCCACTCGAGGTCAGGGGACACGTCTCTACGAGTCGAGGCCGAGTGTGATCCACACACAGGAACTCACTCAGTGAACGGGAAAGGCCCGTTTCCTCCGTTAAATTTACGTACAAGGAGGATTTCCAGGAAAGGTACATTATTATCGTCTCTACCTCTTACACCAAAGATCCCAGTCTTTCTGACCTAAGTTCAGAACCGGAACGGAGTGGAACTCGAGACTGTAGGGAGATGCAGGGACTCCCTTCGAAAGGAAGAAGTGACTCGTCTCTAAAACCACGGTCGGAGACCCCTGACGTCACTTGTCCCCATCCATCCGTCCGTCCAACAACTATTTGACTGTTAGAGAATACGTCCACACATTGGTAGTAGTGATAGTAATAATAAAGGTCTCGGAGACAGACGGTCCGAGAACTACTCGTGCTACAGGTGCCGAGGGAGGTCGTTACCCCACAAACAGCAGTAGGGTGGGTCGTTGTGGTCACCGGAGGCGAGCGGGGTTCGGTAGGACGGGTGGAGGGACACGGTCGGAGGTCCCTAGTACGTCATGCTCCTCGTCGGCGACCCCCGCGTCTGTGGTGCCCAGTGGGTCGGTGTTCTGGACGCCGGGCCCCTCTGTAAGGACTGGCCTCTCGGGTTCCGAAACCCCCATTCTTGTCGGAGAGGCTGGTGGACCCCGTATCCACGACCCGTTCCTCCCTCGTGAGAACGTGGAACCTCTATTACACGATGCGAACCAGCGAGTCAGCACAGACTGAGATACGTTGGGATACCTGACGTCGAGCGGTCCGAGGAGACAGGTACCCCTAAGAGGTCAGTTCTTAGGACCTCACCCAACAGTACGGGAGGAGGTCCCCTATAAGGGTCAGGTCCCTAGTTTGGGTCCAGAGGACGTAACGTCCACCCAAGAAATGACAGACTCGGTGGTCCCGTCGTTAACCATCTACGAATCACTCCTGAACTCCTACGTCGGTACGTGGTCCGTCTGTTCCCGGTAAGACGTCTCGACTGTCTCTCATTTGACACTTGTTTACTGACGACGCCGACGCCGACGACGGTTCAGCGAAGTCAGCACGGGGTGAGACACGCTGGGGTATCTGCCGTCGGGTGGTCCGAGGGGGCAGGGACCCTAAGAGGTCCGTTCTTGTGACCTCACCCAACGGTAACGGAAGAGGTTACGTCCTTTCACTTTTTACTTTCACTTCAACGAGTCAGCACAGGTTGAGAATCGCTGGGGCACCTGACGTCGGGTGGTCTGAGGAGGCGGGTACCCTAAAAGGTCCGTTCTCACGACCTCACCCCACGGTAACGGAAGAGACTTGTTTACTGACTCTATTGAGGTTTAATCCGTCACTCCATTTTTTACTGGTACCCCCTCCCCGTTGTGATCCTTTCTACCTGTCTCTCCAGACAGACCCCTCTACTGTAACATCGATTATTAGATCTACAACCCGACTTCGGTCGTTTCACTCCCAGTCTCTGACCGAGTAGCCTACTCCTTTGTCGTTCAGGTCTCCGGAACTCCACCGAACAAGTTCCTGTTTTATCTTCCACCTGTACCAACCTTCCACCTGTACTCGTCTCCTTCCTCCCTCTACTCTACTTCGACTTCACCATCGGTTCCGGTCGAGAACGGAGGACGTCCCGACTGTCAGGTTAGAGTCTACCGGAACTCTATAACTAGGAACTCTATAACTAGAGAACCTCCCTGTCATCTATCTGTCTATCCATGTGTATAAATAGATATATAGTATACGCCTCACAGAAGTCAAATAGGGAGGGGAGACGGAGTCAAACAGTATCATCTTCTACTTTTTTGTATCAAATTAACTACTACTACCACCACTACTGGTGTTACTACTGTTGAGAGTAAATGACTCACGGGGGCTCTCCACACGACGACGACGATTCAGCGCAGTCAGCACAGGCTGAGAGACGCTCGGGGTATCTGTCGTCGGGTTGTCCGAGGAGACAGGGACCCTAAGAGGTCCGTTCTTATGACCTCACCCAACGGTAAAGGAAGAGGTTACGTACTTTCACTTTTAACTTTCACTTCAGCGAGTCAGCACAGGATGAGAATCGCTGGGATACCTGACGTGGGATGCTCCGAGGAGGCAGGTACCCTAAGAGATCCGTTCTCATGACCTCACCCCACGGTAACGGAAGAGGTAGCTCTCCACTCGTGTGACCCGGTTTCTTAAACGTGAGTAACAGAGGAATCCCAGAGTAGTGGTGAACACTCTGTCCCTAGTATCAAGGGTAACCTGTCTAATCCCTCGAATCCGAGTAGTTACGATTCAGCGACCGGGTTCCGAGCCCGAACTTATACGACCTTGAATCCTCGGATTTCCGACGTGGTCGAGGTGACCCCGTCCTTACCTGACCTTCGTTACCTGTTTCTACCGCCTCGGTAACGACCTCTGACCTTTAGAGGCTGGTCTGAGACCCTTTGTTACTGGGGGTTTCCCGAAACGACTCTGTTTACGTTAAACGACTTTTTATATTTTTCCTCTTTGATATATATATATATATCCAAGATTCCTCACAGTCGGTCCCTCTTATGACCGAGATCTCAATCAACCGGACGGTGAAGGATCGACCCTCTGGAGCGTGTTTAATGACTTATAGAGACTTGGAGTAAAAGGAGTTGAAGGAGTAAAGACTTTCGTCCTATCATTAAAATCCTATGGATGGGGCAGTGTAATCCCAATTTTCTCTATTACAGACATTTTGTGGGTCGTGTAGCGAATCACGTCTGTCCGTAAACGATTCACCGTCGACCACAGAATTCTCCTCATTGACCTCATCGTCACAACTAGGTCATCGGGCCCTTCCTGGCCTCCTCTCGTCGGAACCGTTGACCCTGCACTACGGGGTATTTCCCGTGTTTTTTTCTACCTTCTGTACACTGGTTTCTCTGTTCCTTTCTCTCCTAAGTTCCCCAGTGCGGAAATTTACATGTTTACGAACCGAGAGTACAATCCTTCTGCATATACCGTGTACTAGGATTCTATGGTAAGATGTCGGACGTGACGGGTATTTACCTGGCGTCCCTCGTGGAGTAGTGATTCCCTCAGGTAAATCTTCAGTCCTCTACCTGTCCAAGGACCTAATCCTAGAAAGGAATATCGAGGTAGTCATTTCTTACACGGACGTTACCTCCTCTGGGCCCAAACTAAGGACCCAGCCCTTCTGAGGGACCTCCTCCTTAACCGTTGGGTGAGGTCATAAGGACGGACCTCGTAAGGTACCTGTCTCCTCGGACCGTCCGATATCATGTACCCCAGCGTTCTCAACCTATGTCGAATCACTGACTTGGTGGTGGTGGTGGACCTATATGTCTCCGACTAAAGTCGTCGACAGTTACAGGGAAAGGTGAGTCAAGATCTAAGTCAGCAATTGTTTTGGTAAGCCTTTTGTCCCTGAAGGGACCACCAGGTCACCAATTCTTAGACGGAACGTTCTGTCCACCTGTTCCCTAGTTAAGGACCAGCCCCTTCATTCTAGGGTGTCGGACGGACGGCGTTGATTACTCGGAACACGTGAAACGTCGGACGTACGAGGTTGATCTCTTAGGTACGACGCACTACTTCCTAGGACGTACGGAGTTGGTTCTGGGTTTCGTCGGTTTATTTATTAATAAAATTTTGTTTGCTTGTTTTGTCTTTTTTTTTTTTTTTTGGTGTTGTGGGTGAATCTTTCTTTGCACCGTCGTACTTGGTCTTCGGGTGTAACAAGAGTAGGAACCCTTTTGGTAGAGCGAAGACTCTTACTATCACCCCACGACCCTTTGGTGAGGAAATTAATTAACTAATTAGTTATATTTTAGATTCAGGTCTAAGGTCGACCATCCGTCGTCGAGGACGTGTACTGACCCTATGTAGTTACTGTCAGGTCACTCTTTTTGTGGGTTCCTCTATAGACACGTCCGACGTTCCCGTGTTCCTTCCTTCGCCACTCCGTCAGTCGCGTCCCTTACGACTCGGTAACTGTACTCCCGATTCTTCGGTTCATCGTTGTGTCATGCGAACTCTGGACCAGTCTCGTTTTCCGTTTGGGCACCTCTGTACCTTTGTCTTCCCACCCAGGACTTTCGACACCCCTTGACCGAAAGGTAGAATTTTATGGCATAGAAAGTGTCAACAATATTACTACAGAGGAATTTTCTTCCTTTAGACTCAAATAAAGGCTCAACGACTCCCAAGTTTCGCCCTGACGTCCCGCGACGGTGCGAGAGGAGATGCCGGCCGTCCCCCGCCACACCTCGGGCGGCGCGGGCGGACCGACTCGACAGACGAGGGGCGTCTGACAGGTCTAAGAGTAGCCGGAATAGGTGGACCCGAAGCCGCCGCACGACGAGTACCAGGCGGCGCCGGTGAACCCCTACGAGAAGTAGCTTCCGCCGCAGGGAAAGACCCCTCCTCGGACGCACTCACGGACCCGGGAGACCCGCGCCCCACCCCCCACCCCCCCGCCGACACGGGTCCGAGTAAGAGGACCGTGTCGGCGAGGACCCACCCCCGGACTCGGATTTAAATTGAGAGTTGGTGTTTGGGATTAGTACTGGACTGGGTCTTCGGTGAGGACACACACTTTTCGAGGGTCGTATCTCGAATCGGATGAGGGGGGTTTTCTCCTACCTTACTTCCTCTACTTCCGTCCCCGATTCCTGTGATTTGCGGACATCAATGGGCCGAAGGTAGGAAGTTTGAAGATTCGCAAGAACTAACAAACAAACGATTCACAGGCAGAAGGGTTTAATCTTACCTTCGGAGTACTCCCGTCTTTAGAACAGACAGAATAGGTTGAGACGATCCTAGAACGGCGTACGGACGACGAGTCCTTTACAGACTACTCACTTACGGACTTCCTCGTTACGGAAGGGATAGCTACTGTGTCACAGTTACTTTTGTAAGGAGAACGTTCGGTACCGGGATCAAGGGACCTGTCCCCGGGGGCCATTGGTACCCTGTGGGAGTGTCTCGTTAGCGTTCACGGACCGGTCCTCCGGTTCTTCCACCGTAGGTCCTCCGACGACCGGAGAGGGACTATGGGTACCGGAACTGTCACGGTCCGTATCACACGGGACGGGTCACAGGACCGACTTCGGAGTGATCCTATGGGTGAAGGGGTGTGTCAAGTAGTAGAGCCCCAGGGAGAGTCACCGTCGGCTCTTCTTGGTGTGGTCAACGGACCATTCAGACTTACCCTCTGGGTCCCCACTCCACCCCGGTGTCGGTCCGAGGTGAGACGAGACGGAGGTTTCTACGAGGAAGTTGTTCGTGAGGTATCCCCACGGAGGACGACCTCCGGTCCGTACCCTGTTGTGGGTCTATCGGTCTGTGTCGGGGACGGGATGGATGTCCTCTCTTCTTTGGTTCTGCGTGAAAGTCTTACAGGATTCTCCGTCTTTCACTCCCAGGTGTCTACTTCACGAGTACCGGGTCTCTTTCCCTGCTCCGTTTTTCGGGAGGACTTGTCCTCTACCGACCCGACCCGGAACCACTCGTACACCCTAACTCTTTAGGACTTCCTTCTCGTACTCCTACGTTCCTCCCTGCCACCCGTCCCAGTGGTACCTTTGACACACTGGTGAACTGGTCCCGTTTTCAGAACCTTCCCTTCACGTCTCTTCAATCTCTACGTGACCCAGCTGTAGAGTCTGTCGAGGTACGGAAGACGCCCACTGACCCCCCCTCCCGTCCCCCGCTACCTCCGAAACCTACCCTCTCACAACTCGTAGCGTGGTCTCAGTTCAGGGACGGGAGTACCTCGAATGTAAGATTACAGACTATTCTGTGGGGGGTGGGGGCGGATTTTGTTTTGTTTTGTTTTGTTTTGTGTGTCTATTCCAGAAATGTCTCACTTTTCACGACTTGTTTCGGGTCCCTATTATCCTCCTTAAGACGAGTCGACCCTCTCAGACGTCAGGGACCCACAGCGACTCGGTAACAAGTCTCCCGTCGTCGGTATGTCCTTGGACCTCTGGTGATAGGGCCCGATCTCCTACTCTTCTCCGGTCCTGGAACCTAGTGTCGTTTGGTCCCCGACTTACCCTCCTTGATTCGGTTCTCCCTTTCCACCCCTCTGTGAACACCTACCTCAGTTCAAAATCCCGTCACCCTCCGGTCGCTCCGACCTCGGGTTCCACACCCACCTCTTCACTTTCACATCAACGAGTCGACACAGGATGAGAAACATTGGGGTACCTGACATCGGGTGGTCCGAGGAGACAGGTACCTTAAGAGGCCCGTTCTTATGACCTCACCCAACGGTAAGGGAAGAGGTCCCCTAGATGAGGTGGATCCTTAATTTTTCGACTCAGAGGACGTAATGTCCGTCTCGAAAATGACAGACTCGGTGGACCCTCGTCCTCTTAGCCACGAGATGAATGTGAGGGCTCTCGACGACCCATCTCTTACCTAACATTGTCCTGTCCTGACCTGTGTCCCTCGGGAGTCTTAGTTTGGATATAGGGGGGTGGGGGTCCGACATTTCCGACCTACCTCCGTCCCTCTCCCCCCGACTAAATGAGACGGGGTACGAGTGTCGTGGGACCTGTCACAGACCGTCCGTGATCCACGAGTTGTCTTCAAAAGTAAGTAGTCAATTGACTAATTCAGACTCCGATGAGACTAGAGTCAGCAACCGACTAGTTGCTGGAGTAGGTTTCATTCTCCTCAACCCCAGAAACTTGGACTCGTTTAGGACGTCAGGGGTCGGGTGGGTACTCACCAGGGGTGAAATTCCGATCCCGACAAATTGGTCTTCTGAAGTCGATCACCCAGTTTTCTCGTAGTCCAAGGTCGTCGTACCCCTCCCACTGGGGAGGTGGTAGCGGACCTGGTGGGTCACCAGGTGCACAGGGTTCAGGTCTCGGAGGTCTACTCTCACTCCGGGTCTGGAAGCGAGGGGCCTGGAGTCCGAGTGTCGGGGACTCAGAGGTGACGGACCACGGGACGTCCACAGACGTCACGAACGAGACGGTCGGGAATGGACCCGAGTGCACCTTGGGGTTGTGAAGAGGGTTGGAGTCACAGGTGTCGTCTCCCGGAGGGGACTGGGGACGGGCACCCGACCGACGTGGAAGTCCTACGAGTCGGACTCCCTACCTCGTATCATTACCCACCCGTTCCTCGGAGACGTCCCGGGTGAACCCCTCCGGTACTTCCTCCAGCCCGGGGAAAGGGTCGTCGAAGATTCTTCTCCACGTCCCATTCTGGACCCCCTCACCAGTCGTCCCGGTAAGCGGACTCCAGGGGACCCTTCCTGTCCTCCTTTCCTCCAGTTCCTCCTGGGTCCATACCCGTACCCACACTCCTGGGTCCCCCGCCGTCCTCCGGACACCCTCCGAGGGCCCCGTCTCGACACCGAAGGACAGGGAGGAGGAGGAGGGCGGAGGGGAGAGGGGAGGAAAGGGAGGTAGAGATGGGGACGTCCACTCCTAGTCAGACCCCTGGTTGTAAGAGTCGCGGTACCGCCGGAAACGTCCCTGCCGGTAAGACGAGTACCTAAAACCACAGTGATTGACCCACACAACAGGGTGCAGGGGTCCTCACCCTTTTGAACTTCTTCTCATTGTCGGTGTAGGTCCTCGTCCGCGCCCACCCCCCTTCCCTCCAACATCCCGGGACCCGTAGTCGTCTCAGACGGTTAGGGTTCTCTGGGGGTCCAAATATACCTGGGGTCCTGGGATGCAGTTCCCACCCGTATCAACTCCCCACCCCCCCGCCCAGAGCCTCTTCGTTAGAACTCAAATTCCCTCTCATCCACAGTGCGTCGTCCCCCTGGGCGAGGTCGAGACGGTAGTCGACTGACACACTAGACCCCGTGCAATAAGAGCGACGAGACCCGGGGGAAAGGGGGAGACAAGATCTTAAGAGCCGACCGAAACTGACACCCAAAACCAGGGGTCCTACATCCGTCCCCGATAAACCGGCACGAATGGTAGAAGTGGTATGACCTCAAGAAGTAACGTCAGTAACGGTGGGTGAAACCCACGGTTCGGTGAGCGCGGGTTCGAGTGGGCCACTCACGGAGTGTGGCGGGGGGCGGGGCGGGACGTTTCTCGCGGGGTGTTTCTCGCGGGGTGAGCATGTAGACCCTTGAGTCTCCTCAAAGGCGCCCTTCCAAAAGGAGCACCCGCCGGTGGCCCCGCGCGGTCGTAGTTCCCTGGACGACGAGAAACGCGGACCTGCGCCTCAGGAGCTTCCGCCCGAGACCCCTGCTCCCTCTAGCGACAGCGCCTACTCACCCTGGAAGGCCTTCAAGTGTCCAGTTCTCTGCACCCGTAGTCCTTCCCGTCGTACTGAGCCCACCCGTAACTGGCAAAAGGGGTTTGACCTCCTGTCACGTCTGTCTCCCCTACCTCCTTCCCGGAAGCACCGTTCCCCTGGTCAACCTTCAGTCGGAGCCGCCTTTGTTTGGACGTCCGGTACTACGCCCGCCCCCGCCCCACCCCCCAGGGGGAACCCTTTACCTACACACGTTTTACCCCACACCTCGACAACTTTCAGACTCGTCTCCGGACATGCGAGTCTCCCCTCCCACTCATCTCACCCCGAGTCCCTTTAGTTAGATCTCCCAAACGGGTGACGCCCCCGTCCCTCCCCCCGCCTCTCCATGCCCAACCTCCGTCCCTTCGGCGGCGTTTCTGCGACGTTCCTACACCATAGGTTCGGAACTTGGTCACATCCCGACAGGTCTCTGTTTCTTTAGGTCTTGGAATCAAGAATCTCTTTACTCTGAGGACAGACAAAGCAACGACATGGAGGTTCCGGGTCTAGTATCGACTGAAGTCGTTTATGAAAAACCTTTAAATCGACTTGACTACTCACCCCGGTTAAGTAGGAACCTCGCAAGTGCTGATCCCGCGACAAGAGTGTTAAGGGTGTTCTCCCGTTACAACGTTGTCGAGGGACTTCCGCGGCCTCGGTGGTCCTAACGGACCCAATAAGAAAACGAAACGTCGGACACTAAAAGGACGGTTTACGGAAGTCGTGTCTGAAGTTGTAGAGGTCGGGGAGTCGGAGAGGAGGGGGACGGATGCTATTACACCGCATATATGGGTTCCTCAGAAGTCTCATCTGCCAGCGAGACCCCCAACCTCGGGTCGGAGGGAGTGAAAGGGTCAGGGGGAAAAGGGAGGGGTGCAAGGAGGTGGGAGGGGTGGGGCGGTAGGGCCCGGGTCGGAGAGGGGTGGGAACGGAACAAATAGACCACCGTCGGGAGGCGGGGTCAGGAGAGTACAACACCGTGGCTCACCTCAGGGACCCCTACAGACAGGGTGTGTAAAGGGCGTCACTAAATAAAGGATTTTTTCGATCAACTACAGTTCCCATACACAAGGAGACGAAGGACCGGAGGAGGGAAGTAGTCTTTTACGGAGGACTACGGCGGGACCTAAAGAGAGATGAGTAAAACCTTTGGGATCGGAGCGACCCCGTGCCCAAGTTCCCGGCGGGACCGGGAGTCCGGAACCCTGTCAGTAATTCGAGTCTCTCGGGTCTTAGGAGGTCTTCCCTCTTGACTCAGGTCGACGTCTCCAGTGTCTCGGTTTACCGTCACCGAACCGGAGACCAGTGGTCCGGGGTCCTGGTCGAGATATTAGACGACGGTACAGTAGTCCGGAGTCAAAAGGGCAGACCTTTTCTTTCTCAACTTGGTCTACTGTAAATTCTGTGAATGTCAAGGGGACCCGAGGGTCTTCAGATTTCAGATTCACTCCGTACAGGGGGCTGGGGTTGACGGACGTCTTGACAAACCTCCGGGATAACGGAGGCGGGACGTGTGGGAGGTCCCGACCTCCCTCCGAGTCCTTGGGGGGACCGGAGAGTCACGAGGGAGAGGGTGGTGCGGGCGAGGAGAGGTGGCCGGGTCGGACGCCTCTTTCGGTGGAGATTTCCATACTACTCAACCCGACCCAGAGGTCCGGTTCCCCTGTCAAGGTGGACCATAAATCTCCGGGACCGTCCCCCGAACAGAGAGTATGGTGTCTCCCTTTATTTGACACGAATGTTGAACTAGACCAGAGTATCGTTACTGAACAAAACAAAAATTAAAACCCTCGAAATTTCCCAACAGGGTATAACTAGTCCTCTGGACCCCTTGACAGAGTGGCAGTGTCGTTTTCCCGTGGAGACCTCCGACCCGAGACACACCACACTAGGAATGGGAACAAGACAGGGGTGGACTTGATTCGTCCGTAAGTACAGAGGTGAGATGGTGACTTCTGTCCCTTGGAACTTCTTCAATTTAGTAACACGTGCCCCGGTGGTTCGATCATTTTCAGTCACGGTCTTAGACTTGGGTCGAAGTAGACTGAAGTCCCAGACACGAGAATGGTATGTCGAGGGGTGTCAGGTTTGGGTTCACGTAGGGTGGTCGAGAAAGGGGAGGGAAGAGGACAAAGAAGTAGGGTCTCTAACCCCGTCCTGATGTAAAGAGTCGTGGGACGAAGAAGTAAAGTGTTTGAAGACGAGGTAGAAGTTTTGGGATAAAATTCCAAAGAAGAAGGTGCTCCAGAAGGGTCTCCTTCATCAGTCGATCCACCGATTCACGATTACTCAGTCTCACCTCTACTTTCACCCCATTCTTCCCGGGGGAAAATTCTTCAGGGAGGTAGGACCCCAGTACGTACACGTCTCAACCCACCCCTAGTGTTGTCTTAAACCGAAGTTTTAGTTCTTGTCCCTGAACTCCTGTATCTCGACTCTCGACTTCTGGGGTTGATTTATTTCGACCCTCTTTACACAACCATATAAAGTCTTACCAAAAGGACGGTGTGTATCTCCTCTAATCTCTGAAAAGACTTAACTCCCCTCTGCAAACCTCTCTCCTCCCTCTTTCTCGGGGTCTGACCCTAAAAGGGTAGAGACACGGGACAATTGATTCAAGGTGTTCTCTACCGGTTTTTGGTGTCTAGTTAATCTTCCTTAATTTCTTGACTACGAAGAAGTGTAGGGTCCGACATTGTACTCCTCTGCCGTTCCGGGGATCTCTACGGGGCACAGGTCTGTCGTACCTCGGTCTTACACCTCAACTCTACCGGTTCCCGCACGGACTACCGCACTGTACCTCCGGATGTGAGGGTACACCCATACTCATTTTCGTAGTCTTTCGAAGGGCACAGGGGGTCCCCTTTCGTGTTCTCCGATTCTCCCGACTGCACGTTACACCCAACATACTCTGACTTCGTATTGTCATTTATTCTCACCTCTGTCACCGGTGGCACGTTTTGGTCGTTCCTTCTAGTACGAAGACCTGACCTTCAGTCCCCTTCACTGACTCAATGGAATTGACCGTTATAATTCAGGACGGTGACTCTCCTTTACCCTCGACCTCTGTATTAATTGTTACTTCGTCTTCTTAAGACTCTTGATGATTTCTCTGTAATTACTTTATTTACTTCTCGGTATGATACAAGTACCTAACCTTTCGAGTTTTAAAACAATTTTACGGTCAATAGAGGTTTAAAAAGACATCTGAAGTATGTAAGGGTAAGTTTTAAGGTTGTCAAAATAAACCCCTCTTTAACTGTTCGATTAAGATTTCAAGTATACCTTTAAGATTTTATAAGTATTCCTAGATTTTATAAGTATTCCTAGATTTTATAAGGTCTTTTGGTATTTCTTTTTGTTTCAACCTACTGAATTTGATGGTCTAAAGTTTTGAATGATATTACGTTATCATTGGTTCTGTCGTATCAAAAATCACTGGTCTCTTAATCCAGTTACCTCAAGTCTTTGTCTAAGAGTGGATATATCAAGTGAACTAAATGCTGTTTCCGAGGTGACGTTGAGTCGCCTGTTTCTATAAGAAAAGTTATTTAATACGACTTCGTTAACCTAAACCAATATCCCTCTTTTACTTTGTGTTAGGGATGTAGTGTATGTTATATATTTTTAATTAAGTTCTACACAGTATCTGGATTTAAAATGTTGAATTTTCAAAAAAAATTTTTTTTTTTCCTTCTTCTTTGATAGAAGTCATGTAACCCTATTCGTTCCTAAAAAGTTTAACCTGTGTGTGTTTTTTTGTGATTAGTATTTTCTTTTCTAAATCTTTAATCACAAATAATTTTAATTCTTGAAGATTATAAATAATTTTTAGCCTCTTCCGTTACCGTTGGGTGAGGTCATGACAACGGACCTTTTAGGGTACCTACCTCCTCGGACCATCCGACGTCAGGTACCCCAGCTCTTCAGCCCGTGCTGACTCGCTGAAGTGAAAGTGAAAAGTCAAAGTACGTAACGTCTTCCCTTACCGTTGGGTGAGGTCACAAGAACGGACCTCTTAGGGTCCCTACCCCCTCGGACCACCCGACGGCAGATACCCCAGTGTGCCTCAACCTGTGTTGACTTAGTTGAATCGTCGTCGTCGTCGTAAATAATTTTTTATTCATACTTTCACGAGATGTCTGACTTTCCTCTAAAATTTTGTATTATAGACTATCTCCTGAACTTATGTTTTATATATTTATCGAGGATTTTAATTTATTCTTTTTTCCTCCGTTGAATTAAATTTTACCTGTTCCTTGGACGTATCCGTGAGACGTCTTTTTCTAGAGTTTTACTGGTTATTCACACAAGTTGTAGAAATCGGTGACCTTTTTATGTTTCATTTTTGGTGTTTCTCGATGGGGCTGTACGGTTTTACCGACTTTAAATTTTTCTGATTGATGAGTATACAACTACTTAAACCCCTCGAGTAGAATCTCTAATGACCACCCTCATACAAAACTACGGCGGTGAAACCCCCTTTTCTTTACAAAGTGTCCTATACAATTTCGTATGTCATATATTGGATTGTTAAGACAACAGCCTACATGTGGGTTGTCTTTACTCACTTATATAGATAGTTTGGTCTGTACATGTGCTCAAACAATACTGTCGAGATGAGTATTTTCCGTTTTTGAACTTTGAGTTTACAAGTAGGTGTTATCTTATCCATTAGTTTAGTACCATATAAGTAATTTTTGGAAGGGACCTAACTCTTCTAGGGGACCTCTTCCCTTACCGATAGGTGAGGTCATAAGAACGGACCTCTTAAGGTACCTATCTCCCCGGACAACCCGACATCAGGAACCCCAGTGAGGAGACACGTGACCTGAGTGGAGATACTTGAGATGTGTAGGGGACCCCCTAGAATAGGTGACGAGAACGAAGTAAAGTACCAAATAAGTAATCCACGAATAACCGACACACAGGTCCGAGACTCCTACTGTCTGCAGCCGTTTTAGGGACTAGAGTAGACAGGGGTAGGACTGATAAGGGTTTAGGGACAGAAGATGGGTCTCAAGAGGAGACTCTCGAAGTCGTAGATGAAAGTGTAAGGTGATGTCACTGTGAGTGTGGTAAATAGTTAGTTACAACGATGACTGAACCGTCGAAGGGTTCTGTTTCAGACTCTTAGTAAGAATCAAAGAGGAGACGGAGTCGGGGTCTACATTAGCACGGGGTGACTAAGACAGACAAGATCGAAAGAGTCGAGTCAGGGGTAGGTAGAAGGAAGGGTCGTGGACACTTGATGGTAGTAGAAAGTGGACGTAGCACCGTAGTCTGAGGACTGGGGATTGGAGACAGAAGTCTGGGTTCGATCCAGTCGGGCATAGACTTGATCTATCTCGGGTTCTCTAAAATTTATGTTTTCGTAAATAACGAGACGAAATTCAGTCATCCTCGAGAGGAATGGGAGTCCCATTTCAGATTCTACGAGAACCTTCCAAATATCTTGGGTCGGGTGAGTGAAGACGTCGGAACTGAGACGGACGGAGAAGAATGTGAAGTGGGTCGTCGGTATGACTTGGAGACACTGTGGGGAGACAAGGGACGGACGGGGTGGTGAGAGGATAAACAGGACGAATCGAAGGTTGGGAGGAAGTCTGGAGGTACATCTGTGGTGAAGGAGGTCCTTCGGAATGACCGAGTAGGACCCGAGAGTCGTGTAGACGTATAGATCCCAGGGTGGAGGTGAGAGGACTGATAGTGGACAGAGGGACCAGTAGTAGTGATGACGTAAGGTGGTAAAAGGATAGTGACGACGCTGGTCAATGATACCACCTGTCCCTTGACTACCTTACGTTACCAGGTCAATGATACCACCTGTCCCTTGACTACCTTACGTTACCAGGTCAATGATATCACCTGTCCCGTGACTATCTTACGTTACCAGGTCAATGATACCACCTGTCCCTTGACTACCTTATGTTACCAGGTCAATGATATCACCTGTCCCTTGACTATCTTACGTTACCAGGTCAATGATACCACCTGTCCCTTGACTACCTTACGTTACCAGGTCAATGATATCACCTGTCCCTTGACTACCTTACGTTACCACTTCTGCTAGTCCCTCTGGCTGCTGTCAGGCCTCCCCGTTCCTGTCCTGGGGTCTATTCGTCCACACGACTCTCGGGTCGTGTCCCGGACATTACGTCCTCTGAGCCCAAGTTTAGGACCCAGGCCTTCTAGGAGATCTCTTCCCTTACCGTTGGGTGAGGTCATAAGAACGGACTTCTTAAGTTACCTGTCTTCTAGGATCACCCGATGTCAGGTACCCCAATGTTTCTCAGTCTGTGTTGACTCGTTGATTATGAAAGGGTGAAGGATCTCCAGTCCTTCAGACGTTCAGATGACCGTCCCGACTTAAAGAACCCCTCCGAGACCTCTTCTTAAGTAAAGGAGAGTAAAAGATCGGAGTTCCCCGACTGCGTAAGGAACCGAAGACTGGGGGAGGAGGTAGAAGTTTCGGTCGTCGCATCGGGACGGTTAGAAAAATTGACTGAGACTAGGAGAACGTAGGGAGAATATTCCTGGGAACCCTAACGTTCCCGAAGGGTCTATCACAATAACCATTTCTTAAACGGAGGTCCCGTCCTCTGTCTCTACGTCCAAGATAGGGACCCAACCCCTTCTAGGAGACCTCCTCCTTTACCGTTGGATGAGGTCATAAGAACGGACCTATTAGGGGTACCTGTCTCCTCGTACCACCCGATGTCAGCTTTCATAACATTTTTGACTGTTAGAAAGTGGTGACTTCGCTGCATCGTGTGTGTGGACACTAAGGTACCCTGGGTGGTCTGTTCGGTCCTATTGGTGGGGAAGAGTTCTGGGAATTGAATTAGGGAGACGCTTAGGAAGGATGACACCTTCCACTGTATAAGTGTCCAAGGTCACTAGCTCCGCACCTGTAGAAGGCCCGGTAATGAGATACCTGGTGTTGGAGGGTCAAGGAGTTTCTGCCGTCACAGAATAAGTCGGGACTGGGGGATTGTGTACCGTGTCACGGACCGGCTACCGTTCACGAACAATTTACAAAATATTTACTTACCTAGTCAATTACTTATTCCCGTACTCCACCAAACACACACACACAAACAATATACAACACGCATTCATTTTCCCCACTTCGTCTTCGGAGATCGGGTCACTTTTCGGTGTCCACGACCTTTTTGACGTAGGGTACTTGATTTCAACACGCACAACTCACCCACGTAGACTAGATATTTTCTTGGACCGTAGGTCTGGGGTTATTCTACCAATAAAACTCAGCGATCGGACGGTAGAACAGTCTGTCAACCGAAAGACTTATTTCTAAGAAGGAACGGAGTTGGGGAGTAAAGAGTCTAAGTAACCGGACAGCACGTCACTCGTTTTTCTAGAACCTGAGCCATTGTCCTCTCTCTAAACTTGAGTCCGTCAGACCCGGGGTATCTATCGAGACTTCAGTCGCTCACATGACATCCCCTGATCGGTCCCACCGGTGAACCGAGACGTAGTGAAGAGACGGGGGTCGGGGTGAGGGTGGACCGCAATTGTCGTGTCTCTCTCTTCGATCTCCCTTTTTCTCCTCGGATCCCACCCTCGACTCTCACCAGTTGATTCCGAAGGGACCACCAAGTCTGTAATTTCTTAGACGGACGTTATGTCTTCTGGGTCCAAGATAGGGACCCAACCCTTCTAGGGGACCTCTTCCTTCACCGTTGGGTGAGGTCATGGTCATAAGAACGGACCCTTTACTGTGCCTGTCTCCTCGGGGCGCCTGATGTCAGGTACCCCAGTGTTTCTCAGTCTGTACTGACTTCGTTGATTGTGATTTTCCACCCTCGACTCCCACCAGTTTCGGGCGGGTATGGAGGAAGTGGTCTTGGTGGACCGTTCCCAGACGAGTGAAGGATCTTACACCTGCGGTTCGACCCCCGTCGTACACCTGCCCCACGGTCCGTCTCACTCTGTCGAGGTGGGAGGTCGGATTACGTTGAATACCCAGACCCAGGACTCAGTTCGTTTAGTTTCCAGTGTTCTACAACTGCTCTGTCAGTCTCTTGAAACTTGCGACTCATCTATAAGCTATACATAATTCATCGTTCTTGACCCTCTTTTTCTCCAAAAGGACGAAGGGCCACAACTTGAAAAGGAGGTTCTCCCGACGGTAGAGTGGGTCGTGTCTCGAGACGTAACGAGTCTTTGTCCGGGGAACCTCTCGTCCAGAAGTGACCAAAATTGAAAAGTCAACACTGTACACCAGTATGAATAAAAATCTCAGGAATAGAAAATTTACCCGAAGTTGTCACCGAGTCGACCATTTCTTAGACGGACATTACACCCTCTGGACCTAAGCTAGGGACCTAACCCCTCTAGGGGACCTCTTTCCTTGTCCATGGGCGAGGTGATAAGACCAGACCTCTTAAGGTACCTGATATGTCAGGTACCCTAGCGTTTCTCAGCTTGTGTTGACTCACTGAAAGTGATATAAAATTTATGATTTTACAAACTCCGAAAGGTCACCGAGTCACCATTTCTTAGACGGACGTTACGTTCTCTACCTCTAAGTTAGGAACCCAGTCCTTCTAGAGGACCTTCTCCTTTACCGTTGGGTAAGGTCATAAGAACGGACCTCTTAAGAGTACCTGTCTCCTGGGACCCCCCGTTGACAGGAACCCCAGTGTCAGTCTGTACTAACTTCACTGAGTCACAAGGTCCCATCGGTGAACCGAGACGTAGTGAAGAGACACACTAAATCGTGCGTGTGTACGGTTTTTATAAAGGTTTATTTTACCATCCTATAGACTCCAAACAAATGGTGACCCTTCCTCACCCTTATCTCTTTGTTCTAAGTCTCTCGACTGTTAACAGGGACCCTTAACTGTCCCGGTAAGAGAAATGAAAACACTTAATAACTTTAAAAGGTCTTAATTTTCCAGAAAATACCTACGGAGACCAACAGGTCACTGATTCTGAGGTGTAAGGGTCACGTCCCAGGGACCCAAGGTAGGGACCAGTCTCTTGATCTAGGGTGTACGACGTTGATATCTAAGGGGTACAACGTTGATTCTGGGTCCCGTCAGTTTAATTAGTTATTTATGAAAAATTTTTTCTGAAAACTTTTTCAGAGACTGGACGTGTTAACAGTTGTAAAATGAAAGCTTTCCTTTAAACGTTGATGTTCCTTTCTGCACTCTCGAAGTGAGCGGACCCAGACCCCCTACCCTTCCTGAACCGTCGAGTAGACCCGGTACTTCGTCCTCCACCCCGGTCCTGTCTTTTATAGGTTTCAGATTGCGACATTTCTACAAGACTAGAAGACCGCGACAGAGGCACCCTGACTCCGTCTAGGTCTCCTGTGTTGGACCGACCTCGAGTCTCGTCTCCAGGGCCCGGTCCACTCACCTGGGGTGTCACATTTGTTCCTTTCTCCCAGAGGATAGTCCAATAGATCTTCACCTCGGACTCTGTTCGTAAACCGTATTCACTGAATACTCCCTCATCAGAGTCCTCAAGCTCATTTGAGGTCCCCAACCACTACCTGTCCCTCCGGATCGTACGACGTCAGGTATCCCAGCGTTTCTCAACCTGTACTGACTCACTGACTTGACTTAACTTGACTCAGAGTCCTCTTCTCGTCCCCTTCGTCCTGTCCCGTCCCCTTTATTCGGTTCCTGTCTCCACCAAAGTCGACGGGCGACCAAAGTCGTCTAGGGCGACCACAGCTAAGTCTTCGTGTCTGACCCAGAGTGGTAGTCCGGTCCCCCATCCGGAAAAGATGGGGTAGGGTCGGTCAGTAACCGACGTCCCAACCCCCTCCCTTACAGAAACACACACACTAATTCTTATAATATATATATATATATATGTTTCTAATATATATTTTCTAAGAATTATACTATATATATATATTAACAACGACAACAGATGACCGAGTCAACACAGGCTGACAAACGGTGGGGTACATGATTTCGAGCCAGGTACCCTAAGAGGTCCGTTCTTGTGACCTCTCCTCCGACGGTAAAGAAGGAGGTCCCCTAGAAGGACTGGGTCGTTAGTTTGGGCTCAGAGAACACAGAGGACGTAACCGTCCGTCCAAGAAATCGTGACTCGGTGAACCCTTCGGGGATTTGTACACGTACACACACGTATACATATATACATATACTATACATATAGACATAAATGAATAAACTGACACAACCCACAGTCGACACCGTACGTCCCACAAGCAGTACAGTATACCCTAACAAGTGACACCACGCACCTGAAATATCAACACCATCTACTCGAGTCATCAATCCCGTGTACCTGAGGTCTCGCACGTCGGAATCAACGAGGTTTTATACACCCTCGGATCAAGGGGTTGGTTCCTGGTTTGGACGTAGGGGACGTAATGTTTTACCTAAGATTTGGTGACCTAGTGGTCACTTCAGGGACCTCACAGTAAATTTGAATTTTAAATTTCCCCCGTCGACACTCGGGAAGTCAAGTCAAGTCAGTGAGTCAGCACAGGCTGAGAAAAGCTAGTGTCGTGGGGTCCGGAGGGACAGGTAGTGGTTGAAGGCCTCAAGTGAGTTTGAGTACAGGGAACTCAGTCACTACGGTAGGTCGGTAGAGTAGGAGGCAACAGGGGAAGAGGAGGACGGGGGTTAGGGAGGATCGTAGTCCCAGAAAAGGTTACTCAGTTGAGAAGTGTACTCCACCGGTTTTATAACCTCAAAGTCCAAGTCGTAGTCAGGGAGGTTACTTGTGGGTCCTGACTAGAGGAAATCCTACCTGACCAACCTAGAGGAACGTCAGGTTCCCTGAGAGTTCTCAGAAGAGGTTGTGGTGTCAAGTTTACGTAGTTAAGAAGTCGTGAGTCGGAAGAAGTGTCAGGTTGAGAGTGTAGGTATGTACTGGTGTCCTTTTTGGTATCGGAACTGATCTGCCTGGAATCAACCGTTTCATTACAGAGTCGAAAAATTATACGATAGATCCAACCAGTATTGAAAAGAAGGTTCCTCATTCGTGGAAAATTAAAGTACCGACGTCAGTGGTAGACGTCACTAAAACCTCGGGGTTTTTATTTCAGACTGTGACAAAGGTGACAAAGGGGTAGATAAAGGATACTTCACTACCCTGGCCTACGGTACTAGAATCAAAAGACTTACAACTCGAAATTCGGTTGAAAAAGTGACAGGAGAAAACCAAAGTAGTTCTCCGAAAACTCAAGGAGAAGTGAAAGACGGTATTCCCATCACAGTAGCCGTATAGACTCCAATAACTCTAAAGAGGGGCGTTAGAACTAAGGTCGAACACAAAGAAAGTCAGGTCGCAAAGAGTACTATATAAGACGTATATTCAATTTATTCGTCCCACTGTTATATGTCGGAACTTTCTGAGGAAAAGGATAAACCTTGGTCAGACAACAAGGTACAGGTCAAGATTGACAACGAAGGACTGGACGTATGTCTAAATAGTTCTCCGTCCTTGGTCAGACAACAAGGTACAGGTCAAGATTGACAACGAAGGACTGGACGTATGTCTAAATAGTTCTCCGTCCAGTCCACCAGACCATAAGGGCAGAGAGAGTCTTAAAAGGTATCAAATAACACTAGGTGTGTCAGTTTCCGAAACCGTATCAGTTATTTCGTCTTTATCTACAAAAAGACCTTGAGAGAACGAAAAAGTTACTAGGTCGCCTACAACCGTTAAACTAGAGACCAAGGAGACGGAAAAGATTTTGGTCGAACTTGTAGTCCTTCAAGTACCAAGTACATAACGACTCAGGACCGAACCTCTTAAAACTCGTAATGAAATGATCGCACAGTCACTCACTCACTCACTTCAGAGAGTCAGCACAGGCTGAGAAACGTTGGGGTACTTGACATCGTGTGGTCCGAGGAGGTAGGTACCCTAAAAGGTCCGTTCTTATGACCTCAACAGTGACACACTCTACTCACGTTAACACGCTATCAAACTCGTAAGAAACCGTAACGGAAAGAAACCCTAACCTTACTTTTGACTGGAAAAGGTCATGACACCGGTGACGACTCAAAAGGTTCAAACGACTGTATAACTCACGTCATGAAAGTGTCGTAGTAGAAAGTCCTAAACTTTATCGAGTTGACCTTAAGATAGTGGAGGTGATCGAAACAGGCATCACTACGAAGGATTCCGGGTGAACTGAAGTGTAAGGTCCTACAGACCGAGATCTACTCACTAGTGTGGTAGCACTAATAGGTCCAGTAATTTTAGAAAAAACATGTCAAGAAGACACATAAGAACGGTAGAGAAGAATTATAGAAG
Organism: Capra ibex; assembly: GCA_006410555.1. Classification (NCBI taxonomy): domain Eukaryota; kingdom Metazoa; phylum Chordata; class Mammalia; order Artiodactyla; family Bovidae; genus Capra; species Capra ibex. The sequence goes on from SJYO01038983.1 coordinate 24,295,514, forward strand.
ACGAAGACAATCCAGGTACGGTAAAGACAGGAAATAGCTCGGGTAGAGACGTACTTTACAAGGGAACCATAGAGATTAAAAGAACTTCTCTAGAGATCAGAAAGGGTAAGACAAAAAAAGGTAAAGAAACGTAACTAGCGGCTTCTTCCGAAAGAATAGAGAAGAACGATAAGTTATACGATAATCGTCAGTTGTTAATACCGTCGACCTTTACCCGTAGGGGTGGGGTCATTTCTCGTAGACCCTTCATCCCTCTTGGTTGTCGTGAGAGAGGGGCCGCTCCTTAAATGAAGAACGGACCGTCGGGGTAGGACGACGGTCAGTGTCTGGTGTCCTTGATCTTCCTCGGAACCAGTAAAGGTAAGGTTGGGGTCTTTGAGTGTGTGTCTTTGTTACGACTCCTGTGACTCGGGCTCTCTCCCTTCCCTCCACAGGTCCTGGGGAACCCCGGTCTCGACCTTAGGTTCACACTGAGGTAGAGTCTCGTCTCCGCAGACAGAGGGCATTCCTGGGACCAAGGACTGTCACTTGGGGAAACGTGGTCGTGGAACAAGACTACGGGACCCCCCTCCGACCGAAACCACTCAAACACCGACTAAAGATTGACCGTAGGTGACTTGGGACTAGGAGACGTTCACAGGGACCGGGAGAGTAGGAGGGGAGCCAGTGTACCACACAGAGACACAACACAGAGAGTTGGGACGGACAGAGACGAACCGTACGTACGTTTGTGTGTGTGTGTGTGTGTAGGACTCTTCGAACGGGACAGGAGATCCGGAGGTGTCATGTCCAAAAGTGATAGACGAACTAGTGTCTGAGGGTGCCGGTCTAGAATGAGTAACGACGGACCCAGGGACACCACAACTCGAGTCCTGAGCTCTATTTAGAGGCTCATGATCGAGACATAGGCGTCACGAGAGGACGGGAGGGGCATAGGGCGAGGGGCTGGGGATCTCGGGTCTCGAGAGTGCGAGAGAGGGGGCTGCTAGTGGGGAGGACTACTACTCTGGTCCCACAGAGTCTAGAATTGTCTCTTGGTCAGTCCTGTTTCACCTCGGGTTACCGTCATAAGATCCGTGCGTCGTCCGTCCTCCACTACGGCCGGTCGCAGTCCGGGACGTACAGTGTGCAATGGGACGGATCCGGAGTGTCGGGGCGGGGTGGGGGTAGGGGTCCTATCCGTGGTCGGTAGGAATGTATTGTCCACTCCTCTGATTCTACGACTCTATAATAGTAGAGTAAACTGGACGGGTTCCAGTTTCAAGTACCCTTGTCTGGGTCCTAGGTCGGGTCCAAACAGATCGTAAGTACTAGACCTGGACCTCTTTCCGTTACCGTGGGGTGAGGTCATGAGAACGGACCTTTTAGGGTACCTACCTCCTCGGACCATCCGACGTCGGGTACCCGAGCGATTCTCAGCCTGTGTTGACTCACCGAAGTTAAAGTGAAAAGTGAAAGTACGTAACCTCTTTCTTTACCGTTGGGTGAGGTCACAAGAACGGACCTCTTAGTCCCTGTCCCCTCGGACACCCGAGGTCAGAAACCCCAACGTGTCTCAGTCTGTGCTGACTTCGCTGAGTCGTCGTCGTCGTCGTACTAGACCTGGTAAGAAACCCTTCCCCCACCACGACCTCCCAGGACGGAGGGCGACAGGAACGGACGGGACGGGGACCCTCGACTTCCATGTTTCCTCTATATAAACCCGGGACCAACCGAGGGACCCCACAGTCCGATCGACCTGGACCCTCAGGATTCGACCGACTCCTCTGACCTCTCCCCAGTTCCGATTTGTACAAGGAGGGTGACGGGTACTGTCAGAGATCGGTAGAGGGGAGGGTCGGTGGAGGTGGGGACTCGTCGGATACGGTCCAAGACCGCCACGTCACCTGTCCTGTTGTCCCGTGGACGGAGGATTCCTGGGTCTCAGGTGCAGGAAGAATCTCTAGTCCTAGAGTCGAAGTGTTTGTTCTCTGAAACCAATAGATGTGGACGGGAAACGTGGAGAGAGGGGAGGACGACAAATTTCAAGGAAGACAGAGTACTCTTTTAATGACTCAACCTTCACTGGGATCTCTGGTGTCAGGTTAGGGACGGAGGTGTACTATATGTGTACTCTTCTAACTTTCCTCCCGTTTACATTCACAATCAGCGAGTCAGTGTAGGTTGAGAAACGTTGGGAATCCTGATATTGGATGGTCCGAGAAGACAGGTACCTTAAGAGATCTGTTCTTATCACCTAACCCACCGGTAAAGGAAGAGGTCCTTAACTTGGACCAAGAGGGTGTAACGTACATCTAAGAAATGGTAGACTCGGTGTTTCTTCTGGTCCTAAATTTCAAATATTCAAAGCCCGGTTAACGGGTATTTATAAGGGGTGTCTCATGGTTCACACATCTTAGTGACCTGATACTCTTTTTTTTTACAAGTAAATAGTACCGGAAAATTCAAACCCTTTACGGGATTTATAATGTCATTTCAATAAGGTAACGTCCTTAAGAGTCTCGGAAATTGTACGATTTCTCCCCTGACTTCTATCTATAGGTCCCAAAGGGTTTGAATAAAGTAGTACCTTGGGAAAACGATGACTAGGTAATCCTGGTCACAAGGTACCTTGTATGAAACTCTTTCCAATGAGACCTAAGGACTTTTTACTTTCGGTTCATCTTCGTGGGAAGGTCACTACCCTCTGAGTGATAGAGGGACCTGTTGGACAGAGTAGGTTCTACGGAGGTGGTTCTTCAGAAGGAAGAAAACACGAAGGGTCACCGTGACTCCGAGTCCAGATCCAAGACGGACAGGTGCACGTCCCCTCTTTAGACCAATGTCAGTCACCTACTAGTATGACCGGAGACGGTGGCTGGCGTGGGGACCCAGGTCGAGTGACACGGTCTCCCCGCGACCCCTGACTGTATCCCCACCTAAGGGAACGTCTCGACCGGGTCCAGGGTCTTGTCTCAGTACGGTGGTGCACAGAGACCCGAGACGAAGACCTCGGGTCGGTCCTCCCCCCGGGTCGGAAGAGTTGGTGGGGACGATTTGGTCCCCAACAGTGGTGTCCGGTCACCTCTATGACGAATGTGTAGGGTCGTCGGACCCGTGTCTCGCGACCTCAGCTTGGTTATGTGTGTCAGGATTAGGGTCCGTGAAGGAACGAACACACTGAAACCGGTTTCGTGAACTGTAGAGATTTGGAGAAAGAAAAAGATACCTTATCTTAATTAGTCGAAGGACTCTTAGCTCCCTCCAGCCGTACGTTTTTACGGAAGGGCGTATCACGGACGTACCTCGACCACGAGTGGTCGGGACCCCGGGGTAGGCTGGGAAACCGAGACTTCCTGAGCGTCAGGTCGTAGATCAGTAGACCCGAAGAACGCGGAGGGTCGAAGAAAGGGAGAAGGACGTAGGGATGGAGGAACTACCCTTTTGTCGTTTTACACCTACGGGTTCGTCCTAGAGGACTTAAGTGTGTCTTAATTTTAGTTCTCCTTACACTGGAAGGGGGGCGGGGCTGGAAAAAAATTGATCTTTCTTACCCTTGTCGGGTTTAGGTCGAGGGGGGTGGGTTTGGGTCGAGAGAGGTGGTTGAGAAAAGAGTGACTCAGTGGTCCTTCGGGGGTCCGGGACTTCACGGGGCCGTAGTTGGGTGCTATCTCAGTAGGTTGGGGAGTCGTTCACCGTGAAAGTCGGAGGACGTTTCAAAAGGGGGTTGGGGAAAGAGTACGGACAATTTTGTAGGTCTCACAAGTAAAAATAAGTGATTCCGTTGACACGTATTTTCTACCTCCGGGGGTTCGAGACCTTGGTCAGACGGCTCGAGACTCAGGGTCAGGTCAGTAAGTGACCGACACACTGGAAGCAGTCCGTCGAATTAGAGAGACTCGGGATAGACGTTTTACCTTCCTTCCTATGGTATCCCAACTCTACTCCTATGTTAGTCTATTACGTATATTTTACGAGTAGGACCACGAACGTTATCTCTTTTGAGATCATTTACAACTAAATAACAGTAACGATTTACCGAAGGACCGAGGGACAACCGAGGAACATTCGGGAGTCGTCTTCAAAAGAAGGGAAGGTAAGGGATTACGGGGTGTGGGTTCTCGGTAGTGGTAGTGGGGTCCACCCTCGTGTTAATAAACCAAGGGTAGACGGAAGAAAACCGAGTAGGATTAGGTTACCTTTAATTTTCTGCAAACGAGGAACCTTCTTTTCAATACTGGTTAGATCTATCGTATAATTTTTCGTTTCCGTAATGAAACGATTGTTTCCAGGTAGGTCAGTTTCGATACCAAAAAGGTCATCAGTACATACCTACACTCTCAACCTGATATTTCTTTCGACTCGTGGTTTCTTGAATACGAAAACTTGACACCACAACCTCTTCTAAGAACTCTCAGGGAACCTGACGTTTCTAGTTTGGTCAGGTAGGATTTCCTTTAGTCAAGACTTATAAGTAACCTTCCTGACTACAACTTCGACTTGAGGTTATGAGACCGGTGGACTACGTTTCTCGGTTGAGTAACCCTTTCTGGGTCTACGACCCTTTCTAACTTCCGTCCTCCTCTTCCCCTGCTGTCTTCTACTCTACCAACCTACCGTAGTGGTCGAGCTACTTGTACTCAAACTCATTCGAGGTCCCGAACCACTTCCTGTCCCTTCGGACCACACGACGTCAGGTACCCCAGTGTTTCTCAGCCTGTTCTGACTCGTTGACTTGACTTGACTTGACTTCGGTTACCTATCACCTCCCCTCGCCCCCTCCCTCCCCCACGACCAATGTTTCTATAGGGGTGAACGGGTTGGGAGGACGTGGGACCCGAGAACCGGTTTGACGTTAGTCGGTCAAACCCACCCCCAGTTAGACAGAACGTTACTACCCCTCCACACAGACCAAGAGTAGAAAGACGGGATCTTCTCCGTCTCCGACACTCAGTCGAAGAGGGGTACGGATCTGGGTCGTCTAAGGTCCAGTTTCGTTCAAGTCCGGTCGACGATAAGACCTTTCAGGACCAGGTCTCCCGTCTGCCCTGTCCGTGGGTCCGTGCTCGGGTTCTTTACTCTGTCAAAACTGGATCGGAAAGAGAAACCGGTCCTCGGTCCAGGAGTCACCTCAGTACCGTCGTCGTCGGCTACCTCGCAGGTGTCAATGAGGGTCCAGCCTTCGACTTCCTACGGGTAGTCTCCTCCAGGAGTCGGGATGGGGCGGACTGGACTGTCGTCGGCTACCTCGCAGGTGTCAATGAGGGTCCAGCCTTCGACTTCCTACGGGTAGTCTCCTCCAGGAGTCGGGATGGGGCGGACTGAACTGTCGTCGACTACCTCGCAGGTGTCAATGAGGGTTCAACCTTCGACTTCCTATGGGTAGTCTCTTCCAGGAGTCGGGATGGGGTGGACCGGACTGTCTAGATGGACTCTTCCACTGGGTCGGACGGGAGGGTGGAGTTTTGACCGTGGTCCTCTTCGGGTCCTTCTCATCGGCCCAAGAGTTCCTCGACCCGCACTCACAGGTAAAGGACGTCACGCCATGACCCCACCCCCACCATTACGTCCCTCCGGACTCCTACCTCCCCCTAACTCTGTCACGACTTGTGAATAAGATTCTAAATTTTTAGGTACCTCCCTACCCTCTCCGTCAGATGTAGGTGTACTGTGACCGAGCCACACCGAGTATCTTCGGAGTCATCTTCTTCGAAGGAGGGGAAGGGGAGAGAAAGGATAGGCGTGGGGGGGAGTCGGGGGTCTCTGTGACGGTACCGGTGTCCACCACCCTGTCCATGCACTGAGGGTGGACGGAAGGGTTCTTCGTCAGGAAGGAACGTCCGGGTGGTCCTAGGAATCTTCCGTCCTTCACTCGAGACACGTCGAGCGACCAGGTCCTCGAGTTGCTGGAGGTAATCCCGGTCAAGGGACTGTCGTCGAGAGACAAGGGACGGGGACAGAACGGGTCCGGCAGGTACACCAGTAGCGAGACCACATGGACAAGTAGCCTCCAATGGACCACCGACGACAGTTCTTGGAAGTGGACCACCAGGTCTTCACAACCATAGGCAAGACCCCCCGACGGAGACACTCATCTACAGTTTTACACCCGGCCGAAACCCCTACGCGTCCGTCCGGGTCTCTTGGACCGAAAACCCTCCCCCACGTCCCACCCCGCCTCACTCACTTATCGTCACTCCGGTGGACCCGGGGACGGGTCGGAGGATCGAGGTACAGGTGAGAGAGTCAGTGGGACCTTTGTCGAAGAAGGGTCCCCGAGGGCGCTCGGACGTCGGGTTCTCTCGTCAGGGGTCCGAGAGTCACATGCACACGTGATTCAACGAAGTCAGCACAGACTGAGAAACGATGGGGCACCTGACATCGGACGGTCCGAGGAGACAGGAACCCCAAGAGGTCCGTTCTTATGACCTCATCCAACGGTAAAGGAGGAGGTCCCCTAGAAGGACTGGGTCCCTGACTTGGGTCCAGAGGGAGTAACGTCCGTCTACGAAATGACGACTCGGTGGTCCCTTCTAGAACCATGGGAGGAGATTAATGGTTCTCGTAGGTCGTGTCTCCTCCCACTTACACTCGACCCCGTCGGCGTGGAAGGGGTCCGAAGGAGCCTCCGGAAGCCTAGACCGGTGTGTAGGGACCGCGGGTCTCAGAGACAGTCCCGGTTATACGTCTCGTGTTCGGACAACCGGTCCCACCCTCCTCTCTCCTCTGGTGACGGGTGTGGAAGGGACCTCCGAGGGGTCCCGTAGGAGAAGGTAGGGCCCAGTGTCACCTCAGGACGAAGGTGTGGGTCATGGTCGAGGGTCTTTGGGAGGACCTGTGCACAGGACCGGGGAGTGGACGACGGTGAAGTCAGAAAACTAGGGTGTCGAGGGTGAACTCGAAAGACGTGTGTCACCTCTTTGATGACAGGGGTGTACGCACGGATAGGTAGGGACACGAGGGTCACTACCCACGTATCATCCGCGAGTCGTGTGTATACTTTCTTATTAGCGTCTTTTTATGGTCTCTGGGACCTTGGTTCTCGATTATAGGAGGTTTGACATCCTAGGTCCTTCCCTCGCTCCGAACCTCACCTTCGGTATCAAGTCAACGAACGTCTCCCCACCAGACCCGACGATGTTACCCCTTCGTCCTCTCTTCTCATCGGACCGACCTCACCCGGACCCTACCTGACACATCCCCGTCCACTCGAGGAAAACAACCTCCTTACTACAAGGGATAGGGTGGTCGGGGGTGTTCAACAGAAAAAAATTCTAGTATCACCCTTCCCTTAAACACCCAAAGTTCCTTGGGGTCGGAGAGGGAATTCTGACAAAGTTTAGACAAGGTGTCAAAGAATAAAGGCCCTAGAACCGTTATTGTTACCTCAGCAAAGTCTTTTTAATAGACCATTCAACCTCCCAATTCTGACAAGAGAGGGTAGGGTTCCGACCCGATTACAGTGGATCCCGTAGCACACATCATCCCTAAGGTCTCCGTCAGACGGTCCTAAACGGTCTTCGTCCATATTCGGAAGACCTACCGTGTCTCCCAGGTTCGTCTTTTCGGGGACAGCACCTCCAGACAGAGAGTGGGACTGAGGGACGCAAGAGAGGTGGACGACGGAAAGGAGGTGGGGTCGAGACCGGTGGTAGGGTAGTCCGGTCCCGACCTCCACAGTAGGTCGGACAAGTGGGTCGTCGGACCGACTGATAAGACCGTTAGTGGGGAGTCGAGGGGACACGGGAGCCGAATGGAGGGTACAGTCGTTAAGACTCTCAGGATTTTCGGTTCGGTGTCGACCCTCAGGTGGTTGGAGAGTGGAGATTTTGGGTCGGTCTGTGTTGACAAAGAACGGAACAAGACACGATAAAAGACGGTCTCATGGAATGGGAGAGGGGTGACCCGTAAGAGAGGTCCGAAACTGAAAGGAAGACTAGTAAGAAGTTCCGAGTCGAATGTACAGAAGAGAAGGTCCATCAAAAGGACTAGACGGCACCGACCGAAGACACAAGGGTGACGAGGAATCTGGAGGACAGAGGGAGAGGGTACGTGATTCGAACCCGTCGTCCACAGATTCGTAGAAAGATCGGACCCCACCGGCGCCCTTCGTCTCACCCGTGGGAGTGTTCGGACTCACCTGCCTCCACCTACCTCCTACCTTCCTGGTAGGGTGGTTAGGACACAGCACCGGAGTCGGGTGGGAGGTGGGGGTTCGGCACCGACCCAGGTGTGAGTATCGGGGGGTCGGACCCGACTCGCCATCGACGGGAGAAGGGAGAGTCCCTAGTGTAGTCTTCCCATATCACGGTAAATCGTCTCGTCTCCGTCCTCTACGAACCGTTTCGGGACCGAGAAGGAGGACCCGACCCGGGGAACGTCTTGGTTTTCGCAGGGGTAAAGGATGTGGAATCGGATCCCTTTATGGATGACGTCTCTTTAGGTAAGATCGTGTTCCCGAACCTCCTCGGAATACAAGTATGAGAAAGGGACAATGTCCCCAAACGTAAACCGTTCTCCGAGTACCTTATTACGTGTTTATTGGGTTCTATTCCTACTTGTCTCAGTAAAGTCCCGGGTACCACCCACCCCCTCCTCCGTCTGGACTCACTCTCTCCTATTCCCTGATAGCCTTAAGCAGCACAGGAAAGCACACCTCCTACCCCTGTAAACCTACGGACTCTTTCACTTTCACTTTCAGCGAATCTGTACAGTACAGGTTAAGAACCGCTGGGGCACCTGATATGTCAGGTTCCTTAAGAGGCCCGGTCTTATGACCTCTCCCATCGACAAGGGAAAAGATCCCCTAGAAGGGTTGGGTCCCTATCTTGGGTCCAGAGGGTGTAACGTTCGTAGTCAACCGTATAGACTACGGTTCTACTGACCTTTGGATCCCTGGGTCACCGTCAGGAAACCAAGAGTACTAGGGTGGGTTCTCTTGTTACCATGGGTCAGAAAAAAAGGTGTCTGACCCCCGCCCCACCCTTCCAAAGTGTTACTAAGTCTTTGTAATGTAAATAGCGTGTGAAATAACGATACTGATGTAGTCGAGATAGAGTCTAGTAGTCCGTAATCTTGGGTCTCGAACCCCTGGGGTAGTATCTTCTACTCCCGACCACCCTCGGAGGAACCCACCAGCCGACCGAGTCTTTCGGTACAACCGTACTCCTCGGAGACCGGGTCTCTACCCGTCGCAAAAGGACTCCAGGGTCCCACTCGATGACCGACCAGCCCCTTCTCTTGAATCTGGGGGTAGACATCGGAAACCTGTTACTAACAATAAAGAAGAAACGAATATCTTCCACACGGACCATCGTTTGAGGTAGTCGAAGGAGACGCACGACCGACCGGAGAAACAGTAACAGTTCCTGGAGAAAGACCTCTGAGGTAAACTCAAGGGGTAGACCTTTGGCATGGGGTCACTATGACACTCACAGGTCGGGGGTTCCCAGGAGACTGAGGGTCCTTCCGGACGGAACCCGAACCGAGTCTCCTTCAAAGATCGAGAGTCTTTTAGAGTAGACCTCGGGTCGTACCCACCGGTCGGGTAGGGGGGTGTGGTTCCATGTCTCTACTATAACCGGAAGAACGACCAGTCGTAGTTCCTCGACCTGTCTCGGACCTGAGTACCGAGGGTGAAATTAGTAATTCCTTTGACTTCGGGTCTCTCCCTCTCCCCGGACGGACTCCAGTTCATCGTTCAACCGTCGTTTAAGTCATGGTATTAGATCCTGACGACTAAGGAACAAGTTCCGAGAAACTTATCGTATCGGGGTCACTAGGGTTATTGAGACTTGGAGTGTCGTCGGAACGTCTCGACCGGTTCAAGTGAAACAATGGGGGTAAAATACCTCCACTTGTGACTCCAGGTCTCTTCGATTTGATCATCTAGTTCTGGTGTGTCGTTCCGTCCCACGTCGCTCCTGAGTCGCCCCAGATCTGAAGTTCGAGTCACGAGAAAATCGGTGTCGGAGGAGACTTGGTCCTCTTTCCGTACTGCTGGGTAGTGTCATAAGAACGGACCTCTTAGGGTACCTGTCTCCTCGGACCACCCGATGTCAGGTGCCCCAACGTTTCTCAGTCTGTGCTAACTTCGTTGAATCGTGCGTCCGTGCGTGAGGACTTCGTCTTCCACCCGGTCGACAAGGTACACCCACCGACGACCGGAGTTCCAGTCAAAGGTTCACAAGACTGGTGCCACCAAGTGATAAGGAATAACGGGAGGTGGTACGAGTGTGTCCAACTCGTGTGTGTACCTGTGCACACGTGTCTGTGTGTGTACGTGTGCAAGGGATGACCTACGAGCACCGGGGTTCTCTATAGGGTCGACATACCACCAGGAGTTGGGTCAAGAAGGGGAGGGGACGACATTCGCTACGACGAAGAGGGACTCGAATCTATAGGGGTAGATTCACCCTAACCTACTCTACTACGACTTCTGGTGGACGGTAAGATGGTCCCCGGGTAGTCTTTTGGGGTCAGAAGTTTGTGATACGTGGTTCCTGGGTACCCACGGACCATGACGTGTATCTCGTCTCGGTGTGGGACGGATGACCCGTGTGGACCCTCGACTTTAGGGTGACAGGAACGACCGTCCAGACTGACGACGGGCACGGGTCCACTACCCACGTCTATGGGTTACCTCCGAGTGGACGGAAAGGGAGGGGAGAGAGGGAGCGTCCAGGTGTAGGTCTCCGATCACGATCGGGACGAGACACAGTGGACACACCTCCAGAAGGACGGCCCCGAGTACCGGCAGTACCGTATGTCCCTATGGGCGGACAGACGTCTCCACTCCCGGAGGTCCTCTACCCCTTGCTCCGATACCTCCCGTTTCTCTCCCCTCGTAGTCCGTCTCCCCACAACGGGTCAGTCGACCTGGTGTGTGTCTCCGTCGGGTGTCAGATCATCCCCTCTGTTCCGTGTCCTACCTTCTCCCTCGGTTAAGTTCCACTTTTTACACCCCGGTGGCCCCTCCTTTCCGGTGCCTACGAGTCTGGTTGTCCGGGGTCACGAGGGTCGAGAGCTCGGGAACCTCTGGAATAGCCCCTCTAGGCACCTCTGTCCGTCCTAGACCTGGACGTCCACCCTACCTCTCCCTGGGCATCATCTCCCTTTTCATCCCCGTTACCGAGTCTCTGGACGGTCCCTTCCGACCACCTTGGTATCATACAACACCCGACACCGACACCACCCTCGGTCGCTTCCCCCCTAGTGTCCCTGACTCGCGAAGTCCCTATGGTTCATGGGAGAGACGATTCGTACACTCTCTTTGTGCTGAACAAATTGTATTAGAACAGTTGACGGGAAACTTCACCCGTGACTGGAAGGGGGTAAGATGTCTATTCATTTGGTTTTGAATCTCTCCGGTGCAGTGAAAGGTTCCAGTTTGTGGACATTCCTTTAGGTCCTGAGTCAGGCTCCGTACAAAGTGGGTCTAGGTTCGGGAGCTCATGAACACTTCGACCGTCTTACCGTCCGACCCTGGTTTTTCTAGATCTTTATTTTCTGATCAGAGAGGGGTGGGGTCTTCACTATAGGATCCGAGTAAAGAAACTTCCCTTTTTTTTTCAAGTGTGATATGAGGATTGACATTTTGTGATTTTTTTTTTTTTTTTTTTTTCCTTTTACACACCAGATTTAAGGGGTATTAAGATGTTCCAATTGTAAAGTTAACAAAAATGCAATTCCAGTACTACAAGACTCAAAAATGTATCGTGACTGTACTGAAATGTAAACTCAAAATGAGTGTGGTTCGTTTATTCAACAGAGTCAGTGACGGACCGACAGACCGTCCTTCAGAAGAACAATTCCGTAGTCTCTCGATCTTCCCCGGAACAAACACAGTCAAAGGGGTGGAAGTACCCTTGAACTCCGAGGTTGTTCACTCCGTAGTCCTTCCCGAAACAACTAGCGGTGTACGGGGAGTATAAACTCGTAGTCCCTGTCACCGAAGAGAGAAACCGTCCTCCTACTGAACGGAGAACAGGGGCTGAGTGGTGACCTCGAGTTCCTCGTCAGTTACTACGGAGGTGGTAGGATGCTCCTACAGTGAGTTCCGCTGGACGTCCTGTTCGTCCTCTCCTCCACTTCTCCGGAACCCTAGGGGTGTGACAGGTTTAAGTGGGGTAGAGGGACCGATTATACTTGACCAAGGTTCCCCGTCAATGGTCCTTCCCCGTTTGTCACAGTAACGATCTTTACAGACGGGGTACGACCATCGGCTCGGTTCCTGGGTCGGGTCGGGGAGTCGGGTCTTCCTTAGAGGTCCGGGGGTGGACGACATTGTAAAGGCGACCTGGTCTCGTGTCGGCCCTTGACGGGTGGGTGGGCCAGTCGGGGTTCTCACCGGGAGACCCGGTCGTCGGGGGGTCGTGTGAGAAGTGGTCAGACGAAGGGAGTCAGTCACTACCCACGTGGTCCTCGGACAGGTGTACCCCGACTCTCACCTCGGTCTCTTCCAGGGACTCTTGGGTTCCTCCGTGGTAGAAGGGAGTTGAGTAGGATAGCTCTCCAGAGACGTTCTTGAACCCGTAGACTTAGGGACCTAAGGCCCCCACACCCCCACCCCACCCGTCGTCGTCTCCGTCTCAGTCTGTGTTTTACTGGTTGAGAAGGGTGGTTTGGCAGTTACACAGAAGGACGGGGAGGGAGAGGGGTGGGGTCGAAGTCACAGAGGTAGACATGTCATTCCACCACCCGTCCACTCTACTAGTCGACCTTTCGAGACTCTAGTCTCTGTCCAAGTCTTAGGGTCGACACTGTAGGCTCCAACAGCACTTCAAAGTCGGAGTTTTAAGAGGTGGATGAACCCGACTCACTTACTGTATCCCCCACCCTTCTCTGGCTGGAAAGAGTAAAGGGTTTAAAGTCAGTAGGTCTTTGCCAGAAGTACTCAAACTAAATAACATGACATAAGGCAAACAAAGGAATTTAACGGAAAAAAGAGTGTATGTTATTTCAATCGGTCCATGAAATATAGACGTTGTTTGTTCTTCAGTCATAGAAAGGTATTTTTCTTCGGTTGCTGTTTTTAGTACATTCGTGCCACTTTTTGTTGTTATTGTCGTTGAACGACGGGGTGGAGACACTAGAGTGGACGAAGAGAGACGGAGAACGGGCGATTATGGCGGCGGACCGAAGGACCACCAGAGGGTGTGTAGAGACCGTGTGGGGACAGAGACTCGGTAGGGAAACGGGAAGGAGGTGGACCTGCGAGAGGTGCACCTAAACGTCTCGAGCGAGAAACTTAGGAATGACCCGATACTGAGACCCGGTAACTACTACAGTAGATTAGGAGGGTAGTCAGATGCTACATCCAAGACAACGGTAGGGGTAAAGTACGTCCTAGCCTCTTCAATTCGTCCAACAGGTTTCCGTTGGTCGATATGTAAACGTCGTTGTGTCTAATCTCTAATAAGATAATTCACTTCATTCAGTTTTTCTCTTTCTGCTTATGGTATACGATAGCGAATATACACCTTAGATTTTATGATGTGTTTACTTGGATAGATGCTTGGTCCTTGTCTGAGTTTCTGCATCTCTTGTCTGACGCCAAAGGTTCCCTCTCCACTCACCCCCTTCCTACCTCACCCTCAAACCCTAATCTCTACATTTGATAATGTATCTCCTACCTATTTGTTATGAGGTATCGTATCCCTGACATAAGTTATAGGACACTTTTTGGTGTTACCTTTTCGTATATTTTCTTATATATACACATATTGGCTCAGTGAAACGATATGTCGTCTTTAATCGTGACGTAACAGTTAGTAGATATGAAGTTAATTTAAAAATTTTTTATTTGGTTCACCGTCTCTACCCTAAACCTGTGTCTCTTAGACCGAGGTTTGACTTCCCGACGGAGGACCGTAACGGGATTGTGTCGAGATCGTACCGGGGACGAGGGTCCCTGGATGTGAAAGTGACCAGTCTACTCTGGACGTCCTCACCCGTCGATGTTAAGGACCGATGTGTCGTTTCACTCGGAAGCGTCGAGTACCCTCGGGAGAGGAGGGTCTGTCTGGTAAAGGGTTCACCAACATCGGGTCCAAACGCCAACAGACCTTATCCTGGGAGACACGTCAGAATATTTTGAGGACACATGTACCTACGCGAGTCTAGTGAACGGGAACGTGGCTTATAAGGATCCCAAACTTCAAGAAGTTTAAGAGGACAGACGAAACAGTGGAGGGGACAACGAAGACCAACAGTGGAGACCAAAGTCAGTGGCTGAATGGAAAAAAGAGGAGAAGACTGGACGTCGAAAACGTCCAACGTTAAGCGAAATCCTGTCTTTCACTTCATAACTATTCAGTGACCTGAGGTACCTTCGTGGTGTCTGTCGGTCCTCGGTACGTTTATAAACTCTGTTTACATCAGAAACTCTTCGTACGGTTTGTTCGGGACCACCGAGTCTGTCATTTCTTAGAAAGATGTTACTCCCTCTGACCCCCAAGCTAGGGACCTAGCCCTTCTAGGGGACCTCTTCTCTTACCGATGGGCGACGTCATAAGAACGGACTTCTTAAGGTACCTGTCTCCTCGGACCGTCCGATATCAGGTGTCCCAACGTTTCTCAACCTGTACTGACTCGTTGATTGTCACTTTTCTACTCTCTTTTCCACACTACCCGTCGTACCGACAGACCTCTACACCCTCGTTTAAGGTCGGGACGAGTGGTGCACCACGAGGTGTCGGGGCGAGTGGGAGAAAGGACCCTCGGATTCTCGTCCTTGTTCCGTCTAGTGATTGACGTCTGTTAGGGGTGGGATTAAAAAGGGGTTTGGATACCAGAGGACAGATATCCCATTGACGTTTACGATTGGGGTGGGGATGACCTCTTGACCTCTTTGGTGTTTCAGTACGGGAGGAGGAAGGGGTGTGAGGGTGGAACGTGGGGACAGGAGTTCCGTCCACTACCACCGTCCCGTCGGAGTGTAAGTAAGTAAGGGAGGAAGGTGTCCATTTCTGATGTGAAGTGGACGAGGTGGAAACCTCTCCCCTCTCCTGGTGGGGGTCGCTTGTGAATGTGTGAGGAGTTCGAGAAACTCTAATCTAAGACCACCCCCTCTGTCCGTCATTAGTTTGTTAGGTGTGGTTATCTGTGGATGGACGACCTTCTCTTTGGCTCTCCCCAATCCTTCTTACATCACCCCTGGACTACACTTTGTGCCCCGTCCGTCTCTGTCCCTACCCCACGCCGAGTCGGAAAAGAGACCTCCAACACAATTAGCTCCTGACTTCTGACGGGTCACGACTGGTCACCTTCCCGTAAGGGACTATATCCAAACACGACGGAGTCGGAAGTAGGGAGCGGAAGCGGAGGGGTAGTGGAGGTCTCCCGACGGTAGTGAGGGAGGGGCGAGGGAAGGATCGTAGGACGACGGGACTTAAGTAGGTCATCGTTTGACGGACGAGTCACAGTCCGCTTTGTCGGTCACCCTCTATGTGTAACTCTAAACAACGTCTCTTAACCGAGGACCCCAACACCCCGACCTGCCTGTCAGTCCTTCCTGTACGACCTAGAAGGCCCGAACCTAGACGGTACGTACCCCCTCAAAGAAGAAGTAGTCCCTTAGGAGTCAAGGTGAGAAATTAGGAAAGTTGACTTAACTAGTCTAGGGTGGGTCCAATAGGTCCTTTTAGAGGGAATGGATTATCGACTGACACCTAAGTTAGTGTCGATGTGTTATGGAAGTGTCGGTGTGGGTCTAATCACAAACTAACTCGTGATCGGAGTATTGTCATCGGAGTGGTTTGACTGTGGAAGATTCCGATAGGGTCTGTGTGTCTGTGTTTCTTCAACGTCTCTCCCCATCTGCATCCTATTAGAAACCGACCACGTTTCTCCCTAGTGGACGTTTGTTGGTGTACAATTCCTTAAAATAGGACGAGATCGTTGATTGACACTAACTCACAAAAGTGACGTGGTCGGTGGTAGGATCAAGAAAATATTCTTTAGGAGTGTTTTTTACTCAAATGCCAACTCCTTTGAGTTTGTGTCTCTCCAATGGATTAAATGACTTTAGTGTGTCGTTCCCCCACCATCTTGGTCCTTAATAGGAGTCAGTCTACGGTCTGGGACTTGACTACTGGTGAGACGTCACGAGGGAGACAAACAGTCGAATAGATACAGTCTCCTCTGACTGGTTAAACAATCGTGGTAGAGAATCAGGAGGTCTTAGAATATTCCTTTCCAGACCCCAACGGGGTTAAAATGTCTAGTGACGTCGGAGTTCTCCGACACATTACGTTGAGGGTCCACCGTCTTCACCCTGAGTTCGGAAACAAACTAACTGACGGTCCAGGTCGATGAAGTGGAGGAACTTTGTCTCTACCTTTTCGGGAAGAAATTACCGAGACCCCTCACTCTCTATTTGTGTCCTGTTGTATCGCTTTAATCCTGTGTGTCCCGTCCCACGCCTCCTTTGTGTCTCCCCGGTCGCGTCGGTCCCGGTCCGACGTCCTCCCGACCTCTTGAACGACTCGGAGTCTCGCCCCTTACCACAGGACCGTCTCCCTTTACCACATTCGTTTCGTGGCCTCCCTCCCCTCTCCCTTAAGGTCGGAGGTGTACTTCTTTCAGGGGAAATGTTTCTCCAATCACGGGTTTCAGTCGTTCCCAGTCTATTTTCGAAGGACCCATCGAGTTTACCATTTTTATACGGATGTTACGCCCTCTGGACCCAAGGCAGGGACTCAGTCCTTCTAGGGGACCTCTTCCCGTACCGTTGGGTGAGGTTATAAGAACGGACTTCTTAAGGTACCTGTTTCCTTCGGACCACCCGATGTCAGGTACCTCAGTTTTTCTCAGTCTGTGCTGACGCGCTGACTGCACGGGTCCCTGACTTGCAAACACAGGGGTGGGTTTAAGTGTAAACTTTGAGATTGGGGGGTACACTACCACAACCTCTACCCCAAAGCCAAAGACCCCCAGGAATCGAGTTCTCCCACCACAGGAGTACTACCCTAATTACGGAATCTTCTCTGTCCTCTCTGGAGCGTCGAGGGAGACAAGACCCGTCAGACGTGACTCAGAAACAACCGTGTGTGCCCAAGAAATCAACACCGTTCGTCCGAATAAAAGGGACTCCGTGCACCTTAGAATCAAGGGTCTGATCCCTAACTTGAACGTAGGGGACGTGACTTTCCGTCTGAGAATTGGTTACCATTCCATTCGATTTCAGCGAGTCAGCACAGGCTGAGAAACGCTGGGGTACCCGACATCGGATGGTCCGAGGAGACAGGTACCCTAAAAGGTCCGTTATCATGACCTCACCTAACGGTAAAGGAAGAGACCCCCTAGAAGGACTGGGTCCCTAGCTTGGGCCTAGAGGGTGTAACATCTGTCTGCGAATTGACAGACTCGGTGATCCCTTCAGGTTACCTGGTAGTCCCTTCAGGGTAAGAAAGAGACAAGAACTGATACACTTCTATGTAACTCTTCCGTCGTCCGACGTCTGGTCCTTCCCCCGGGAGTGGTCTTGGACTGTACAATGGTTGGACTTCAGTCTAAAGGTCCGACGTCATTGACCTCTTTATTTATTTACGACCAACTCAGTCGGTCAGATACCAGGAGATGTGTCGTCGGACTCGTCCGATTCTGTTAGTACATCCCAGGTTCAACTCATCCCTGAACAGGAGTTTACGGTAGTTAATGGGACTTCAGGTCCATTCTGTTTGGTCTCGTTGGTCCGTCGTCATGGAGACGAAGGTAGTCCCGAGTGAGACCCCGTAGTCGAACACCTGTTCCACTACCCCTTTGTCTCGTCGTGGGACACCAGGCACAGGGTGCACAAGAGTCCGATGAAAAACAGACGCCTGTCGGAAACAACAACCCCAAGTCAGCGATGCAGTACAGACTGAGAACCGCTGGGGTGTCTGACGTCGTACGGTCGGAAGGGACAGGAAGTGACAGAGGGCCTCAAACGAGTTTAAGTACAGGTAGTACCTAGCGACGGAACAGTAACGCTTCCCCGAACACATTGAGTTACTTCAATGTTCGGTACGACACGTCCCGGTGGGACCTACTTGACCAGTATCACTTCGTAAGACTGTTTTGTACCAGGTGGTCTCCTCCCTTACCGTTTGGTGAGGACAGGAACGGAGCTCTCGGGGGTACTTGTCATACTTTTCCTTTTGGAAATCGGCTTCTTATTCAAATTAGACTCTTCACTCTTATACGTCTTTGTTTCCTTTTGTCAGGTTGTTCTGATTTATTATTATCAACTCAGTAATTCGTATCAGTTCCTGGAAATCAAGGAAGAATTCCCGATATCTATTATAAGACTCGCTGTTGGACACTCGACAGAACATTTATGATTTTGGGGGTGGTCCACCTTCTGCAATTGATGTACTATTGGTCCAACATCGGTTCTGTATTCGACGGTGTTAAGGTTCTCGACCCAAGTTCCTTTACCCTTGTTTGTCTGGGACCTTCACTTCTAATTGACAGGAAGATGGGGTTTAGGGACTCTTTAAGGAGACCTCCTCAAGGGTCCTCAACCTGGAAGGGAGAACAGACCCTCTCGAACCGAATCCTCCGAGACTCCTTCCCCTTCCTTCCTTATTCCTTCGTCCCCCAGAGGACGGTCGGACTGAGGGACCCCCGGGTGAGTGGACGCTAAGGTCTCTCGTGCGGGGACCGGGATCCCCGCGTCGACCAAAGACCCCCGTTCTTCCGTCGGACCCCTTTAAACAGACAATGTGTGTGTAGGGAGGTCCTACCAGAAACGTCGACGATCTCCTGGGGTGGTAAGAAGAGGAGAGGAAAGGTCTTAACGGAGTGACGTTGGTGTCCTGTAGACCACAGGAGGAGGGGACTGTGTGTCTCAGGACACAGAGGTGAGGTGACAGATAGACAAGAAGACGGACCTTTCGGGGGCCGGGGTCTCACGTGGGGGGAGTATGTGGAGACACCTCGGGGGAATGGGTGTGAGGAGAGAGGGTATTGTGTGACCGAGAGTCTCACACGGGGGAGAAAAGTTTTAATTGACTATACTTATGTACCCCAAAAAAGACAATAAAATAAAAATAAATAAAAAAGGAGAGAAGCGTCCTAGAATCAAGGGGTTGGTCCCTAGTTTGGACACGGGAGACGTCAACTTCGTATCTAGTAATTGGAAACCGACGACGACGACGACGATTCAGCGAAGTCAGCACAGGCTGAGACACGCTGGGGTATCTGTCGTCGGGTGGTCCGAGGTGGCAGGGACCCTAAGAGGTCCGTTCTTGTGACCTCACCCAAAGGTAAAGGAAGACCTCGTAGTCCCTTTAAGGACGACAAGTAAAATTCCTAAAGTTTGAGTCTCGGAAAGTCCCCAGTCCATGTGACATATTTACTCACTTCTTTCACCCATACTCAGTTGTATTTACCGACGTTGACATCTCCCGAAGGGGGAAGGTTTCAGTACATTGAAGGTTTTTCAACTTTACTCATGGGACGACCAGTCTGTTCCGGGCACTTTGTCCTTCCAAGAAGACTCCCAGTGTCTGCGGACAGGAGAGTAGATACACGTAGAAGGGGTGATCTGGTGTACGAGGAAGTCCGACCTCTGTAGAAAATAACGAGACAAACATTTTATTTGATCTGTCTTTCCTGTTATCCCAAGTTGGTCGTTACCGTTGTGTTGAGAGTGGTTTAGAGACGGAATCAGACCTATATTTAGTCCGCGGGGTCTCCCCTCTAAAGGACCAACAGGTCACCGATTCTGAGGTACAAGGGTTACGTCCCCCGGGCCCACACTAGGGACCAGTCCCTTGATCTAAGGCGTACGGAGTTGATTGTCAAGTGTACGGAGTTCCTTCTAGTTACTAGGTGTTTTTATTTATTTATGTGGATTACACTTCTCAGCTGAGTAACCTTTTCTGGGATTACGAACCCTTTCTAGCTTCCGTTTTCCTCTTCTCCTACCGTCTCCTACTCTACCAATCTATCGTAGTGGTTGAGTTATCTGTACTCAGACTCGGCTGAGGTCCTCTACCAGTCCCTGTCCCTTCGGACCCCACGACGTCAGGTACCCCGGAGTTTCTCAGCAGCATGTACTGAATCGCTGACTTGTTGTTGAAAAATTTAAGACATAGTTTTTTAAAATTTGCACACGGAAACTCCCACGTTCCATAACAACCCTCGTAATGACTTAAACATCTAACTACAGAAGTGAGAGGACCTTTCACAGAAGGGACCAGTAGGAGACATGACCGGGGAAGTCTTGTAAGGTCAGTAGAACGACCGTAGAGACAAACGACCCGTTGAAGTAGACTTATACGTACTCCGTGAGTTTGACCTGTGCCTCATCTTAAAAGTAAGAAGAGACGAAGGTGACATCACACTCGGTCTCCCCACGGGGTGAGATATCGTTACAAGTGTCTTAAATGTCTTTAATGCTCTCGTCCCCTGTCTCATTTTATCTATGTATTTAAGTTATTTTCATTCGAAACCTCTTGTTACTTACTCCGACCCTCTCTCCTTTAGGTTTTTCACTCCGACGACCTGTCGGACGTAGTTACCCAGGGTTTTCCTTGTCTTCTGTGTGAGTTGTACCCATTACCCTTATCCCAAATTTCTTTCCTGACAATGTTTCTGTTCTTGTCCCAAATCCTTTTCCCTATTTCCACTATAGGATCCGGTAATTACGATCCCCCAACAACAGGAATTGTCTCCTACATCGGTTAGGAACCACTGGTCCCTCCCTTCCTCCCTTCCTCCCTTATTTATGGAGTCGAAGTGAGAGGGAAGAGGGACTCTAAAGGAAGGTCGTAGAGAGTAACCGACTTTGGTTGTCCTTCGACCGGGCATCCCCCGGACGACAATGTCAGTAGGAGGACCCTAGGACCCACATCTTGTCCTCCCTCTGTTACCCTCTCATTAGACCCTCTCCGTGTGCACCTCTGAGATTGTGTCGTGACCCTACAATCGTGTGACCAATGGGGTTTAGTAGACGTTTAAGAAGGGAAGCGGAACTACTTCTGTCGGAGGGTTGAGGACGACAAACCAAGAGAGAGCAGTAGTACACGGACTTGTCTAGATTGTGGTCGGGGACGGAATTAGGAGGTCGAGGTCGAGTTTCTTAGAGTTACGGGCGTGATCTTCCCTGGAGTCTGTAGTGGACCAGATGCAGGGGGAGGGGAAATTCGTCTTCTCCTTTGACTCCGACTCCCTTTACTGGCTCCTAATCTTCCACTTATCTCTTTCTTGTCCCTGATCGGAAGTCCGACGTGTGTGCGGTGATGTCTGGAGACACCCACGTGTGACTTACTCTTTGTGTAGTCACGAGGACGTCGGTGTAGTCACAGACTCCTCCGTCCTTTTGTATCCGTTCTTAGAATTTACACAATCGGTACCTTGAAAAACTTTCAGAAGACATCTACTCTTTGTATTACCTGTTTTGTCTATTTCCATGCAAATACCGTTATTTGAATGGAATTCTGAAGGGACCACCGAGTCTGTCATTTCGTAGACGGATGTTTCGCTCTCTGGACCCAAGCTAGGGACCCTTCTAGGAGACCTCTTCCGTCACCGTGGGGTGAGGTCATGAGAACGGACCTTTTAGGGTACCTACCTTCTCGGACCAGTCGATGTCAGGCACCCCAGCGTTTCTCAGTCTGTGCTGACTCACTGAAGTGGAATGGAATGGAATACCATTATTTTATGGTAGAAATAGACGAAACAGGAAATACACAGAACAGATGTCTTCTGAAACGAAAATTTTTCAAGACGACGATTTTGTGACTTCTAAGAACGGATACATAAGGACGGAGGGGTCCGTGACTGCACCGATGTCACGAAAAGTAAACGACACGCGGGTGTCTACAGACACCACTGCACACACGTCGGACTCCCGATCAAGGCCAAGAAAGTGTCCCAGAAGGAACCACCGAATCTCCCATTTCTCAGACGGACTTACGTCCTCTGGATCCAAACTGGGGACCCAACCCTGCTAGGAGACCTCTTCCCTTACCGATGGGTGAGATCATAAGACCGGACCTCTCAAAGTACCTGTCTCCTCGGATCGGCCGATGTCAGGTGTCCCAGTGTTTCTCAGTCTGTGTTGGCTCACTGATTGTCCCACTTTTTTCGTCCGAATTTTGATTTATAATTTTTGTTTTGTTTTGTTTTTTGATTCTAGTACCGTAGGTCAGGGTAAGTCAAGTCAAGTCAAGTCAAGTCAAGTAAGCGAGTCAGCACAGACTGAGAGACACTGGGGTACTTAACGTCGTGCGGTCCGGAGGGACAGATAGTGGTTGAGGGTCTCAAGTGAGTTTGAGTGTAGGTAGCTCAGTCACTATGGAAGGGTCGATAGAGTAGGAGACAGCAGAGGAAGAGAAGGACGCGGGTCAGGGAGGGTCGTAGTCTCAGAAAAGGTTACTCAGTTGTGGAGCGTACTCCACCAGTTTCATGACCTCAAAGTCGAAATCGTAGTAAGGAAGGTTTCTTGTGGGTCCTGACTAAAGGAAATCTTACATCACCAACCTAGAGGAACGTCAGGTTCCCTGAGAGTTCTCAGAAGAGGTTGTGGTGTCAAGTTTTCGTAGGTAAGAAGCCAGGGTAATGGAGTACCGTTTATCTCCTCCCTTTCCACCTTCATCACTATCCAAAGGAGAGGAGCCCGACGGATTAAGACTTCGGGTCAGAAGATTAAGGTTTCCGGTCCGAGGACCGGTGAATCTCTTCTATGTGACCCTCCGGGAACGTGTAGGTCCCTACTACATCCTCCTCAGGTCCTGTGTCCCATGAGGATGGAGAATCGTCTGGAGGGTTCCCTTCGACGTCCGAGGTGACTTCGGGATAAAGACGGTTTCTCCACCTCCGATCAAGAACAAAATTTATAGGTGTGGTGTTTAGTAGGTTGTTTTGTCTGGGTTTGAAGAAAGTGACAGAAGTCCTCTACCACTCCCTGTCCCTCCGGACCATACGACGTCAGGTATCCCAGTGTCTCAGTCTGTCCTGAACCATTGACTTGTTGTTACTTTCAAGGAGGTCAAGAGGACAAAACACAGGATTTTCGTGTGGACGCACACACTTACTCGCACAAACTACAGTCCTTGAAGACTACCCAGGTTCCTAAACTACTTCAGTAACTATCTCAGTTCCTGTGGTACACGGTCGCGGTTGACACACGGGTCGGGGTAGCGTCCAGAAATGTGGGCATAGAATCAGATAGGAGATGTCTCCAACGACTGTGTCCACGACCAGAAAGGGAGTGAAGTGTACTCTTCCTTGATTCCGAACCTCTCCATTTCACTGTCGGGAGTGGGGGCTGGGCCTTGTGTGTCGACTCATTACTCTGGTGGTCTGAGGTCTCGGTCGAGTAGATTCCGAGTCCACATATGGTCGAGACCATGAACGTTCGACACACCGGAAGTCACTAAGGGAATCGGAGAGACAAAGAGATTTGAACTCTTCATCAAGTAAAGTGTCCTAACAGTTTTTCTGACGTATTTTTGACGATTTTCTCACTTACGTAGGTACTAACTTTCTTATTTGACCCCCCTTTATATTCGATATTAATAAAACATCAGATGTTCCTCGATACACTTACAATCGATACTCGTCTGTCGACCTGCATAACGACCCATGTATGTGACCACGGGCCACACTACTTGAGTCGTCTGTAGTAAGTGAGGTGTGTGAGTCACTCGTAGGTAGATCGGGAAGTGATCAAGTGACTACTGGGTAACTAATAGAGGATACACGGGTTATGATACTATTTGACTCTTCTCTTCGTCTATGCAGAAATTCAGTCACCAAAAGTTTGAACTTACACGTAGTCTTAGTGGATCTCCCCAACAATTTTGTGTCTAACAGACCGGGGTAAAGGTTTTACAGATTAAATCGTCCCTTCCCCACCCTTGAGTATTAAATGTTAAAATTGTTTAATGGTCCACTACGACGATACCAGAGGTCCCTGGTGTGAACCTCTTTATAACGAAATTTAGTCGTTTATAATTGACTCACAGATAATGACACAGATGATCACAAATTCTTGACCCGAAATACATACAATATAGAAAACTATGTCACCGAGACATGATAACATAGACACGTTTGATCGATTACCTCCTAACTATGGTTTGGAGGGATGTTGAGGGTCTTACCGGTCCTTACGTTCGGAGGACCACTTGTAAGAGGGTGGTGTGAACCCTAGAAAAATGTGGATGAGGACGTCTTACTTTAGGTGTTCTCTTTCGTGAGGTATCCTCGGGAGGTAGGGTGGTACTGGCGGTACACACTTACGTGTCCAACATGTGACATGTTGAGTCTGCAGTAGTACGGGTATCTGTTTATTACATTTACCGTGGGGAACCTTAGTGGTAAGGTGGGATTCAGGACTCTCAGGGTACTTGTTTATACTTGGTGACCACTGACGACGTCCTTTGAGAGGCCTTTCGTACTCACCCTACCTCACCCTCCCACCTTTGAACCTCTCCCCCACCTCCTTCACCAAACCACTACCACCTCTCACCCCCAACGTCCCGGAATTAAGGAGTCCTCCAGTAGGAGTACCAGTGACGACTCAGGGTTATCAGGGAACCCCACTCCGAGTGGAGAAAAGGGACGTTTCGGTTCGTAGTAGGGGGGGGGCCTTCCTATTATTATAGTTGTCGGGACGGAGGGACTCGAAAACGACACGGACCGTTTCACGATTCATGTAAAGTTGTAAATTGGAAGAGTCATTAGGACCCTACATTCATAACAAAGAAGGTAAGCTGAGAAAACCTTTGATTCCAATTCACTAAACGGATTCCTGAGGGTTAATCATTTGTCCCTCCAGACTTAAATGTGGACCGACAAGGTCTCCGACGGTCTCGGGAAAGGGTTGGAACGAAGGAGGACCCGCTGACAAAGGAAAGACTAAATTGACACACTTGTATGCTAACGGGTCCTGTGAGTACATAGCCAACGTCGCTATTACTACCACTACTAGGTAAATTACTACCACTTGAAGTAAATGGTTTGGTAAGACTACACGGTCCGTGAAGCGTTCCGGGTCCTACTTGTAATGGAGTTTAGGAATGGTACAGGGGTGTTCAAGTAAATAATAATGTAGTTGTCGTGTCTATTTCTTTAACTGTGGGTCCTATATTACATGACTATTATACAACCAAGTCTCGTGTGTGGTCCCTGGTTTGAAAGGTCCAAACTGAGGTCGAGAAGGAAGGAGATCGACACACTGGGAGCCGTTCAATGAATTCAGTGAATTGGAGAGACCGGGGGGTAAAGGAGTAGATGTTTGACCCTACTATCAAAGGTGGAGTATCCCACACAATTCCTTATTTATTCAGTATATATACACACACACACACACACATATATACACACACACACACACACATATATACATATATATGAACAACAACAAATCAGTGATTCAATTCATTTATCAGTGTCGATTCATTTATCGATACTTTTGTTCTCTTCGTTTTTCGTTTCCTCTTTTCCTTTCTTTATTCGTAGACTTACGTCTCAAGGTTTCTTATCGTTCCTCTCTATTCTTTCGGAAGGAGTCACTAGTTACGTTTCTTTATCTCCTTTTGTTGTCTTACCCTTTCTGATCTCTAGATCAGTTCTTTTAATCTCTATGGTTCCCTTATAAAGTACGTTTCTACCCGAGTTATTTCCTGTCTTTACCATACCTGGATTGTCTTCGTCTTCTATAATTCTTCTCCACCGTTCTTATGTGTCTTCTTGCCATGTTTTTTCTAGAAGTGCTGGGTCTATTAGTGCTACCACACTAGTGAGTGGACCTCGGTCTGTAGGACCTTACACTTCAGTTCACCCGGAACCCTTCGTAGTAATGGTTATTTCGATCACCTCCACTACCTTAAGGTCAACTCGATAAAGTTTAGGACCTTCTACTACGACACTTTCATGACGTGAGTTATACGGTCGTATAAACCTTTTGAGTCGTCACCGGTGTCCTGACCTTTTCCAGTCAAAAGTAAGGTTAGGGTTTCTTTCCGTTACGGTTTCTTACGAGTTTGATGACGTGTTAACGTGAGTAGAGTGTGCGATCATTTCATTACGAGTTTTAAGAGGTTCGGTCCTAAGTCGTTATGTACTTGGCACTTGAAGGTCTACAAATTCGACCAAAATCTTTTCCGTCTCCTTGGTCTTTAGTTTAACGGTTGTAGACGACCTAGTACCTTTTTCGTTCTCTCAAGGTCTTTTTGTAGATAAAGACGAAATAACTGATACGATTTCGGAAACTGACACACCTAGTGTTATTTGACACCTTTTAAGACTTTCTCTACCCTTATGGTCTGGTGGACTGGAAGGAGAACTCTTTAGACATACGTCCAGTCCTTCGTTGTCAATCTTGACCTGTACCTTGTTATCTGACCAAGGTTTATCCTTTTCCTCATGCAGTTCCTACATATAACAGTGGGACGAATAAATTGAATATGTGTCTCATGTAATACTCTTTGCGACCCGACCTATTTGGTGTTCGACCTTAGTTCTAACGGCCCTCTTTATAGTTAGTGGAGTCTATACGTCTACTGTGGTGGGAATACCGTCTTTCACTTCTCTTCGATTTCTCGGAGAACAACTTTCGCTTTCTCCTCTCACTTTTTCAACCGAATTTCGAGTTGTAAGTCTTTTGCTTCTAGTACCGTAGACCAGGGTAATGAAGTACCCTTTATCTACCCCTTTGTCACCTTTGACACAGTCTGAAATAAAAACCCTCGAGGTTTTAGTGACGTCTACCACTGACGTCGGTACTTTAATTTTCTACGAATAAGGAACCTTCCTTTCAATACTGGTTGGATCTATCGTATAAGTTTTCGTCTCTGTAATGAAACGGTTGTTTCCAGACAGATCAGTTCCGATACCAAAGAGGTCATCAGTACATACCTACACTCTCAACCTGACACTTCTTTCGAGTCACGGTCTCTTAACTATGAAACTTGACACCACAACCTCTTCTGAGAACTCTCAGGGAACCTGACGTTCCTCCAGGTGGGTCAGGTAGGATTTCCTCTAGTCAGGACCCACAAGAAACCTTCCTGACTACGATTCCGACTTTGAGGTTATGAAACCGGTGGAGTACGTCTCAACTGAGTAACCTTTTCTGGGACTACGACCCTCCCTGACCCCGTCCTCCTCTTCCCCTACTGTCTCCTACTCTACAGACCTACCGTAGTGGTTGAGCTACCTGGACTCAAACTCACTTGAGGCCCTCAACCACTACGTGTCCCTCCGGACCACACGACGATAAGTACCCCAGTGTTTCTCAGTCTGTGCTGACTCGCTGACTTCACTTGACTCAGTGATTCAACACAAACTGAGATCACTGGGGCACCTGACATCTGGTGGTCCGAAGAGACAGATACCCTAAAGGGTTCGTTATTATGACCTCACCCAACGGTAAAGGAAGAGGTCCCCTAGAAGGACTGGGTCCGTATCTTGGATACAGGACGAATCGTCCTCCTAAGAAATGGTGACGTGATGGACCCTTCGGGATTATATATATATAAACATTGTCATGGAATCGTATCATTGTCGAAGACCTTTTCGGTTCTAGAGAGTAACCATTTACCCGAAGGGTCTACCGAGTCGTCATTTCTTAGACGAACTTTATGTCCTCTGTACCCAATTAGGGACCCAATCCTCCTTGTCTGGGTCCCATCCAATTTTCCAACCATGGGAAACTTGATTATTGGAAGGTTATAAACAAATACTACTCCTTTAGTAAAAAGGTAATCACTTTTGGTATTGGGAAGAAAGAAATACAAGTTTTATCTCAACATAATACACGTGGTTTATCTTGAGATCAATAAACCTCAACAGAAAGAAGACCAAGAAGGTGGTGAGTTTGACCTCTCGTAAGGAGAGTCAAGGTCTGACGTCTCCACTGAACGACCCCCTATCATTGTTTAGAAAAAGGTTTATATCGTCGGTTCACAAAAGTCCACAGGTACCAAATGACAAGACTTTGACAATAAGAGGGACCTCAAAAGAAAACGTTGGTTTGTCGAAAAGTCTTCAGCAAAATTTCCGAACATCTACACAAGAACCATTTCTCGGACAACGATACGTGATAAACCAAAGTCTTAGACCCGAAGGGTCATTACGGGTGAGGTCCCCGATAGTCGACTGCCCAGAGTCCGAGATTGTCCGGTTACCTATGTCGTAGAACGATACACGTAGTATTTTTATGGGGGTGCTTCCACCCGACCACGATCCCTCCTCTTCAAAAAGAAGAATAAATTCCATAATAGATGAATTCATAAATTAATAGATGGATTCCTATAATCCCGTTTTCCCTGTGATTAAAGGAAAGGTGGTCGACACACTCCTAAATGTCCACCTTTAGGCTCAATTGACCTTCGTCCGGAGACTACTTAGGGGCATTACAAAGTCACAAGGAGTCTCAGTCGACCCCTTCGACGGGTGGACCTGTCAGAGAGTTAGGGGGGGGCCTGGACGGAGGGAGTCCTTCAGGAGGATATATAGGGGAGTGAGAGTCCTCGGAGTCACCCACTTTGGGATGTCCAAACACTGAACCGGAGCGAACGGAGAGACCCGACCAACAGAGTGGAGAGGTCGACCTGAGTTGTACCGATCTGTTGTCGTAGGGGTAGAGTGTAAATAAACACCAAGGGTACTATGGCTCGTGTGTCTTCCGTGTTTCTCTAACGGATTTAACTAAGAAAAAGAAAAGAAACCGATATGGTACTCTGAAAGTCCTAGAATCAAGAAGTTGGTCCCTAACTTGGACATGGGAACCGTCACTTTTGTCTCAGGATTAACCTGGAGGTCCCTTGGTGGACTTAGTTAAGAATAATTCGAACTGAGATTTAAGGAAATCTCTCACAGGTCCTTTTTTAATTAGTGTGTTTGAAGAATCGTATCTGGACTTTAGGGAGTTGACGAGTAGTATGTTAATTACTAAGAAAAAAGGAAATTCTTTTCAAACCCTGAGAGTTGATACTTGATAATCGAGGATTGAGAGAACTCACACAATCAGTGAGTCAACACAGACTGAGAAACGTTGGTCTACCTGATATATTCGGGTGGTTCAAGGAGACAGGTACTCTAAGAGGTCCGTTCTTATGACCTCACCCAACGAAAAGGGAAGAGGTCCCCTAAAAGGTCTGGGTCCATAGTTTGGACCCGGAGGGTGTAATGTCCGTCTATGAAATGGTAGACTCGGTCGTCCGTTTAAAGGGATAATAAGAATGAAGAAAAGATCAGACAAGAGATGATACTAAGAGTCCTTTAAGGGTGAAGTTACACTCGAACGGTAATCGATTTTTTATTAAAGGATAACATTATTGATCTTGGACCATTACAATTACTTTAACAGAATTCTTTAGTAATAGTCTTACTAACACAGGTAGGTACACAGGTGAACTACAAAGTATACGTAAGTGAGTAAGTAAGTTGTTGATAAATAACTCGTTGACGATTGACGGTTCGTAAATGATCAGACCCGAGATTCTTATATCATTGTATGTTTTATCTTTTTTTTTTAGGACAGGTTCCCTTTGACTGTAAGATCAGTCACCCTTTATTTTTTATTTGTTCATTCGTTCAGTTTATATAATTATATGACACTGATCTCTTGTTCGTTTCCGAACCATAAGTTAGACGGAGATTACTTCAGTACTCCGAAGCTAACCCACAGTAGGAACGGTTAGTATGTATGGGACCCTCTTCCACGTTTTTCCGGTGTTCTGTAAGAGAGAACTCTGTCTGAGGACAAATACTCTTTTATGGAGGACAAGGTCAATCATGACGACACATTGTTTGTAGGGGTTTTGAGTCACCACATTTCGTTGGTAAAGTAGTACGAGTGTCTAAGACACCGTGTCTTGAACCTGTACCGTATCACCCCTCTCCAACAGAGACGAGGTGCTAAAGACCCTGAAGACGACCCTTCTGAGTTTCACCCGTCACTGGACTGTCCACCACCGATCTTAGGAGACGTTTGTGCAAACGAGTACGGACAGTCTGTCACACCCAACAGTCGACCCTGAAGTCGACCCGACAGTCGACCTAGTGGAAGTAGCCTGAGAGGTACACCAGAGAAGTACACCCCACTAAAACCGAAGGAGTGACACACCACTGATTCAAGGTTCTCGTTCGTGGGGTATTTTCAGTCCGTCTTCGTGTACCCTAAGAATACTAGATTCGAGTCTTCAGTGTTTCGTTGTCAAGACGGTATTAGAAAAACGGTTCCGTTAGTGTTTCCAGATAGGTCCAAGTTCCTAATCCCCTCTCACCCGCCCCGTGTCTGGGATAATGAGTTCCCTTTTCCACAGTTCCAGTGTAACCTTCTTCTCGGGTACCTACCCTCTATGGTAACGTCGGTTGAAGATTTTGACGTTAGAAGATTTTGTGGAAGACACCGATTAAAGTTATTGGTTTTTTCATCCCCATACATCTAGATGGGTCTCAGTAGGGTGTCCGTCTCTTGACTTTGACGAGTTCGTCTTTCACTATTGTAGACTCCCAATACGTTATAAAATAAAACTTGTCTTTTGTTTTCTCGTCACCTTGTTGGGAAATCAGCAGGACGGGACGAGACACACCTTCCGAATGTTAAAGGATTACTGGACTTTAAAGACGGAACCCTGAATAAAAATTTCTTATTTTTTGATCCGGATCCGATTTCTTTCTTAATTAAAAAATAAATCCAGTTCACGAATTTTGTATCTCCGTTTCTCCTCACCCCTTTCCGTGGAACCCTCCGTCTCAGTACCTAAGGTTAGGTAAGAGACGGAAAAGGGTTGACGGACAGGGACCTGTGCCAGGAAGCGGAGATTTTTGGTCCCACCATCCCAATTAAAGGAGTACTCCAAAGGACTCTAATTCACTCTATTAGGGACGTTTGTGCGAGGTACGACCCGTCGGTGAGACTTGTCTTAGAGATAGAAAATTTGACGATTACCTTGTCCACATAAAAACATAAACAATTAGATATCGTTATTTTACAGAAGAGGAGTTACAACGATATTAAAAATGTAGGAATTTTAGACCGTATCCCTGAAGGGACCACCAGGTCCCCGATTCTGAGACTCGAGGGTCACGTCCCCCGAGGTCTAAGTTAGGGACTAGTCCCTTGATCTAAGGTGTATGGCGTTGATTCTCAAGTGTACGGCGTTGATTTCTAGGGCTCACATCCTTGATTCTTGGTGTGTCGATTCATTCATTTATTTTAAAACTTTCTTTTTTTTAAATAGTATTTGTGATACGAAAATTTATACATTCGTATCCTTACCCGGAAATCCCACTTTACTAGATATACAAAGATGTTATTAGAAAGTCATCTCGTTCGGAACCCTCACACTCCAGACTTTCCTACTCGGACCGACCAGGTGACTCGAGACCCTCGTACTTGAAGACCTACGTCTCACTCTCCTTGTCTCTTCGTTCTAATCACTGATTCCCTTTTGGAGTTACGACGAGTCAGACTATGTCCCGACTAAAAACAAGTGGCGATCTCACACGTCTCCACCTCTCTCTCACTTCTAAGAGGACGGTTTCCCGGTCGTCTACGGGTGGGAGTTCAACCCTAGAGTAACCGGTCGCGAAGTCTTTTCCCCGGAGTAGTAAACAAGGAACCAGTGGTTCCGTTCAAGAGATCCCCAACGGAACCTCTGCTCCGACGGTATAACCTACCCCCTCTATTGGGAACGACCTCTTCTATACCGTAGTTCCTCCCTGGTCTCGACATCTCTTTGGTTTATAATCTCCTTTACTCTCCTCTCCCTATTCACTTGTCACTCCTTCCCTCCCCTTCACTGAGTGACACTTTGAGACATCAATAGGACCAGAGTCCTTGACTCAACCGACACTCGCACCCCCTCCCCCCGGACGGACAGACAGTTCGAACGGAAGGTAGGTATTCCTACTTCGGGGGTCGCCAGTACACAGGTCCCAGACATCGAGTCGGTAGATTTGGGTCGGGGTACTTCGACTCTACCGAGTGTCGGTCCCCTACCGTCAGTCTAAAACTCAACTCTTCAAGACTCAAATTCAGGACGGTGAATTGTAAGTGTACTGAAAGTCGTTCTGTATATTGGAGAGGTACTACGATAAAGCAGTGGACACTACCCCGTACTCGAAGGCACAGAGTGAAGAACCCCATAGAAGGAGTGTGGACCGTACCCACACTTTGTCCCTACGGTTAAGGACGAGTCGGAAAAAGTTTCCCGTCAAGACTCTGAGTTCACAAATTATAGACACGGGGGTTCTGTGACATTCACGGTGACTCCGTCCCTGGTACTGACGGGACGAGGGACGACATGAACCACGGAGAGTCTCATTTGTAAGTTAGTTAGAAACCACTCACTCATTTATCCTCCTACTACCCTTGAGTCCAAGACTCGGTAGGTTGGTCCATTTCGTCCTTTCGAAAGTGAGGAGGACGTCCTGTGTCGAGGAGGTTCACACCGGGTGTTTGGTTGGCGGCTTAGCGGACCCTAAACATCTTTACGTCTTAGGGTCCGGATGAGGTCTGGATGACTTAGTAGTGCAGACCCCAGTCCCGGGTCTTTGGACCCAAAGTCGTTCAGGAGGCACACTAAGACTTCGAATGGGCTCAAACTCTTCGTAACGATAACTAGTGGCACCTCACTCCCACTCCACCCCGTACTCGAAGGTACGGGGCGAAGAACCTCACGGAAGGAGGGTGGTCCGTGTCCACAATTAAGGGGTCGGGTGGGGGTGGGAACGAACCAGACGGGTCTCGTCCCCTTGTCCGACCCCTTCGACAGGACCCCCCGTCTCCCCCTGGTCGTTCTCCTCCAGAACGATGGTGTGGGCACCATCGTACAGGTGGGGAAGGACAAAGTCGTTTTGGACGTCTACGACCCTCCTCTAGTCCTCTATTCGAAACGTCCATGTACTCTCGAAACGTTGCTTCAGGGAAGGGTTAGGTCGGTCGGAGAGACTTGGGGTCCTTATGGGTTCCCAGGGTCCACGGTGAGGACGGGAAGGAAGGGGGAGCCGGGGGACGACTTCAGAGACGGGGGAGGACAACTCCTGACCTTTGAGGGATGTTCGACGACCCTTGTGTGTTTTTTTCTAATTGGAGGTTCTATTCTCGGACACTATTCTTGACTACACTATTGGGGTGAGAGTAACGTCCAAGAGTCATCTCGGACTAAGTGTCATGGGTGTCGTCGACAAGTGTGTGCGTTTCCTGCTCGCCACCGTTTTGACTTCCTCCTCTCTACCCAGAGGGTTTTCCAGTTTCTTTTTGTGTTGTTCCGGATTACTGTTCAGGACGGGAACAGGTCTTTCCGGTCATCGAGTGCAGGTCCTAGGACCCTAGCCGTCGACCTTAGTCTACTTTCCCAAGTTAACCGTTAGGGACAACTCTTTCTCCTACCGACGGACCGGTATCACTGTCCTTGGTACCTCTCCCTCCCCTGTTCAGGTGAGTCGAGAGACACCCCGTCAGTTGGGACCCATGGACGCCCTCGGGACCTGTAGTGTAAGACCTTCCAACATCTGTTGGTCACAGAAGAGGTTCCTGACTGACACAACACCCTCTCTGTCGATCTCTTCGTCTACAGACCAGTCGTGTTTTCCGTTCAGATTCCTTCGATGCCCTTTTGACAGAAGTTTATGAACTCTTGAGACTCACCTTCTCTTTCGTCGGACCTGGGTGCACCGGGTCACTTCCAGTTCGTCCCCGTCGGGTTCAGGCCTCTACGGAGGAGGAGTAGGTCCAGGACAGGAGTGAGGGCGTTACGAGTCGGTACAGGGTCAGCGGTCTAGGTGGGTGGGTCAGGCTCTTTAAGGAGTGTTTAGGAGTCGGACAAAGGACTAGGACTCGTGTCACCTACACTCTCACCCCCTAACCTAAATCTTAGTCCTTTGGGATTCAAGGTCGGGACTGGAGCGTGGAACGTCACTTATAAACCCAGTGGAACATGGTTTAGTGACGGAGAGGGTCGGAACCTAAAGGAACACCCATTCGACCCCTCCAAGGAGGGACGGGGAAGGGAGTAGGTCGGTCACGACGTTGGGTGGAGGGTGTGGTCCCCTAATTTACTGGTGGGTCCCCTCCTGTCCGTGATTCACGAGACACTCACGTAATCCACTACACTGACGGTCCTGGGTAAGGGGGTGGTAGAGGTTAGAACCACGACTCGTCCCCCAGGGACTGTAGAGTTTGGACTGAACAGTTTGGGGGGGTTGGTGTCACGAGTACCGACCCACCTCCTAGCTACCGAGGGTCTACTTGTGAACTGGACATAGAAGGTAGTAGACACCAATGTACCAAAGGAAGTCAGTCGTCTAGAATCCAATGTATTTTTCGGTCCATAACGGTTAAGTCGTGTGAGACGGGACGGGTACATACGTGTCCCGGAGTCGGCCGTCCACCTTACTGGACTGTGGGTCGGAGAACGTCATTCGACTGGTCCTAGTCACACTCCTTGTTTACTCCCTCCGGGTACCCTTCCCGTCAACGTTCCGTTGATTCGAGCGATCAAGACCTTAACATCAGGAACGAGGAACTACATCTCAATACACAGAAATCCGTTTGTGGAATCGAAAAGACACGGAACCAAGGGAATGGACCTGTTGTCTCTCTAAATGAGAATTCTCAACACCGAGACGTCAGTCTTCGGGTGTACGTCTAGGGTGGAGGTGGTAAAGAGACGACACACTGGAAATGTTCACAAGGTCGGAGAGACACGGAGAAGAAATAGACACTTTACCCTCATTATTGTTGTCGTGGACGGAGTGTCCCACCAATATTCCTGTTTTACCCAAACATGTATGTCACACGAACTTTCTTACGGACTGAGTTATTGACTAACGGGGTCCCAAAAAACAACTCAAAGAGGTATCGGTTGAGTCCCTGTTCCTACATTTACGTTTATCAGATAAGTCTTTTACTGGGGTCGTTCGTGGATGTTCCCTCACCCTTTGACTCCACCCCTGTGTCTTCTTTGGTTTTCTGGCACCTATTTACTGGTCCAAAGAAGCATTCTTTATCCCGAGTTAGGACGAACCCGGAGACCCTCAGACATCTTCTGGGTGGGAACAGTCGTAGGAAAGGGGGTTCTTGTTCTCCAACCAGATAGACGTCGTCTTTCTGTCCTTCGTGTTCTCTCGTCTCAGGGTTGTCACCGACGGTATGGTTCGAAAAGACTTTTTAAGTCCTCACAGGGGCCCTGGGGACGTGTGGTAAATATTACTGTTACTGTTTGGCTCGGGTCCACCTTCTCTCCCAAGACCCGGGAATCAAGTGGACTACGGAGGTGACCAATCCCCGGAGGAATGGACTAGACTTTCTACAGACATTTTGTAACGGACGAGAATGTGGGGGACCGTCCCTAGACTCTAGTGAGAGACTTCATTCAAATTCGTCTTGATCCTATCCTAGGTTGACCGTAAACTCTCACCCGAGACGTCCTACCCTTGAGTCCTTCGTCCCTCTTATCTTCCCGGGGACCCCATCCCGCTCCACCATACGTCAGAAGATGTGTCGGGACCCCACCTAATTCCGGAGGTCCGACCCAATCCCTTAAATTCCTTGACTCTTAACCCCCAACCTTCTCGACCCGTTTCTTCCCTGACTCGACAAAGACGTCACCCCTCGACCGGACCCCTTTTCGGAACGACATGCCGGAAGTCAGGTCGTCGTTCCCCTGGTCCCTACGACTCGGACACCCACCTCGGAGACTCTCACCGGTTCTTCCGTCCCTGACTGTGTCCTAAAGTCACGTTCCCACGTTGATAAAGACTGTTGAACCTTCTTATGACCACTTCGGTACGGTACTAGGATGGGAATACCCTCCATTAAAGTTGTTCGAGTGGAGTGACCCTCCGTGAAACTTTCGACACACCGTGGTCGATTCCTCACTCTCCAAAATTCCCTAGGAGTCAGGAGAAAAACTAGTAGGTCCTTGGAACGTCCCAAAATTAGGAGGAATGGAGGAGAGGTAGTCGGCAGTTCTGTGGGCCCCGGGCTAGACTGTGAGAGTGAGGACGAGGTCACAGTACAGGTGTCACTGAGTCGTCCACGCCCGACACGGGTCGTGACTTGGCGAACCTACAGACGGACCGGAGACTCGTCCGTCTCCGGATGAGACCTGTTGAAGGGTCCGGACAGTATTGAGGAATCCAATTTATGATTACCAAGGATTTTCTTCAGCGACCCTGTCGTCCCGTCCCACAGACCTACGGGCTTCCCTAGGGGTCCGTTAAGGTTTTTATGTGACCTTTTCTCGACCTTCCGTACACCAACCCGTTAAAGGTTCTACAAGAAGGATTCTTTCCATTCACGACACTCATTGAGTTTCAGGGGTGGACCCAGAGTGTGTCTCCTCCCTTCCTCCGTCGGAGTGTGCGACCCCTCCCCTGTTGATACAACCGACTTTCGTTCGAGTCTCTACTAGGTTGAAGACAAAGATCTTACCTCTCCTACGCGTCGTACCGACTCGTGGGCCCCCACGGTGTCCTGTTTGTTTCCACCATGCAGAGAGTGACCAGGGAATTGGATACACCTTTCGACTTTTACAACGTTTCTCTCTCGACGTCTAAAATACGAACTCGTGTCTTACCCTCTTCTCTTTCGTTCCTAATGTGAAAACCCCCCCCCCCTCGTCGTGTTGAGTCGTACTCCCTAGAATCAAAGGGGAAGTCCCTACTCCCGACCTTGAGCACGGGGGACGTCACCTTTGAGACTCAGAATTGGTGACCTGGGTCCCTTCAGTTCATTAATGTAAATTGTGTGTTAAGTCCTGAATTCTTTAAAGGGTGAAGGTCCTAGGCGGTCGATGGTGAGTGAGACCGCCAGTCCTCATGGGGCTGTCCTGGTTTGATCACGTTTTCGTAGGTGGAAACATGTTTACTCTTTTAGCTCTTGGGGACAGGTTAACGTGTCCTGACTCAATCGCCATTTCAAAGGTAGGTCGGAACGGAAGTCTAAGGGATTTACAAAAGGGTTAGGAGAACAGAAGGTTTTTACCCAGGGAGAGAAGGAAAAAGGCGGACGTGTAAGAGAAAGGGTCCTCTGGCCCAAGAACCCTTTTCGTTGACGCCGAGAATTAGACCCTGAGCAGATAGTGTTCATTTACGCGGTTACGCGAAACGCGTACGCGGATCACTCGGGTCCGGGGTGGGGTGGGGCCTGAGGTGGGTGAGGAGAAGCGGGTAGTGGTTGTACCGGAGACGCCGTTATCGGAGAGAACGGTCCGTGTCTGCACCGCTGAAGACTGCAGTATCCTGCCGCGGCCATCAGGGCCTCCGACGTGCACCCGAGCCTCAACCAGGACCTCGGTACCTATGCGGCGACTCTGCGTCGGCCGCCGAACTTCCGGATTTCGGACTTAGAGGCCTCTTGGGGTGGTGTCAAAACGCCCACTCTGCCCGGGAACACCTCAAGCTCAGCTTGGGTCTTCTTTGCCTCCTCGGATCCAGAGGTGGCCCGGACCCTAGAGGGTCAGCAGTCGGCCTCCGTTCGGGTCCTAGTGGATCAGACGCCTTCCCCGGTCGGAACCCCAGGGGAGCTTTCGTCGGTCTCGACCTGAGTCCCAGGGGGGTTCCAGTCGCTCTAGGTCTGGACTTAAAAGGGGTTTCAGTCGGCCTTAGCTCAGGACTTAGGGTGGATGAAGTCTGTTTCGGTTCACTCCTCAGTAGTTTCAAGAGGGTCTTGGTTCCTCTTCGCCTGAGCCTCAACGGGTTCTCATTCCTCCTCGGCTGGGGCCCCACGGGAGCTGTAGTCAACGTCGTCCTGAGTCCAAGTGATCTCGGAAAGGGGCCAGTCTTTCGTGGCCCAGGGCTCGGGAGCTTCGGTGATGGCCTCGACTGTGGCGCCAGCGGGCCGAGGGGTGCCCTAGTCGTACTCGGCTCGTTCGGTGGACGTCGACCCCTCGGCCGCTCTCTTCCGGGGCGCGGTTTCTTTGCTCTTCCAAGAAGCCGGGTCCGGGGTCGCAGGTTCTTCGGCTTCCTCCTCCAAGGACATTAGGGCTTCCCCTTCGGGTTCAGACCCGCCCACACCTTCCTGGCGAGTTTCTTCTCCACTTCACCCCCTGTTGTCCCGTCGGAACCCCAAAACACACCACGACCCCGGACCCACGTCAGACCTCTATCCGGTACCCAATTTGTCTCGAGTGTAGTCACCCTTCAGTGTGTTTGTACAGTAATATTGGGCTTACACCATTTTACGTGACTCTAGAGTCCGTCCCCACAGGAGTTTCCTGGGGACCTATCGTGAGAGGACAGACACAAGTAAGTTGTGTTAAAATAGAAACAGAGGCGGAAGAGATTATTACCCCGTCTTCGTTCATATGGTCGTTCCCTCCAGAAGTACCTGGTTGTAGGTAATGTCAATAAACGGAAAAATTATTTCCACAATTATTCGTGGATCATATTTCCTACGATGATTCGTAAGATCATGGATAACAAGTCCCCTTCCCGGAAAGTTTGTCCCTGGTCGTACGTAGAACCGTAAATTAGATGGGTAGTCCAGAGACTTTTGTCGTCCGTAATCCTAATAGGAGTAAAATGTACACTCCTGGAGAACCGAGTCCCTTCGATTTACTCACCATCTCCGTCCTGGACTTGTGTCTAGACTGAGGCTTCAGACGTACTTTCGGAAAATGGATACGAGACATCTAGGTGGAACGTGACCTAACGTTGGAAGAAAAAAAAAAAAATTAAAAATAACCTCATATCAACTAATTGTTACAACACAATCAGAGTCCACATGTCGTTTCACTAAGTCAATATGTATATGGACATAGGTAAGAAAAAGTTTAAGAAAGGGGTAAATCCAACACTGAATCATAACTCGTCTCAAGGGACACGATATGTCATCCAGGAACCCTAATAGGTAAAATTTATGTCGTCACACATGTACAGTTAGGGTTTGGGGGATTGAATAGGGAAGATTTCCCATACGTACTCCAGTACAGAAAGACATGACGTCCGTCACGCATGAGTCAATTTACGAACAACTCACTTTCTTGTTTCTCCGAGTCGACTAATTCCTTCACAAATCCGACGGTCATTCCTCTCCAGGACCCTTTAGGGTACCTGTCTCCTCGGACCGTCCGACGTCAGGTACCTCAGTGTTTTCTCAGTCTGTTCTGAATCGTTGATTTGTTGTTATTTTGGTGGACCGTCCGTCCTTGAACACTGTCACTCCCTGGTGCCCCTTCCGTCACTAAAATTCCTTCTTCGTCTTTACATGATTCTTAACTGACATATAGTACGAAACACACGATCCGGAAAACGTCTACAGTATAACGACTTAGGGGACTTCGGGTTCCGTCACCCTTAATAAGGGGAGGGGGTAATTTACCTCTTCTTAGATTTTGTCCCTCATTAAAGGGTGTTCAGTGGTTAGTCTCTGAAACCTGACAACCTGAACCTCTTCACCCACCACCGTGACGGGAAGGTGTAGCTACGGTCGTCCAGGGTCTCCTAGGACTCCGGTGACTACCGGTCCGTCCTGGTCTACTTCTCCCTTCTCCCACTACTCGTTCAACTCACACCCTCGGACCATGGACCCTCCACCTCCCTCCTCTACTCGAGCGACTCGTTCTCCCCTGACGGACGTGGGTGCTTGTCCGAGTCGTCTCCTATGGTTCTTCACTCTCTTTGTCCCATAAAACAGGGTCGAGTGCCGTACTTTGGGAAGGACTGAAGGACAACAAACGGACCTCTGCACGAGGCCTGACGAGGGAGAGGAGGTGGTAGTGACTCGTAGAGAGTGCGACTGGAGCGGAGGCACACGGGGACACCCACTACGAAGGAGGGTCGAGTCCTGGAAACGTGTATGACAAGACGATAACTTTCCGGCCGGGGGACCGGTTAGGGACGAGTAGAGAGTCCCGAGTCGAATTTGTAGCGAGGGACCCTTCTCGGGAGAAAAAGGTTGGGTTGTTCCCAGTTCAGGAGTTCGACACACAACAGTGACATGGAATATGAAGAGAAAACAATTGTGGGGGTGAACGTGTTTACGAACAAATCAACACACTAAGAACACCCGACGGTCGAAGGGGAGATCTGGTCTCCGAAGTCCTTTCCCCCCTAAATGGAAATTACCGACCTAAGGGGGTCTCGGGGCGTGTACGACCCGTACTCAACTTGTTCATCTACTTACTTTTGTTTTCCGTCAAGTAAGTAAATTGGTTAAAAGTAACGTAGTTCGATCCCAGACCCCCATTCGCACCGACATTTGTTTTGTAAGACCAACACTCTTTGCCCATTGGTTGGGTATTATATAGTCATTTTCTCGTCTCTCACACCCGGCAACAGTGTCACTAGCCTCTATTGAAGTGACGGGGCCCCTACACTCGTCTCCGAACTTACTTGTATAACCTTTTCTCATAGGTCCGTTCCCCTTGTCCTTCAGGTCTCCGTTCGAACACGAGGGGACAAACTCTTTGTCAGGTCTCCGAAGTAGTCACCCGTAACCCCCGTGGCATCCTCCTCTCACCAGTCTCCCCAGTGGCCCGGTCCAGTGCGCCCAGGAACATCCCTGGGTTCACGTGTTGCCTCGGTACCCCTCATAACTCGTTTTCTCACTAAGTCAGACTGGAGACCCTCCTGGCCACACCGGACATCTCCTGTCTGACAAGGCTCCCGACCCCGCTCTCGTCCCTCTGGTCATTCCTTCGACGACACCATCTTAATTTCGTGGAAGTCTTCGACGTGGTCCGGACACCTATTCCCGGTCTTCCGTCACCTTACCCACAAACCTTAGAAATTCCTTCGTCGAGACCGCCAACCACTCACTCGAGATTCTAGTCTTCCACCCCCCACCCCACGCCTCCGGTCGTGGACGATGTCGACACCCCCCTACCTCACCCCCCCAAACTCCCTCCGTCGGTTCCGACCCTTCCGGGTGGAGGGCATAGGTCCGGGTTACGGGGGAAGACGGGTCAGAAGGGACTCACTCGGTCGAGGGTAGAGATTTCCCACCTAAGTCACCCGTGGATGACACACGTTTCGTGACCCGATTCACGAAGAGCCCGACTCTCGGTGATTGGGAGGGTGGTGGGAAACGTTACCGTTACCGGGAGTAGAGGTCCATTGTGTCTGAGTCTCCGAGGGACCGACTGACAGTGTGTCCATCATTCACCACCTAGGTGTGGACGGAAGGAAGTTAGAAGTCCATTTTCGTCACGAGACTCTGACGTGACGGAGTCACAGAATAGGTAGTCAGTGGATACCGACAAATTTAAATTTATCGAATGTTAAGTTCAAGTTTTAAGTCAAAGGACCAGTAGTCGGTGGAAAGTTTACGAGTCGTCGGTCACACTGAGCTGCGAGGGACTGACCGGTCACATCTATTTCCCGCAGAGGTGGCGACGGGGTCCCCCCTAAGTCGTGTTCAGGACGGACTCCGAGGCACACAGGTCGAGGGGAGACAGAACAGGGAAAGCCCCGGAGCACGGGGTCAGACTCTACGGGCCTACATTCCCGTCCCTCCCCCAGGTACGTCGTCCGGGAACCCCTCCCGCTGTCCCTCGTCAGCCCCCACCCGACCCCACCCCGTCCGTCTTGACCCCTCCCCCCTTCGTCCGACTCCTACCTGTCCGGACCCCAGTCCCAGGTCCGACATACACGGTCTAAGGATCCCTCGTCCGTCCCCCTCTCTGCTTGACCTTCTCGTCATAACTCGGAAGGGGCCCCCCACCCTCACCCCGGAGACGTGCCACGGGTGACGTCGGAAGTCTCGGGACGAATGACACTGGTACACCCGACACTATGTCACCTACACCTATTTGTCCTCGAGACCTTTCAGTTCTTTAATAACTCCCTCCACCTTTCCGGTGATGCTTTCCTAGACAACTCTTCCTTTCTTCCGGGCACCCTGTGGGCGTGGGTTCCAAAGTTTAGCAAGTCCTTTTTTCCTTTCCCTCCCCGCACCAACGTCTTTGGGGGTCCGGGTGTAGTGGTCCGTTCCGTCGGGAGTCGTAAACGGACCCGAACAAGGAGTAAGGAAGAACGAGGAGTTTCACAAAAAGGAAAAAGGACCTTCTAAAATGTCACATAGGATGTATCCAGTAGGTTGGGGATCTAGGACCACCACAAGAATGTCTCCACTAGAGCGAGGAGGACACTGGAACAGTGACAGTGAGATCTTACAGGTCTGAAGGGACTACAACGGATCGAGGGTGAGACACAAGTGTAACCGGGGCGACCCTTCTCTCTGAGACTTAGTGACGTCCCCTGGCACTGGTAAGTGTACAAGACTCTACTTTGCCCGTGGGGTCATCCCTCACTTGGGACGAGGTCTCCGCAGGTGTGGGTCCGGGAGACGTGAACCCGTCTCGTCACCTCGAACCATCGTCTCCGGCAAACCGGACCTGGAAACTAGTGTCTGACGAGGAGTCCTCGTCCTACTGGGTCTCGTTAATGAATCGGAGAGACTCGGAACCAGTCGTGGAGACATTTCACCTCTCTTACTCTCATGGGCGGAGTCCGTGTATTGGTCCCGAAGTCTTTACCGGAACCCACACTAACCCTCGGGAAAGGACGGGGTCCGGACCTGTCAGTTGACGGACCCTTCGACCGTCCACCCCTCCACTAAGACTGACGCAAGACCCCTTCTTCCGGGTCTCGGCTCTCCTCCCTCCTTTCGTCCGTAGCGTGACCGAGGAACTTGTGGGCGAGGGGCGTAGGTCCAAAAGGGTCTACCAAGTCCTGTTCGGGGACGCGTGTAGGACCGTCGCCTTCTACTTCCTGGCCGTCCTCTCCTTCGACCGGTTCCTGAAGCGGGCCGTGGACCTCCTCCTCTTCCTCGCCGCGGCCGTCCACTCCCCACCCGGCCCGCCCCCCGACTCGCCCACAACCGGCATTGTCCCCGTTAACCCCTCTCCTCGACAGGAGATTGGGTCTCTGGAACCCTTCTGTCCCTCGACCCGGTCTTCGTCTTCACGTCAGGTCCTGGAGTCCCATCCCTTCGGGTCACCTTGTAGTGTAAATCGGTCCTCCGAATACACTCGGGGTCTCTACCCTCCTCCGGCTCCTACTTCTGGGGACCAAGGAGTGACCACTAGTCTCGTAAGTCACTCTACCCGAGTCCCCACGGACGGGACCTGGACGAGACTACCCTTCTCGACTGCTTAGTCCCCGAAATAGGACCCACAACAACGGTCACAGGAGATTCTGTGTCGAGGGTATGTCGTCTCTCCCGACGGACGTCTTAGGAGGTCAGGAGGGACTGTGAGTTGGGTTCCGGTGTTTACAGGGAAGCTCCAAGTACGGGTTGGAGAAATCAGAGGTCCTTCGTGGTCGTCCGTCGTAGGTCTCTCTCCCTCCACGACCACAACCAAGTGGTCCTCGTCTCTCTAGTCACCCTGGAATGAGTGGACCCCCAGGGTCCCCGGGGGTTTCTCAGTCTGTGGAGTGGGGGTCGAACACCAGGGACGGGTGGGAGTTCCCTTCTCCACCCGGTCAGTGAGTCAGTAGACAGGGGGCAGAACTCAGTGGGGTCGAGTCGAGGACACCGTCTCTGGAACGTCTACCACACCGACGGCGGCACAAGACCCCGGAATAGAGTGAAGGACACGTCGGGACCGAGGGAGAACCCGTTCTGTCTTGGAAGAACAGTGGTAGGAGAAGTCCCCACGGGGACGGGTCGGGGGTCGGGTCTGGAAGGGGTCCGAGACCCCTCGAGTTCACAGTGAAGAGGAAAGAGGGGTGCCCGGGTCCGATGGGGAAGATGGAACTCAACGGTTTCGGATTTCTCCGGGGACTGATGTGTGTCGGAGCTCC
The DNA here is from genome assembly GCA_006410555.1 of Capra ibex. Classification (NCBI taxonomy): domain Eukaryota; kingdom Metazoa; phylum Chordata; class Mammalia; order Artiodactyla; family Bovidae; genus Capra; species Capra ibex. The sequence continues at coordinate 24,339,197 of SJYO01038983.1, forward strand.
GACGGTAGGGACAGGGCCCGGTGGTCCCTGTCATCAGTCGCATCGGTAAGGCCTCCTTCTAAGGTGGATCTAAGTGGCAGACTCACAGGGGGCACCCGGCCATGTCTAGGTCCGGGACACTTACATAAGCAAGTAAATCAGGCGTTTCGTTAGAGTACATTAGTGTAGAAGTGAAATTTCTATCCGCCATCTCCGGGTCTCGAATTTTGTGAACCGGTTTCAGTGGGTAAATCCTTCATCGTCGCAGTCCTAAGTCTGACTGGGTCTAGCGAGACTCCAGAGAAGAGACATCGGAAGTGGGAAGGATCGGGACGTGACCCCTCTGGGAACCCTTCGGTCGGAGTGGGAACGGGAACGTAAGACCCCCGAGCACCTGAAATTCCTCCCCCTGTGACTCTACTACCTTTACTGCCCTTCCTTGTCACTAGGAAAGAGGGGCCCGCCGTCAACTACTCCCCGTACCACGTTTCCGGGTGACAGGTGCACTCGGACTCAAAGGTCCACCCCATGATGGGTACAGAATGCGGACTAGCCCACGGGTGGAAGAGTCCGTCTCAGTCCTTGAAGGACGATGTCGTCCGGAGACCCACCACCAGGGTGTCCGTGTCCCTATCAAAGGAGCGACCGAGAGGTGGGGGTGTCGTGGTCCTCGTTGGCCCTCGACCCTATTCACCGGGAAACCGGGAGGAGGGACCCTTAAGAGAGTCGAGAGTGACGGACCCTGTGGCCCCGGCGGAGTCGTGGGTCTGGGTATGTATAAAGGAAGGGGAAACACAGGTCCTCTTCTTCCTCGCGGCACGACTCTTGGACTCTGCGGCGGATCTCTTGCTCGCCTTCCGCCTCTAGCAGGTTCACCACTCACAGTGGGACAGACCCCCTATCCGACCTACAGCCCGAGGTCTGTGGGACCGCGGCGAAGGAGTACCGGGGGGCGAATACGGTGTTAGGGTCCGGGGGCGCCACTGGAGGGAAAGGAACCCCTTACTCCACCTTTCGGACCGGTGTGACTACGGGAGGGGAGTTGGTAGGGGTCTAGGCTTTGGGGCGGTTCGAGTTCGCCCGCTTCTTCTTCGTCGACGCTAGGTAGCTCTTCGCCCTGTGCGACCGGGTCGACGTCTTCGTCGGTGGTGTCGCCGGCCGGTGGTTCCAGACTCGAGTCGTGCCGGCTCCAGAAACCACCGGTTGGTGGCACAGTGTGTGCCGTCGGGGGCCCGGTGACCGGTGTACGGAGACAACTGGGTCGAGAGACCGAGACACCGGGGGTTTGTCCCCGAGGTGGGCTCGGCCCCGAGACTCGGAAGTTCCCGGTAGCCCGTTCAGAGACACCTGGCCTGTCTCGGACCTTGGAAGTAGGATCTTGTCTCTGACCTTCTGTCTTTTCCCAGTCGGGAGAGGTGGGGTTGAAGGCTGGTGACGGGAGAAGAAAGGTTCACGGAAGTTTGACTCTTCTCATTAAAGATGAAGCAGTCCCTCGACTTCTGACCTCCCACTGAAGGGTTTTACACACCCGAGACAGAGTCCCAGAACCCAGGTTGGGTCCGGTCCTCTGGCCTTCAGTCCTTAGATCGAGGAGGGACTTGGAAAGGTTTCCAACAAAACCTAGGGAGACGTCGGGTGACTGGGACAGTGGGTCGTCTGATTTAGCTTGAGATGGTGTGAAACGTTGTGAATTTCAATTTTACCTCACCCCTTCCACAAAAAGTCCCCCCCGTCACAGAGAGATAGAGGGGGAAAGGACAGGGTCTGAGACGTCTTCGGGGGTCTTTAGACTAATTAACTACGGTAGGTCAGAGGTCGTTTTTTAGAAATAACTTGCGGACGACCCATGGTCGTGTTAAGATCCACCGTCCCTTATATCTGTTTTCAGGGACAGGAGTTCCTCGAAAGTAAGACTACCTATTTTGTATTATTTGTTGATTTCACATAGCACACAGTCTACCGCGGTTCACGACTCACTTCGTTCCCTCGTCCCGACTCCCTTGTACCCACTCCGTAGTCCTACCCTACAGACAAGTCAGTCGACAGGTAGTTGACAAGCAAACGGATCATACCCTTATTTACTTATTTGTGACCCTCGGGACTTGGTACAGGGTCTTTAAAGACTGGGCCGAGAAGGTACCCATAAGGTAGTTGGTCTGCACATGACGTGGTTTACGTGGTCCGGACCCTACGACTCGGTTTGTCTGTCCTATCACCTCCACGACGCCATTCAATAGGGAGCGTGGACGGCTCACTCCCAGTCTCGACGTCGGGGACACTCCAGTCCTCCTCTCCCTGCGTGTCTAGACCCCCAATGGTCGTAAGGGGTCTCCCGTAGGGTGCCTTGACTTCCGGCCGTGTAGTCCACTCGAGTCTTTTTCCCGACACCAGAACCTCCAACGGTCCGTGTAAGTTTGTGATATCTGGAGTCATGTCTATGAGTGACATGAAATTGATCCGGTCTAAAGGGTTTGTAAACTGGTATCGTGGGGAACGAAACGGTAAAACCCGTCACGACCCCGTCTGTCTACCTCCGAGGGTACGTCGAATGATAGAATTCCTGGAACCCAAACCCCACCCCCCATCCCCCGGAGAAAGTGTATGATTATCATTAGCTTGTCCATTTACGGTCACCAATCATACGTCTAGGAGATACAACCCGTCCTATAAATTGACAGGAGGTGACGTCAAACATGTACCATAGTTATTTTTCACCCCGATTATCTTGAACTGGGAGAAGGGGTCTGACTCTATTTCGGATATATCCAGTCATTCACTGTGGATTTGCTGGTGTCACTTTTCCAATCGGGCTTGTCGCGAACGGTTTGGAAAGGAGAGTGAAAGACGAGGTTTTGATGTACTGACCAAATTACATTTTGAGCTGGAGTGGGTAGTGGACGATTTTATCGAGGTCCCTCTACGCAGGACACATAGGTGATGGGATCGAACTCTGCAGAATCCCAAAATCGGAGCGTAATGAGAACCCTTGAACCTTTGTTCCTTAAAGTCAGGGCGCCGTGGGAACCGGCCCGGTCGAGTTAGCCTGTCTTAGGGACCTATTGAGGGCGCGTTATTACAAACTCTTCGTGACGAAATTGAGTGAAGAAAAGACTTTTCTTAAGTGACTCAGTGTGCCCCCCGAAATTGTACGTCTATCTAAGGAATCGGAGGGAATCTGATTCTCGGTCCTATAGATGTAAACCTGTAGGACCGGGACCCCTTCGATGATGCGCGCTAGCAAGGGTCGGGGACGGAGGGGCCCCTCTTACCTTACCAAGACTCGGCCCGCTAAGCCAAGGCGCGGAGGATGGGGCTCCACCACGAGTCGCGGGCCAAGTCCCCCGGGGCGAGCAGGACTCTGTCCCACGCGAGAGAGACGCCCCCTCGGCGCGCCAGCGGGGCGTCGGTCAGCTCGTCCGCGCGCCCGGTCTCACGTCCGTCCTCCACCGGAGACGATAGCCTCTACCTCCTTCGGCTCCGCAACCACCTCCTCCGCGCCGCCGCGGCCGCTAATGACGGGGGCCGGCAGTCCAGCGACAGCAGGTGGTCGTGCGAGAGGTCGTGCGAGGCGTCGCTCGCGGCGTCGAACGCGTCGTGCAGCCCCGTCCACTTGTGCATCTCGTCGCCCAACTAGTGCGACAACTACTTCCGGTCCGACCACTGCTTCCCGTCGGGCGCGGTGTGCTCGCCGGCGTCGCTGCCCAAGCGCACGCGGGCGCGGAGGTAGTGCGACTTGTGCACCATCCCCGGGGTCGTCTCGCGTTTCCGGCGGTGGTGCCGGCGGTGGTTCGCGTGCTTCGCCGACCTGGCGGCCGCCGGCGCCACCGCGTTGACGCGCGAGTGTCGGTTCACCGAGCTCCGCTACTACCGGTCGCCGTGCCGCTTCCGGTCGTCCTTGAACGACTGCCGGTCCCGGCAGACCGCGCTCAGCGTGCACCGCAACGCCAGGCCGGGTCCCGAGTCTTCGTCGTGCAACATCATCGTGTACTACGCGGGCAGGTCGGCGCCCTACCACAGGGCCTTGTGCTTCATCCCGTGCCACAACTAATGCCGGTCCTGGGTCTCGCGGTCCGTCTGGAACACCCGGCGTCGGTGGCACGCCACCAAGACGCGGGTGTGCCCGGCATGGTGGACGTCCGTCGCCAGGTCCGACTACCGCGACTCGTCCTTCGGTGACCGTTTGTACAACTCCTTCTTCTACCTCCTCACATCGAACGTCTTCCACCACGGGTCGAAGGTCCTCACCGGGTGTCGGTCCTTCATCCACTTCTTCCCGTCCCTCCGCCAACGGTCGTCCAGCCTGTCCCGGTCCACGTCGTGGGTCCACCACTGCTGCCAGACAGCGTACGCCGTGGGGTGGTGCTTCTCTTACTCAGGCAAGAGGTGGTCCGGGTCGTCGCTCCGGTCGGGCACGTCGTCGTGGCTGCGTACCAGGTACATCGCCTACGACCTTAACGACACCGAAACCTCCACCGAGTAGACGAGGTCCTCCCCTGTCTCGCCGAAGCAGCACTGTAACCGGTTGTACTACCCGAGACGCCGTCTCTCCTTCTCCGCGACACCCCCCCTCCCCCTGTCAAGACCCGTTGCCCCCTGGGACCGGTCCTATCCCCTGACACAGATCCAATATCCCAACAACCCTCTTAATTTACTTAATTATTTATATGTTCGTAAAGTCCCCGACGGGACCACCGAGTCACCATTTCTTGGGTGGATGGTAACCCTCTGTACCAAGTTAGGGACCCCACCCTTCTAAGGGACCTCTTCCTTTACCGTTGGGTGAAGTCATAAGAACGGACCCTTTAGGGTACGTGTCTCCTCGGACCAACCAGATACCCCAACGTTTTCTCAACCTGTGCTGAATCGCTGATTTGATGTCGTTGGTAATATCCGTAAAGTTTGTTCTCATTCGTGTTTCATTCGTGATATAGTTACCGTACTAATTCATCTATCGGATTCTAGTTAACCTCTTTATGCATGGTTCCAGTCCGGTCCGCCCTGAGGGAAAAGGGTTAGGGATCTCGTGACCCCGCACTCAATCCGAGGGGATTTCCCGTCCTCCTAAGTCGACCCGACCCCCTGCCCTTCCCTTCCTCAGACACGGAAATTCCCCACGGAAGGGAGGTGGGTGGGGGTCGTGGGGGGTCTGGAACGGAGGGACGGCTAGAAGGTCGTCGGGAAGTGAGGATGTCACCACCGACCAACCCACACACCGACGTTTGTCACCTTCGNNNNGCGGAACTATCAACTTCTCCTTTATTCTATTCTCGTCCCTCTCTCGACCCGTCCTCCTTGATGGTCTAAACCCGAGACCTCCGGGTCATCCCGGTTTTCTAGAGAGGAGACGGGTCCCCGCCGGTGTCCGTGAGACGGTCAAGGTCCTTTGGGTCGGACTAAGTAAGTAAATAAGTGAGTGAGTGTGTGAGTAAGTTGTCGAGAAATAACTAGTTGATGAATCCATTCACGACCTCTTCGGTCGGAGACCGGTCTACACGTCTGTAGGGGCTTCACGTCTGGGTGTCGGAGTAGTTCTTAGGTCCTGGTGGGTTTCACCTCGGTCACCTCTAGTCACTCCCGTCTCTCCAACCCCACCCTCCGATGGACGTCCTTCAGTCGTCCCATTGTCCCCCGCCCTTGAACCTAGCAGGACCCGGGGGTGTTGTACGATCCTCGGTACCATCCAGGAAATACATCCACAAGAGGACGAGTGCCGAGATCTTCTTTCCCCGACCATGAAGAGAGGTGGGGTAAAACGTCTACTCCTTTGACTCTGAGTTCACAAAGGTAGTGAACGGGTTTTAAAGGACTTATTGTGTTCGTCCACCTTTTTGTTCTCAAATCGTGAGTTAGACAAGAGAAAGGAGACGGAGACTCGAGATTCGTACTCCACTACCTCCCTTTCTTCCTTTTCGTTCCGTCCCAGTCCCCCTCACCAGAAGTGATAGGTAGAAAGGTGTCCTCTGTGAAAACCGGTCCTACTCTTTTAGGTGTGGGAAGAAACCCCTGGTGCCAGGAAGTATCCTACTCCCGGGTCCTATAGTTTGATCTTAAAGGAACTGTCCACTCCGTGAACCTCGACCCCTGGATGTCCATACCTTCTCCCCTCGACAACAGGGGCACACGAGGGATCTTGCGATCTTAAAGGGTTCAAGATCTCAGACGTCTCGTTAATGTAAGTGACTGGGACACTCTGGGGTAAAAAGTCTTCTCCTTTGTCTCCAAGTCTCCTCGCGTTCTAGAATGGGTCACAGGGAGTCGACGACCCCTTCCCCCCGACGTCCTTGAGGTGAGAGTCGTTTGTGTGTGTACGGTCGGGGAGGGACACGACTTTGCAAGGGAAATTGGGGTAGATTCAGGGGGCTCCTACGACGCTTTCGTACAGGACGACACGGGACCCCAGACTCGGTCTTACCTGGAAGACCGACTGTTCTCAGACCGGGGGTCGGAGGGTCCTAAGAGTCCTTCGGGTCGTCGTTCCCAGGACAAAACTGTCTCCCGACCCCCGTCTCTTGTGATCCAAAAACCACAGTCTCTGGACCGAAATTTAGGGTCGAGGAACTGAAGGACCGACCCACTTAAACCCCAGGTAATGGCATCCTGGGTGAGAACCTTGGGAAGGTGGGTCTACTGAGGACTCAGAACTTTTTCTCGAAATTACCAGATAGTGACACTGACGACAGATCATTAATGGATTCCTTGACACCGGGAAAGGAGGAGTCTCGTCATTCAGGGGAGGTCAGAAGCCATTTGGGATGAGAGATGGTAGGATCGACCATTGTTAGGAGAGGGGACTATTTTGATACGGGAGAGAGGACCCAGGTCTCTTCCGTGACTTCGACGGGTCGGGGTCCCGGTGGCAGAAGAATGGACCGTATCTCTCGTGTGTCCTAAGGTCGGGGTCACCGTCAGTCGAGGAGCTCCGTCTGTCCTCCGTCGCCCGTCCGTCTCTCTCCCCTCCCTCCGACTCCCTCCTTTATCTACAATCGGGGTCTCAGTCACGCACATATAAATCCCCTCCCCACGCCCCCCTCCGCCCCTGTCGATCTCTCACTCGATAATGTGACCACAAGTTCATTGTAGGTAGAGGTGACTACCCCTGACCTACATTGACGGTCGTCGGGTCGAGTAGGACAGAGAGAAATGTTTCCGCTAAAACGTTTTCGGGTCCCAGTTCACATTCACGTGTACCTTTTTTATCCACATCCCGTCTTTCACACTCGGGTACAAGTAAAACTCTCACCGTCCACAAATCCTCTTCACGAACTCCTCTTCCCACAGGACAGGTAGACAGGATAGGACCTGACGGGAGGGACCACCCCAGGGGACTGGGGTAGTGGGAGTCCTATCTTTGAGTACACCGAGGACGGTACACGCGTCCGTCGTGTCCCCGGTCCCCATCCCCACCAGACACGTTACCGGGACTCCCGAGATACCGGTCCTTCCGTCCCACCCCGACACCATTCTCGTGCCCAGACCGACAGGTCCGACGGGTGTCAGGATCGGTCCTCCATTCGGTGAAGGGGAAGGACGGGGACGAACCGGTAGACACTGGTTCTCGCTGTCACAGTGGAGGTTCCGACTGGTCCACGGGAGTAAGTGTTGTCTGGGTCGTGTGTCATCCACGAGTATTTTTAGTCCAAAGAAGGGAGACCCTCTTTTTACCCATATCTGACAACCCGTTCCCGTTATGTCGAAAATAAAGTTTACCTGACCCTTAAGGGATGACCAGGTCAAGAGTGACGGTTCCCGGGTCTAAATTAGGGACCAGTCCTTTGATTTTTGGGGTGTTCGGTACGCCCCCTCCGGTTTTATTATTATTTTTCCAGACCCGAGCCTGGGATACCTACTTTACTAACTAGAGGAAAACGATTGGTTCGAAGGACTCCAGTCCTGAGAAGGAGGTTGGAGTCGTAGATCGTGGGTCCTTTATGGGTTTTGTGTAATTCTTGAGCCTTTGGGTGGGGGGTGATGTCCTAACTGAGATTTTGTGAAGGTAAAAACCATGTCCGAATTACATCCCGGACCGTGAACTATTTAAACGACCGTCTGACGTCAAGGACTCACTCCTTACACTACCCCTTCGAACGAGTGAGAGCAGGTTCTACCTCTAACCATTCTCGGAACTAATTTGTTTACTGATCGTGATCCCGTTACAGGGGAGAGGCGAATCACTGTCTCCTCGGGACAGGAGACTTGTGTTCACGGATGTCGGGAACCGCCCACGAAGGTAAGGTGAAACCCCTTTCATGGAAGTAGGAGTAGGGTGGTGGTGTGCTGGACGACTCGTGCCTGTAGGAGATTCCGGTGCGTCCGTCACCTCATGCCGGCCACTGGAACCCGTTCATTGCGGTGTCGTCATTTTGTCCTTAAAAAATTTTCTACGAGGAAGACGCGTCGAGGATGGGGTTTCACCACGTGTTTGACGAGAAACCCGAATCTTTCTTAAGGGGGAACCTCGAAGGGACCGCTATGTTACCAATCCTGACGTACGAACGCCACGTCCCCAGGACCCAAGCTAGGGACCAGTCCTTTGACTTTAGGATGTATGGTACGACACGTCGACGACTCAGCGAAGTCAGCACAGTCTGAGGCACGCTGGGGTATCTGCCGTCGGGTGGTCCGAGGGGACAGGGACCCTAAGAGGTCCGTTCTTGGGACCTCACCCAACGGTAAAGGAAAAGGTTACGTCCCTTCACTTTTCACTTTCACTTCAGCAAGTCAGCACAGGCTGAGAAGCTCTGGGGTACCTGACGGCGGATGGTCCGAGGAGACAGGTACCCTAAAAGGTCCGTTCTCATGACCTCACCCCACGGTAACGGAAGAGACGATGTACGGTACTCCGTGTGTGTGTTTTTTTAGGGGGGAAAGGAGGATTTCCGTGTAGAATCGAGGTCCCGTAGTTCGAACCCTGTCCCGGGACGGAAGGAGGACCGAGAGTCGGGAGGGAGTGGGGGAGCTGGTCGTGTATGGGAACACGTCACTTGTGGGACATGTTGGAGAGGACCGCCGGGACGGTTCCACGAAGAGTGGACTTTGGGAGCGAAGAGACTAGGAAGGGGGTAGAGAGGTCAACTTCGGAAAAGGTCTGGCCTTGGGGGTGATGAGACTGGGAGGGAGGGGATTGGGAGCAAAGGTTGGGGTGTCAGTGACACCACTGAGCAGAGGGTTGGTAGGCCCCTACCTGTAAAATACTTTTCAATGATTTTGTTTGTTCTGTCACGAGGTCTACTCGTCCCGGGACTCCGTAAAAGATTTGTTCCTCCGTCCCGATAAACAAGGACTCCCCGGTCGCCGATGCGAGGGTGCCACCTTTGGCCGGAGGGCGCACTCAGGGTGTCCGAGGTGTACCTCCAACGGACCCGTCCTACCTCAACCCCGTCCCTCGTACCCCTCTTGCACGGAGGAGAGGTCTAAAGTCCTCAGAGCTCTCGACCCAAAGTCGTGGTCCGTGACTGCTCCTCAGAGTGTTTGCCAACCCCGAGTCTCTCCCCAGAAGGACCGACTGTCGTCTCCTGTCCGTGAGGGCCCTCTTCTATGTTCGTCTTTTGGGACACCTCCGGAGGTGTCACAGTCCGGTGACGACGTCCGTCCCCCTGTGGGTCTGACCGTCTCCCCGGGAGCACCTCGGGTCTCAGGTCTCCGCTTACTGTACTGGTCCCGAAAGTCGACCACTTCTTAGGAGGACGTTACGTCCTCTAGGACCAAGTTAAGGATCCAACCCTTCTAGGGGACCTCTTCCCTCTCCGATGGGTGAGGTCATAAGAACCCGAAGGGAACACCGAGTCCATTTCTTAGGCTTACACCCTCTACACCCAAGCTAGGGACCCAACCCTTCTACGGGACCTCTTCCCTTTCCGATGGGTGAGGTTATAACACCGGACCTCTTAAGGTACCTGACATATCAGGTACCCTAGAGTTTCTCAGTCTGTGCTGACTCACTGAAAGTGAAGTGAACCGTCTATGTGGTCGGGTGGTGTACAAGTTACACGCAGTCTTGGAGGACCCCCCGAAGACTTCGGGTCTAACGACCCAGGAGGGTATCACAGCCTAGATCGTACAGACACCCCCGACGGACCCACAAAGGAAGTACAGTCCAAGGGGCCCTCTACGACTGTGACGACCGAGACGATCCCACCTCTCGAGTCCCAGGAACCTCGACCACGGGAGTCTCGGCCCTCGTCGTCCCAGGACCATCGTGACCCACAGGACAGGTGACTGTGGGGGGTGGGGTCCTGGATCTCTGTCTACGTCGGTGGAGGTCTGACGTCTGGGATCAGTGACTTCGTGTTGGAAGAGGTACCGAATGTTGGACTGCAGTCTCGGTCTATCTCGGTTTCAGTCCAGGCAGAGGTGTCCTTTGTGTACATGGCGGGACCTCCTCTGTTCGACCTCGGATTGTCTCGAGACGTCCCCGAGACGGTTGACACCTTTACCAGGTCTGAGGGTCGCGGTGGGAGTTCAGGAGAACCCTAGGTCACGTCGTGGGGGTAGGGACGGGGGAAGGGTCACAGGGGTCGATGGGGTAGGGGAGACGAGTGGAGACACGGAAACGTATACGACAAGGACGACGGACCTTATGGAAAGGGGGAAGGGGTGAATAGGACGTCCCGGGGAAAGACTCTGGTAGTCACAGAGAGCCGAGGGTTCTCCTACGAGAGCCGTAGTTCACATAAATTGCATGTCAGTTCCCTTACCCGGTTGACGGGGGGTCGGCACCCCGGGTCTTTGTGAAAGAGGGAGACCGGAACGGAATCCTTCGTCCAAAAGTACAAGGAAAGACTAGAGAAATTTCTTCATTAGTTTGTCCTTCACTCTACTTACTGTCCTTCGTTCACTCCGGATGGGATCTTGGGAGGTCGGGGGATATGAGTCTTCCGGTACCTCGACTGGTGTGTGTCGTCTCATCCTGGGGTGGACTGCGGAACACCCTCCGGACCCACCTCGAGGGATTACGGTAGTCGTATGTGTCACCTCCGAATCGAGGAGTGTACCAGTCATTCGGAGACCCACTGGACCGGGACGGACACGGAGGTGGAAGTAAAGACGAAGAGGGATTAGTGAAGGATTGTAGTCAGTCGTAAATCGTGGTGGAGCGGTGTGGGACACGTATAGTCTGATAATGACACGGGAGCGAATACGACAAACGATGGACAACATATTATGGTATAGGAGGGAACCGGAGAAACACTTGAGGATAAGTAGGAAGTTTTGGGACCAGTCTCCAATGGAGGAGACCCTTCGGAACCGACTCGGAGAGTCTGGGATGGAGGATGTAGGAACGGAGTGAAGTATATGACATCGAAACGGGAGGTATACATTGAAAGTGTTCGGACGAGGGATACGAGTAGTGGAAGTACTCGTTGACTTCTTGGTCTCTACCAAACATAAAATAGAGTAGTGCTTTCGGTTCGTCCCCTGGACTGTCCACCCTCCCCAGAGTTACTTACACACGTTTTTTTACTTAGAGATCATAACCTCTAATCTGGACTTTTTATGGGGGTCGAGGAGTACCGCTGGGCAGACCTGGGTCAATGAGTATCCATGTTGGAACCCCTGATCAGTGAAGGACAATAATAACAACGCCTCTTCTTCGGTTAAGACTGAGGTACAACCTTGACAAAGAAACTGAACGAAAATCAACGAAAACAATAATACTAGTATGTCTTACCGGACGGAGTCTCGTAGGACGGGGAGACGGACTGACAGAGTCACGTAAACAAGTCTTGGGACAGGTAGACGTCTGACGTCTTTCTTTCTTTACTTGTGTAGGAGACGGACTCCGAACGGTAAAATCTTCTATAGACGTTCTAAACACCGGAAAAATGAAACGAAGGAGTAGATACGGGGGTTAGAGACTAGATATTTTCTTGGAGGTCTGGGGTTATTCTACTAATGGAACTCTACGATCGGACGGTAGAAGAGTCAGACCGTCGAGAGTTAAATTCAGAGAAGGAACGGAGTGGGAAGTAAAGACTAAGTAACCAAGTAGTACGTCACTTGTCTCTCTCGTCGTAATAATTGATTATTGAAAGAGTCTGGGTACACATACGGTCAATGAGGAGTGGTTTTTTACATATACATATATAAAATACACACATATATATACAAACACACACATATATATATATATATGTATACTTAAATCCGGGGTGGGTCTATTAGGTCTTACCACACCAAAACTCTAGGAATTGAGTCGATGGTGGGAATACCGTCTTTCACTTCTCCTTGATTTTTCGAAGAACTACTTTCACTTTCTCGTCTCACTTTTTCAACCGAATTTCGAGTTGTAAGTCTTTTGATTCTAGTACCGTAGGTCAGGGTAGTGAAGTACCCTTTATCTACCCCTTTGTTACCTTTATCACAGTCTGAAATAAAAACCCCCCGAGGTTTTAGTGACGTTTACCACTAACGTCGGTACTTTAATTTTCTACGAATGAGTAGTCTTCCTTTCAATGCTGGTTGGATCTATCGTATAAGTTTTCGTCTTTGTAATGAAACGGTTATTTCCAGGCAGATCAGTTCCGATACCAAAAAGGAGACCAGTACATACCTACACTCTCAACCTGACACTTCTTTCGACTCGTGGTTTCTTAACTACGAAAACTTGACACCACAACCTCTTCTGAGAACTCTCAGGGAACCTGACGTTCCTCTAGGTTGGTCAGGTAAGATTTCCTCTATTCAGGACCCACAAGAAACCTCCCTTACTACGATTTCGACTTTGAGGTCATGAAACCGGTGGAGTACGCTCCTCAACTGAGTAAACTTTTCTGGGACTACGACCCTCCCTAACCTCCATCCTTCTCTTCCCCTGTTGTCTCCTACTCTACCGACCTACCATAGTGGCTGAACTACCTGCACTCAAACTCACTTGAGGCCCTCAACAACTACCTATCCCTCCGGACCGCACGACGTTGAGTACCCCAACGTTTCTCAACCTGTACTGACTCGCTGACTTGACTTGACTTGACTTGAGTCGATGTAGACGTTTCGGGGCAAAAGGTTTGTTCGAAATATAAGTGTTAAAGTCTCCAATCTTACACCTATATAAACAACTCCTCGTTGATGAGTTGGATAAAGTCGATCATAGTTGATGTAGATGGTCCACGAAGGATACACGGTAAGTCGTCCGGTCCGTGAAATGTACACAATCGACCAAATTAAGAGTGTTTGTCGGAGACTTGGACTCCATCCCTGGTAATAGAAGGAGTGAGGGTCTCCTCTTTTGTCTCTCCGACTCACCGGGTCGGTTCCGACGAGTTGCTCACTCGTCTTCTCGACCTTGAGTCTTCATCTACGAGGTCCCTTAAGGGACCACCAGGTCAGCAATCCTGAGACACGGAGGTGACGTCCTCAGTGTCCAAGCTAGAGACCACCCCCTTGATTCTAGGGTGTATGGTACGTCATGTCGGATTTATTTACTTATTTTGTTCTTCTTTTTTTTCTTCGTCTACTAACTCGTGACACAACCTTTACGAGAGTTTACCACAACCTCCTTATTTTGTCTGTTAGTTTTTACTGAGTCGTTCCATTTTTTCGAGAAGTGAAGACGTCTTCCCACACGATGTTTCCAGACCCTCGTTCCTGTGGGTCACCCTTCAGGTGAGCCGAAAATAGGGATTCTGCGTCAAAGGGAGGGGACGGAAGAGTGTCCGACTCCTGGCGTCTCAATGTTACAAAAGGTCTATACCGGATTGAAAAATAACCTGCTGACCATTGATAAAAGGGGTGGAAAAATCAAGAAACGCGTACAGGTCCTATTTCAGGCACTTGAATCGGGTGGTTTTACAAGAATACTCCTTTCTCTTAGTCCTTCACTTTTGTTGTTTCTTAATTGATCGGTGGTAAAGTCCTTAGAACAAGTGTTCGTCCGACATATGGAAAGACAAGTTGATAAGACTCTTGCTCAGTGAGGAAATAAAGAACATTGAAGAGGAAACTATCTTTTCTGGTACTAAAGAATCTTGATCCTGGGTCGAGAAGTGTCTACTGACCTGAGAAGTTCCAAGTAACAACGGACGTCCTCTTCAGCCTGACGGAAGGTCGACAATTTGTACGAGGTGTTCGAAACCCTTCGCAGAGACGTCGGGTGTCATAGGTATCCACAATGGCTCAGCTTGTGTCCGTATGATAAGCGGGGTGCGTCCGGTTATTTAGGTCTCTCCTCAACAACCCCATTCTGAAATAAGTCTTTTGGTCCTCTGGCTCTTCTACTATCTGGAACACAGAGTTTCTTAGTTGAACGGGTTCAATCTTAAGACAGAAGCAAATATGATTTTCACACACACACACACACACACACACACACACACACACACACCTCCCCCCTCCCCCATTTTCAGTTTGTAAAGGACCAAGGTCAGTCTGAGGTCTCCCGTGCACACTTAAAGAAAAAAGGATGTCGGTAAGTGTGAGCCCGGACCAGTACTACAAAGGACATTCGATTTGTTTCCATAAAATCGACCCGGCAATACATATTAAATTCGAGTCCGTTATAGGTAAATCACTAATTGAACATCGGTTTCTTTGTCTCATATTTCCAAATTCATTTTTTTCGTCTAGGATATATCTCAGTGTAAACAAGAAGGGACATTTTGTCCCTGGTACCAGATACCCGAAGATCCACTTCACTGGAAGAAGGACGACCAAGAGTGTGTACGAGACCAGGGACACTCCTACCGCCCAAGGGGTGGTGGGGGGTCACGGTCGACTCCACGATCAGTGAGGTAGCACAGGCTGAGGAACGTTGGGGTACTGACATTGGGTGGTCCAAGGAGACAGGTACCCTAAGAGATCCGTTCCTATGTCCTTACCTATCGGAAAGGAAAGAGGCTCCTAGAAGGACTGGGTCCCCAACTTGGGTCCAGAGGACGTAACGTTCGTCTAAGAAATGACAGACTCGGTGGTCCCTTCGGGGTTGTGGTCGATCCACAGGATGTTAAGTCCAGACTGTGATAGAGGCACCTCTATATTGTAGTCTAGGGTATTCAGTTCCCGAGTCAGGATGTTCTGGTAGGGGAGGTGGATGAAGTCTGTAGTTAGGGTTCAGGTCCACAGTCGACCAATAAATAGACTCCAAGGTTGTTGGGGGAACAACCTAAGTTAATTAAACAGTCTTACCGAGTCTCTTTGTCGGTCTATCTTCTCTACCTGTCCCATTCCGTACACCCTCCCTGATAGACCCACAGAGAGCGGTTTAGAGATACACGGGTGGTTGGACTTTCGAGACTTGTGGTAGGAAACTCCCAAAATCCCACCAAAGTGATGTGTCTGTCCTGACTAATTGAGTAACCGAGAACCACTACCTGGAGTCAGAGGGCGGGGAGAGAGGAGCGTCCCTCACCCCTCTTCCGTACACACTGACCTTAAAGATCGAGAGATTGGTACACCTACAGAGGGAACGGTGGTCGGAGGTAAGGATTCAAGGAAGGTTTTCCTTGGAGTAGTTGTATTACTTTCTGTGGAAACAAAACGAGAGGAGTTTCCTTTCGGGTTCCCAAAATCCTCGAGACGATCCTACCCTTGTTTCTGGTCTATATATAAAGAGAGAGAGAAAAAAACGGGTACGAAGTACCGAACACCCTAGAATCAAGGGGTTGGTCCATGCCTTGGGTGGGTGAACCGTCACTTCGTGTCTCAGGATTGATGACCTGGTGGTCGTTTAAGGGGTTTACATATAGAGAATGGTATTTAGTGTTATAGGGTCACGGGGAGTCGGAAACAGAAAGGTCGGATCTTTCCGGGGAAGGAAGTGACCACGGGAAGAAGGTAGGGACCGAAATTAATGGTCTTGTCTACCCCATCTCTTGATGGTACGATAAGAATCGTGGGGTTACTCCAACTGGAATAAAAATTAGGGTAAAATGTCTTTGACTTCAGGTTAAAAATTTTTATTTTTCTAATTCAAATTTCCATGGACCTCTTCTGAGAACTCTCAGAGAACCTGTGGTTCCTCTAGTTTAGTCAGTTAGGATTTCCTTTATGACTTATAGGTAACCTTCCTGACTACGACTTTGAGGTTATGAAACCAGTGGATTACGTTTTCGGTTGAGTAACCTTTTATAAGACTACTACCCTTTCTAACTCCCGTTCTCCTCTTCCCTCACTGTCTCCTACTCGACCAACCTACCGTAGTGACTGAGGTACCTGTACTCAATCTCGTTTAAGACCCTCTATCACTTCTTGTCCCTTCGGACCATACGACGTCAGGTACCCCAGTGTTTCTCAGCCTGGGCTGAATCACTGACTTGTTATGCCTTCAAATTTTTCCATTCTTTCTACCCTGAAGGGACCACCACGTCACCGATTCTGAGGTGTGAGGGTCACGTCCCCCCGACACAAGTTAGGGACCAGTCCCTTGATCTAGGGTGTACGGTTTTGATTTCTAGTTTCTAGGGGACACAGTGTCGATTCTGGTCTGTGTCGGTTTAATATTAATATAGAAAAACCGTGTCGGTTTTTTGTTCATTAAAAAAATTTTTTTCTATGCTTTCTCTATTTGACTCCAAACCCTTCTCTGGCTCCCCCTTCGGTCATAAAGGTTCAGTCCAGTGAGACTAGACTAGGACAGGAGTAGGTATTTCTTACTACTACCAAAAGTAGGAATAACTCAAACTAACTAATGGTGTATGTCTAACGAGAGTCACGAAATGTACCTAATAAATAAATTAGGAGTCTCGTTGGGCTGTGTAATCCATACGAAGATAATCGAGGTAACGTATGTACTTCTTTACCTTAGTGGTTCGTCCATCCACTGTAAAGACTCCAGAGGTCTCCCACTTGTAACCTCAAGGTCCGAACTCCGTCCTCTGTCCACCCGGGGGCCCACTCGTCGGTCTCAAACAGGGGACACCTGTCTATGATATTCTACTCCTTCCTCTCCTCTCGACCCGGGACGGTACTATTCTCTCTTTTCTGGCGTATAAGGAGTAAGAACTGCAGTTCCTCTGGAAGGGTTGACGTGTCCCATCTTTCCGAGGAGCTTTCAGTCTTTTCCTACTCCCCCAGGGGAGTATCATTACAGTTGATGGGTATCTTTGGTAGAACCGATTCTTTCACGTGTGTGTGTGTGTACACTCCTGGGACTCTATTTGGTTTAGGCCTGAGTTTTGGTCCGTTTCGTTCTACTAACCCGTTTCCTTGGGGTCTCCCCTCCGGGGTATATTCACTAAGTTTAGTGGTGCTCCCGTCCTGAGAGAGACTCGGGTGGGCATACAGATAGGTGTGTGTGAGAAAAAGGAGGATTATTTATGAACAAAGTGATGAAAAGGAGAGATACACCTTTAAATAAAGATGTGTCGACTACCCGGTCCCGGAACAGTGACCGATGACCAGGGAACACCAGATCACCGATTCTTAGTCGCAAGAGTGTTGAGGCTGGACTGAAACTAGAGACCGACCCTTTGTTTCGGGACGACCTCGACGACGTCCGGTTCCAGTAGGTTCTAGTCTGACTACTCGAGACCACGACTCAGAAACGCTCTCGTATCTCAGTACCAGATCCCGAGTCCCGAGAAAGCGAGGTTCTGTCGAGTCGTGGTGTAAAAGTTTCCATAGGGAGACGGGAACCGTTACTCCTTCGAGGGACGAGAAGTGACGGAAAGATCCCTGGACCTTCTCTACGGAAGGAGTGTTGTTTACAACCACTAACCAATCTTTTATAGAGAGACCCACAACAGATTAAGGTGCGGATAAAATGTCTACCCTTTCCCGGAAGCCGAAGACTCTCCACTTACGTCCTAGTTTAGGGTCAGAGAGTTGAGGAGACAAACCACGAGAAAGACCGTGGATTTAGAGGGTAGTCCCTTTCGAGAAACAATACTTGATTAGTTAGGATTTCCTTTAGTTGTGACTTATAAGTGACCTTCCTAACTACGACTTCACCTTCGAGATTATGAAACCGGTGGACTAAGCTTCTCGACTGAATAACCTTTTCGTCCCTTTTTAACTCCCCTCCTCCTCTTCCCCAGCCGTCTCCTACTCTACCAACCTACCGTAGTGGCTGAGATACCTGTACTCAAACTCGTTCGAGTCCCTCTATCACTTCCTGTCCCTTCGGACCGAACGACGTCAGGTACCCCAGTGTCTCACCCTGTGCTGAATCACTGACTTGTTGTTGTTATCTTTCGTCTCGTTACACAATTTTCCTACTACCTAACCTCTTAGTCGTGTGGTCACTCACTTACAAAGGACTCCCTGACCTATTAATGTATCAGAGTGTCATAGAGGGGTATTCTACTAAGTATAAATGTTTATCTTTGTGTCATCGATATCTTACCTCCTTTCACCGGTTGGGGTAGAATGAGTTATTAGTCTGCTTACCTATTTCTACACCATATATATGTGTTACCTCATAATGAGTCGGTATTTTTTCTTGCTTCAACTCAGTAAACGTCTTTACACCTATGTGGCTCTCAGACAGTGTGTCTCACTTCATTCAGTCTTTCTCTTTTCGTTTATGGTATATAATCACGTGTGAACACCTTTTACTACGTGCGATCTTTTTACGTGTGTGTAAAAGATTACGTGTGATCTTTTAGCTATTGTTTCTCTACTTGGATAAACGTCCCGTCCTTATCTCTCCGTCTGTGTCTCTTGTCTGTACACGAGTGTCGCCCTCCTCCCCTTCCTTCGACTTAACCTTCTAATCCCAACCGTATAATGTGATGGTGTACGTTTCATCTATGGATCACCCTTCGATGACATCTTGTCCTCCTCGAGTTAAGCCACGAGACGCCACTGGATCTCCTACCCTACCCCCCTCCTCTCTCCAGGTTCTCGCCCCCTATGGGTACCGACTAAGTGATGTAACATGTCGTCTTAAGTTGTGTTGTAACACTTCATTAATATGGGTTAAAATTTTTTTTCAAGATATTCGTCATTAGTCCGTTCAGTCAAGGTCCTCGGAGACCAATATTCCGTGACTCCTGTGTCGTAATGGAGACCTTAGAAGGACGGACAATACCCGACTGAACACGGAGCTAAGTGTCTAACTTCGGGTTTGTTATGGGTCTTATACTGACATAAACCTCTACTCTAGAAATTCTTCACTACTTCAATTTCACCCTGGTAATCCCACCCAGAATTAGGTTAGTCTGACTATAGGAATCTTTTTTTATAAAAATGAGGAAAACTTTAAACATAAAACATAACGCCATACCGGTTAATTGTCACAACACTGTCAAAGTCCACTTGTCACTTCCCTGAGTCCGTACGTATGTGTACATAGGTAAGAGGGGGTTTTGGGGAAGGTGGGTCCGACGGTGTATCATAATTTGTCTCAAGGTGTACGAGATATCCTCCAGGAGCTGACAACCAATAGGTAAAATTTATATAGTCACACATGTGCAGGTAGGGTTTAAGGGATTGATAGGGAAGGGCGGGGGCGGTAGGAAAGGGGACCGTTGGTATTTAAGTAAGAGACTCAGAGAAAGACAAAACATTAATTCAAGTAAACATAGTAAAGAGAAATCTAAGGTGTATATTCCCTACAGTATGCTATAAAGAGTCTTCTTCTTAAGACTTGGGCGTTTCTCTGTGGTCCCCATATACACGTTACACTCCTGAATCGTTCTTCCGTCGGTGAACATTCAGTTCTCCTCTACGGAGTCTTCTCTGGTCTGAAAGACTGTGGTATTTGAAAATGACTCAGACACGATAAGACAATGTCGTCGGGATCGTTTCGGTAAGTCAAGTCAAGTCAAGTCAGTGAGTTAACACAGGTCGAGAAACGCTGGGGCATCTGATGTCGTTCGGTCCGAAGGGACAGGAAGTGGTTGAGTGGTTCGAACGAGTTTGAGTACAGGTAGCTCAACCACTACGGTAGGTTGGTAGAGTAGGAGACAACATGGGAAGAGGAGGACGGAAGTTAGGAGGAGTCGTAGTCTCAGAAAAGGTTACTCAGTCAAGAAGTGTAGTCCACCGGTTTCATAACCTCAAAGTCGAAGTCGTAGTCAGGAAGGTTACTTATAAGTCCTAACTAAAGGAAATCCTAACTGACCAGGTTCCCTGAGAGTTCTCAGAAGAGGTTGTGGTGTCGTTTGGACATGTGACGGTTTTTACGTATTACCTCCTCTTGGGTCTGTTTGGGTTTACTTCCGCTACGACGGTTTCTTAACCGGACTTACGGAGTTTTTGTAGGTACCATACTTTCTGTGTCTATCTCCCTGACAGGGTCTAACCTTCTCCGGGTTCCTTGTACTAGGAGTGGAACCTAACCTAGGATCAAACCCCCTTTTTTTGTTTTTGTTTTTGAAAGAGGAAAAGACATTTTCACACTCCTGTTAACCACTTAACTTATTCCAAACATCTGATCTGTCAACACAACATGGAGACAACTAAAGGACTAAAACTAGAAAACTGACACGAATAAATAAAAAAAATTCTGTATGTGTCACGTCATAAACACCCATTCCACACACCCCAGTCAGTACAGACGTTGGTCGAGAGAGGACTATATACCTTCTTTCACGAACACACACACACGTGTACACACACACACATGTATGTTAGACTCTCTTTCACTCACGATTTTGTTTGTATCTTCAATCGTTACAAACTCCTTAGACCTACTTCCTACATAACTTGAAAAGTTATTCAGACCTTCATAAAGAAAAAAAAAAAGACTCATATGATAAAATAATTGTAAATTTAAAGTGGTTCCACAGTTCATATACGATCGACCTACAAGTCTAAAACTCTACTTCTAATTTACCTGTTTGTCGAAATTTCGACGTTACATAAAATTGTGACGTGTTATATAAGTGGTTGAAGTCAGATCCCTACCACATTACATGTGAAACCTCATGTTCATATTCCTGTTCGGGACCTTACCTTCCTTTCTGGAAGGTAAGTCCTGACTTATCTCCAGGAACCAACGACCATCTTGGAGGGGAACTGAAGTCTGAACTCTGTTTGGGTCCTTTAAACAGTCATATGTTTTGGGTGACTTAAGACTTCTTTGTCATAGTCCTATCTAAATAACAACAAAAATCAGTGATTTAATACAGGTTGAGACGCTGGGGTGCCTGACATCGGGAGGTCCGAGGAGACAGGCACCCTAAAGGGTCCGTTCTTGTGCCCTCACCCAACGGTACGGAAGGAGGTCCTCTAGAAGGGTTACGTTCCTAGATTGAGCAAAGAGGATACAGAGGACATGATCGTTCGTCTAAGAAATGGTGACTCGGTGGTCCCTTTACGGGTGACCTATCTGACCGATCTCGGACAAACCTGACACCCCCGGGCAGACTTACCGGTCTTGGACAAGTCTGACACCACCGGATATACTTCGTTCGTCCCGACCTTCCTCTGACGTTTACAATGTCGACGACAGGTCCTAACCATCTACACTCGCCGGTAGAAGATTTTTACCGGCTAAAGGTTTGTTCAAGGGTTCTACAAAAGGGGTTTGTCCCACTTGTATGAAGTTTTATCATTCAACTTTTTGAGGTACCACGGTCCTTTTTAAGTCGAGTCATCGGGGAAGGGTGGTGGTGAGGTCGGTGGAGAGGGGGGTAAGGGTCGGTCGAACTGGGGTGACAAGAGGGTCAAGAGATACGGGACGGGGGCTTTAAGGGAGATGGAGTTGTGTATCGGGGGGACGTGGAGACCGTACGTGGCCGAGGGGTCCGTGACGAGTCCGTTGGACAGGAGGTCTTTGTGCGGAAGTCCGGGTGGGGTTCGTTGTGGGGTGGAGACCCAAGTGTCGGAGGTGGACGAGACAACGGTCCCGGGAATTCGGTGGTTCGAAGGGGACTCGTGTCGTACGTCCTTTTCAATTAGTAACAGTTCGTAAGTCAGTAATGATGTTTACTGAATAGTGGGGGTCATAAACAGAGAACAGGTGGGACGCTCCATTCGCAAAACACACACACACACACACACACACACATACACACACACACAAACGAGTCAGTACAGACTTAGAAACGCTGGGGGACCTGACATCGGGTGGTCCGAGGAGACAGAGACCTCGAAAGGTCCGTTCTTATGACCTCACTCAACCGTAAAGGAAGAGGTCCCCTAGAAGGACTGGGTCCCTAGTTTGGGTTCAGAGAACACAGAAGACGTAACCGTTCACCTAAGAAATGACGAACTCGGTGGACCCTTCGGGTGGTCGGGATTAAGTGTTTGACCTTCATCTTCGAGTCTTTCTACTACACAGGGGTCAGTGTCGCACTTTCACCACCCCGACCTAACGTTGGTCCGAGATTGACGGGTCGGTGTGTGGGAAGGAGGGTGACACTTAATAATTATACTACCTGGCTACACCTGATTAACGGCGACTCGACCTGAGGCGATCCGGGAGGTGATTCCGAAAGCCTACTACTCCTCCCACTGTCGGGAAGGGAACCTCCTACCCCGCCTACCGGCCATTACTCGATTAAGTTCCCCGGGACCCTGACACAGGTCACTTACCTTTCGTCGGATCAGACACTTGGTCCGAACAACAACAATGGTCTGAAAGAATCTTGACAGGATCTAAAAGTCTTTTGGGTTTTCCTGTCGTGTCTGTCAAGGACATATAGGGTAAGAACCGAAGGAGATATTAATTGTAGAGTGTAATCCTACCGTGTAAATAATGTTAATTACTTGGTTACAACTGTGTAGCAATATTGATTTCAGGTAAAGGAATCGAAAATGGTTTCCGGAAAAAGACACAGTCCGAGGGTCCGTCCTCCGGTGTAATAAGTCAACAGGCAAGCACAAACAGTAGCCACCATAATTACTGGAATTAGGGATCCTCTGGCGATACTCCGTGAAGAGGATTCTCACCTCAGAAGAATCGTCTCGGGTTGCCGGAGACCGAAGTGGGACACTGAGTAGGGAGGTAGGGAGAAAGGGGAGGGGGGTAAGGTCTACTTCAACCCTTAGCTAAACTCCACTTGTTGACGAGACGGACGAGACCCACTGACGGTTCGAGGTCCCCGGGGTGCCAGAAGAGATAGCTGATGTTTCCGACGGTACACGACCCCCTCTGGGGTGTCGACCCTTGGTCACAGTCCAACCTCTCCTGGGAGTCCCTGGTCCCTGCGTAACCTCGAGTTCTGGTGAGTCTCTCGACCCCCCACTCCCCCTGATTCAGGGCCCGTGACTGAGGAGGAGACGGACCTATGACGAGGGAACGACAGGGGGACAAGGACGTTCTACCCGCGGGGGTGGACTCCCACAAGTATCTTCGACACCTCAAAAAAGAAAAATAAACCGACGTGGTCCAGAATCAACGTCATGTGTCCCAGAAGCTAGAAGTAACGTTGTGAGACTTAGAAATAAAAAAACCTTCCTTTACTTGGGTAAATAACCTCCTGTCTTGAAGTCACACTTTAACTTTCGTTAGACTGTAAAGGTGTTTACTTATTTTACACATACCAACCATATTAAGTTACACATTTTGTCGAACAATTGAGAACCAACACCGTACACCCTAGATCAAGGGACTCGTCCCTAGCTTGGGTCCGGGGGACACGACGTTTGCACCTCAGAATCGGAGACCTGGTGGTCCCTTCAGGATCTTCGACACAACGGACTACCAGTGAGACTAGGTAGGGTTTGGACTAGTGTCGACCTGACGTCTGAGGGTGCACCGTCTGTACCCCTGTGATCGACCTAGATGACCTACTTGACCCACGGTGGGTGGACATCCTTCTCTGTCGACCCGTTGTGGGAGGGTACCCCGTCAGGACCCGTGGTCACGACCCGGTAAGGGTCGTGGTTGCAGAAGGTCGTCGGAGTCACCCGTAAAACCGTCCCCTCACCATCACTATGACCTCTCGGAGTCCGACGGAGGGGTGGGAAGGTGGAGGAACTGAAGAGAAAGGGTTCACGAGTCCTGAGTTTACCACCACTACCCTCCCGTCACGACGGGAAACAGAGTAATGGTCGCGAAGTGACAACGGTGGAAACGAGAGGACCTGGGACCGAGGGTCTCTCAGGAGGACATGGGTGACCATGGGTGTCCAGTCTTCGTCCCGAGGGAGAACAGACGAGGAGTAGACGACTCACCCCTATTGAACAACGGCTTAGGGAGGTCAGGTGTCTCCCTGACCGCCAGGGGTCTGCCCCGAACTAGAAGGACTCACGACACCCCCCGTCACTCGGGGCTGGACGTTTGGTGAGGTCTCCCTCCCTCCCTTTACGACTTAGTTGGATTATACTCGGTCCGTACCACGGGATCTCACCGGAATAAAGACTCAGATCTTTACTACTCAGCTCGTATTAAGATGAAAGTTAAAAATAGTGTATCGAAGAAACCTTCCATTTATATCTATGTAATTCCCATATAAATCTTCATCGGCTTTATCGAGTCAACCCTCTCGCAATCTGACTTCTAGATTTCCAGGGACCAAGTTAGGGCCCAAAGCCGTTACCAAAATCCACAGTGGTGGTTACCGTCAAAATAACGTACGGTTTCTTAACTACGAAAACTTTACACAATCTCTTCTGAGAACTCTCTAGTTTGGTCAGTTAAGATTTCCTTTAGTTGGGACTTATAAGTAACCTTCCTGACAACGATTTCGACTTCGAGGTTATGAAACCGGTGGACTACGCTTCTTGGTTGAGTAACCTTTTCTGGGACTACGACCCTTTCTAATTCCCGTTCTCCTCTTCCCCCGCTGTCTCCTAATCTACCAACCTACCGTAGTGACTGAGTTACCTGTACTCAAACTCGTTTGACGTCCTCTACCACTTCCTGTCCCTTCGGACCGTACGACGTCAGGTACCCTAGTGTTTCTCAGCCCGTACTGAATCGTTGACTCGTCTTTGTTATTCCCATACAAATCCAAAAAGATGTATTAGATGTTTACCGTGGTGTCCTGTGTACGATGACAAATTGTAAGCAAGATGGTTTGTTCTATGTAGAAAGTGTAATTATTTCTGACTAAAGACATATAAAATAAATTAAATACATAAATAAAAACCGACACTACCCAGAAGTAACGAAGTACATCCAAAAGAGAGTAACGGCGCTCACCCCCGAGGAGAGATCAACACCACCCGTCCGAAGAGTAGCGTTACTGAAGAGAACACCTCGTACCCGAAATCCGCACACCCGAAGTCACCAACACCACCTACTGACCACACGACCCTAAAAGTGCTTGGTTCGTAGCTTGAACACAGAAGACGTAAACGTCTACCTAGGAATTAGTGACCTGGTAGTCCCTTCGGGTAAGGTAGTCCCTTCGGTAAAGTAGTGACCAATCGTGGACCCTGCCACCGAATTATTAGTCGAGACGACATATGAAGAAGGACTCGGTTCTTTAGGATTGGACGAACTACTTCCCCATGGACAACCTACCCGACACGACAATTAACGATTCAATAAAGAATGAGACGCTGGGGTACCTGACATCGGGACGTCCGAGGAGACAGTCACCTTAAGAGGTCCGTTCTTATGACCTCGCCTATCGGTACGGGAGGAGGTCCCCTAGAAGGACTGGGTTCCTACCTTCGGTCCATAGGGAGAAACGTCCGTCTAAGAAATGGTGGACTCGGTGCTCCCTTCGGATCCTTAGACTTCCAACCAAGTCCAGTCAAAGAGGACGAAAATGAGGAAAACCCTCGACGGGTACCGGAACACAAAGACCTTCGTCACCATTGGACTGAGAGTGGAGTGGAAGTCAGTAACCAGTAGCTCTCGGTCCTTTTCTCCCGCGGTTTGTGACCGAGAGGACGACAACCAGTTGTGGTTCGTTTCTCTCTTTTATCTGGGAGGGTCCCCCTGGGACGTCCAACCCGGTCCCACGATGGTCCTCATCACCAAGGACGGACGGACCAGGAGACGATATCTGCACTCGGTAGGTCTTCCTCCTTCCGGACCTGAGGTTTACGAATTCGTCGTGTGTGCCGAGACATGGAGTACCCTGACCCCGACCAGTCATACGGGTCTAGAAAGGGGCGGACGGGCCGGTCGTCGTGACACCTGGACCCGACCCAGGGTCTAGGGTACAAGGATGGAGTGACGAAGGACGGGTTCCGAGGCTCGGTCGGGGCACGGACCTGGAATAAGAGAAGGGTGGTCCAAATGAAGGAGACGTCGTAGAGACGGACGGCGGGGACCTCTGGAGCTCATGCACATCTAGTCCCTAACGCCCACTCAGACCCCACCCCCCTGTCCTACCTCCCAAGAAACAAAAGGGTAGACGTCCGGACAAGGACCGAAGACCCAGTGTACCACCCGTCCTACCGGCACTAAGAGTCCAGTGGGGTCACTGTAACGGTTCGGGTCTCGTACCCCTCGAGACGTCCAGGGACCCGAAACTCCTAAGGAGGTCCGTCCTGAGGTACATACCCGGGAGTCCATGGTCCGGAAACCCAGTCGGGAAGTCCGGAGCCCGGGGACCCCATACGGTTGTTTTGCCCCTTCAAGACCGATATCACTCCCGTCCTCTACCACATTGACGTAAGTGACCCCTTGATTCGTTTCCATCAGTACCAGGTGGAGTAGACGTTGAGTCGAAGTCGAGACGGGTGACACTAATGTTTCCAGACCCCACCCCTCTCGTAGGGAGCGGGTCGGGAGATAGGAAGTCTGGAAGACGGACCGTCCAAGGTGGTCCTTGATATTGGGTTCGGGAGAGGAGACCCATCAAGAGAACGACAACGGGACCAGACTCCCCAACTACAGAAGCACCCGGACTCGGTCCGGTTCAGGTCTTCGAGGTTCTTCCGTTTCCTCCCACTTCTCCGACTCATCTGGGAACAAAGTCGGATCACTTCCGTCCATACCTTTTCGATGACCACTACCGACTGTCTTATAAAGAACAGAATCTGTGAACGAGGAACCTCAGTCGAGACAGAAGAGTCTTAACGCCGGACATAATACCCCACCACCGAGTCACCAGTTTCTTGGGTGGACGGTTACGTCCTCTATATTCTCTGGTTAAGTCAGGAACCCACCCCTTCTAGGGGACCTCCTCCTTTACCGTTGGGTGAGGTCATAAGAACGGACCCTTTAGGGTACCTATCTCCTCGGACCGATGTTATGTACCCTAGAGTTTCTGAACCTGCACTGACTTTACTGATTTGTTAATGTTGTGCAAAGTACCTGTCTCCTTGGACCGCCCGATGTCAGGTGTCCCAGGGTTTCTCAACCAGCACTGATTCACTGATTGTGCGTGTAATACGCCATCTGAGGTAACAGAGGGTCCTGACTTGACCCCTCTGAAACGGAGGGACGTTCCTTTCCGTCGTAAGGATCCATTTTCTTCGTCTTACTTTCTTCCACCCCCTTCAGTTAAGTAACGTCTCAGTTTCTCGTCGGGATCGACCCATTCCCCTTACCGTCCCGATTACCGGGGGAAGGGCGTCTAGCCCCTCAAGACTGGACCACAGACGTTTTACACGACGGACCGACGGTAACACCTACTCCCTTGGGTCTTAAAGGTCCCGGATCTCTTGATCTGAATTTGTTCGAGGAGGGTCGGGGAGAGACCCGGAGGGTCGGAGGGTACCTCCTACGACCGATGTAGAGGGTAGCGGTCGAGGGGAAGGGAGAGGGAACCAGGGGTTCTCACCAAGTGTGTTCCTACCAACCGTGTCCGATTTACCGTCAGGTAACTGGGACTACTAAGGACCAAGGGGTCACCGGTTCCGGTAGTCTGTCCAGTCCTGTCCACGACCACACCACGACTGGAAGTAGACGAGTATATACGACACCCTGAAGTAGTGATTAAACAGTCACATCTTTCCGGAAACGACGGTACATCTCCAAGATTTTACCCTTTTCATCCGACCCATGGATTGGGTTGGATCCGTCTCACCCATCCCAAGTCCGAGACCGTCGACCGGTTAGACCCTCCTCCTTATGGTCGGTCCTACAAACTCAACACACTGAGATGGAGAATAATCGACCCATTACAACTCAATAACTTGAGAAGTCCCGGAGTCAAAGGAATAGACATTTTACCCTTATTATGGATAGGGGTACTCCCACAACCTATTTTACTTAATCATTTATTCTTAGGAATCTTATAACACACATACGATCCAGCGAAGTTAACACAGGCTGAGACACCCTGGGATACTTGACATCGGATGGTCCGAAAAGACAGGTACCTTAAGAGGTCTACTTTTATGACGTCACCCAACAGTATGAGAGAAGGTTCCCTAGAAGGGTTGAGTCCCTAGTTTGGACGCAGAGAAATACAGACCGTGTAACCGTCCACCCAAGAATTGGTGATCGTAGTGGACCCTTCGGTTTTGCCGTTGTAAATGACTCACGATAATTGACGATGTTAAAGAGGAGGACGACGGGGTTTGGATTACGAATGGATTATAAAAAAAGGAGGGAATATAGTGCTGTTCGACTATCAGGTTCTATTCCTCCCCGACTCCCTTCACCAACGGAGTCCGAAAGGGTCGTCTTATCTCGGGAGTCCGTCCTTCTGTGTCTGTGAACGACACCTTCAATCAATTCCTCGAGGGGAATCGAGGGACCTCTTCCTTTACCGTTAGGTGAGGTCGTGAGAACGGACCTTTTAGGGTACCTACCTCCTCGGACTATCCGACGTCAGGTGCCCGAGCGTTTCTCAGCCTGTGCTGACTCGTTGAAGTGAAAGTGAAAACTGAAGTGAAAGGAATCGATCTGACAAATGGGAGACACTGATCCTTACTGGACAGGACAGGTCGGAGGACCGAACATGTCCCGGACGCCCGACACGAGAAGTCCCAATCAAAAAGTCAAAACAACGACGAACCTCTTCGGTCCGACTGCACGAGACTCCCCAGTCCCTAAGTTCAAGGTAGGTCCCGGTTGAGAAAGATGGTGGTGGGAGTAGTGTGTTCGAGTAACACTCGCAAATTTGTCGGACCCTCACATCAAGACCCTTACCGTGACTACGACACAAATTTGGTTACACTTAGACGTCTAAGGTTAACCTTAGTGTTACATATTGACTGAAAAGAGAAAATGGAAAAAAGTACGTTTCCATTTGTAGAACACAGTAACAAATATTAAAAATTGTCGACGTAAGAGGAGGTATAGTACCAACTTGAGATATAAATTAGAGTAAAAATTTTTGAATTTTTTTTTTTTCAAAACCGGTCCGTCGAACAAACTAGAATCAAGGGGCTGGTCCCTAACTTGAACTCGATACCGTCACTTTCGTGGTTTAGGATTCGTGATCTGGGTACTCCTTGAGGGACTAGAGGAAAACTACTTTTCGTTCAGATAACAATTCCTATTGTCCACAACTTATGTTGACGTACGCACGTACGAAGGAGCGAAGTCAGTTGGGGTACCTGATATCGGGCGGTCCGAGGAGACAGATACCCTAAGAGGTCCATTCTTATGACCTCACCCAACGGTAAAGGAAGAGGTCCCGTAGAAGGGCTGGGTCCCTCTCTTGGACCCAGAGGACAGTTCAGAGGACGTAACCGTCCACCCAAGACATGGGTGACCGCGGTGGACCCTTCGGGCTTATGTTGACGGTTACACACATTAAAAAACATGTGGTAAAAGAACCTTCTTTAAGAATATTGACGACCCACCTTTCGATGTGGGGAGGACTGACACCCCGAGACCGCTACATACCCACGGACAAGGGAGTATCGGAACGGTGGTGTCTACCAGAGCAAGATTTCGAAACGGATAGACTCGTAGTGATCCATTTACCGTAGTGACTAAATTTTATCCAAAGAAACTAATCTCTGATTCGTAAAAAAAGAAAAAAATTTTAAAATAAACGATAACAAACTTTAACCGACGTAACCCAGAATCGACGTCAACAAAGTACGGCCCAGAAAGTAACCACACACTCAAGAGATCGACACCACACGTCGGAGACCTCGAGTAGTAGAGTCATCAACGGGACGAGCCCGAAATCAAGGAGGTTCCGTATACCCTAGAGTCAAAGGTCCGGTCCCTAACTTGGGTGTAGAGGACGTAACGTTCTGTCTGAGAATTAAATAAATGAAAATTAACCTCCTATTGACGAAATGTTATAACACAACCGAAGACGGTAGGTAGTTGTACTTATTCGGTATCCTTGTTCCACCTAAGAATTTGGTGACCTGGTGGTTCCTTCAGGGTACGGTTCTTAGAAAATATCTGAGACTATAGATTATTTAACGAAGAAACAGAGAGAATAGATGAGAGGGTTCAAACAAAAGAACAGACAATTCTCGAAAACGTTCAGTTCCCCACCTATAGGAGTAGAAAATTCAAAGGGTGACTCAACCAGTACTTAAAAAGAAGTATTCCAGGAAGGTAGAACGACAAACTTTCTTAATACATTGTTACCCATAACAAAGGGAAAATAAAAAGGAGAAACTGGAACCGTTTCTGAAAGTGATGGGATATGTCAGTCTTTTCATCGGTAAATAACAAAACACTACGAGGATCTAGTTTTACGTCCTCAAAAGGAGGGTGCTAACGTATATATGTCCGAGTCCTAAAACTACCATCGAAACCGTTCACGTTAAAGGTGTCATATGTCTGAAGACAGTTGTGAGGGTACAGTTTCCCACGACAAACTTCTTCGTTTACATGTTTCTTACACTTGTTACTTCCGGAGACGTCACGATTCAAAGGACACGAAAGAGACCTTCCTTCGTCAGATTCGAAACTGAAAGGACTTACAGATTTAGGTCAAGTCTAAACGGATTAAATTTTGAAGAAGGAAGGGACTTTGGTGGAGGACCATACTCTTTAGTGGACTCGGAGTCCTTGTCAACTCAGTCTGGACTACCCCAACTATTGGATAAAAACGACTGGACACCGTCCTTCGTCTGGACGAACCGTCGGACGGTCTAAAAGACAGAAGGACGGGGGACCCCTCTCCCGGTCCCCGACACGGCCGATCCACTCTGGTTTCTCCTAGGGGATAGAGAGGTAGATGTGGTCGGAGGGAGTAGGACTGTGACTCTAACACGACACATACACAAGAATCAATGAGTCAGCACAGACTGAGAAACACTGGGGTACCTGACTCGGGTGGTGCGAGGAGACAGGTACTCTAAGAGATCCGTTCTCATGAGTCCCCATCGGTAAGGGAAGAGGTCCCCTAGAAGGGTTGGGTCCCTAGCTTGGGTTCAGAGGACGTAGCCGTCTACCTAAGAAAATGGTGACTCGTGGACCCCCGGGTGTAAAACGGAATCTATCTTTCCTCTTGTACAGTGTCGGACAAAGAAGTTGAATTCATGTTAAGTTAAGACATTTCACACTGAGGTACGGGTCTGTAAAGACATTCTCGTAAAATGGATTTTCGGGATGAGACAACGTCGTCATCCTTCTGATCTATCGGTCTAGTCAGAAGACTTCATTTGTTGATATATGCACACATAAATTTTTGCAACTTTAGTAACGGCTTGATTAAAAACAAATTTCCAATACGTGTCTCCGGTTTTTATTTCATTTTCGTTTTGGAGACCCTTCACTTTGGTCGAAGATAAGACCCCTAAAGACGTCTTCGGACCTCCAGGACCGGAAGACGAAACTACTCGTGTGCCTGGTGTCTAGTCGGGGCCCCGACGGTCTCCGTCCCTCGAAGCTCCGTCTTAAGGATGGGTTCGGCCCTGAGTCCCCTGGCGTAAGAGTCCGATGTCTCTTCCTCTTGGTTTGGGTGACGTACCTTCTCCTGGTGTACCCTAGAACGTATAGAACTAGTACCACTACTTACCTACCTACCTACCTATTCTTTTTTTTTTTAGAGGCGACTCTTAATTCTCATGTTAAAAGAAGAGAGACCAGGTCTAAGAATCAGATCCCGCCCCCACTTCCGAGAGTTTTTAAGTTAGACCTCTTTTAAGTTCCCGACTTAAATTGAATTTCACTAGGGTCCCATTATTAATTTCATCAGGGACCCGAGTTCCTCTTCGTCTACCTTTAAAACTGACCTTTTTTTTTTTTTTTTCTAAAGTCGATTTTAGACTTTGTCAAGACTCTCAGTGTTTACTTTGCTCTTAAAGTGTTCGGTTTTTAGTGTTTTGTGGTATTTTTTCTCACTCTTCCGTTCCGATTGACCCTTATATAAACGTTGTGTAACTATTCCCTAATGCTAGGTTTTACAAATATATATAATATTAATATTGTTAGTATATTGTATTAATATAATATATATTTATATATTGTATTTTATATATTATTAATGTAATGATATATAATGATTATTATTTAATTGTATATATTATCTGTATATATAAGTCAAGTCAAGTCAGTGAGTCAGCACAGGCTGAGAAACGCTGGGGTACTTAGCGTCGTGCGGTCCGGAGGGACAGGTAGTGGTTGAGGGCCTCAAGTGAGTCTGAGTGCAGGTAGCTCAGGCACTACGGTAGGTCGGTAGAGTAGGAGACAGCCGGGGAAGAGGAGGACGGGGGTTAGGGAGGGTCGTAGTCCCAGAAAAGGTTACTCAGTTGAGAAACGTACTCCACCGGTTTCATGACCTCAAAGTCAAAGTCGAAGTCGGAGTAAGGGAGGTTTCTTTTTGTCCCGACTAGAGGAAGTCTTACCTGACCAACCTAGAGGAACGTCAGGTTCCTTGAGAGTTCCAAGAAGAGGTTGTGGTGTCAAGTTTCCGTAGTTAAGAAGCCGTGAGTCGAAAGAAGTGTCAGATTGAGAGTGTAGGTATGTACTGGTGACCTTTTTGGTATCGGAACTGATCTACCTGGAATCAGCCGTTTCATTACAGAGACGAAAACTTATACGATAGATCCAAGCAGTATTGAAAAGAAAGTTCCTCATTCACAGAAAATTAAAGTACCGACGTCAGTGGTAGACGTTTAGTTGTCCTTTTTCTTAGGTTTGTCCGTTTCCGGAAAGTGTTTTCTATTTGAGCTTACCGGATGTTCACCTATTTTTCTACGAGTTGGAGTAGCAGTTAGTACCTATACTTTCATTTCTACGATCAGGTCCTGAAGGGACCACGGTGTCATCTATCCTTAGACGGACGGTTAAGTCCCCTGTGTCCAAGTTAGGACCAGGTCCTTATAAGGTGTACGACGTCTCGTTGATTCGGACACTCGGTGTTGATGACTTCGGGTACATGGATCTTGGATACAAGAGGTTGTTCTCTTCGGAGACTTTAATCTTCGGACCGTCACTTTGATGTCTCAACGGGGGTGAGAGACGTTAATCTCTTTCGGGTGTACGTCGTTACTTCTGGGTCGTGACGGTTTTTATATATTTATATCGTCACATATGTACAGTTTTTTCTCTACGATAATATATATGTGGAGAGTGTAGGTAGACTCGGAGGTCCTTTCGGGTACTATTTGGCGTTACCTTTTTTTACCTTTTTTCTCATATATTTATATACATATTGACTTAGTGAAACGACATATCGTCTTTAGTTACGTAACATTTACTTGATGTGAACTTATTTTATTTAAAATTTTTAACAGTAATGTATAGTACATATTATACTATATGTATACTAGATATACTATATATACTATATCTATATATACTAGATATATTATTTAGGAGGGGATCTAATTATAGGATCCCTTTTGGGAACGTGGTCTTACGAGTGTCTTTGTGATAAATATTAGCATTTTATTGACCTTTGGAGACACAGGTAATAACCCGAAGGGACCACCGTGTCTGACACTTCTTAGACGGACATCATGTACTCTGGACCCAAACTAGGAACCCAGTCCTTCTAGGGGACCTCCTTCCGTACCGGTAGGTGAGGTCATAAGAACGGACCTCTTAGGGGTACCTGTCTCCTCGGACCGTCCGATGTCAGGTCCCCCCAGCGTTTCTTAACCTGTACTGACTCACCGATTCGTGTGTGTACAGGTAATAGTTGTAATCCTGTATTTTCCCGTC
The DNA here is from genome assembly GCA_006410555.1 of Capra ibex. NCBI lineage: Eukaryota > Metazoa > Chordata > Mammalia > Artiodactyla > Bovidae > Capra > Capra ibex. The sequence continues at coordinate 24,372,942 of SJYO01038983.1, forward strand.
ACATCCCATAAGGATATAACCCCGAGATGTCACTTACTGTATATTCCTAATTGGACAGGTTCAAAAAGGGGATGTCCGACCGGAGGGTTCCTTTCCTCGACCGGAGAATAGAGACACCTTAGGTCGACGACGGTTCTCGGATTCCACGACTAGTAATGTTTCGAACCTGGGGCCGGGGAATTAATACAGGCTCCTGCCCCGACCACGAAGAGGTTGATACTTACGTTACTCACTTAGGACGACGGACGATCGGTGTAGTTTGTCGACATGGTCGTACGAAAACCGGGATCTAAGTACCAGTAAAGTCCCCTTTCTCGACCCTGTTGGTGTGGGTGGTGACGGACTTGGGTCGTGTTTGTTCCTCGACCGTCTAGTCTGGTCTTCGTTCTAAGACGGGGTAGTTTCACAATCACATAGGGAAGGGGACCCCTGCTGTTTCCTCTTCGACACGAAGGGTTAGTGGGCTGAGTTCTCGTAGAGTCGGACTACTATCCTCAGGGAGGGGACCTCGTGAGACGGGTCCTACTTACGCGGGACCCCTGGACCGATAGGGGTAGGTGTCACTTACGACAAGGTCGTTGGACCCCCCATCAAGACAAATCGGTGAACGTGAACAACCGTTTTATCAATTCTTGATGTCGACACACTCTTCAGAGAGTCCTCAGGGAACCTGTCGTTCCTCTCATTTTTTCAGTCAAGATTTCCTTTAGTTGGGACTTATAAGTGACCTTCCTAACTACGACTTCAACTTCGAGGTTATGAAACCGGTGGACTACGCTTCTCGACTGAGTAACCTTTTCTGGGACTACGACCCTTTTTAACTCCCGTCCTCCATTTCCCCCACTGTCTCCTACTTTACCAACCTACCATAGTGACTGAGTTACCTGTACTTAAACTCGTATGAGGTCCTCTATCACTTCTTGTCCTTTCGGACCACACGACGTCAGGTACCTCGACGTTTCTCGACCTGTACTGAATCACTGACTTGTTATCGATACTCTCAGTCATGACTACTCAGAGTTCTTGTTACAACTCACCTATTTCAGTTTCTAACGTTCGACTTACTCACGTCAATATGTTTCATGTTTTCAGTCGTTTTTTTTTCCCTTCTTTTTATCTAATACCGTTTTAATATTTTCGTTTCTATATCTATCACCGTATTTATATTTTGGGGTATAATCCCATCCCATCGTCAAAGGAGACGACCCATCTTTCTCCCTGTACAAACGCCTTCCCACGTGTCGCCCGGGGGTTACGACAGAAAGGATTCGACCCACCATCCATGTTCCCACAAATAATAGGAAATTTATCTTCTATACAAAATCTGGGAAACTTACTTACAAAGTGTTAATTTTAAATTTTTTTTTGTTTTTTGAAAATTTTGAACCCAATTTCTGGACAAGGTTTAAAACTTTAAGAAGTCTACTCTAGAATTCTGAAGTTCGACGACTAACTCTGACCGACAGAGGGTTGGACGGAAGTGTTAGACACCCAGTACAGGGGTGTAGGACGGAGGGTTCCGGGAGGTGTGACAGAGAGAGGGTGGGGTAGGGGGGAGGGAGGAGGGAGGATTGAACCCGTTTCGTCATCCCGACGGCCTCGGAGAGGCATGTGGTCGGTGGGGATGGCACCCCGTTGGATCCCCTAAAAATGAAGAGGTTTTACATGGATACAGTTGGAGAGGGGTCTAAATGGACGGAAAGGTTTTTTCGACGTGGGACAGAAGACGTAACTGCGGAGATAGGTTGCAGATGTCGGGTCCCAGCACAGTAGACACACGAGGGTGGAGGGCCGCAGTAGTGCAACGTGGAGCACAGTAGTCTCGAATTATTTACCTTCTGAATGTTTACTTCTTCCGGGACACCCGGGGTGAAAATATTGTGTCCACGCCTGGGGTTCCGGTGGTCCCGGTTGTCACAGTGCGGTCACGTCTGTTGTCGTCGCTTCTCTTCGTCGGCCGATACCTCCCGAAAGGGTCCTCCGTACATAGTCGAGTTGTCGGGACAAACTAAACTCCGTGACTCAAAATGTCTGTCTACTATAATTATTAGGTAGTGTACGAGACAGTACAGGCTGACAAACCCTGAAGTACCTGACATCGGGCAGTCCGAGGAGACAGGTACCCTAAGAGGTCCGTCCTTATGACCTCACCCAACGGTATGGAAGGAGGTCCACTATAAGGGCTGGGTCTCTAACTTGGACGTGGAGGACATAGAGGATGCAGCGTCCGTCTAAGAAACGACGAACTTAGTGACCCCTTCGGGTGTGGACGTCTTCGCCTCTGTACTTCTGGATTCAACATCTTTCGACATTACGACCCTAAGTTTGGACCGAAGACTTTGGTCTTTCCACTTTCAATGAGTCAGGACAGACTGAGACGTTGGGGTACCTGATATGGCATGTACCTTAAGAGGTCCGGTCTCATGATCTCACCCATCGGAAAGGGCATAGGTCCCTTAGAAGGGTTGGGTCCCTAGCTTGGCCCCAGAGGACGTAGCGTCCGTAAAAGAAATGGTTGACTCGGTGTTCCCCTTCGGGACTGTGGTCTCGAGTGTGGATTGGTGTCGGGATGTGAGGACCTTGTGGTGTCTCGACGGACGAGGACAGAGTCGACTGCGATCCCGTCGGTCGACAGAGACTTCGGTCAAATTTTAGGGTCGAGATGATATTATGACAAAAGACAGACACCTTACGTCTACTATCGCGGACTGACCACGACTCTCGACCCAGGACCACGGTGACAATGGCCCCTCTGATCACATTGATGTCACGGGGGTCCACCGACGGAACCAGTCACGGGGTTCCGACTCGTTGGAAGTTGTCGCCTCCGTGCCCCCACGCCCACCCTTGACCCAGGAATGCGTACCTGTCCAGGTCTACCTAGCAGTTTCCCGACTTCAAGTGTATCTTACGTTATTCGTAATTAATGTTTTTAAGTACTCGGATTGCTATTCCCGGGTCTTTTCCACTCGGAGAATGTTAGATAGCTGACTCTGGGTTAAGGTTTTCTAAGCGGAAGTTCCGTTACTCGACTTTAAATCTGTACCGTCCTCATTGTCGGGGATAAGGTAAAACCGACTTTATTGTTTCAGACAGTAGGTAGGGGCGGGAGGGGGAGGGGGGATGGTGAAGAAGAAAACACATGACTCATCTCTGTCTGGTCCCGAAGTAAGCTTCGGGGTCTCAACTTTAACAGACGGAGAATCGTCGTTACTTAACTTACGGTCGTCTCAAGTCCCACGACGGAAGTTCCTCTAATTTTGGATTCAAAATTATCAATTCTCTGTTTACTTATTTGTGGAGGTTCCATTGCACCCTCTCTGTACGGTTTGCGGTACTTGGACCCGACTCACTCCTGCGAGCCGACCGTCCCGTCCCTGGGGTCCCTCTCATTTGTCGCCTCGTCATCCTTCATTTTCGTCGTCGTCGTCAATTTTATACACGTCGTGAGTGGCGCAAGTAGGCAGGTCTGTGACGAGTGTGTGATTGGATGGATTCGGAACGACAAGTCAGCAATTCAACCCAGACTGAGAAACTCTGGGGTAGAGATCGAACGGTCCGAGGAAACAGGTCCCCCAAAGGGCCCATTCTTATGACCTCTCCCTACGGTAATAGAAGAGGTCCCCTAGAAGGGTTTGGGTCCCTAACTTGGACTCAGAGGACGTAACCGGCCGCCTAAGAAATGATGTCTCTCTCGTTGGTCCCTTCGGGTAGAGTCGAAATGTTGTAGGGATCATTCATGTGATAAGGGCAGAAGTCAAGTCAAGTCAAGTCAGGTCAGGTCAGCGAGTCAGCACAGGCTGAGAAACACTGGGGTACTTAGCGTCGTGCGGTCCGGTGGGAAAAGTAGTGGTTGAGGGCCTCAAGTGAGTCTGAGTGCAGGTAGCTCAGGCACTACGGTAGGTCGGTAGAGTAGGAGACAGCCGGGGAAGAGGAGGACGGGGGTTAGTGAGGGTCGTAGGCTCAGAAAAGGTTACTCAGTTGAGAAGTGTACTCCCTCGGTTTCATGACCTCAAAGTCGAAGTCGTAGTAAGGAACGTTTCTTTTTGTCCCGACTAGAGGATGTCTTACCTGACCAACCTAGAGGAATGTCAGGTTCCCTGACAGTTCTAAGAAGAGGTTGTGGTGTCAGGTTTTCGTAGTCAAGAAGTCGTGAGTCGGAAGAAGTGTCAGGTTGAGAGTGTAGGTATGTGTTGGTGTCCTTTTTGGTATCGGAACTGATCTGCCTGGAATCAACCGTTTCATGACAGAGACGAAAACTTATACGATAGATCCAACCAGTATTGTAAAGAAGGTTCCTCACAGAAAATTGAAGTACCGACGTCAGTGGTAGACATCACTAAAACCTCGGGGGGTTTTATTTCAGACTGTGACAAAGGTGACAAAGGGGTAGATAAAGGGTACTTCACTACCCTGGCCTACGGTACTAGAAGTAAAAGACTTACAACTCGAAATTCGGTTGAAAAAGTGACAGGAGAAAGTAAAAGTAGTTCTCCGAAAACTCAAGGAGAAGTGAAAGACGATATTCCCACCACAGTAGACGTATAGACTCCAATAACTATAAAGAGGGTCGTTAGAACTAAGGTCGAACACAAAGAAGGTCAGGTCGCAAAGAGTACTACGTGAGCCGTATCTTCAATTTATTCGTCCCACTGTTATATGTCGGAACTACATGAGGAAAAGGATAAACCTTGGTCAGACAACAAGGTACAGGTCAAGATTGACAACGAAGGACTGGACGTATGTCTAAAGAGTTCTCCGTNCGTCCAGTCCACCAGACCATAAGGGTAGAGAAAGTCTTAAAAGGTGTCAAATAACACTAGGTGTGTCAGTTTCCGAAACCGTATCAGTTATTTCGTCTTTATCTACAAAAAGACCTTAAGAGAACGAAAAAGGTACTAGATCGACCATTAAACCCGTAAGAAACCGTTATGGAAAGAAGCCCTAACCTTATTTTTGACTGGAAAAGGTCAGGACACCGGTGACGACTCAAAAGGTTTAAACGACCGTATAACTCACGTCGTGAAAGTGTCGTAGTAGAAAGTCCTAAACTTTATCGAGGTGACCTTAAGGTAGTGGAGGTGATCGAAACAAGCATCACTACGAAAGATTCCGGGTGAACTGAAGTGTAAGGTTCTACAGACCGAGATCTACTCACTGGTGTGGTAGCACTAATAGACCCAGTATTTCTAGAAAAAACATGTCAAGAAGACACATAAGAACGGTGAAGAAGAATTATAGAAGACGAAGACAATCCAGGTATGGTAAAGACAGGAAATAGCTCGGGTAGAAACGTACTTTACAAGGGAATCATAGAGATTAAAAGAACTTCTCTAGAGATTAGAAAGGGTAAGACAACAAAAGGAGATAAAGAAACGTAACTAACGACTTCTTCCGAAAGAATAGAGAAGAACGATAAGAGACCTTGAGACGTAAGTCTACGAATATAGAAAGGAAAAGAAGAAACGAAAAGCGGAGAGAAGAAAAGTGTCGATAAACATTCCGGAGGGGTCGGTCGGTAAAACGAAAAAAACGTAAAGAAAAGGTACCCCTACCAAAACTAGGGACAGAGGACATGTTACAGTGTTTGGAGTAAGGTATCAAGTAGTCCGTGAGATAGATACTCTAGATCCGGGAATTTAGATAAAGAGTGAAGGTGACATATTAGTAGTCCCTAAACTAAATCCAGTATGGACTTACTAGATCACCAAAAGGGATGAAAGAAGTTAAACTCAGACTTAAACCATTATTCCTCAAGTACTAGTCTCGGTGTCAGTCGAGGACCAGAACAAAAACAACTGACATATCTCGAAGAGGTAAAAACCGACGTTTCTTATATTAGTTAGACTAAAACCACAACTGGTAGACCACTACAGGTACACATCTCAGAAGAGAACACAACAACCTTCTCCCACAAACGATACTGGTCACGTAAAAGAACCGTTTTGAGATAATCAGAAACGGGACGAAGCAAGACGTAAGGTTCCGGTTTAAACGGACAATGAGGTCCACAAAGACCTGAAGGATGAAAACGCAAGGTCAGGGGATATTACTTTTCCTGTAGGAAAAACCCACAATCAAGATTTTCCAGAAGTATCTTGGCAAATTGAAGTCGAAGAAGTCGTAATGACCAACCCCGTATCTGAACCTAATGACACTATAACTTACCAAACGGAACCTTTGCTTGTCTCTAGTAAGACAGCAAAAACTCTAACGTAGGTTCATGACGTAAAGTCTGAGAAAACAATTGATACTACCGATGAGGTAAAGAAGACTCACTAAGGACGGGTGTCATCATCTATATTACCAGTAGACTCAATTTAAGTGGGTAAGGTTAGGTAAAATCAAGTGACTAAGGATCTTACAGCTGCAAGTGAGAACGGTATAGAACAAACTGGTGAAGGTTAAACGGAACTAAGTACCTGCACTGTAAGGTCCAAGGATACTTTATCTACCCCTTTGTCACCTTTGTCACAGTCTGAAATAAAAAAACCCGAGGTTTTAGTGACGTCTACCACTGACGTCGGTACTTTAATTTTCTGCGAATGAGGAACCTTCTTTTCAATACTGGTAGGATCTATTGTATAAATTTTCGTCTCTATAATGAAACGGCTGATTCCAGGCAGATCAGTTCCGATACCAAAAAGGTCATCAGTACATACCTACACTCCCAACCTGACACTTCTTTCGACTCGCGGTTTCTTAACTACGAAAACTTGACACCACTACCTCTTCTTAGAACTCTCAGGGAACCTGACGTTCCTCTAGGTTGGTCAGGTAAGACTTCCTCTAGTTGGCACCCTAAAGAAACCTTCCTTACTACGATTTCGACTTTGAGGTCATAAAACCGGTGGAGTACGTTTCTCAACTGAGTAACCTTTTCTGAGACTACGACCCTCCCTAACCCCCGTCCTCCTCTTCCCCTGCTGTCTCCTACTCTACCGACCTACCGTAGTGACTGAGCTACCTGCACTTAGACTCACTTGAGGCCCTCAACCACTACCTGTCCCTCCGGACCGCACGACGCTAAGTACCCCAGCGTTTCTCAACCTGTGCTGACTCGCTGACTTGACTTGACTTAACTACGTAATAACGAGAAATGTCGTAGCCTGGAACGAAGATAGTGGTCAGTGTAGGTGTCGACCCATAACAAAAACGAAACCGAGGTAGAGAAGTAAGAAAGACCTCAATAAAGAGGTGACGAGAGGTCATCGTACAACCCGTGGATGACTGAACCCCTCAAGGAGAAAGTCATAGGATAGTAAAACGGAAAAGTATGACAAGTACCCCAAAAGTACCGTTCTTATGACTTCACCAAACGGTAAGGGAAGAGGTCACCTGGTGTAAGACAGTCTGGAGAGGTGGTACTGGGCGGGCAGAACCCAACGGGGCACCGGTACCGAATGAAAGTAACTCAATCTGTCCCGACACCAGGATGACACTAATCTGACTGATCAAAAGACTCTCATACCAAAGTCACACAGACGGGAGACTACGGGAGAACGTTGTGGATGGTAGAATGAACCCAAAGAGAATTGAACCCACACCCCATAGAGAAGTGCCGACGAGGTCGTTTCACGTCGGTGAAGAGTGACGGCGGAAAGGAATGGAAGTTACACCCTATCGAGGAGATCCGGGAGGACGCGGGCGCGTCGATAGCAAGGAACCTGTACCTCAAAGAGAAGGGTCGGAGGCGGGGACTGGAGCCTACTCCCCATCGAGGAGAACCGGCAAGGACACGGCAGCGTCGGACCGTGAGAGCCGGCGACGGGGACTGGAGCCTGCACCCCATCGAGGAGAGCGGACGCGAATAAGTCCGTTTATAGACTACTACAGCAGTGACACCGGGGCCATCTTGAAGACGGCCACGAGCGCACCCGACATGTGGTGCGGCTGCGGGCGATGCTTCATGTGCTAGAGGCACCGGTGGCACATCATCTCCAACAACACCGTGACTACCGGGGCCATCGACATGTGGGTGAGCTTGGCGTCCACCGTCGAGGCCCGAGAGGACCGGCGGTACAGCCCCGTGGGTCGGTCGGTGCGGTGAGACGAACCCAGAATTGCCTGTGATTTGTCTCTATTTAATCAGTTAGACAGACACCGGAATGAGATGATTCACGGTTTCGGGTCTAAGACAGGGGTTCGAGCGTCTCGGGTGGACGATCCGACCTGACGGTTCCACGGACTTCGGGGTACCCCCACGTCCTTCGACGGGTCAACGACCTGTTGGTTTCTATTCCAACAAAGTCCGTATTTTACTTGTTTTACAGTAGAGTGTAACAAAAGGAAGTACAAGGTGACCCTGGCGAGAAACTTTCCCATGACTACTAGAAGGTTCCGTTATGGGTCACCGTGGTGAGGTCGGTACGACCAAAGGGCGTGGACGTCGAGCGTAGAACTGGAACTAGAAGGTCGAAGTCCTGGAAGGGAGTTGACGTTGTGAGGAGGGGAATCGAGGGTAGTCAGTGGGTAGTCGAATAGTAGATCTTCTCCGGAAACTGGTGGGTTTCGTCGGTGTTCCTGATGGGATGGAATTAAGGGGTTGGTGTCCCCAGTACTCAAGGGACTGTAAGACGATTAAATGACAAACGACCGACCCAGGAGGGTCTGGTCAAACTTAAGATTAGAAGTTTATGGTCAGTGTCTTTCTAAAGACTAAGTCCGGTCAACTCTGTCTAAAAGACAGTGGAACCTGACTTCCTGACTCCTACGGGACTCTCTACCGGCCAAGACACCGTCGCTCTGAGAGTCGTGAGAGGGGAAGGGGGTGAAGGTCCGAGTGTACCCTCGGTGGGTTCCGTCCACTGTACTTTGGGGTATTTAGTGTTTCAGTTCCGGACGTCCTTACACCTTCTTAGTAAGACCGTTTACCGAACATCTAATAAAAATGTAAACAACAGGTTAATTTCCTTTATTGTCTTACTACCCGTAGGACCGCCAGCTTCAGGATTAACCACGAGGCAGGGGAACTAAGAGGGGTGATGTTTGTCTGTGTCCTTCCGCCGATGCAAACAAAAGAAAAAAATTACTTTGATCTCGCGACGAATGTTTTTGGAAGGACTCGGGAGCCGGGTCGGGGAAGTGTCAAGGGAACCGAGTCGGAGAGAGGTTGAGTGTCCTTGACCTTGTGCCACCCACACCTTGTCGGTAGTCGAGGTAGTTGAGGAACTTCTCTCCGGGACCCCGGCTACGACTCGGGAGTCTCCCACTACCTACTCCCACCAGGTACGGTGACACCGAGAGTCCGGTGGTGGCCCTGGTCTCACTTTACTACGCTTACAGGGTGGGGTATGTGGGGGGTGGGGGGTCATCAGAGAAGAGGGGACGGGGGGTGGGGGTGGGGATTACGATAGGGAGATGACTCTGTTCCGGGGTGAGACCAGACCACTCGACGGCGGATGTCCGACATCTTAAACTCCGAGGCCAGGTAAGGACACCTTCGTTACTTGAACCGCACCACAGGCTTCCGGTGGGGGCACCAGTCCGGTGACACGAGACACCTTTCTGTTCTGTTGCCACTCCTCCGAAAAGAAGGAACCCCATCGCAGCTGGGGATGCTGTACGAGGGGTGGACAGGGACACTGGACCTTTGGAGGGTACCGGACCTTTGGGGGTTCCGGTCTTGAGATGTGCCGTGACTCGAGGTCTCGGAGGGATCCCGACCGGGCGTCGTCCGTGACACACACCGACCCGACTCACTTGTGTCCTTGTGGTCAGGAGGCGGTGGATTCGAAAGCTCCCGTCGATGTTTAACCGAGACGAGCCGAGTCAGGTTCAGACTCTTGACTGTCCTTCGACCTGAACAACCATAAATCAAGGCTCAGGGACACACATTGACCTTGTCAGAATAGTCGGACAGGATCGAGTGTGTCTTTCGACCCGAGGACCGGGTCCCGTCCCGACCCAGTCCCCGTCTTCTGCGGTCCGTTGGGAGGGGCGACCCGAGTCCATCAAGTGCCTGTAGTCCCGTTTAAGGGTGTTAGTGTCGGCCGGGTGGTCGAGGGGTGAGATTTCGACGGGACACGAAGGTCGGGCGGTGAGGTGACTGAGACGAGGTATAGTTCCGTGGTCCCGGGTCCCTTCCACTTTTGGGTACCCGTTGTGGTAGTCCAGACCGGTGGAGACCCTGTGTGTCACTCATCTTAGACCCCACCCTCTTCCACGAACACGGGACGGGTGGTGGGCGATTACTCTTGTTCTTGAAGTAATTGTTTCTAACGTCGTCGACGGTAAGGAAGTCAAGGACTTCCACGTTCTCCGTAGGACAGGGGTACGTCCGGTGGAGGTCCCGTGATCGGCCGTGTCATACGTTTCGTCACAGTTATGCGGGTAAATTTCTACTTCATTGATGTCGAGGTTTTCCCTTTCAGTACATGGTCTCCGGTGTGATGATAATCCTCCACGGTTGAAACAACTCCACCATAAACGTATATTACATATGTGTAAGAGGATATGTGAGATTCAGTAGAGATTTATTGAACATTAAGGATTGTGTCGTGTTTAAGATACGTTTATGAAAATTTATATCACATTTACGATGTACTTATCAACGGTCACACGCCCGTTAAGCTCAAAACGAAAAACCTTGAAAGACCTAAAAAAGGCGGGTGTTTATAAAAACTAGGTGTCAACCATCTCAGACACCTCTTAGTTGACATGATAATAAAAGGTCTCTTCAATTCATCGAACGGGTCACAGTGTTTCGAAGCTCACCGTCTCGATCGAAAATTTCAGTCCGTCAGACTGAGGACTCAAGGAACAGAATCGGTGATTTGAGATAACGGAGTCTCTCACTGATTTTCGCCGGAACCGTTTACGTGCGGACGGTGATCTTTGGGGATTGGGTCACTTTAAAAGGGGTTAAAGAAGACCCGGTCTCGTGGGTCTCTGGAGTCCCAGAATCCCGTTCGGAGATGGACATTTCACTTCTTAGAGGCAGGTGACAAATGTCTACATCTAGACCTGCAGCCACGGCGGTTCCCGGTCCATTCATGGCGAGACCAGTTTCTAGTCACTGAAGTGGACGGTTTTAGTCCTTTCTTCAGTGTACTTTCCTTCGTCTTTGACACCCGTTAAGCCCCTTTTGTCTCCGTCAAATCTCATTAAGTAGCTGTTTACTCTTCCTCCCCACTGTCTCTTTCTCCACATGGAGTTTCAACAATAGGTCAACGTTACAGAATTTCAAGAATTCAAACGCGTCTAGGGTCTCAAATTGTCTCCTCAGTAGCCGGCGACATCGGTCCATCATCGGCAAGAGGCTCTTCCGTTACGACCACTACCCCGGGCTCACCGGCCCCTTCAACCGGTGTAAGCACGCGAGGACACCAACCCCTCGTCCCTCATTTTACAGTGGGTGACCAGTACTCCCTCTTTTACCTCGAGTCTGTTGAGGTGAGGACTCTACAGGAGGTGGGAGTCCCTCCTGTTGGTCGTCCTTCTCGTTCCCACCTGTGGGTCGGACCCTGGGGTCATGACACAGTGTGTGTGTCATGACACAGTGTGCGTGTCGGGGACAGAGGAGTGAGAACCCTGTGGGGGCCCCGGTCCACGGTATTCGTGAAGTAGTGTGGTGTGTCCCTGTTCTCGAGGTTGGGACCCGACGTCTGCCCCTGTCGGTACAGGATGGAAGTTCAGGGTCTAGAACTAGACTCTCAGGTACCAAGGACAAGGTTTTTACTCAGGTAGTCCCACCTTGACGCGTGTCCACTCTCGACACCCCCCCTCTGTCTGTCTGCCAGTCTCGGGTGGGAGTTCTATGATTCGTGTCGTTTCCATCCGAGGAGCGACAAGGAGTACGAGGGACCCGGTCGTGATACGGGTCGTGGGTCGTTCGTGACCGTCGTACATAAAAAATCTTGTTTACTCGTTGTTGATTTATTTTGTAATTTGTTATATGTCGCTGACTTCTCGGGTTGTGAATCCTCTGTTGAATGTCGTTGGTCTCCAGAGTAGCCAGTGGAACCACTCGTGTGCAGGACAGACCTACAGTCTCTTCCGGGTCATGACTTTTTTTTCTCTGTTGTCTCGGCCATTCTGTCACCCAGGGGTCCAAGACTACCGGGGAGTCCTTCCGTCCCTGGGACCAGCCCGTCTGGAACCGTTCCGGTAGGGGAGAGACATCTCTCCTTTATGAGAGAGGACCAAGACCCCTGGGTCGACCCATTCTACAAAGGAGGAGGGTCCTACGGACTCATACCCCTGGTTCTCGGACCGACCCTGCTATGGACCAGTAGTCTCCTCGAGTCCTCTATCAGTGGTCACCGCACCTCCGACTCCGGACAGTGTCGCGAGAGCACCCGTGCTTGTTGGACATGCGTTCTCCGTAAGCCTTGGCTGGTTTAGGACTATCATCGTAGCCCCCTCCGTCTTTTGTGGTCGAGGATTTTCCTCTCGTTCTTCGTCTAATAGTCTCTGTCTTCTCTACCTGGTGTCAGTAGAACATTTTCGCCCGACCCCTGCCGGTGTCGGGACGACCCGGACCTTGGAAGATAGGGGTGTTGTTGCGAACTCACCCGGTTTCCCATTTGTGATAATCCTACCCTTTAATTTGTCGTAAACCGGTTCACCTCCTCCAGGACGGTAGATCACCATTTTTCATAATCACTTGGTCTCCCTTTGAGGTAGGGAAAGGGTCCTGGTCTCTCTCTATGTTGGATCGCGTTAAGTTCTTGACTTACAAATTAAGGTAAAATAAATTTATCGGGGTACATCAATTACCGAGGACAGGATCCCGTCGTGTTCAGGTTAGACATCGTCCGGACCTTCCCCAACACTTCCGTAAAGGATTCGTAGGGTGTGTTCAATTAAGAGTCTTTTTGACCACTGTCTCTCTTGAGTGTATCACAGTGGTTGGATAATAAAACCAATCAATCCTGTAATTTTGGACATTCCATTTTGGTTGATGGTAGAAGGTAGTTGTGTTGACGTATTCTCTTTATTGTATGATTGTACGAGTCGTAGTTCAAAGGTAGGGGGGCGGACCTTCTGACACCCTTAGACCTGGATAGGTAGGGGGAGTCTGTGTACCCCGTCTGTGTACCCCGTCTTAAAATAACTTGAGACACGTGACGTCAAACATAAAATTTTATCACATCTCTAAGACGGAAGGGATTGTATTTTGAAAAGTTATACGAAAAGTTTGATATACAAAGGAAAGAAGGGACCAAACTTCCGGTGACAAAGTTCTCAAGACTGTCAGCACCCGTTAGGGTACTGGGGTTTGGACCGGGACTTGGAGGTCACGACTTCTCGACCGTGAGAGTCCGGGTACAGTGAAGTGGTTCCTCCGTTGTCCCCGCCCCCGGACCAAGACCCTGGAGTGTGATACCGTTGTCCCGAGTCTTTACTCCCGACTCCCGCGATCCCCTCGCGAATGGACCCTTCCCACTTTTTGGTGTGACCATTGGAAGAACCATACCGGAAACTCCCACCGGTTTTAGACGAGTCTTGAGAACAGCTTCTGCTGTTGTAAGAATAGGCGGGGTGGACCTCCCCTGGTTTTACTCTAGGTTTTTACTCAGTCCGGGGGTCCGGGGAGACGGTTTCCAAGAAAACAGGGGTCTGGGTGTCTCTCCTGTCCTCACCCGTAGGAGGAACGACAGGAGGAGGGTGTGAGAGGGTGGGGGTAGAACCGAACGACCCGACCCGGGTGAGAATGGTCACTCCTAGAACAACCACAGTCTCCCCGTCTCCAGGTCCCGTTCCTAGGGTCCTTACGATCGTGACACGTCGGGGACACGTCTTTTTCGGTGTAGTTTGGGTCAGTGCCGACTTAGTTTCGTCCGGTGTTTCGGTGAGTTACCGAGGCCGGGACCGGGGTCGGGGTCGGGACCCCTTGTTCTCACTGAAGACAAGGAGCAGGTGACACGAACCGAAAGACGGGCCTACGTCGTTGAGGGTAGTCACTGCTACCCCTTCCGGTGTCGGCCAATCCTCCTCTTTGGGACTGTTGAGTCGTCGGTTCCACCTTTTGTCTCCCCCGGTCTCCGGAACCTGTTACGAAGTACGACCGGACAGGGTGGGACCTTTATCGGACCTCCTGGGACAGAGGGTTCGGACACCCTGGCTCGGTGAGTGGTGTACACTACGGTGGACGGCCATAAACGACTCGAGAAGACCGAAGTGGTCGAGGAGTCCGTGTCAGAAGGGAGAGACTCTTTTTCTTTTTAGGGGGTTCTTCAATCACCCACGTCCTTAATTAACCGGTAGAGGAGAGGAGGATTCCCTTGGTGGTCGAGGAGGTCCAGTCGAGACCCGGGACCGGGACCCTCCTGAGTGGAAGAAGGCGAGGCACCACTCGTGCCACCGGAACAGGACTTCGACCCCCTCTCTCCTCTTATTCTAGTTACACTCTTTTTAATTAAACGGTCTTTTTTCGTGTCACTTACGAGCGGTGTAAATGCAAAAGTGTTCGGTAGTGGTTCTTGAGTAGTAGACGGTCCGAGACACGATTTCCGAAGGTACGTTATAGAGAAAAGTGAAAGTGAGGTTGGAATACTCCACCCACAACTACTGAAACAAAGAGTCTCCTCCTTTGACTCGGGGTCTCGTCCACGTCAGTGAACGAGTCCCGGTGTCTCCGTTATCGATCGTCCCGAGGGTCTGGTGCGGACACGGTGATGCCACCTTCGACTCTACGACTGTTCGACGTACCGGACCTTTTCTGTGTTTGATAGTTGACCATGATTCCTCCTAGGGGTTCAGTGTCTCGTGTCCTGTGTCTTAGTCCCCGGTCGAGACGGAGAACACTCGACACGGAAACTGAGACTTAGATGTCTAAGAAGTAGATATTTTAGTTTCACCATTAAGGACAGGATAGAGGAAGTCTTTTCTTTTTTACTTTTGTACATTGCTTTACGAAATTATAGATGTTTCTTGGGATTATTCTCGTTGTTTAACATGAATTAATTTTAGAAATTTTAAGGGTGTTCAAGTATGTCATCCATGATAGTAGGAGTGAAATCGTCGTTCCCTTTAATCTGTATCCTAATCAATTCAGTCGGGTTCCAGTGTTCCGACTATTGACCCCTGTAGTTTTGTGTTTCGGTCCGTCGGGCCAACTCACACACGAGACATGCTGAGGTGAGGTAGAGATTTACCTACACCAAAAATGAGTATAACCTGAGGTCCGTTTTCCCTCTCAGATTGTCGAAAGGGTGGTTCGCTCTCGTACTGCATGGAAGACTTATTAGAGTCCTCAGTAAGGGTGGTCAAGCGGGTTTAGGTAACCGAGCGGACGTGGGACTTCTCTTGTTCCTCCTTCCACTCTCTTCGTACCTGACGGTCTCCTCGTGTCTTACGGGAGGAGGAGGGAACGTCTCCTCCGGCTACCCGGTGGTGCGTGTGAGGTGACGACCGCCCCGACTCCCCTGTGAGTGGTGTTGTGAACCGACCCTCGAACCGTGTCGGACCCCGTGTTACTCTGGCCGGACTCCAAAGTCCCAGCGGTCTCGACTCTCTCTTCTGTTACAATCCTTACCCGATAATGTGTTGTCCGGACGGGGTCTCACCTCGGGTCTCACCCCCTACCGTCCGGCCTCCGATATGGAAGAGCCCGTCGTCACTGAAGGAACCACTCTGCGCGTTACTGTGCCGTCCGCCGTAGCACGACCATGTCTCGCACCCTGTCGAGGACCGCCCACCAGACGTCGACGACCGCGTCCCACTTCGACACCTCGTACTGGCGTAGGACCCTCTCCCTCTACGGTGTCACTCCCCCGCCCCTCCACATCCCTCGTGGGTCGTCTCCTCAGTCGGGAACTATTCTCTTGCGAGAATAGGATCCGGTTGGGACGTCGGATCTGGTCATAGTCACTGGGTTCGTTCCAGACTCACTGGGACTTGAGCGTTCGTCTACGAGGATTCGAGGAGTGGCACGGTTTGGGACCCGTGTGTCTGTCCTTGCCGAGAAGGGTGGGTAGAAGAGATTAAATGGCCGTGTAGAGGTCGGAGTACGGCAGTGGAGTGGTCTTTCCTTATTTTTGTGATGTCGACGACAAATAACTGACGAGAGTAACACAGTCCGTGACTCGGTCCGTCAGGAGTTCTACGTCAGGAACTGAGTAAGTATAAATCTCGTGGATGACACTTGGACCAAGAGTGACGACCCCGAGATTACTCATTTTGTTCAGGGACTGTGGTACTTCGAATATGAGATTAAAATGAGACTCAGAGACATTTGGGACTCTGTCCATGATTAGGTACGTTATACCAGTCCTTTTCGTCGTGAACCTATGGACGGTTCCCTGCACCGTTCGCCCGTTGCCTCGTTTCCCACCTCGGGTCTAGACACACTGTAATTCTTGGCCCGAGGAGGAGACGAGAGTGGGAGGGGAGTTTTGTCTTTTATGCCGAGGTAGGGAGGGTAGGGGTGGGTACAGGATCAGGTCACTAGGGAAGAAAAGTTCAACACTTTTATATTTAAGAGAAGTCCCTGAGTGGGTGAGTAGGACGTTCCGAAAGTCTTACCGACCCTACGACCACCGACTCCCTCCGAACCCGGCCTAACCCACTCGTTGACGGTTCTCTCTGTTTCACCCACACTTTTGGGTACTGGATCCCGTACGACCGGGAGGGTGTAAGAAAGAAAGGGGAAGTCGTGATTGTCTGATGGCAAAGGAGGGGGTTGAGGGTGTACGATACGTGGACGGTGGGAAGGGTGGAAGGGTCCGAAATCCGATCCTGTCGGACCTGACTCCGACCGGTCGTCCGTGGAAACTATAGTTACTCGACGAGGAGCCTGTCTCCGACCAACAACTACCCTAGACACGGCAAGAGACGTTATATGAAGAGTTACTCGGCGGCGAGTATGTGTACTAATCTCTGCCCCCTGTGTGTCCCCACAAGACCGTGAAGTAACCTCTGACGCCTCTTTTCCGTCCACCACTCGGACGCCACCACTGTCCCTGGGACCCGGTTCCCCTGCGAAGTGGAAGTCGACCGGAGGTGTTCTGGAACGGAGGGATGTGAGTCGATTGTCCTTAGTTCTGTACTGTGGTTCGGTCAAAACCTGACATGGGTGTTACGAAAGGTCGGTGAATTGATCGAAGAGGTAGTCAGAGACTGTCAATCCATCAGTTGTTTATTAACGACGTGTCGATGATTTACGATCCGTGGATCCCTCGTCAGTTATTAAGGACGGGTAGAGTAAAGACTTTTTGTGAATCCGTGGGTAATATATCGTCCTGTTCTTCTATGTGTGTTTCGGTAAGTTCAGAGTCTGATCCTGGATCTACCTAAGAGTCTGTGTAATGTTTGGCTACACTGTTCACGATACTATTGTTTCATAAATGTACCACAAATGATCCGCGGTTCGAGGTGACATTTGTGAAAGGTAACTACTTTAGTAGGAGTGGTGAGGGGTTGTCTTCATAGGTAAATGTGGGGACTCCTAACCCTGACATCGACGAGAGACTGAAGGTCATGTTACGTCCACGAACCGTTTACGAGTCCTTTGTAGATTGTCTGGTCGACTACCTATGACTTTTCTGGAAGGAGTCCTGACTTTGTTACTTACACTTTTATGAGACGTGTGACAGTAAAGAAATTGCGAATTCCTGAGAAAAAGATCAGTGTAAAGGGAAGTGAGAAAGAGAGGAAATAAAACCCAAATACCCCTCCAAGACTCTTCTCAGTTCTCGAACTCTTCAATCCTTCGGTTCTCTCTTTTCTTACTCTTTGATTATTGGACTACTCGTTGGTGAGAGGAGTTATTGTATAGGTTTTCTGTCCTGTTTCGTAAACTTTTTTCGTACCTAAGTCCTAGTCTCTTTGACCGAAGCAGTGTGTCGAGACGGTGATTGATCGACATGACAAAATGTTTTCGGTGTAAAGAGGAACTTGGAATGTAGGAATAGACATTTTGGCCTAGAAATAAAGACGAAACCTCTTAACGACACCCCTGTCTTGCTGAGACGTCAAAACGTTCGTGCGACATTTGGTTGTCTCCGAAAAGGTTTACACGTCGACAAAAGTAGTCGGGATGTCCCACTCCGACCAGACCGAGGGTCCGGACAGTGGCGGAGGTTGAGTGACGCGCTAGAAGCGTTTGACGTCTTCGCGACGGATGGGTTCGCCCCGGAGTCTGTTGTGTAGGTCACGGTTCCGGTAATAAAAACGTCAACCCCTTTGACTCCTGGCGTAGGGCCTCGGTCTAGTGTTTCGGTCGACCTCCGCCTAGGACGTCTTCGGGAGACCGAAGGACGAAGGATGTCTCTCGAGAAAGGGGACGTGGTGGTCGAGGGGCGAAAGGTTCGGAGTATAGGTGACGCGTTTGCTCCACCCGACGGAGACACGTCGGACCCTCTTACGTGACCTCTGCAATACATTTGATACTTCGCGACGCGTTTGACTGGAGTGCGACCTCCTCCTTCTGGGGGGGCCCGACTGTCCGGCGGCGGGACGGAGGGGCCTCGGGGCAAAAAGTCCAGGTCGAGGCTGGGGCCGCGGCGTCTCCGCGCGTCTAGGAGTGCGAGCCGAGAGGCCGGAGGTCGCGGGGCGCTCGCCGGCGTCGGCTATGAGTGATCTCGTCTAGTCTCTGTACCGCGGGAGCGACGTGAGGCTCCGAGGAGTGTGACCCGAGGCCCTAGTCGATGACCCGGGGGCGCCCTGTGAAGGTCAAGGGAGCGACGAAGGTCTGCGAGGCGACGCTCGCCCCTCGACGGGGCGCCTCGCTACGAACGCTTACCGAAGTGCACCCTGACACCGGTCAGCGCGCGGAGTCGGAGGTCTTAAATTGCCTTTGACAGGAAAGGGTATTACGTTAGTCCGTCCTTTCCCGCGCGGTCCTTTATGAGCCGATAAAGGCCCGGGAGAGCCGATCAAAGCATTTCGAGGTTACCGACCCTCTCCTCTAAGCTTTGATGTAAAGGGAATTACGTGACCCTGGAATTTTGGTTAGTCAAATCGACGTGAGAACTCGGTCCCCGCCACCTTGCTGACAGAACGTTTATAACCTCATATACTCTTAAAAAAAATAAAAATTACGATAATCAGAAAATAAAGCACTCGTACCATATGAAACTAAATGAACTTCACTTCACTTCAGCGAGTCAGCACAGGCTGAGAAACGTTGGGGTACCTGACATCAGATAGTCCGAGGAGTCAGGTGCCTTAAAAGGTCCGTTCTCATGACCTCACCCAACGGTAAAGGAAGAGGTCCCCTAGAAGGGTTGGCTCCCTAGCTTGGGCCCAGAGGAACAGACGTCCGTCTGTGAAATGGCAGACTCGGTGGTCCCTTCGCCAGAAGACATTATAAAAAAGTCATATCAAAATATAATAACAGGTATTACCAAAACGTATAAAATACAGATAAAAAGTCATGAGGTATTAAAAAATAAGATAAGAGTTTAAAAATTAAATAAAAATTAACCTCCTATCAACGAAATGTTACAATACAACCAAAGACATTCTTAAAGAATTCCTTGAAAATTTTTACATAAAAAGACCCCAGATTAAATCTCGCAGACGTAAAAGTCAAGCACGGGGTACACAAAGAGACCGTTCACAAAGAGTCTCCCAATCGAAACCTTCTGGGTCACTTCTGCTTCTATGTGTACCCATCTCTTCGATTGTGACCGATTCTTTGAGAAGACCAGAACGGGGATGATGGTTAAACGAGACACTAAAACCCGTTCAGTAGACGAAGAACCTGTGTGACCGGAAAGTTCGGGAGTTTGAATAGGTGAGACCAAGGTCTAGGAAGTGGACTTTGTGAAAGGAGTTAGGGACGGGAAGAGGGGTGGGGAGGGTAGGAAAGGTTTCATTTAGGTTAGAGTGGGATTTATCGTGAAGGAGACCTCAGAGAAAAGAACTGGGGACTGACTTAAAATCAGGGGTGTCGTGGGACGTTAAAAGGAGACTCAGGGAGACCCTATCGATATTATTAAATAAAGCTTCTTAAATAATAAATAAAAACCAACGCGACCCAGAAGTGACTACACTCTCCCGAAAGAGATCAACGTCATTCGTCCCCAATGAGAAACAATACCACACACCTGAGAGTAATGTCACCGAAGGGATCAACGTCTCGCGTCTGAATCAACGGGGAGCCGTCCACCCTAGAAGTCCTTGGGTCCTAATTTGGACACAGGGACCGTAACCGTCCACCTAAGAATTGGTTACCTGGTGGTCCCTTCAGGACGATATTAGTAAATTAATACATGTTCATAGACAAACGACAGACCCAAGAGACCGTCTAACATTTCAGATATTACCGTCCTTGGTACTAACAAGACCAGTGACGACAAAGAGTCCCAGATCGTGTCACGGACTATGTATCGTCCTTATAACATTGATAACAACTAACTTACTGTCCGACGGACTGTTCGGTCCGTAGAATTCATAGACATACACCATCCTTTATTTTAGCTACACAAATCTCTCCTTGAACTTGGTCTCCACCAATCTGAACTAACCTAGTTGTCGTCTATTCGATATCGTAGTATTGGTGTAAAGGTCGTCTAAGGAGACCTTCTGTAAATAACCTACCCAACGTCTCCCTCCGTCGTTCTGGGTTAGTAAGTGAAAAACCTATTTAGAAATACGATTCACTGAAATCAACACTGACTGAGACATACTGGGATACCTGACTGATATCGGACGACCCGAGGAGACAGGTACCCTAAGAGGTCCGTTCTTATGACCTCACCCAACGGTACGGGAGGAGGTCCCCAAGAAGGGTTGGGTCCGTAACTTGGACGTAGAAAATGGAGAGGACATAACCATCCGTCCAAGGAATGGTGATCGTGGTGGACCCTTCAGGTCAGAAATAACTCATGGGTGAGACACGGTCAGTCTGTAATATGAACTGTAACCCCTATCGTGAGACTCGTTTTAGTCTCCACAGGGGTACTTTCACTTTCACTTTCAGTGAGTGAGTACAGACTGAGATACACTGGGTTACCTGAACATGGTATGTACCTTAAGAGGTCCGGTCTTATGACCTCACCCATCGGTAATTGAAGAGGTCCCCTAGAAGGGTTGGGTCCCTAGCTTGGGTCCAGAGGGAGTAACGTCCGTCTAAGAAATAGTCGACTCGGTGGTCCCTTCGGGTATAGGGATACCATCCCTCGAATGTCGACACTGTCTTGATACCTCCTTTTGTCCCTCAACAAAGGTCCGAAAACTCAAAGTTTTCGGTCCGGGAGTACTTTATCTTTCCTAAGTCCCGTTGATTAAAACCTCATTGATAATCTCCACTCTTAAACTAGAGTCAAAGGAGGAACGAGTTAGAGACGTGTTTCCTCTATTTCTAATGAATTCCAACCCTTCGTTTCTCCACCTTCCTTACGGATGTTCCATTGACAGTCACCCAAGAACTCTAACCTTGAGATACGGGACGAGGGGATCCGGTTCTGACGACGACGATGAACTCTTCCTTCCCATGTGTGTCCAGTTATTGGGTCTTCGAGGTAAAGGGTCCAACTAATTCAATGTTGGAACACCTGTTGACTGTCTCCTAATTCGTCCTGTCACGTGGAGTTTGTTGATTCCTTATCCACCTAAGAGGGGGAAGTGGGACAATTAAAAGGTTTTCCAAATAGGTCTGGCACTTTGTTCCCACCCTTCTCGGAACTTGACAGATTCTCACAGGGAGGTGAGTCTATCTTTTCTCTCAACTTTTCTTCAGAACCCTGAAGGGACCACCAGGTCACCGATCCTGTGACACCTACGTCCCCCAGGTCTAAACGGGGACCAACCCTTTGATCTAACGGGTACAACGTTAATTTCTAGGACGTACGGTGTTACTTCTGTCTTCTAGGGTTCACGATGTTAATTCTGGGTCACCTTGGTTTATTTAATTTAAAAAAAAAAATTTCTTTCTTCTTGCCACCTGAAGAGACCACCGAGTCACCATTTCTTAGACGGACGGTTACGTCGTCTATACCTGAACTAGGGACCAGACCCTTCTAGGGTGTCCGGTGCCTCGTTGATTCGGCTACACGGTGTTGATGACTTGGACACGAAATCTTGGACCCTTGGTTTTGGTGACTCGGGTGTACGGGTCGACTCGGAGTCACGGGGTCTCAGACACGGGGTGTTGTTCTCTTCGGTGACGTCACTCCTCGTCACGAGGGGGAGAGGTGAGTGGCGTTGATCTCTTTTCGGACCCATCGTCGCTTCTGGGTCGTGTCGGTTTTTGTCTATATTTATTTACTTGAAATTTTTGGACTAAAAAGTATTCCCCTTTGTATCAATGTAAAGGACGTGTCCTTTAAGGTACTGTACTCTGACTATTAGGATGCTTAGTCTTTACTAGAGTGTTCGTTTACACTTCAACGTTGACAATCTTTCCGACCCTCCACACTGGTTCCTACGATGGTCAAACAAGACCTTCTTTCTCTAGGAATCGGTTTCATCTCCCAGGTCCCCTTTTACTTACACAGACTACCTTTCTTCGTTAAACTGTACCCCTGTCTGTCCAAAGATGAGTACACATCAGACACATGTTGTTCCTTACAGTGAATGGTAGGTCAGGATGTTCCTTCCTAATTCGGTAATCGGTGATGTCAGTGACGGGATTCATGAGGAACTTTCCTCAAGTCCTGTTTCTTGTCCTACTCCGTGTGACACGAAACCTTTGTACGTGTCTTGTCCGGGAATCTCTCAATTGATATTTTTCTTTTAAAAGATACTTGGAGTTAAGAAGACAGGAGGATATGTATCTTTTCGTGATTTTAGTGTTTGTCTATGGACAAGGAGTACTGATCATCATTGGATGACTCTACATACACTCTAACATGTATGAGAAACCGGTTTTAGTGTCCGTGTGACCGGAGAGAGGGAGGGAGAGTCGTCGTCAAGGAGTCTCGATAGTCTCTCCGAGAGAGAGTCCGATATCAGGAGTCATTCTATTCCGTGTCTTGAGTTAAGTGTGAAGGATACAGTACGTGAAAAAAAGTCAACTGTCAACCACTGGTATGCCTGTCCCTGGGTCTCGTCTGAAGGGAGGAAACGGACTTGAGATCCTACTAGGTCTCGGGACCATGGTGGCTCTCGAGGAACACAGGTAGGTGGAGGAACCACACAGGGTCACTTTAATCTACTCAGAGAGAATTTGAGGTCTAGAGGGTAGAGCCAACTGTTAGGACTCAAAATAAGTGTCCAACAATTTAAGGAACCATACTCTTCACTCAATAGGAACTTGAATCCAAGTTCTTCTCTACGGATATAAAGGACATGACTCTCTGTGACCCCTTTAAAAAGAGTCAACTTCGTGTGACTCCTCCTGAAGGGACCACGATGTCACCTATTCTTAGACGGACGGTCACGTCCCCTGTGCCCAAGTCAGGGACCAGGTCCTTCTAAGGTGTACGAAGTCTCGTTGTTTCGGGTACCCGGTGTTGTTTCAAGTACCCGACATCGATGACTTCGAGGACACGGGTCTCGGGTACGAGACATTCTTTTCGATGGTGTTACCCTTCGGACGCATGGTGTTACTTCTCACCCGGGACGAACGACGTTGATCTCCTTCGGACACTCGTCGTCGTTTCTGGGTCACGTCGGTTTTTATTATTTATTTATTTATGTTAATATAAAATTTTTCTTTCTGTAACATCTCCAAACCTGATCCACTAATCCAACTTTCGACTGTCGAAGTATTTGAGATTGTCTTTCACTTTCATAATCAACGAGTCTGTACGGACTGAGAAATGTTGGGGTACTTGACATCAGACGGTCCAAGAAGACAGGCACCTTAAGAGGTCCGTTCTTATGACTTCACCCAACGGTAAGGG
The DNA here is from genome assembly GCA_006410555.1 of Capra ibex. NCBI lineage: Eukaryota > Metazoa > Chordata > Mammalia > Artiodactyla > Bovidae > Capra > Capra ibex. The sequence continues at coordinate 24,396,680 of SJYO01038983.1, forward strand.
AAGAGGTCCCCTAGAAGGGTTGGGTCCTTAGCTTGGCCCCAGAGGACGTAACATCCGTCTAAGAAATGGTAAACTCGGTGATTCCTTCTGGTTTGAACTTGTCCCAATTGACCTTAATTTCACTTCGATGGTGTACTCTCGAAAGTCGAGGTTTCTATTCCCTGTGTCAAGGAAAACCAAAGTCGAAAGAATCCGCTCTGTAAATACCGTCACCCCTTCCACTCAGGAATATGGCACGTCGTCAGGGTATCCCTTTGAGTGAGTAATTACATCTTTTCAACGAGTAGCTTTCTACTTGTGTATTCCTAACCGGTAGGTCACGACACTCTTTGACCCTCCACCCCCCCCAATCTAACGACCTCCCTCTTTCGTTCCGTCCATTTTCTCGACTTTACTGAGGTCCCACTGTGGATCTCCTGAATTCGAGTGTTTGTCGTGTACACAGGTGGTCTGCCAAAAGTCGTCATTAAAATAGACCCGTTTACTTGAAATTTTACCCCTTATCTCAAAGGGTTTTTCTTCCTCTCTCCTCGGTTGTTTATGAAGGTATTCATAAATGAATTAACCCTTGAGTTCCTTTGGGGTGGGACTTTACCGGTTCTACCCCAACAAAGTGTAAGGTTTTGACCAAAAACGTATTTCTTTAACCAAACTATTTTGTAGAAAAGTTTTTAGACTTGGATCCCATTGTTTTCAGGAAGATCCTCCTCGAACGTAAAGAGAGGAACACGGAACTCTATATTCTACGAGATGGTACTGAGAGTCCTTGAGAATAAATGTGGTGGAGGTTAAAGACTCTGTCTTCCCTTTTTGTCTTTTGAATATTTTGAGTTCGTTCATTTAAATTGAATAAGACAATTGAATGAATGTTTGTTTACTCAAAATATAGTAGTATTGACTAATTACTGATTCCAAAATCAAAAATAAAAAATTACTGATTCGAAAAGTCACTTCGATACCCTATAGACCGACACATATAGATATACAGACACATATACAATATCTCTATAAAGATGGAGACCCATCATCACGGTTTTAATTAAACATTTCCTCGAGATGTATTAACCGAATTTACTTTGACTCGTGAATATATTCAAGAGTCTTTATATTTTCTTTGATTGGGTTTACCTAAAGTCCAAGTGTACCTAGACCCTTTATAAGTCATAATGTAATTATAGACCACAATTTGTTCAAATTCGGAAAACTAAATTTATTATAACTCTACTGTATTAGTCGTAATACATATTAGGAAAATAACATACATCCCAACGATTTTCTCTAGACTAATAGACATTAGTCTATTCAGTCTATTAGTTTATTCTAGACTAATAGAGATAATGTTTTAAACAGTCGTTCTTTTTATTGAACGATATCACTCTAAAAATGTTCATTTAATTCACATTTATTCTCAAAAATCCATTTAAGAAATCCTTACTTGTTTGTTCTGGTTCGTGATTTAAACTTCTTACTAGTGCAAACTTATACCTTTCTTCTTGACGGTGACTTCCTCTTCTTGTTGCGTTCGTCAGTCTCTTCTCTAAGAGAGAGAAATCATCGATTGAGCACAGACTGAGAATGCTGGGGTACCTGACATCGGACGGTCCGAGGAGACAGGTACCCTAAGAGACCCGTTATTGTGACCTCACACAACGGTAAAGGAAGAGGTCCCCTAGAAGAGCTGGGTCCTTAGCTTGGGCCCAGAGGACGTAACGTCCGTCTAAAAATGACTCGATCCTTATTAATACAAAATGTCATACAAATGAATTTTTATCAAAGAAGTCTAAAAACCATTAAACTTTGAAACCTCAAAGCGATTTAATTCAATTTACTATCTTCAAATAACTTATAGATCCAGTAAATGACCTCTTCCGTTACCGTGGGATGAGGTCACAAGAACGGACCTCTTAGCGTCACTACCGCCTCGGACCACCCGACGGTAGATACCCCAGTGTGTCTCAGCCTGTGCTGACTTCGTTGGATCGTCGTCGTCCAGTAAACATTCATTTTATTATGTGACGTTTAATTATTTTTCTAATAAAATGTCTCTTTGATTACTATAAATCCTCATAATCAATTATACTCTGTAAAAGATATTCTTTCATGTACTAAAACCTTTAATATCGATTATTCAAACAGTAAGATGTATTACGATCAAATCAAGTATTAACGAATGAAGAATTGAAAATTATCTTTAATTCCAAAATTACCAAATTCTAATATTAATTTTATATATTGAGTTTGAAAGTTTTTAATTATTCCTTTTATATATAAACATACGTTTCCTTTTTATTTCATATTTCTTACCTTCACTTGAAACAATCCCCTTTTCCTTTATTAAAACAGGATTTTTTCTAATTTCTGTCTCTCTCTTTTCCCTGTCGTGTCCTGTTTTAGACTTCCATTTTGTTCTTTCAATGTCTTCCAATACCTTTTCTTTAAAGTCCTTTTCTCAAAACATACACTCGTCCTGACCGATTCTTAATTGAATTAACCAACTCAAAATGATAATTTTTATTCGACCATGTTTTAATCTTAAACAAAAAGAGAGAGACGATTCTCCCTGTTTCAAAAGAACCTTATAACTAGACGAAAACTACCGTCTAACAGCTCAAAGAAATGGAAAATTTGTTGGACAACATTTGAAACCATAAACGGAGACTTTATAAGATAACAGTGAACTAACTCCCGTCCTCCCCTTCCCTCACTGTCTCCTACTTGTACCAATCTACCGTAGTGACTGAGTTACTTGTACTCAACCTCGTTCGAGACCCTCTAGCACTTCCTGACTCTTCCGACCGCACGACGTCAGGTACCCCAGCGTCTCAATTTGTACTGAATCGCTGACTTGCTGTTGTTGTTAACAGTGAACCAATTTATTTATAACAAAGTATCACTGGATACTAGGATAAACTGGTTCTCAAAATTCAAAAAAAGGAAAAAATTTTTAATAACTAAATAAATGAATAAATAAACACCGACGTGACTCAGGAGTGATGAGGGACACCTGAAGGAGATCGACGCCACTCCTCGTCGGTGGGAGACCAACACCACGGGCCCGGAGAGCGACACCGTCGAAGAGAATAACACCTCACACCCGAGATCCGCGTACCCAAAGTCATCAACACAGTGTACCGGAATCGACGGGGAGCCGCACACCTTAGAAGGGTCTGTTCCCTTACTTGGGTACAGGGGGCTTAACTCTCCACCTAAGGATTGGGGACTTGGCGGTCCCTTCAGGGGGGTTAAAAAACTATAGAAACTGTTTGAAGGAATTTGGTTAAAATTTTACTTCAAGAAAACTGGAGATCGATTGAACCCCTATGAAGTCTCCTATGATTTTGTAGAGTTTCTTTTTATTATTCAATTAATACGAATGAACCATATAATTTAATCTCCCCTGCGTGACAGTTGAAAGAATCCAATATCACATACAACACAAATCAACGAGTCAGTACAGACTGAGAAACCCTGGGGTACCTGACATGGGGCGGTCCGAGGAGACAGGTACCTTAAAAAGTCCTCTCTTATGACCTCACGTGACGGTAAAGGAAGAGGTGATACCCATTAACAATAATTGTATTTACAAGACCTTTAACATACTTTACAGATTTGAAACTGACACAGGACTATTTTACAATAGTCAGTATTAAGATTAATAATAAAATTATAAGATGTAGTGTTTTTATTGAATTAAAGAAACTGTTGATATAACATTAGTCCAGAAATCGGTACGGAAAATTTTAGAAAACAGTAAATATCTGTTAATAATAAAACGAGACTACGAAACGTTTTTACGAAGTAGAAGTTCTTCTGAGTATCTTTCCCGAAAGACCATTCATGTCCAAAGACTTTTACAAATCTAATATAACGAATTGACCCATTTTTCAATTTTCTTAAGATTACCTTTTGAAATAAAACCCCCCAAGGTTTTAGTGACGTCTACCACTGACGTCGGTACTTTAATTTTCTGCGAATGAGGAACCTTCTTTTCAATACTGGTTAGATCTATCATATAACTTTTCGTCTCTGCAATGAAACGGCTGATTCCAGGCAGATCGGTTCCGATACCAAAAAGGACACCAGTACATACCTACACTCTCAACCTGACACTTCTTCCGACTCGCGGCTTCTTAACTACGAAAACTTGACACCACAACCTCTTCTGAGAACTCCCAGGGAACCTGACGTTCCTCTAGGTTGGTTAGGTAAGACTTCCTCTAGTTGGGACCCTAAAGAAACCTTCCTTACTACGGTTTCGACTTCGAGGTCATGAAACCGGTGGGGTACGCTTCTCAACTGAGTAACCTTTTCTGAGACTACGACCCTCCCTAACCCCCGTCCTCCTCTTCCCCTGCTGACTCCTACTCTATCGACCTACCGTAGTGACTGAGCTACCTGCACTCAGACTCACTTGAGGCCCTGAACCACTACCTGTCCCTCCGGACGGCACGACGCTAAGTACCCCAGCGTTTCTCAGCCTGTGCTGACTCGCTGACTTGACTTGACTTGACTTACCTTTTGGACTACCGTAGTATTCGGATACTTCATAGTTCTAATCGTTCACACCGAAAAACAGACTTTATAATAACTTTAAATTAGAAACGAAAGGTCTATATTTCTTTGGAAAGGGGAATTCGATTGACACTAAATGTCGTTCGACTATAGAAACATTCGTCTTGACTTTGTAAATAGACAAGAGAGATGAAATAGACAGGCCTTAAACCTTTGAGAATCACTCATAAGAATAAAAGTACCGTTATGACAATAAACGTATTCAAGTTATTCTTGGATAAGAGGAATGTTGTCGTGTGTTAACCTTTGTAATCAATATGATAGTTCCGAAACCTTACAGTATTAACTCTCTGTACACGTATCTGAGTCTATACTGTTCTATCGTAATTCCTTGATTCTGACTGAAATACTTCGGTCATTGAGGAACTTTTTTTATGAGACCATGGAACGTTGGAATAGTCCACTTATTAAGTTCGGTAAAGGACCGTTCAAGTTCTTGGAGTTCTGTAAAACCTAGGAGTTCTTCTCTCACTAAGTGGGTTTAAATATCCATAGAGTTTGTCTTAGACTACCGTTCAGGAATTGTACTGAAAGGACCGGAACTCTTTGGAAAATTTCAAGTTTAGACTCTTACGAATACTTTTCAAGGTCGTTTTGGTTAAATTTTCTCGAAAGCAACAACAAGTCATCGATTCGGTACAAACTGAGAAACACTGGGGTTCCTGACTCCGTGTGGTCCGAGAGGACAAGAAGTGACAGAGGATCTCAAACGAGTTTGAGTACAGGTGACTCAGACACTACGATAAATTGGTAGAGTAGCAGAGGGTGGGCGAAGAGGAAAACGGAAGTTAAAAAGGGCCGTAGACCCAGAAAAGGTTGCTCAGTCGAGAAACGTAGTCCATAGATTTCATGACCTCAAAGTCGAAGTTGTAGTCAGGAAGGTTACTGATAAGTCCTGACTAAAGGAAATCCTGACTGATCAAACTGGAGGAACGTCAGGTTCCCTGAGAGTTCTCAGAAGAGGTCGTGGTGTCAAGTTTGCGTAGTTAAGAAACCGTGAGTCGGAAGAAACACTAGGTTGAGAGTTTAGACATGTACTGATGACCTTTTTGGTATCGAAACTGATATACCTGGAAACAACCGTTTCACTACAGAGACGAAAAATTATACGACAGATACAACCAGTATCGAAAAGAAGGTTTCTCTTTCGTAGAAAATTAAAGTACCGACGTCAGTGACAGACGTCACTAAAATCTCGGGGGGTTTTATTTAGGACAGTGACAAAGGTGAAAAGGGAAAGATAAACGGTACTAGAACTACCCTGGGGTTTTAAAACTCAAAATTGGTATATACCAGTTAATATGAATATATATATTAGTCCAATTCAAATAACTTTGACCTGAGTAAAACGTTCGTTTAATCAGAATTAGACCGATATAAAACATCTCTGTTCCTATCAAAAGTTTTCTTTTTAATACAAAGTCATTATATTGCAAAAACTATAATTCAAGATATCAACAGAAACTCAAAACTATAAATGACGGATTCTGAGTGAAGGGTCTACTAAGGAAAAATGGTTAAACGTAATAACATTCCAAATTACTTGATAATTTTCCTGTCAGATTTTAACAAAGACTACAAATGGATCATTAGATAGAAACCTACTTCTAGTCTACACAGTACTGGACTTTGTTCCTCTGAAGTTTGACCTTTTCTGTAGTAAATTTCTTGACAGAGGTTTGGATCTACTTTCCTAAAAATAGTATAAGAATTGATCGAGCACATGTCACTTTGGTTTCTCTTAATTGAGGACGTAAATAAGGAGGGTGAAATTTTTCCCGGGGACATGGTCTGACCAGATTTCTGTCCTGACGACTGGAGTTATAGTGGAATTTTCTTATGGGTATGGTCCTACTCTTCTACTGTACTCTTCACTTGTCGAGAAGGTTCTACGACCCGGACTGGACACACTAGTAAATATCACAAAAGAACCAAAGATAGTACCTATGTGTTTAGGATACGTCTCAAATTTTTAGTTAGGTTAACAACATAAATACCAGTTAATAGGTACAAATCATGAAAACCAAATGGAACCACCTAAAAAGGTGAGGTTCCGAACGAACCTATCGGGAATCCTTTAAATAAGATCTTCTTTTTTCAATATATCAAGACAAGTTCGGGAATAACTATAATGATCTACCCTGAGGGAGTGAACCGATTAGTTAGTATAGACGAGACTGGGACCGGTATTTATGTTAAAAAGAAATTTCCAATTAGTGAGTTCGAGTTAGTCTTGTTACTCGATTTACAGTCAGTTTTTAGTATTGGAGGACGAATAACCCTCTCTGGCAGGGAGTTAATACCCTACCTAAATATAACAATTATGGTCCGATATCAGTAAATTTAAATTTCCGAAGGAATACCACCCTTGTTAATTTAATATGATCCCTATTACTCGAATTATTGTAATCCTTTAACCCGACTCACGGAATACTTGTTGCAGTTGAATAGTAATGGGAATTTCTATCACTAACCATACCTTGTCTACCCAGTCCACTGGTCCCGAGTGTAGGTCACCTCCAAGAACCAAATTTACGATTGAATTCCCTGAAGGGACCACCAGGTCATCGATTCTGAGGTGTGAAAGTTACGTCCCCCGGTCCCAAGACAAAGACCAACCCCTGGTTCTGGGGTGTACGACGTTGATTCTTAAACATACGGCTTTGATTTCTAGGGAGTGAGGTGTTGATCCTGAACCACGCCCGTTTATTTATTTGAAATTTTTAGGAATGAATTCTAAAATTTTTTACGATGATTGACATGAGGGACATAAGACGAATGAGATGTTCTAACGACAAAAAGTATAATGGGTTTCACGTTGACTCTAAGACTGTTTATAAAACTACTGATTCGTCGAACTCTGTCAGCTGGTTTATATGTCGACAAATCAGGGATTCAACACAAGCTGAGGAACGCTGAGGTATCTGAGTCACGTGGTCCGAGGAGACAGGTACCTTAAGAGGTCCGTTCTTATGAGTTCACCCAACGGTAAAGGAAGAGGTCCTCTAGAAGGGTTGGGTCCTTAACTTGGACCGAGAGGACTCAGTGAACGTAACCGTCCGTCTAAGAAAGGGTGACTTGGTGGTCCCTTCGGGACCGGTTTGTATATCAAGATATATTTTAATTTTATTAACATCATTACATTGAGACCTGTCTCTTCGGACCGTACGACGTCAGGTACCCCAGTGTTTCTCAGTCTGTGGTGAATTGCTGACTTGTTATCACATTGAGATCAATACCCTCCCTTTCAGCGAGTCAACACAGGTTGAGAAACGCTGGGGTACCTGACATCGGATGGTCCGAAGAGTCAGGTACCCTAAAAGGTCCATTCTCATGACCTCACCCAACGGTAAAGGAAGAGGTCCCCTAGAAGGGTTGGGTCCCTAGCTTGGGTCCAGAGGGCGTAACATCCGTCTGGGAAATGGGTAACTCGGTGTCTTCTCCGTTGTTTTTCCTTAGTAAAGGACTTTGTGTCGTCTGGTCACTCTGTTCACCAAGTCTATGAAAATACGATGATATGATACGATGATACGATTGTCCCTGTAATTCTTACGTGACTCACCGTACCTTAGGAGCGAACTGGATCCTTATTCGGAAGGACCGTGGTGCCCTGTTAAACCAATACTTTGCGGAGGGTTTGGAACCAATTTAAATCATGGTGTTCCACCGTGATATTTTGTTCCTTACAGTGAGTGGTAGGTCAAAGTGGATCTAATTCAGGAGTCGTGACTAGATGTTATGTGGGACTTTCTTTAAGTCGTACTTGTCCAACTCGGTGATACGAAACTCTTTTGTCCGTTTTGTCTGGGAATCTATCGATCTATGCTATCCTTGTAAAAAACACTTGGGGTTAAGAACGTAAAAAGGTATGAATCTTTTCGTAATTTTAGTACTTGACTCTATGGACAAGGAGAACTGATCGTCATTGGAAGATGGTTCTACATTCGACCTAACGTGTGTGGCGAATGGTTTCAATGTCTATATGACCGGAGAGGAGATAGAGAACCCTCATCAAGGAGTCTCGATACCTTCCGTCTTAGTTTTTCGACTAAGTCCCTCCCTCTCCCTTTTTTATCTAAAGACAAAATCTCACAACTCAAAGTCTTGACAAAGTCCTTGTAGTTTCCCCTTGAATGGATGTATTTTCGTAAATCTGTCGTTGAATTTAAATTTTTTGTTTTTTGAGGTGAATGAAGTAGTCTTTTTCAAGTGAGGTGAATAAAGGAACTTAGAGGTATGGACGATTCACTTCTACATACAATCCTAGAAGACTACAACAGGTTTTTAGAACCGAAAGAGACGGGTGACTTCGGTTTATTTTATACCTCTGTTCCAAACCTCCTTTATCTTACCACCGAGGTTAGGAGTCCGTGACCCGGAGGGAAGGAGCTCTTTAGTTCCCTAATATATCCACTCCCGCGTGTCAGATGCCAGTCACTGTTTCTTGTTTCCACATTCTTAGAATATAAAAAGAAGGAGAACGTGACAAAGTTTTTGTCAATATCTGACCTCAGTTCGTCGGACAATCAACCCAGGTAACAGAAAGGACTTAACATGACCTCGGAAGGGGACCACTGAGTCAACCATTTCTTAGACCGACGTTACGACCTCTGGGTCCAAACTAGGGACCAGTCCTTCAAGGGGACCTACTCTTTTAACGTTAGGTGACCCTAAGAACGTACCTTTTAGGGTACCTGTCTTCTCGGGTATCCCGATATTGGGTGTCCCAGCGTCTCAAGGTTGACTGTCCTGACTTGCTTAAAACGTACGTCCGTGCGTGACTGATGTCTATCCTTGTAAGTTTCATGTTTTTCACGAGTCTTTTCCCGTTCTCTTTTTTTCTTTTACATTCCAGCCTGGGGTCCCCGGTACTACCCGACGGGGAAAGAGAGGGGACGGTCGTCCCCTCCAGAGATTGTCTTCCTCGGAGGGTCTAGGACCCCTGGTTACTGTCGTGTGAAGCGGTCGATTTCGGTGGGGTGTGGTCGGTGGATCTTCCTGGACAGTCGGGCACTGCGGAGCCGGACCGCTGGATAGGCTTGAGGGCAGGTAGATCGGACTGGTAGGGAGCGTTGCTTGCATATTTTTGGTGGGGGTTGTGTCAGGCCGTGCCTGATGGAGCTGGACGGAGCAAGCCCAGTCCCTTGGGGCGGGTCCTCACGAAGCGGTAATTTTGGGACAATCTGTGAGAAAACCACAGAACTAGAAAATGGATTGTAAACCGCGGGTTGCACCCCGGGCTCCGCTCCCGGGTAGGGTGCTGCTCACCCTAAACGCCAGGGGAGCCCAGACCGGACGTGGCCTGGTCCAGTGGGGCAGTGGGGAGGCCCTGGTAAGTTGGCAGACCGTCCTATGCCCCATTCAAGGTAGTCAGCCCGAGACCCCCAACAACGAGGGCAACGCTAATACGGATCCCACAGGACCAAAGACATTTAGCGTCTGCGCAAACCTGGGGAGGAGGCGTTCGGTCCGAACGAAGGAGCGGCGGACAGTTAAACCCCTGCAAGTAGAACCGACTCACCGGAAGAGGAGCGACCCAACTACCGGGCAAGCCCCCACGGACTGGCCTGGTGAGGGTCGGGGCAATTACTGACCAGGTCCGGGAAACAAAGTATCAGCGGTACCCCCGCCGACGGAGGTTCCGACTGGTCGGGACCAGATGTGGCGATCTTACAGATGAGTGGTTGGAGTCTTGAGATGTGTAGAGGCCTCTTTAAGCAAGGTTTGCGAATTGGACGGAAACAAGACTCCGTACCGGGGTTGTAAGAAATCTATTGTCGAGTGTTACCGGCGGTTGACCTTGAAAGCTAAAATTGTAGGAGGCACTGAATCTATTAATGACTGTCTTCAGCCCTTTTACCAGACTCCATGGGATGTATGTCCGAAAGACCGACGACGAGAGGGCGGGGTGGGATATTTGGGTGACAAGGGGAAGACTTTAAGAAGATAGCGGGAACGGTTGAAGAGGGTACAGAAGGGGAGGAGGTGACGGGAGTGACGGGTCGGGAGGACACTGTTTCGGCGGAGATATAGGTGGGGAGGGAAGTACGGGTCGAAGTGGCTGGAGGGGGTGTGGTTGGGGGGGAGATAACGGGAACGGTTGAAGAGGGTACAGAAGGGGAGAGGGTGGTAGGAGTGTCGGGTCGGGAAGACACTGATGCGGAGAACGGTGAGCGAGGGAACCGAGGTGGAGTTATAGGTCGAACTGGTGGAGGTTAGGGTCTGTGGTTTTTGTCGAAGGGGATACTCGGGGGAAGATGTCCTGGGAAGGGAGAGACGGGTAGTGGGAGTCTTGACGGTCTTTACGGAAAGAATTAGGGTAGAGACAGTACTCTGAAGAACGTTTTGGATTGTCTTTTGAAAAAGGAAAAAGAGTGACCTTGTGAAAATCATGAAATATCTTAATTTTTTGTTTTAAGTCGGTTTATGTAAAGTTTATAGACTAATCAATATCTTCTAAGTATTTAATCCGTCGTAGGGTATAGAGGTTTCTCGATATCATTTCTTTTCCAAAAGTTTGCATCCTGTATCTTAGGTATTTGTCTTCTTTTCTAATGAAATCCGCACTTTCACTTTTCAACGCATCAGGACAGGTTGAGAAAAGCTGGGGGTACCTGATATGTCAGGTACCTTAAAAGGTCCGGTCTTATGATGTCACCCATCGGAAAGGCAAGAGGTCCTATGGAAGGGTTGGGTCCCTAGCTTGGGTCAAGAGGACATGACGTCCGTATCCATTGTATAAAATACCCCTTACCTTCCCTAGATATACCGTCTAATAGACAAAGGAAACCCCTGTCGACTCTCGGACAACCACGACTGGTTTTTTAAGGACTGATTGAACAATTCTGATGTAAGACCCACTGCAACTTTAAATTCGATACTGTCCATAATTAAGGGCCTAATCCCTGAACAGGATTGTTATTCACTGAGGTAAAGTTCGGATATCAAAAGAAAGTTTGTTGTCATATTCAACTTTATTCCTGTAGGTCTCTCTACTTCACTGGACCGTCTTATTGTTTCGTCCGTTTTCTGGAGGAGTAAGGTTTAGGGCGCCGCAAGAGCGAGTGTTACGACGGAAAAACTAACTTTACCCAGACCTTCAATCACGGTACGGGAGAGATTTTGACTCTCTTGTAAATCCTTGGTAGACGTCTCAAGTCCTCACCTTTACTAGAGTCTCCCTTTCCTACGTAAAAGGGCCAACTCGCGGAGAATTGACGAGGAGATTGTGGCAAAGGGGAAACACAGAAAATTCGCGCTTTTTTAAAGAGTTTTCTGGTCCACGCGAGTCCGAGGGGAAAGAATCTTGATGTAAAGGGTGTTACGGAGTCCCCGGGGGTGCATCGACTTCTTGATGTTACGGGGTTTACGGTTCCCAAAAAAAGAAAAATCTCCGTCTATTCGAAGGTAAGCACCTCTTCCGTTACCGTGGGGTGAGGTCATGAGAACGGATCTTTTAGGGTACCTACTTCCTCGGACCACCCGACGTCAGGTACCCCAGCGATTCTCAGCCTGTGCTGACTCGCTGAAGTGAAAGTGCGTAACCTCTTCCTTTACCGTTGGGTGAGATCACAAGAACGGACCTCTTAGAGTCCCTGCCCCCTCGGTCCACCCGACGGCAGATACCTCAGCGTATCTTAGCCTGTGCTGACTTCGCTGAATCGTCGTCGTCGTTCGAAGGTAAGCCTCTTCCNGGTGTTACGGAGTCCCCGGGGGTGCATCGACTTCTTGATGTTACGGGGTTTACGGTTCCCAAAAAAAGAAAAATCTCCGTCTATTCGAAGGTAAGCACCTCTTCCGTTACCGTGGGGTGAGGTCATGAGAACGGATCTTTTAGGGTACCTACCTCCTCGGACCACCCGACGTCAGGTACCCCAGCGATTCTCAGCCTGTGCTGACTCGCTGAAGTGAAGGTGCGTAACCTCTTCCTTTACCGTTGGGTGAGATCACAAAAACGGACCTCTTAGAGTCCCTGCCCCTCGGTCCACCCGACGGCAGATACCTCAGCGTATCTTAGCCTGTGCTGACTTCGCTGAATCGTCGTCGTCGTTCGAAGGTAAGCCTCTTCCGCTACCGTGGGGTGAGGTCATGAGAACGGACCTTTTAGGGTACCTGTCTCTTCGGACCACCCGACGTCAGGTACCCCAGCGCTTCTCAGTCTGTCCTGACTCGCTGAAGTGAAAGGGAAAAGTGAAAGTACGTAACCTCTTCCGTTACCGTTGGGTGAGGTCACAAGAACGGACCTCTTAGGGTCCCTGTCCCCTCGGACCACCCGACGGTAGATACCCCAGCGTGTCTCAGCCTGTGCTGACTTCGTTGAATCGTCGTCGTCGTCGTCGTTCGAAGGTAAGGTTTAAATTTTTACTTCAAATGGGTGAGATATCAGGTCTATATCAGTGAAAGGGGAAAGGACGGTCTCTGAAGGCAAGGGTCGAGCTTGAAGGCTGAGGTAATAAGAGGACCACCCTTACGGTTCCTATTTATGCGTTCGCCTCTCATCTCGCGTACGCGACTGGCCGTGGCCCAAATCCGGAAAACCCGCCGAGCGTCCAGGCCCGCGCAGGGCGGAACGCGCACGCGTCTGCTATTTGGTTGCGGGGTCTCAACTCACACAACATTTTGCGCCCACATCACGGCGCAAAATCATTTCAGCGTGCACCTCTCGTCGCCACCGGTCTCGGGCCACTCACGTTCGACTCTGACCCCGAGCCCCCGACGTGCGCCCTGACCTACCGCCGCCGGCGATGTCCACCCTCGGGCCGCCGTAGCTCCGGACGTCTCGCAGACACCCCTCCCCAGGTTTCAGCGCGCCGCCTGTCAGAAAATTGATATCTGGGCCTAGGAGCAACGATACGTTGTCCCCCGCAGCAATGATTCATTGTCCTCTCCGCGCGCAAAGGCCCCTCTTCTGAATCGTCACGACGAGGTTCCAGGACAGCTCCTGTGCGCCGACAGTCCAAACGCCCTGCTCCGGTCGCGACTCGGGGAGCTGGGGCTGAGGACCGATGCTGAGCTGAAGGGCGCCGAAGCGAGGCTTGGGAAACCCCCATAGGGCTTAGGGACCCGGCGCGCCGCAGGGAACGGCCGCTGCAGTGGGTCGTCGGAACCGTCCCCTGTGCGACAAGCTTTATCGTGTTCGCACGGTGACTGTGGGACCGAGCCCCTCCGGCCCGGGACCCTTTCCGCGGCACGCGTACCCTTCGACGGGGAAACGAGCAGCGGGACGGGGGTTTGTCAACGACCCGTCGTCGACAATCCCCAAATCGCCCCCGACGGGGGTGGACGGTCCTACGACTGAAGTATGAGGGCTCATCATCGAAGCGGCCCAAATCCTCGAAGGAAAGGTGCGTCGACACGAAAAACTCACCGACGACGTATAAACCTAGTTGAAATTTTATCAGGAGAAGCATGGAGAGGAACCGAGAGGCAACACGAGTGGCGAAGAACCGCCCGAAGACTGTGAGTAAATTGCTTGTAAATAATCAGTAATAAGACACGATCCGCGACCCCTAAGGTTCCTTCCAATCGACAGTTCAGACTTCCCCTCCACAAGTTTCAGATAACCCCTTCCGTCCGTATTTTCGACGATTTAATACGATTCACGTCACTCACCATTTAACCGTTAAACACCCGATGTTGAAAGGATATCTACAAATATCAAATGTTTCAAGAACATCTTTGTACAAGTGATGAACGTAATTGAGAATTGGAGTAAACTAGGGTAAAATCTAAACTCCTCTGACTTTGAGTCTGTCAATTCATTATTCCATCTTCCATCACCGAAGATTCAAAATAAAAAAAACCGGCGCGACGTCACATACACCCTAGAATCAAGGGACCAGTCCCTAACTCGGGTGTGTGTGGGGGGTGGGGGGTGACCTTCGTACCTCACAATTGGTGATCTGACGGTCCCCTCAGGTCATCACCGAAGATTACACACGGTCTTGACTCGGACCCTGTCTTTTCAGATCTCACGAAACATGTGACGACGTAAAACCCCCGAAACGGGCTTGTCGTCTGAAAGGGGACACGATGACTAGTAAACACCGTCGACAGGACAATACGTAGTTTTTAGGGGTTCCTCGAGACTTTTGTTTTCGGACTTGGACTGACCCCTCTCAGGGTCATTTCTTCGGGACCCCCGACCTCCCACGTCCACCCTGTCTGTGAGGTCTAACTCCTCCGAGTTCGGGAAGAGTACCGTTGGTGTTAACTCTTGACGACGAGGTACCACCGTCAAAGATATTACTACCCCTTTAGTCCTGGCCGTCTTCCGTATTTTAGTCGACGGGAGGGACGGTGCAACACTAAATATCACTCTCCTTCGCTGGTCCTCCTTCCTCGGAACCGTCCCTCAGACCCCTGGCGGGGTGGGATGGGAGAATCGTTTGGTGCCGATTTGTATGTCACGGAAAAGTCACGACGACACCGACGACGACGATTCAGTGAAGTCAGTACAGGCTGAGACACACTGGGGTATCTGCCGTCGGGTGGTCCGAGGGGGCAGGGACCCTAAGAGGTCCGTTCTTGTGACCTCACCCAACGGTAAAGGAAGAGTGATGGTGTCAATTTACTTCGTCAAAGGGGTCAAGTCGGACAGGGACGGGTTCGGTATAACGACGACGGTTTGTTTTCACGGTCCAGATCAGGACCGAAAAACGACGTCTTGGTACTGGACACTCAGGTCGTCCACCCAGTAGTAGACCACCCACCAGAGGAACACCCTGAGACCCACAGGAGGCAGACACTCCACCAACTAAACCCCCGTCTTGAAATTCGAGGAACTCCCGTCGCTGGTACAGAATTACTCCGTCCCATCCACCCCACACCTTCCTCGTTTTCCCGTGCCAAATCTGGGACCTAAGACCTCAGTCCAGGGGTAGGACGACACACTTGAACTTGTTGTGAACTAGAGAGATTTGGTATCAAAAGACTCATTTACACCTCTTTATCGTCATAGAATATTCTAACAACACCTGAATTTACTCTACCACTTTCTTGTTCATGAAACATTTAATATTTCGTTGTGTGTGTGTGTGTTAAACAACAACAACTCACGGACGATAAACGACTCTATAAATTCTGTAGGAAGGAGAGTTTCGAACACCGACGACGTCGGGGACTGAGGGTACCGAAGAAAAATAGTTTTCATAAACCAACACTACTTCACTCCTCCATAGTACCACTACCCAATCTGGGAACGACTTCCTCTTTACTCCTCCTTAGGACAATTTCTTTTGTTAAACTTCTCTTTCCCTTTTCATTTTCACAATCAGACACAGGTTGAGAAACACTGGGATACCTGACATCGGGCGGCCTGAGGAGACAGGTACCCTAAGAGGTCCGTTCTTATGACCTTACCCATTGGTCAGGGAAAAGGTCCCCTTAGAAGGGTTGGCTCCCAAGCTTGGGTCCACAGGATGTAACGTCCGTCTAAGAAATGGTAGACTCGGTGGTCCCTTGGGAAACTTCTTTCCCTCATCGGTCATTAGAAAGAATAGACGTTTCCCGAGTGAGGTCTTAGTCCAATCTAAACCAAAGACCATATAACGGCTTCCAACTTACCGTCCGTTACGGTCGGAGTGACACCTCTCAAATAAAGTTCCAGGGGGTTCAGAGGAGTCTAAAGGTCCACCGAGTCACCATTTCTTAGGCGGACGGTCACGTCCTCTACATCCTCGGTCTACAAGCTAGGGACCCAGTCCTTCTTGGGCACCTTCTCCTTTACCGTTGAGTGAGGTCATAAGAACGGACCTCTTAGGGTACCTGTCTCCTCGGACTGCCCGATGTCAGGTACTCCAGTGTTTCTCAGTCTTTGCTTACTCGCTAACTCGTGTGTGTTGAGGGGACCTGACTTCGTTTACCGACGGACTTCTAACTCCGACCGTGTCTTGCGTCCTCCGAAGGTCAACCCCCACCCCCACCCCTCGTTGAGTGCAGTGGAACTGGAAGATCTATCCTCCTCTGCAGTAACCTAGGGAGACCCACCTCCAGGAACCTATATCTTAGGTTGGGTTCTATCGTTGAGACGAGCAATTCAGGGGTCACACCAGTACTGGGTCTATCTGGTCCTTGACTGGACACGAAAGGAGTAGAGACTGGTGTCCGTCCGTCCTTGGTAGACCAAGAACTAAACACGGTCTTTTTCTCATCTTCCGAAGGGTTGGACTCCAACAAGGGAGACTTGACGGACAAAACGTCGGACGGACTAGGATGTCCAGAGTCCTACCTAAATCTCGTCGACAAAGACACGGTCTTTCACAGGGTTTACACTATAAAAATATTGGCCAAGAACCTGGGAGGAAGGGTGATTTGTTCTTACTCTTATAGAAGAGGAAGAACTAAAGACCGACTGATGGACTCCCGGGACCATCGATGTTTTTGAAGTTTGTGGACTGACGAGGACGGAGTCCCCGGACCGATTCGGAGACGAAGAGTTCAGATTTAGAGACTGTGAGGGTCCTCGACGTCCAAGTAAAGACTCGAACCTGCTCTTGTCCCTTAAACGGCCACGACAAACTGAAGAGTTCGTGCCATCGCTTATCTTCAACCTTGACTTTTGCAAAAAGAACCGATTTAGGTGACCATGAAGTTACTCAACTATGAACAACCCAGAATTGAACGGATGTCGTAGTGTAATGTCTTTAGTTTCGTATTTTGTGTTTCGTCAATTCACTTAATAGTGGTCATTAAGTACCTCACCTAACCATCTACGGCTCAGAGAAAATCGAGTACTTATTAGAGAACACACTGAAAGGTTTAGTGAACACTCTAAATTCAACCTCTCCTATGTCGTGTCATATACGCTCCCACGACTACAGTGCACGTACGTACGATTCAACGAAGTCACAGGTTGAGAAACACTGGGGTACCTGACATCGGGTGGTGCGACGAGACAGGTACCCTAAGAGGGCCTTTCTTATGACCTCACTCAACTGTACGGGCGGAGGTCCCCTAGAAGGGTTGGATCCCTAGTTTGGTCACAGAGGAACAGAGGACGTGAAGTCCGTCTAAGGAAGGGCGACTCGGTGGTCCCTTCGGACTACAGTCCACACGGACTTAAGTCTAAGACCGAGGGGATGAATGATGAATAGGGAGGAGTCAAAGAAGTAGTCAATTTACCCCCTATTCTTGTCATGGATGGATTACCCAACAACACTCCTAATTTACTCTATCCACCGGGTACCAATTGAAAATGATAATTATTATAACAAGGAATTTTCAACACGAAATTGAGAAACGGAGGCAACCCCCGACCCCTCAACTCCAGTTAAGTCACACTCACCTAGAACTGAAACATGTCACCTTAGGAGACCCCCCAAAACGTCCAGATTGGGGCCCGGTATGAGTGACACTGTAGTCTTGGAGAACAGAATCCCGTCTCCGTAGTTATCAAACACTTCGAAGGTCTACAAAAGTCACTCGTTGGTGTCAACACTAGGTGGAAGTGAAGACACTAAACCTTCGTCTTCAAACCCAGGTTTAGGATCGGAAAGAGGAATCGGGGTCACTGGAACCCATCTACGAATTCAAGATTCAGAATCAGAGAAGAGGAGAGATGGGTATCACCACTCCTCCTATTCCTGGTAGAGCGTACTATGAGAACGTCTTGTTTACCGGACACATGTCACACAAGAACACATAGAAATACGTCACCATTAGGATAAACTCACGTTAAAAATTCAAACATTTTATATATACAATCGAAATAGATTTCTTCTAATATTGGAGGAACCCCTGTTTCGAAATATCAGAATATTAAAAAAAAAAAAAAAATTACGGGTTTCGTGGATTATGTGTTTCCGTCCGGAAATCCAAAAATCTTGACCTCATTCGGAGTCTCTCTAGAAGAGTAGGTGGAATTCCGCGACGGATATGAATGACCAAATAATTATACGTTTGTCATTTCTTTCACTTTCTCCTTGGACACTTAGTCTACCAACATGGGTCAACTCCGACTTTCAGAGTCAAGACGCAAAGTTGATTGTCCCTCCCCGCCTCCTCCCACGACCCCGTTCAGTACGGGTCCTGTCACCCAAAGAGACGGTCAAACCCGGGAGCGAGTACAGTACGAGGAGTTGGGACTGTCTAGGTCGGTACCGTCCGAGTCCGTCGTCGAGCGGTACCCCGTTCGTAGACAAGTTTCAACAGGACTACCACGAGCACCGGGAGGACGAGGACGAGAGTCACAGAAGGGTCAGTGTAGCTCTGAAGCACTGCGGTCCTGTCGTCTTCTCCCTCCGGGGCCAACTAGAGAACTCGGTCTAGCCACCGAGACACGCCCCTTGGAACCTGTGGACCTAACCCCGTCTTTGGTACGTGGACCAAAGGCTCCATTCCTCTCACAAGGGACGACACTGGTGTGTGCAACTCCTGTCTCCTCGGCAACAAGTGCCGGTAGGGAGAACTGAGATGCAGGAGACATAGTATTAGGAACCCTGTCTGTCGGGGGGTCAAGGTACCTTACTTCGGTCTGTCGGGGACGGAAGACGTGGGGGAAACAAAGTAAGGATGGGGTCTCGGAAATCGAGGTGGGGGTAGAAAGGGAATAGGGGTGGAAAAGTATGGTCTTTCTGACCCTTTACTCGGCAGAAACATTTGGACACAGTGACTACTGCTACACAGACAGAAACCAAATTTAGACTGGATTTCAGAATTTAACCGGTTTATAGTTCTGGGCTCAGGTATAAAAGTGGACCTCTCCGTTCTCACTCCTACTGAGTCCCGAAATTCCGTCCCGACAGAGAAGATGGGTCACCGTAGGGTTCGTACAACGGTGTATGAAAACTATCCAGAATGACTTATGGACTCTGTTTCTAGAATGGTAAATATTCTAGGTATTATGTCTTCTCGGCTAACTGAAGCAACAGTGACTTTATAGGATCGGGAAGTCCCTACGACGAAGGGTCTGGAAGTTAGGAACCCTCCGATCCTCCTGAGGGGTGGTTTAAAATGTCCCACTGACGAAGTCCCTAAACTACTAAGAGCGTGTATGGGTGTAAGTGGGCGATGATGGTGGCTTCATAAACTCGTGTAGTCAACTTAATCCCGGGGTCACAGTACCCAAGGTCGAGTCCTTCCTCTTTACCGGGCAGCGGTACGTGACCTTCCACCGACACCTTCCCTAGGGAGCCGGTCCGACTCTTCGTCCACCTCCGCAAGGACCGGCCACCACCACTCCGAGTCTCTTCTTCTTGTAGTAATCAATACCTGAGTAGAGCACGGGAGGAGAAGGGTGTCTGGAACCGCGTCTATTACACCCGGTAGAGTAGTCGGTAAAGACACCGGAAGAAGCGTGACAGACCCTAGCGACGAGTCAACGACTTACGGAACCCCGATCTTCCACTCACCGTCTCTTGACCAATCCAGTCGACCTCGAATCCCACAGTGAAGGACAAATACTATCAAATAGAACAGTTCCAGATCTGAAAAGGGATCGACAAATTGAGGAGGGTCGAGAGAGGTCTCCGTTTGGATTCTCGTCCGATGATTGACACCGTAGCGCGATTCGGTATCGTAGAAAAGATTGGTCGTGGGTGTCTCCGAGTCAGGGCAAAGTGTCTACGTTGTCTGAGTTGGTTCCCTCCCTCAGACGGTTGTCAGTCGATCTGGGCTACGACCCTAACTTCGAGGTACTGGACCCCCAAAAAGGAACCGATTCCCCCAAACCGAGAAGGGGAAAAATAACCAGGAACTGTCGAGAGGGGTGAGGGAAGTGGTACGGTCCCACCGACTAAGATACTGAGAGAGGGGAAGGTCCTCTAGTGTAGTGGGTCCCGGACTTCGAGTCGGGGCCGGTTCAGGTCTGGAAGGACGACACCCCTCGTCCGCGGGACCAACGGATAACCGACGACAGTGACGAAGAACCGAACCAGAACCGGAATGACCCCGCCTAGGACACCCCGGACTTCGAACGGGAGAAGGACCGACGGAAACACCGGGACCACTCCAGGCACGGCCTGGGGAGGTGGGCCCGCGACGAGGAGGACCGGAACGACTGAGAGATACGGGACGACTCGGCCGAGTGACCGTGGGCGCGGAGCCCTCGGGTCGACCTCCGGTTCCACGCCCCCGACCTTGCGGTCCACCTCCTCGACGCGACCGCCGTCTCCGCTCGCCAGTTCCCCGGGGCCTTGCACCTCCTCCTCACTCCTCCTCACTCTCCCAGCGGCCTACGGCGGGGGACGTAGTATGGTTTCTCGGCTCGACGAAGACCCAGCGTGTTGGGAGGAAGGTCGGGGGACGGGGAAGGAACGGGACAGAGACTTGGAAAGTCTGGAAAGAGAGACATCGGGGGAATCGGCTCTCTCCTTCTGGTACGGGGCTGAACAGGAGTCCCGGGGACAGGAGACTCCAAGAGAACAAACCCGAACCAAGAGGGGTAAGAAAGAGACGAGGGTCGAACAGAATCGTCCCGTCCACCAACCGCCCCCCTCCAAGGACGGTCGAAGACGTGGGCGAGAGTCGCTTGTGGGACTAGTGACGGCTACCGGAGGTACTGAGTCGGTGCTGAACGGAAGGAGGTCACGAGAAAGGGAGGACAGGAAGAGATGGAGGGGGAAACGGTTCAGGGGACGAAGGTAGGAACAAACAGAAGAGGAGGGTCGGGACATGAGGTTGGTTTGGGGTCAGGGAGTTCCGTATGAGGACAGGGAAAGTAACGGGACACCACCCCAACCCCTCTCCGTTCCGGATACCCCGGACTCCCGTTTGTCTTCACTCCTTCAAGGGTGAACCCCGACCTTGCATGGAACTCAGACAATGTTCACGGAATTAGGCTCGGTCGCCCCAGGAGACAAACGGACGACGACGGTATGACATACATTCTTTGACAGGACACCGACGAAACACAGTTCTCGTTTCACCAAGGAGAGCCTAAGAACTAAGGGGAAGTCGGTCTCGTTTTCTACTGACGAAACATCCGAACACGGACGTTCATCCTGGGACGCTACCAACACTCTAGGGGCACCCCCAAAGTCTCTGGGGCTTCCTCCTTCCTCCTGAGTAGAAGGACAGACGTGTCGAGGTCCGCCAAGAGGTAGAGAGACAGTAACGGTGGCTCCTCAGCGACTAGTCGCCGGGTCCTCCTCTCGTCGTGTCTGTCGTCTCTACATGGTGTGTCGGGGAAGAGTACGAGACGTCGACTCTACAGGGGTGACATCCCCCCGGTGAGTAAAGAAGGAGGTTCCGAGACCACCTCCATCCACCGGAGGAGACGGTCCGGGACGTGTCCTACACTTCTCATTTCTTTACGGGTCAAGAATGACAACTCCAACTTTACCTTAGTGTCGACGTCACTATTTATATATATAAAAATAACCGCGAACCAACCAAAATTTATTTCACGTGCGATAAAATAATAGAGAAAGGCCTATTTTACATAAACGATTTTCAGACCGAAGGGTACTAACGAGGGAGAGGTCGATTTGGGTAAAGAAGCCTCGACGAGTCAAAGAGGGACGTCCACGGTTTATCCCTCTTTCCCTCACTCTTTCTTTCGACCATGGTCCCTGGGAAGGGAGAACCCGACTCCTTATTCCTCCCGTACGGGGTAAGGGTTTGAAGGACCCTGACTGGTCGAAACTGTCTTATCACACGGACATCCCCTCCTCCCTTCCGTGGCGGAGATAGGGACACACGTCCTCGCCATTTCCGACCGGGGGTCGGTCTCTCTCTGACCGAACGGGAGGGACGTAGGGGTGGCACCAAGAGTTGGCCCGGGTACCTTACCTAGTCAATAAAGTACCTCCCCGGGCCCACACCCAAAAGGAAAAATTTGACGGGTCCTCGGTCCACGGGACGAGATCTGGTGAGTGAAGGTTGTGACGAACCGTCTCCTTCAACCCGGTCCTCTGACCTGGACCCTCCGTCCGGAAGGACCCCGTCTATCCTCGGGAGTGTGAAAATCCGGGTGTCCGAAGGACGTCCCTACCCCGACGCACTTGGGTCCGTCACCAGGGGACCGAGACACCCGGGAGAAAGTAGGGGAGAGGTAAGGACTCGAGACAAGGAATATAGGGACTTAAGACCAAGACCACAGTCTACGGAAATGTCCACTCGACGAACACCTCACTCCTACTTCGTCTCCTGCACCGAGAAGGGAGGAACTAGTCCTCGAAGGGTCTCTCCCTAGCTTGGCTTGTGAAGTAGGACAGGGAACCGTGTCGGTTTAGTCAGGGGTCCCTTCACCGGAAGACCGGTCGGAGATCGCTCCTCCGCGAGACCCTAGCCCTAGGCGCCCCGTGATCCTGGGCCGCCCCGGCTCCCCGTCGGGCGCTCGGCACGAGCGAGGGAGGGTGGGAGGACGAGGTCGAGGCCGAGGGCGAGGTAACAGACCCTTGACGTCGGCGCCCCGCCCGCCTGGACGCCTGCCCGTCCGTCGTGGCCCCTAAGTGGGCCGGCCCTCTACGGCCCGCCTGGCACCGGTGGACTCGGCGGGCGGATCAGGGGCGGAAGGAACCCTTCCTACACGCGGACCTACCGCCCCGCGCGCCGGCGCCGAGGGGCCCCCGGGATGCCGGGGACCGAGACGGAGGACCACCGGAAGCGGGACCTGTAGCACTCTCCAGTCGCCCTCCCTGTCCCGCCCCGCTCCCCGTCGGCCCGGGTCTGACTCCGGCCCCTGCTCCCTACGAGCCCTCGGCCCTCAGATACTCAAGACCCTTCTTCGGGGCTCGGCCCAGCGGGCCGTCGCACAGGACTCCCACCTCTCCAGAGTGGGGGCCCTAGACCGGGGGTCGGCGCCCGGAGACAACGAAGAGAGTGAACGTATTGGACCGTTAAGGAAGGACCAGGTCCTGGTCGTGCCAGGGGCCCGAGAGCGCGCAGCAGGAGGGTGGGAACGGCTCAGGGGCGTGGAAGGCGCTCGAAAGGGAGATCGGCCCTGCAGATTGGACCAACGGGGGACGGGGCGCGCGTGGTTGAGGGATTAACCGGCAGGTCTCTCGACATCGGGACACCGAGGATCGGAGGAGGGGAGACGCGTCCTGGACTCTCTAGGAGTAACGGAAGGGGGACACGGTTCCTCGAGAGACTGGAACCTCAGAGGTCCCCAACGGGGTAGGCACGGAAGGACTCATACCCCTAGGGACCTCCTCCGCGTCTCAGAGGGGACCTGGGGTCCCCCACCCTCAGTCTGACGGGGACCACACCTGACTCCGACGATCCACCTACTACGGTCTCTCTCGCCCGCCCCACCCCCCCCGTCCCTCCTCCTCCTATCACTCTGTAAAAGACGGGGGCGGGGGGAGGGAGTGTTCCCTCGACTTGAGAACTCACTACCCTCAGGCACCCTCAGTCCGGTGTTCTCGTACAACATTAATAGGTCCGTCACCTCATCTGTTCTCCTGGTCTTCGGTCCCAGACTGGGGTCCCTCGGTGTCAGTGAGTGGACAATGTGAACCCCTGCCCCCTCACTTCGAAGAGTGGTGTCCCAGAACTTCCTCCAACTTTGGTAGGTCAGGGGGTCGGGTCGTCACCTTGACTCTCACTTGACCGAGATCCCGAGGAAAGTCGGTGGACGAGGGGAGGGACCCCTGGGTCGTCCTCGGGATTATTGGGGAGTGTGTCTCTCTTCTCCTTTCCGAACAGTGTAGATAATACGTCGTCGTTGTTGAGGGGGAGGTCTGTCACACGGTGGCCAAATGTTTCGGGAGGGGACCGACAGGACAGTGGTTTACGAGGAAGATGTCCACTCCTCGTATGACTGGGTTCGAAGAGTTCCGTCTCAATCCTACATTTACGTCCAGAGGTCCGAGGGTCTCCCGAAGGGAACACCGAGTCGACCATTTCTTAGGAGGACGACACACCCTCGGGACCTAACTAGGGACCCAACCCTTCTAGGGGACCTCTTCCCTTTCCGATGGGTGAGGTCATAAAACTGGACTTCTTAAGGTACCTGATATCAGGTACCCTAGCTTTTCTCAGTCTGTCCTGACTCCCTGAAAGTGCAGTCCAAGGGTCCGAGAGGTCCTTACCCCCTAAGACCCTTCTCACACTGTTCGGGGGACCAGTTGTCTGTCCTTTTGATTTAGTCTCCTCCGTCGGTCCCACTCTCCCGTTCGTTAGTTCCTCCCGAAGGCTTTCTTCCTCCGTTGTAAATGAGAACCGGGACTTCCTCCTCCCTCCGCTCCTGTTCTCTGGATGTCAGATCCCTCACTTCGGGCGTCCCCGTGTCACCTTTCGTCGGGTCCCACCTTTCTCCTCCCACCTCTCTGTCCCACACATTACCACCCACCGACCCGAGAAACTGAGGGTTGAGATGGTGTGAGGTCGATACCTTGGAGTCCGGTCAGGGACTTGGAGAGTTGAAGTAAAAGATGTTGGTATTTTACCGTAATTATCATTATTTGGATCAAGAGTCTCGATAATGTCTTGTGCCTTCGCAAGTGTATACGTGTCGTAAATTTTATCATTGAACGTGTGTCAATTGAAAGTTTTTTAATAATAATCCCGATCGATCATCAGTCAACTATGTTTGGTCTATACGAGACTCCCCGGGAAACGGGAAGACTCACAACTGATGAAACTGAGAGAGGGGTCCGAAGACATCCCAAGGACGGGGGATGGGGTAAGACCCGAACATGAGGTTATGGGCCAACCCTACCGCATCTTTCCGCGTTCAAACCCTTTGGTCACGCTCCAACGGTACCACTACTGTGTCACCGTCGTTCCCACCTACGGGTCGGTTCAGAACGGTTCCTGGGTCCCCGTCTCCTTCCCAGAGATTAAGATGTTTCGAGTGGAGCAGTGGTAGAAAATAATAGTGTACCTGGGACAGACCCCTCCCGAACTACAGTGTGTTTACGGAACCACAGTCTCCCGTCCATCCATCTCCCGTCCTCGCTAAGCCCCTTCTCCTCTGTAACTCTTCAAGACGACCACCCTCCTTCCGGACCCAGACACCTTCTGTCCTCACTGAGTCTTCGACCGTCAGTCAGGACCTACCTCTAAGTTTAGGGTCGGGGTCAATGGACACTTTATCCCTCTGAGGGGGAAGGTTGTAGGACCCTCTTACCCTGAGTGTTGGGAAAAGAAGGAGGTGACGGGTGCTGACGACACGGGACCCTGTTTCGACCCAAGTCGGGGACGGACGAGACTTCGACGGTGGTGGAGATGGGGAAGAGGGAGGAATCACCTGACACTGGTCCTAGGGGACCTGGGTCAGATGGACGGCCGTCGGGACCCTGAGGACCTACGGGGACTCGTGAAGGCACACGTCGTCCACCCGGCGATGGGGGGACGGTTGAGGAGAGACCCGAGGGCTAGACTCTGGAAAGACGAGGACGTCGGGACCGGGTCCCGGGTCGGTGAAGAGGCCCGGAGGATGGGTGGGAAGCGGTGAGTCGTCCATTCCTCCGCGGTGGTCTCTGAGGACCCGATGGCCCTGAGTCTCGACTCCAGACGACACACACTGAGTCCCGGGAAGGTGTCGGGATGGGTGCGAGGGGGAAAAGGTCTCCCCCTCTTCATCTGGGTAGTTCCGAGAGAGAATGATCGGACTCTAAAGCGAAGGGGGGTGGGGGACAAAACAACTCGTGGGGGCAAGAGGGAGGTCCACCAGGGAGGAGCCCAGTGACTCGGTGTGGTTGCCGGTCAGGGTACCCTGCACTCCCGGCACAGTCACCTTCACCGGCACTGAGGTCGTCTTGGGGTGCGGGCACAGGAGAAGGTGGAGTCTCCCGTTCTAACCGGGGGTCCCGGACCGTCGGACGGGACACGGGCCGAGGTACGGTGTGTGGGCCGTCCGTGTCGAGTGGCTCGGACGGCGAAGGTCCACTCACCCCCGGGGTTGGACCCAATCGGGACGACGACAGGGACGGTCTCCCACTAGGGTCTTTTCCTTTCTCTCCCGAGTGGTGAAGACCCTCCGGTGGTGAAGACCCCCAGTGTCTGGTGGACTAAGGTACAATAAACCCCGGGGAACTCTTCAAGTCAGGTAACATGTACTGAAAACCGTTCAGTGAATTAGAGAGACTCCGAGTCAAAGAAGTAGTCATTTTACTCTATTATCTTTAAGAATGGAGTATACCTCGACCTTATTTCTTTACTCTACTCCTGAAGGGACCACCAGGTCACCAATTCTGAAACGGGAAGGTTACGCCCTCCGTGTCCAGACTAAGAACCAGTCCCTTGATCCTAGGGTGTACGAGACTTCACACCACGTCGGTTTTGTTTTGTCTTTATCATTAATTTTTTTTTCTTTTCTTATTTACTCCACCTACGTTCTTATCGAAAACCGGGTTACGGACCGCACTCTCGTTAGGGAGTCGCTTACAAATATAATAACGACCATAACGAAGATAACAACGTGAAAGGGGAGAAACCGTCGGATCGTGCCCTAAGGTGACTCCTCTCCACAAGACACCCGACACCCAAGACTCTTCGGACTCGACATCAGTCCCGTCAGGACCCCGTACTAGTCCCCCTCCACAACTCCGACCAAGTGAAACCTTATTCTTACAAGGGTTTCCATCTTTGTACCGGTTACCCTGCACAAGATTCTGGATCGGACAGCACAGCGGTCGACCGACACAGGGGACGAACGCAGAGACCGGGTACGACCGGGACACAGGCACCTGGCGAGGTCGAGACCCAAAGGGTGGTCTCCTACCCACGACCCCGAGGGGAGGGGTCGGTGAGACTGGTACTGACAACACAGAACCGTCGGTAGGGACCCACGGACGCACCACCTCGACCTCGAGGGAAGTGTGACCAAGAGGGTCCCGAGCCGGTGGGCCCGTCTCGACCGGATGTGCGACCTCGGTCGTCGACTCCCAGGACCCCCGACACCGGGGCCGCCCCTCCTTCTGGGGTCCCTCGTCCGGGAGGGTCACCCGTCACACCTCGACGCGGGTCGCCTGGGGGGTGTCGTGGTTCTCCACGGGGACCTACTCCGTCACTGAGACGCCCACGGACTGAACGGACACGCCGGGCCGGTCGAGAAGTCGCGGTGGGAGGACGAAGCCGTGTTGAAGTGTCGACCACAGGACTGGGACGCCACTCGACGGACACAGGGACCCCTACCCAGTCTCCGTCCCTTGAAGACGTCCTTTTGACCCGTCCACGGGGGAGAAGAACCCAAGGAATACCTTAGGGACTGGAGACGCTTTGTACCCAGGTAGTTTGGGGGAGGTCCGATCCGTGACCATCGTCCGTCCTGGGACGGTAACCTGTCCTGGAACTTGAACATTAACCTTCATCCTTCGAGGGGAGGGGGGTCGTGAAAAGACTCTGAGGAACATCCTCACGATGTAAACGTACGATGTCGATACCCGATTCCAACGGTATTAACACAGAGGTCCCTCCTCTTTGTCCTTCTCCTGAATCTTTGACCCTCCACGTCACGGACCCCCACCAATTACGAACCTACGGGGTCCTCTCCATAAACGGGGTCAGGGTAAGTAGATGTAGAAAAGGGCGACCGGTGGGAGTGGTACCAGGAATCGGAAACCTGTCTCAACCAAGGAAGGGTATCTTTCCGGGAGGAAAAGTACAGGGAAAGAAATCCTTCAGGAGGGGTGAGACGAGGTCGGTAAGGGGGTGGGGTGACAATGACGAACACACACGGGGTGGGGACACAGAGGACGAGAGAAGACGAATGACCGTGGTAGTAATCTAGAAAGGGTCTGAGAATTTTCTACGGTTGGGGACACAGAGGTGAGACCTAGAGTCCTATCTCGTTCCGGACCAAGGGGGGGCCGGGACTCCCCAGGGATCACCATCCCTTCCCCCGACGTACCTGTACCTGATCTAGTATGGTATGGGTCGAGACGTCCCCGTCCCCAATCTCCCACCTCCGTCCCCTTTAAGTAGAACAGTGGTCCTTTCGAAAAATTTCTTTTACCATAGACACAACGACCTCCGAACTTCTTACTCGTCCACTTTTCTCCTTCCCGTCCCTGAAGGGACCACCAGGTCACCGATTCTAAGGTACGAGGGTTACATCCCCCGGACCCAAGGTAGGGACCAGTCCCTCGATCTAGAGAGGACGGTGTTCATTTTCTCTAGCGTCCGACTTTGATTTCTAAGGTGTACGACGTTACTTCTAGCTTCTAGGACGTACGATGTTAGGTCTTGGGCGACACGACACGAATCAGTGAGTCAGGACAGGCTGACAAACGTTGGGGTACCTGATATATCGGGCGGTCTGAGGAGACAGGAACCCCTAAGAGGTCCGTTCTTATGACCTCACCCAACGGTACGGGAGGAGGTCCCCTAGAAGGGTTGGATCCCTAACTTAGGTCCAGAGGGTGTAACGTCCGTCTAAGAAATGGTAGACTCGGTGGTCCCTTCGGGTCGATTCTAGGTCACGTCGTATTTACTTATTTATAAAAAAATTTTTTTCTTAATTCCTTCCTTCCCGTCTGATCCGACTTCCGTGTCGGACTCGTTTCCGACTCTCCGTCCTTCCCCGTACCACCTACACATGAAACCCTCGTCGACTTCGATTCCCGCGTTACTTCTCTACAGTGTTGACTTCTTCTTTGACCTGGCTGGTTGGGACCTCCCGGAGTCTACGGTCCAATTCTGAACTGGAACACCCGGCACCCCTCAGCATTCACGAGATACTTACTCCTCTCGACACACTGTCTGTCCTGGACGTACCTCTACCCAGGGGGACCCAACCTCCCACCACTGCTCTTCTAAGTCTGGTCTCGAGGAATAGAAGGACGAGGTTAGGTCGGGCGTGAAGTTGTATGTGGTGGGGTGGGGACTGTTTAACATGGATACAGGGGAGGAGGTCCTAGTTCCATTTCTTCCCCGACGTGCACTACCGACGGGCGGACCGGGTCGGGTGGGTGACCTGACGGTTCGACCTGGCGAAGTTCCCGAGGTTCGTGGTGTGGTGCGAGTAGTGGACGGTATCTCAGCCCGGTCACCTCGGTTTCAGGTCCACCCATGAAAGAAAGGTACTCCCCATCGCACCCCCTCCCTACCAGGATCTCACGTTCACCCGTCTAAATGCCCCGACCTCCCCTCCTCCGACGGTACGCCGGGGGACATAAGTGTACATCAGTCCGTGTTCTCGTCGGAGGAAGTTCCTTCGTCGTGTTTTGTCTATAGAAAAGAAGTGAGTCGATGATATATAGGTAGAAAACCGTGTACGGTCCATGTCACAGACACTCAGAATGAGGTCCACTGTAGTTGGACAGGACCGGTGGGTCAGTGTTAGGAGTGTCGGTGATGGGGTGGAGGGTGAGGGTGATGCACATAGGTAAAAAGGTCCGACAATTATGACGATCGTTCGTGAGTCTAAGAGAAACAAGACCGGTCGTCGGGGGAACTTGACAGGCTCAAGGACACCCACCTGAAAAACCACCTCTTACCGTGATCACCCCCACACCGCCAGTGAGCGGGACAATGGACCGTCGACCTCATGGGTCCGGTCCGGGGGCTTCCTCTCTTCCTGTTTTACCATACCCTCTAGGACCACAGCCTCGCCCTGTATTCTCGGGAGCAGGGTGACCGGTTCCATTCCCCAGGCGTCGAGAAGGACCGGTCCGACCCCCGTACTCTCCACCTCTCGAACCCCGACTCGGAGAGGACGTGGGGGTCCGACTCCTCGAGCACTTGTGTCGTGGCAACTGACCTCACGGCGCCGCACAGGGACACGCGGAACAGTGGCACCCGTCACCGCCTCGAGACCACCTCCACTGTCTCGTGTACCCGACACTCAGCCGGTTGTGTGTCCAGGACGTCCACTCACCGTACACCCCCGACGCGGACGAACTGCGTGTACGTCACAGGGAGGAAGGGGTGAGTCCAGGGGTTCTCTGGTCGGAGAAAAAGAAATGAAGTCAGAAAACCGGTGCGACGTGTCGTACAACCTAGAATCAAGGGACTGGTCCTTGACTTGGACACCGGGGACGTAACCGTCGTACCTCACAATTGGTGACCTAGTGGTTCCCTCAGGGTCTCTCGTCGAAGAAGAACTATGGTCACTGGAGTACTCCCCTTGGTGTCGAAACCAGGGTGGTTGAGAGGGGTCTCAGTTCACCCTCGACATGGTGGGGTTTCGGGGGTTGAGTCCGTAAAAGGGTAAGTAATGACGTAACCGTCTACTTGACTGTACCCTCCCAATTCTCGTACATGAAATGTCACCCTTTCAAAAGCAAACTTTGGGTAGAAACAATAGTTGATCGACACACTGACACCCGCTCAGAGTTGGAGAGACTCGGAGGCAAAGGATTCAAAATTTTACTTTTATATAAAATTCCTACAACATTCTTAATTTTCGTGAAATTCTCCCTGAAGGGCCCGTCGGATCACCCATTCTGAAGAGAAACGTTACGTCCCCCACACCCAAACTAGGGACCAGTCCCTCGGTTCTAGGGTGTACGGAGGACCGGTTTTTTGGTTTTATATTTTGTCTTCGTCCTAATATTGTTTAAGTTATTTTTAAAATTTTACCAGGTGTAGTTTTCTCTTTTTTTTTTCCGTGAGATCCTGACATAAGTCGTTTAGTCCCCGACTTTGTGGTCGTCGAGGACGACAATGTAAACAACAACAACAAGTCAGCGAGTCAGCACAGGTTGAGAGACGGTGGGGTACCCGACATCGTGTAACCCGAAGGGACAGGAAGTGATAGAGGGTCTCAAGCGAGTGAGTACAGATAACTTAGTCACTACGGTAGGTTGGTAGAGTAGGAGACAACATCTTACTATTTTATTACTGTTGATAGTAATAACCTCGGAACTTTATTAGACACTCCAATTTTTTTTTTTTTTTTTCCGTCCCGTTGCAAGGGGTTAGTTTCAAGATTCACCCCCTTAGGGTCTCTGAAATGAAGGATTTAGGACCGACGGACTCACTTCCACAGGAAACGATGGACACGATCCATCGTAATACATTTACCAAGGATGGACTCTCAGGAACCCACCTATCCGGACGGAACGGGAGTCGGAAAGAGATGGTGTCGTGATTACTTACTCCTCGGTTTGAACACGTAAGTTTGGGAATGGTTAACCCCATTTCTAAAACAACATACGTTTTACGGTCAAAGGGGTTGTCGAGGTCCATTTGAGTCCCTTCCCGCCATGGAGGGCCCCGTTACCTAGAACCGACGTACCCTTTTAGAGTCCCTTCGGTATGGAATAATCATCTTATGTCTTACTTAAAGTCGGAATGAGAAAGAATGGCCGTCCTCAGTCCTTATGAGAGACCAGACGTAGACAGGCGACACCGATTCGGATGGGGGACGGGAGACGGGAAGGTGTCCACAGGCTCCGGACACTGCGACACAAACACAGACCGTTCCTCTCGGCCCCGCGAGCCCCCCACGCCCACCTAAAGACCACCGCGGCCGACGCCCGGAGGGACGCCTACTGGCACACCCGGGGCGACGACGGGGACGCGTAGCTTCACTGACTGTGGTGGGAGCTCGTCCAGGCTCCGACCTCCCATGGGCCGGGTCGCCTTCCCACTCACCTCGGGACCCTTTCGACCGACTGGAACCGCTTCAGGGAGACCCTGACGCGCACGACCCCTCGCCCCACCCTATGGCGGTATTTGGGCTTAACCTCACACTTTTTGACGGCATACCAGACGCCAAGGAAGACGGGGACGGACGGGAAGTGTGTCGGAGACTGTCGGCAAATATTGACGACTGGAGGTGAGGAGAGGAGGAAGGGACGGA
The DNA here is from genome assembly GCA_006410555.1 of Capra ibex. Classification (NCBI taxonomy): domain Eukaryota; kingdom Metazoa; phylum Chordata; class Mammalia; order Artiodactyla; family Bovidae; genus Capra; species Capra ibex. The sequence goes on from SJYO01038983.1 coordinate 24,428,889, forward strand.
GAAATTATCATGTATAGTGAATATTATATGGCGCACCAGTCCAATTAGAACAAACACTAAACTGATAGGGGGAGACGTGAGGAAGGGAGCTTCCACTCCCGAAACAGATAAGGCAAGGGACGACACAGGAGTTCTATCGTGGATCGAGTCATTCATAACTCCCTTAGGGGGGTCTCGGGTTCCCACTCCCCCGGAGTCCGGAGTCCTTAGACAGGAGGGTCCAGGAGATCTCTACCTCGTGAGCATCCAGAGGAGGTTATTGTCTCGCAGGGAGCGGAGTCAAGTCAAGTCAACGAGTCAGCACAGGTTGAGAAACGTCAGGGTACCTGACGTCGTGTGACCCGGAGGGACAGGTAGTGGTCAAGGACCTCAAATGAGTTTGAGTACAGGTAACTCGACCACTACGGTAGGTTGGCAGAGTGGGAGACAGCAGGGGAAGAGGAGGACGGGGGTTAGGGAGGGTCGTAGTCCCAGAAAAGTTTACTCAGTCAAGAAGCGTAGTCCACCGGTTTTATAACTCAAAGTCGAAGTTGTAGTCAGGAACGTTACTTATAAGTCCTGACTAAAGGAAATCCTACCTGACCAACCTAGAGGAACGACAGGTTCCCTGAGAGTTCTCGGAAGAGGTTGTGGTGTCAAGTTTTCGTAGTTAAGAAGCCACGAGTCGAAAGAAATATCAGGTTGAGAATGTAGGTATGTACTGATGACCTTTTCGGTATCGGAGCTGATCTACCTGGAAACAACCGTTTCATTATAGAGACGAAAAATTATACGACAGATACAACCAGTATTGAAAAGAAGGTTCCTCATTCGCAGAAAATTAAAGTACCGACGTCAGTGGTAGACGCCACTAAAACCTTGGGGAGTTTTATTTCAGACAGTGACAAAGGGAGCGGAGTGCGTATCAGTTTCTCAAGGTTAATCCTCGGTCTCCCCTGACCTCGCGCCGCAGTCGTCCACCTTCCTGGACTGGTGACTCCGCGCTGACACCCGCCCCGAACCTATTGGACGGGGGGGGTTGGACCTCCGCCCCGGAGAGCACCCGCCCCGGGAGCCGGTCGCTCCCCCGCTCCGGGCGCGACTGCGGGGTGGTGGGCCGGCGGGAAAGGGAGTCCCGCGTCCTCGGTCTCCGACGCCCCCATCTCCTCCGCCTTGCCGCGCGGGCGCCGACGGCGGACGAGATGGTCGCACGGCCGCACGCGAAGGAGCAGGGGAAGCGCCGGGTAGGCGACCTGCCGCCAGCGGCGGAGTGGGTAGACGAGCCGGGCCTGACCGACGACCTGCACAGGGTGGAGCACCGCGGCGTGCGAGCGCACGTTCTGGGCGCGCATCGGAGCGACCTCCCTCCGGCCCAGGACCACCCGTCCCTCGGGCCACAGTGGAGGTAGCTCCACTCGTCTGCGGGGCTTTTCCCACATACCTCCACTGAGGGTCTTATAATTACCCGTCCACGCTTCTCACAGTCTTTCCGGGTCTCACGTGGACCCCTTCATACTCGGGCCCCCTGCCCCCTAACCCAGTTTGCCCCCACTTCAGGAGTTTCATGCTTCCCACCCCCAGCCCACACACACCCGGTCCAGAACTCTCTCCTCCTTTGACAGGGAATCCTCACCCTAACACCAGGTCCATACATATCCCACACACCAACCCCACGTCTTTCACCCTTTCGACGGATCGAGTATTTGGTCTAGGGAGGCATCCCCACGACCCGAGAATCTCCCCTCTCCGACAGACACCTACTATTGAGAGGGGGTGAAGGTTGAGGGAGAGTGGGAGTCCACGCGAGGGGTAACAGACTGAGGTAGGAGCCCCTCGTCCGTGACCGACACTGCCTACTGTTCCAGAGCCACAACCTCGACGCTCACGTCGGCCACTACCCGTAGAGTGACCGGGATTCGGCCCCGTGACGGGTGGGACCCCTCCAGTGTCGGTGCACGACCCGCGTCAGGCGGGAAGGGCGGGGTTTCGTCCACTGTGCGACGCCCCAGTCCCCCAACTCCAGCTGTAGAGGTCGACTCCCAACTATTGGTCTCCCTACCCTCCATGGAGGTGGGAAGTGGAATCCCAAAAGTCCTACTCCTGCCTGAGGGACATTCCATCACTCGTGAGACGCCGACCGCCACTAGTTCGTCGCCAACCGTCCTCACACCGTCACCCTCCAATAATCTCCCGAGATTGACTCCTGAGAGGGCTACTGAGTTTGGGGCCCGGTTCATCGTTTGTCCACTGACTGCGTACAGGGGAGAGAGGGACACAGAACAGGGAGAGACGGACACAGACAAAAGAGAGACCAGAGAAGAGGAGGAGGCACACCGGACACAGGCACCCTCACCAGAGACACACGTACGCACGCACGCACGGGAGCGTACAGAGACGGGCACAGACACACGGGACGTCCTCCACCGGGAGAGGGACACCGACAGGAAGAGACTGGTGTGGGACCGGGGGCGGCTCGAGATGCTGGTGGTACTGGACCCTGACAGGCAGAGCCGGCTCCTCGGACCACGACACGACGGTCGACTCCTCGTCCCACGGGTTGAGGCCCACCACCACTCACCCCGTCCGTGACTCCCCGACGGGGACGTGCACCGAGACGTGGGGGGCCTCGGGACGGCGGCGCCGGCGGTGGCACACGGGGACCGGAGACCGTGACGGACCGACCCCGACGGGGGACGAGGGTGGAGTCGGGGACGGGAGGGTAGGTCGGGTCGAGCCTCGAGTAGCGGTCGGGGTCCCCGGTCGCACCCACCTCCTGCCACCCGTCGTCCGTCACACCCCCCGTCACCCCTACACTCCCCGTTCAAGCTCGTCTGTCTCCTCCTTCGACCCTTCCTCCTCCGTCTTCGATCCCTCCTCCTCCTCCTCCCTCTCCTCCTCTACCAGGGGCGGGGAGTCGCCCAGTGGCTGGATCTCGACCCGTACATACGGGAAGACCCGTAGAAGACAGACCGGTAGGAGTAGAAGGACCAGTTACCGCACCAGAAGCACGACGCGATGGTCGCGTTCCTCGGAGGGCTGCCACGGTAACTGGGACGGAGGGGGGTCGGGGTGTTGACCCAGACCGACCCGTGGCTGGTCCTCCTTGACTCAGCGGTCGACCTGGCCGTCAGGGGACCGGGTGGGTTCCCCCTCCTCCCGACGGGGACACTCTCACCCCCTCCTCCCCTCCGGGACTGGGACCGGGTCCGAGTCCGGGGACGACCCCCGTGGTGGTCGAGGAGCCCGTGGGGGTCGAGGAGCCCGTGGGACCGGTCCTTCCTTCGGCCCCCCGCCTCCTTCGCGCACCTCAAACACTGCAAACGCGGTCGGGGGGGCCGGGTCGACGGGCTCCTCGGTCACCCCCGAGGCCGGCACGTCAGGTAGGACCACCGCCCTCTCCTCCTGTAGGCGACCCACACACTCCTGTACCCCGACTTCCTGGGACTCCTCGACGCGTCGATGTACCTCGCCTAGGCCCCGTCGAGGACTGGGAGGGTCGGAAGGACCGGGTCGCGGCACCCGGAGGTCGGGTCCGTCGGAGGGCAAGTAGAAGACCACGAACAACTAGACTCAGGGACGGATCAGGGAGCGGCCCTGAGGGTGGGTCCGGGGGAGATGGGACGGGGAACAGTACCTGGCACCAGTACTCCTTCCCGAGCACCGGGAATAAATACTCTTGGTAAAGTATTGGATTGCAGCCTTATTTGACTCTTCCTTTGAGGTCGGCCCCTGACGGTGACAGACACAACCCCCTTCTCTCCGCTCCCACCCCCTACCCCCGGGACAAGTCGGTGACAGGGAGGACCCTGTCGAAACACCCCGACCCGAGAACCGACGGGAGAGTATCGCTAGTCGCTAATACTACTTGTCATCCCGACGCCGTCGGACTTACGGCCGGTCGTCCTTCTTCATCTCTAGGTAAGCCGTAAACAACTACAAGGGACCTCTTTCCTCCCTAACCGAAAACCCAGTTCCACCCCGAAAGTTCCCCGACTGTCGACTTCAGTGTCACCCGTTACCCACCCTAGACTTGTGTGACCCGTCTACCAGGAGATCGTGACCCGACGGGACCCACAAAGGACACCACAGATGTTACAGTACAATCGACCGACAAGAAAATCCCCGAATTTTGTCTGGTTCTTTCCACTGGGAATTGATCTGACCGTCCCAAGGTCTTCGTCCTTCCGCGGAACCTCCAGACGACTCAAGTATCTGAGGAAAAACTATCAATCCCAGTACCTCCGGGTACCTCCCCTCCGGTACGACACCCGTCACCCGATCCAAACCCGAGGTCGGGGCAAAAGGACTCAGATTACACGGTAAAGGAAGACGGACCCCAGTTTCGTGAATCGTCAACTGTGGGGGAAAGATTCGGAGGAAGGTTGTCACAGGGTAAGGGTCCCTCGGGGGGTCTGAGTGGTCATAGGAGGCCCGTCATGTCGGTCGGGGAACCGTCACTGTCATCACGGTGGTCCGACCTCGGGTCATCGCTCGGGTGGGGCCTTTCCGTCTTCTTTTACGGGTAGTTCCGTGGGACGTACCTCGCACCCCGAAGACTCATACGTTTGAGGTCCGGACGTCTCTCCCTCCTTCCTAATGGGTTCCCCGACCCCTTCCTCGTCTCTTGACCCGGTGTCGGGGGTTGGGTGGGGGTGGTTTGGGGTGAGGACCGGAGGGGGTCTACCGGGGAACTGAGACGGACCGAGTAGAAGGGACAGACCTGGACAGGAGGATCGACGAGGGTGTGACGACAGAGGGGAGACGGGGAAGGAGGACCCAGAGGGTGGAGTCACTACCGTGGCGACTCGGTCGGGTCAGAAGTGGGAGAGAGAGGAGGTGGGAGAGACGGGTCGAAAGTGTAGTAGTTGTGTAGTAAAACTAAGTTGGAGTCTTCAGAAGGGTTTCGGACAGGGACGGGGACAAGGGAGACGGGACCCGGTGTACTTGTTTCCTTGCCGTCTCTCCTGGGGGCAGACGGGTCCTCGGAACCTCTCCCTGAGCCTCCTCTACCGTCAATCTGACCTTCCCCTTCAGATTCAGGGGAATCTGACTTCCCCTTTACCCTCAAGTGTAGGTTAGACACTTTATCCCTCCATCTCCCCTGTCGTTCACGTTTCTGTGTCTCCCACCCCTTGTGCCGTGGTCCCCCGGACCCCCCTTCAACCATACCCTTCACAGAATAAGTGGAGATTAGGGGTGACCTTAATCACGACTGTTCAGGGGTGACCCACTGACGTCGGGACGAGTCTTCTAGGACGGACGGAGGTGCTTCTGTTTGAGGTCTCCGACTCGGGCACTTTGGAGAATGAAGTTCCGTGGTGGTCCGTCTCGGGTAGTGGACACGTTCTCGCCCCCTCCCCAGGTCCCATGGACGCTACGACCGTTTTTAGAGTGACTAGGGCTACTCGTCCATGACTCCCCAGACGGTGGTCTACCTGTCACCACGACGCATCATGCACAGGACGGGTTAGACGACCCTGTGACAGACCAACACTGACTACATAAGATTTGCGAAGTAGAGGTCCTAAGGACCACCGTCTCTCTTCCTTATGTCAGTCTAGGTGACATCCGTCGACCACGAATCAGAGAAGTCAGTGCAGGTTGAGAAACGCTGGGGTACCTGACGTCGGGTGGTCCGAGGAGACAGGTACCCTAAGAGGTCCGTTCTCATGACCTCACCCAACGGTACGGGAAGGAGTCCCTTAGAACGGTTGGGTCCCTAGCTTGGGTACAGAGTACAGAAGACGTGACCGTCCGTCCAAGAAGTGGTAATCGTGGTGGACCCTTCGGAAATCCGTCGAAACAGGTACTGTCTCGAACCGTCCATCACCCATAAGTGATTCATCGATCACTAACTGGTCCGTAGTCCTTTCCTTTAATTATGACCGGGAGGTCGATAAGGGAAAAACGGAACCGACGATCTTTCGAGTCTTGATCCAAAACGTGAGTTATTGTCATTGTCGAGAATAATTAACTCTCGGACAATACCCACTCTGTGGATCATACGTAAGAACATTTACTCTTTCTTGAAGTTCGTTAGTCTGGGTTCAGTGTTTCGACTGTTCATTGACCCCGACGCGAACACGGAGTAACACAGACCAAAGTTTCGACCGGGTAACGGTACTATAGTGTACTGAGGAGACGCCGTCGTAGTTCATAATGTCATCGTAAAGATTGGACCGAAAGTTCAAATAAAAGAGAGGGAAGTAACGAATCCTCTGTCGACACGAGACTACCTTACTTTTGGTAAATACATTAATTCACTGAACCCAAGGTCAGTTCCGGGACGGTGACCAATCGACACACTGGAACCCGGTTAGTGAATTGGAAAGACTCTGGGTCATGAAAATACGTTCTTCGAGTCACCGTTATTTAGGTGGACGTTACGTCCTTTGACCAAGTTAGGGACCCAACCCTTCTAGGGGGCCTCTTCCATAACCGATGGGTGAGGTCATAAGAACAGATCTCTTATGGTGTCTGTCTCCTCGGACCGTGCGATGTCAGGTACCCCAGTGTCTCAGCCTATACTGACTCGCTGACTCGTGCGTGCGTTCTTACTTTTTTAGGGTCCTAAGAAACTCCCACTATGTCCTGTTTTAAATGGTTTCATGGATCAACTTTTTGTTAGATCAAACCAAAAGTAGGAAAGTAGGAGTCATTTGTTTGTGTTAAGACAAATGACTCGAAAGTAAGGAGACCGAGGATGAATACTAGGTCCGTACCACGATTCACTAAATGATTGAAGTAGAACAAATTAGGAGTGTTGTGAGGACAATCTGGTGTAAGGTACTCCCGTCTCAGGTCCGGGACGTATCACAGACTTACTTAATGAGAGAGGAAAAATTTCTACTTCAAGTCTCTGTGATTCTTTGAAGTCCTAGTAATACAGTGTTTCACTTTCCCGACTTCAGTCATGCCATCGTACGTTTCGAAGAAAATAGTCTCGGGAAAGAACATTCGTTGAAGCGTCGAAGTTTAGGAAAACTTTACCTTCTTCCTTCTCTTATTTACCATTTATGAAAAACTTTTTTCAGGGGGTTGGTGACTTGTCGACACACAGAAACCTTTTGTGCAAGATGTGTGAATGACTCATGGATACAAGTAATATATACAACAACAAGTCAGCGAGTTGTTTCATACCCCAGAAACGCTGGGGTACCTGACATTGGACGGTCCGAGGAGACAGGTACCCTAAGAGACCCGTTCTTATGACCTTACCTAACGGTACGGGAAGAGGTCTCCTAGAAGGACTGGGTCCCTAGTTTGGACCCAGAGGGTGTAACGTCCGTCTAAGAAACGGTAGACTCGGTAGTCTCTTCGGGAGTAATAAGTATCGTCACTTATTTTTTCTTTTTTTTAAAGGGACGGAAGTCCCCCGAATGTATGGTAACCCCTCTTAGAAAAAAGGAGAGAACTGGACTCGAAGGAGTAGACAGTTTTTACTCTCCTCCGACCTAAGTTCCTCCTCCCAGAGAAAGTCGAGTGTAGAAGGTCTTTGGTTCTGACCGTGGGTGTCCACCTCCCACATGAACCGGGTCTGGGTGTCGAGGTCGTAGTCGGGGACCCCTTGGTCGGAGGGAGGTCGGGGTCTGTTTCCGGTAGGGTGAGGGGGTCCGGGATGTGACGTGGACGGTGTTACTGACTCCACTTTGGTTTCTTGTAGGGGTCGCGGTAGAAGACGTCTCGGCTCCCTTCGTCGAACGTCGCGTCGTCATTTCCCAGTTCGTCCACCAGGAAATGTCCGTGGTCCTAGTCGTTGTGATACTGTAACCGGTCCTCGTCGGTCCGAAGACCTTAGACGTTCTTCTTTGGTTCTCCCCGTCCACTCGTCTCGTCTTCCTCGAGACCTGACCTCAGCCGTCTGGACCTGAGGTAGGTCTGACAGGGACGCACTGGACCTCAGTCAGATAAGGGGAGGGGACTTACGTGTGAGGAACCAACACGTTAATCTCCTGCCTAATCTAGTCCCTACCGTTTGTCGAAGGAAATTGAAGATAGTCAATCGACACCGACGGACCTTGTAAGTACCCAAGTCGTACTTTCTTACAGCTCTAACTAATCACTACAGACGGTACCCGTTCCTCACTCCAAATCATCGTTTATAAGTCAATCGGTTTTTCAAGTAGCCTCAATAAGATATTCCACAATGTCTTTTTGAACTTACTTGAAAAACGGGTGGATTATACAGTAAATAGACGGTCAAGACTTCTCAGAAACTAAAATTCTCAGAGACTCTACCGTTCCTTGAGTAAACCTTTCAGGACCACGTTCCGTCTCTAGACTCATAGACCTCCTAGACTGCGTTTGACCCGTCACTCCGGGTGAAGTCTCGTCGTCACCTCACTTCGACCGGACTTCAGAATATGTTCGATGTCGACTCGAAACCCCGTCCTACGGACCTGGAGGTCCACGTAAAGGATATAAGGTCCCTACGAGACGGTGACCCCCTGCCCTCACACCTCCGGCGAAGTCAGAAGGAAAAGAGTCTGATTAGGGGGTCGGGCCGGGCTCTAACCCCGACTTACGTGCACAGAGAGTGGAACATCTATGATGGGACCCGAGAGTCTCAGAGTCTAGACAACCATCCCGTCAACCCCTTCTATAAGCCCTAAACCTCCACTTCTGGAACGTCCTGCATGCACCTGACGTAGACGGCTCTCTCTATCTTCACTCCGACCTTGTCTCGAACGGTGGAGTGGAGGTGGGGTCCTGTGAGGGTCGAGGTTCAGTCCGTGAGGAGACGTCATCGTGTCCCGCCGGTCCCTCGACAGGGGAAAGGATCAGAGTCCCTCTTCTCTGGTGTGGTGGGAGGAGCGAGGACCCCTCGAAGGCAGTGAGACGAGGGTCCGGACTCCCGATGCACGGGTCGAAACGAGGTCTCGACCCCAGGGTCGACCAGACCGAGTATAAGTACAGAGGTCCCGGTCGTATCTCATGAGCACCTATTTACAAACAACTGTACCCATTCTATTACTGTACCGACCGGGGTACCCCTCGAGAATAGACTGTGACTTCGGTTCGACTCAGTGTGTCTAACTGTGTTGACCCCTACGCATCGGTGACTAGGTGGTCTCACAGGAACCTGTGTCACCGTCTTCGTTTGAGGTCCCCCGAGACGGTAGGGTCCACAATGGGACAATCAACGAGACACTCCCTCCCCCTAGACTCTCTTAGGGTGTCTTCCCGGTTCTCCGTCGCCTCCCGGGAACACAACTGGTTCCGTCGTCGACAAACGACTGACCATACCTTCCTACAGTCACAAGATTGTTTACCACACTGACCCCGAGTGGCACCTGTGTGTGCAGGGTAGTGTCTGTCAAAGACGGAGACACGATAGGGGTTCATCGTCCGCCTGGGACTTACTGGGGGTAGAAGACGTAGATCTTTGTTCTAAGGATCTCTCGTCTACACCCTCCGTTACTGAAACCCCGGACCCCGAATCTCTAACCCCAATCGACGGGTGGGAGGTGTATGAGTGTGTGAAACGCCCCGTCCTCCTTCGTCACCAAGAGTTTGGAGCGACTCTCAATCGTAATAGACTCTTCAAATAATGTGATCTCTGAGGGTCCCGTTAAGAGAAAGTGTTTAGACCCCCACTCTGGATCCCTAGACATATAAAAAATTTTTGAGACGTCCCCTAAGACTCCGTCTCGGTCCCGACCCTTGAATACAACGTTTCGTGAGCTCCACGACTCGAACCGAGTCTGAACGACATCCCAGAGTCCATTGACTGGGTGGAAGAGACCCGGAAGTAACGGTGCAACCTCTTAGTCTTACGAAGTCTCGACAGACTCGGAGATCAGATTGTACTCTTTGACTCCGACCCTCCCTACCCCACTAAATAAGTCAGTGACCCGGAGTCTGGGCAGAGGTCTCGAGGAACACGTGAGTCACTTAAATTAATAACCCTGTCGAAACGTAGTCCCGGGTGGACCGACGATGTTCGGTCGTCAAGTGAAACACTCCGAGAGAGGGACGTCAAGTCTCATCCGCTACCGTGGGGTAAGGTCATGAGAACGGACCTTTTAGGGTACCTGCCTCCTCGGACCATCCGACGTCTGGTACCTCAGCGATTCTCAGCCTGTGCTGACTCGCTGAAGTGAAAGGGAAAAGTGAAAGTACGTAACCTCTTCCTTTACCGCTGGGTGAGGTCACAAGAACGGACCTCTTAGGGTCCCTGTCCCCTCGGACCACCCGACGACAGATACCCCAACGTGTCTCAGCCTGTGTTGACTTCGCTGAATCGTCGTCGTCGTCGTCAAGTGAAACATTCGGGAAAGGGGTAAGGTGTCCCCTCTACCCCCCTCCCCGACCATCGAGTCTACCATTTCTTAGATGGGCGTTTCGTCCTCTGCCCCCAAGCTAGGGACCCAGCCCTTCTAGGGGACTTCTTCCTTTACCGTTGGGTGAGGTCATAAGAACAGACCTTTTAAGGTGTCTGTCTCTCCGGACCATCCAATGTGTCGGGTATCTCAGTACTCTCAACCTGTACTGGATCGCTGACTTGGTGTGGTGTGAGTAAGGTACACGGGTCTCGTAGATACCACTCTCTACTCTGATGATTCCCCGGATCCCTCGACAAAGAAGGGCTCACTTTCCCGTCCCCACGACTGGACCTTCATATGGTAGGTTATCCCGTGGTTTCAGTGGTACTGCCCGTTCTAGAAGTGGTCGTGGACCTTCAACCGCTACAGGAGAAACCCCCTTCCCGGTCCGACCCCGTTGGAGACCAGTCCGTCGTCGACCCGTGACCCTCCCAGAGATTCCCCGGTTTCCCCGTCGTCTAATTTACCGTCGATGGCAGTGGTGGTGGTACCGATGGAAGGGTGGAGGTGGTAGTAGGGGATGAAATTAGGGGAAGGGGTAGTGGTCAATAGTGTCGGTGGTAGAGTCTTTAGTGACGGGAGGAGAGGAGGTGAGGTGGTGTCGCAGTGAAAGTGGCTGTAATAGTTGTAAACGTGGGGATGGTCGTAGTAATCATGCCACTGGTGTCAGTGGTTTCGGTAGGAGAGGTGCCTCAAGAGTAACGATAGCGGTAATTAAAAAAAAACCACAACCGTGACGGTGACAGTTATGCTAGTGATAGTAGGGACTTCGTCTCCACCACTAGTTCTGAGCAAGGTAGGATCTCGAAGTCGGAGAACCCAGGATCCCCTTCATTCTGGTCTCCGACACCGCTCGTCTCAGAACCCTCTAAAAAACCGAGTATCACAACTAAACGAGTCCTCAGTCCCTTCGGGGGCAAGTACGGACTGAGTCCCTTTCTCCGTAATGTTAAACTCTGTGAGGTAAAGGGGTCCACACCAGAGGTTCGGGTAGGAGGAATTGTCCGTTGCACTTTCGGGAGAGGTATGTCTGGTTCCTTACCTCTCCATCCCCACCTCCCTTGTAATAATCCTCCGTCCTTTCTAGTTGGAAATGGGAAACGGGAAACAGAACTCTTCAAAGATTAAGGAAAAGTGGGTTCTCGGAACCGAGTAGGAAACTCTACGGGTTTCCCTGGTATGGTCACGTCACACTACCAGTAGTACTCGAAGAGGGGAGGGTCAAATACTACGGCGAAGAACCGACTCTCTACCTCAAATAGACGGGACGGGAACTTAGACTCGTTCGGACACTGACACCATTGGTTGTCTCACTCCTTCTTCACTACGAGACTTTGAGGTTTTCCGGAAGTTCCCTGTGCTTCGAAGTGAAGGACGGGAAACCCTGTAAAAGAGAACCTTACGAAGGAAAGAAAGGATCGGGTTTGTGGAATGGTGGGCCCCTGTTCCAGTGTGTTTCCCCTTGGTTCCACACGAACGACTGTCAGTTGTAGTTGACGGTTGGTCCTTACACTCGACAGAACTTACAAGATTGGGAATGTTCGGGGGTTCACTGACGTCGGGGGTACCGTAGTGTTCTTCGTCTTGATGGGTCCACTCAAGTCACTTGGTGTCCTAAAACTCTCCGTTTTTTCCACCAACGAATTCTGTAATTCAAGACCCCACAAAGCAATCCGTCGTTACCTAGTAAGTTTGTTTTGGAATGTCGTTACATGGTCCAACCCTCTTTCGTACTACATATGGAAAAGACAGATCTAAGGTGAGATCTATCCTCGACATTGACCCAGGTGCCAGATCTCTGTCCAAACGAATCGTATTCATCAGTTATTTGAGTCTCTTCTCTCCCCGTTTTCCGTCGGCACCACGGCTACGTTCCAATAAGTCTTGAAAGGAGGGAAGAACAAATCAATGATTCAGCACAGACTGAGAAACGCTGGGGTACCTGTCGTCGTAGGGTCCAAAGGGACAGGAAGTGGTAGAGGGCGTCAAACGAGTCTGAGTACGGGTAACACATCAACCACTACGGTAGGTTGGTAAAACAGGAGACAGTAGGGGAAGAGGAGGACGGAAGTCGTAGTCAGGAAGGTTACTTACAAGTCCCAACTAAAGGAAATCCTAACTGACCAAACTAGAAGAACGTCAGGTTCCCTTAGAGTTCTCAGAAGGGGTTGTGGTGTCAAGTTTTCGTAGCTAAGAAGTCACGAGTAGGAAGAAATACCAGGTTGAGAGTGTAGACATGTACTGATTACCTATTTGGTGATATACCTAGAAACAACCGTTTCATTACGGAGACGAAAAATTATACGACAGACCCAAACAGTATCGAAAAGAAGGTTCCTCGTTCGTAGAAAATTAAAGTACTGACGTCAGTGGTAGACATCACTAAAACCTCGGGTTCTTTTATTTCAGACAATGACAAAGGTAATAAGGGGGTAGATAAACTGTACTTCACTACCCTGACCTACGGTGCTAGAATCAAAAAACTTACAACTTAAAATTCGGTCGAAAAAGTGAGAGGAGAAAGTGGAAGTAGTTCTCCGAGAAATCAAGGAGAAACGAAAGACGGTATTCCCACCACAGTAGACGTATAGACTTCGATAACTATAAAGAGGGTCGTCAGAACTAAGGTCGAACACGAAGTAGGTCAGACCATAAAGAGTACTACATGAGATGTATATTCAATTTATTCCTCCCACTGTTATATGTCGGAGCTACATGAGGAAAGGGTTAAAACTTGGTCAGACAACAAGGTACAGACCAAGATTGACAACGAAGAACCGGACGTATGTCCAAAGTGTCTTCCGTCCATCCCACCAGACCACAAAGGTAGAGATTCTTAAAAGGTCAAACAACACTAGGTGTGTCAGTTTCCGAAATCACATCAGTTACTTCGTCTTCATATACAAAAAGACCTTAAGAGAACGAAAAAGATACTAAGTTGTCTATAACCGTTAAACTAGAGACCAAGAAGACGGAGAAGATTTAGGTCGAACTTGTAGACTTTCAAGTGTCAAGTACATGACAACTTCGGAACCGACCCTCTTAAAACTTGTAATGAAACGGTCGTACACTTTACTCACGTTAACACACCATCAAACGTGTAAGAAACCGTAACGGGAAAAAACCCTAACCTTACTTTTGACTGGAAAAGGTCAGGACACCGGTGACGACTCAAAAGGTTTAAACGACCGTATGACTCACGTCGTGAAAGTGTCGTAGTAGAAAATCCCAACCTTTATCGAGTTGACCTTAAGGTAGTGGAGGTGATCCAAACAGGCATCACTACGAAGGATTCCGGGTGAACTGAAGCATGAGGTTCTACAGACCGGAACGCACTCACTAGTGTGGTAGTGTCAATAGACTCAGTAATTCTAGAAAAAACATGTCAAGAAGTCACATAAGAACGATGAAGAAGAATTGTAGAAGACGAAGATAATCCAGGTATGGTAAAGACGGGAAATAACACTGGTAGAAACGTACTTTACAAGGGAACCATAGAGATTAAAAGAACTTCTCTAGAGATCAAAAAGGGTAAGATAACAAAAGGAGATAAAGAAACGAAACAAGTGAATCCTTCCAAAAGAATTGAGAGGAACGATAAGAAACCTCGAGACGTAAGTCTACCTATATAGAAAGGAAAAGAGGAAACGGAAGACGAAGAGAAGAAAAGAGTCGACAAACATTCTGGAGGAGTCTATTGGTAAAACGGAGCAACGTAAAGGAAAAGAACCCCTACCAAAAGGAGGGAACCCTTTTCTTTGACCAAACCGACTGAAGAATCAGAAAGAATATGAATTATAGTTCCACCATATCTTAAGACAGGGTCCACGGAAGTGACCATGATAGTAGAGGTGTTGACGGTCGAGACGACGGTACTAGTCGTAAATAACGGTCTTCAATAACAGTGACTATTGTGGTAGTAGGGATATAAGTGGCGAAGGTAGTGACAGTTCTGACAATTGTAGGCGTATGAAAGATGTCAATCAGGTGACAGTTATAATGGTGGGGGGAGTAGAGGTAGTGGTAGGAGTCCGTATCTCCACGGGTAGTAGTACTTCCCGATGGTGACCTCGACTAGGTCTCATAGAAATTTGACCTGGTGGACCGGGGAGGGGGGTCTCGGGGGAGGAGTGGACCGTCTCACAGCCACGGTGTCAGCCCCTGTCGTCAAAACCTCTCGTTCAAACTCGTATCTCCTGTGAACCGACGGACACCCGCCAAACTACTACTTCGACCCCCACCGTTTCTCCTTCTACTTCTTCCGGTCCGGGTGTGTCGGGTGTTGCTACGACATCGGGTCGTCCTTCAACTACAAGACAACCTATTTCCGGTGGTGGTCGTTGCTGTCGTACCGTGGGTGTAAGTTCGAGGTCATTTTGGTCAACTTCTTCGCCGCCGACCGTACCGCCGGTTCTAGGTAGTGGACAGTCCGTCCCCATTCTCACTTCCGGTTCCTCCACACCACCGTGGGACGGTACTGTATGAGAGACACTGACGTACTGGGAGGATGTCTCTGTGAAGAACGTAGTCACCCACCCGTAAGACCGTGAAAGGATTAGGGACTAGTGATTCATCTACGGGTTATTATAAACAGCCTACTTACTTATTTGGGAAGGGAACCCTCAGTGAACAATTACTATTCCTGTAAAACCGCGTCGACAAAGAAGTACGGGAACTGTGTGTAACGAAAAAATAACAGTGACTCACCACGTGTGTTGTCTACAGAGTCTACGGTGAAACAAGTAAAGATCGGCTAAATAGGGAAACACAAACTCGTCTGGTATCACACGTATTGGAAGTATCAGTCTTTTTTCGGTCAGTTCTAGAGTTCAGACGAGGTGTAATAATTTATACTAAGTACACATAATGACCTTCTTGTTTTCAGGTTACCTCTTAAAGGAGACGTCAAACCTCTCCGTTTATCACAAAAGTTAACACGGGGGTGGGGGTGAACGGAGGGTCAGTTTGTTTCAACCGTATTAGTCCCTTTCGTCTTCACTAGGGTCTGTGTCGGGGTTCTCGTCGGAAACCGGACTAAAATTTTTTTTTAAGTCCGGGGAGTCGTTCCCGTCTTCCCGACTTTTTAGAAATGGGTCCTAAACCTAGTTAGACGCTGTCGGTTCGGGGTCCGGGTGAAGGCCAGACGACCGAACCCAGTTGACATGACCGTCGACAGGACGAGGATCTAGGACCAGGTCTTAGACTGAGTCGTCCAGACCCCGTCCCGGGCCTGTAGACTTTAGACTTTTTCGTCACTCGAGACCTTCAGTGGAGAGATTTATTCGTTAAGACATGGGGTAGTGGGGAAGTTGTTGAGGGGTTTAGAGTCTTGGATAGTAAGAAGAAGATGGGTCTATATGTATATAGGTAATCGATTCGTCTAAAACAGTTCGAAATTGAAGACACTAACGTGATCCTTTTTCTATTGATCTATAAAACAAGGAAAAGGTTTACATTCTAATCGCAAGTGTGTCTACGTAAATTTTGACGTAGGGAAACCGCTAAAACTCCCTAGGAGAACCGTTATTTCCCCCTTTCCGGACAGGCGAGTGACTTTTAGGAACGAAAGTTCGTCTTTTAGCTTATTCAGGGTATTGCTCGTCAGTGAGGTAAATAATTAACCTACATTTACTTATACTGTTAACGTTGAGATTCCCCTTCTCGTCTGTCGGGGAAGTCCTATATTTACTCAAGAGGGTTTTACGTGTCGGTGAAACAACGCTTACTACCTACCGGGTAAGACTTTGGACGTTCACACAATTTTGTGAACCGAGGACACATACCGACAAGACTGTCTACTATGGTTGGGAAGGGTGGGAGTGACGGGTAGACTGACAGGGGGACTTAAGACGTTGTCGGGGGAGTGACGAGACCACACGGGTGAGAACACTGGGGGTAGTTGACAGATGGCACACCGGTCTCGGTAAAATTTCATGAGTTTAGATTAGTACAGGTAGGGACGGAGTTTAGTAAAATCACAAAGACTTGACGGGAACCCCAGTCCGGTCTGGGGGTCCGTCAGAAGGTCGGACCGGACCGGGGTGGGTTTCAGGTACAACGGGTCACCGGCTCGAAGACTCTTCAGTTAAGACGGTGGTTCTCCACCCTCTCTGTTCTCCGTCATCTACCGACTCCCGGAGACCTCCAGTTACTCCAGTTCCGTGTCCAATTCCCGTGGACCCCTACCCCACCCTACAGTCACTTCTCCTCTCAATTCCCTTCTACTCTCTAAGGGTCACCGTCTAACACCCTCAGAGGACCAGACTTCCTTCCAGTCAACCCCGACCCTTTAGCTCTCCCGACAGGACCCCCGTGACTTAGGGGGTAGTCGTTTCCTTAGGTTTGTCCGACCCACTCAGTGAGGAACCGTTCCTGTGACCTCTGATACAACCTACGACCTGACACCTACTGTCGACCTACGTTACTAAGAAAGATTTTACAGGGGAAAGACTAACATTGTGTACATTAATTTCTCGTAAAATTTTGTCTGTCCAATCTTTTTCATGTTGATTGGTCAGGTCACCGGACAAGGGTGATGACAAGGCTAAAAGGGGTCAAAGAAGGAAAACACCTGTGGACCAGAAAAGTATACCGACACTAGTATAAGACACACGTCAAGACGTAACGAAAACGAGTAATTGTAACATTCACTCAAAAAAGTTTAGTACAATGTATAAAAATTTTTAATGGCAGATTGTAGGGTGACTCATCTCGATAGTTTTATGTCGACACGATGATCCACAAAAAGATCGTCAGTACATGTCTACACTCTCAACCTGGTATTTCCTCCGTCTCCGGGGTTCTTAACTACGAAAATTTGACATCACGACCTCTTCTGAGAACTCTCAGGGAACCTGACGTTCCTCTAGTTTGGTCAGTTAGGATTTCCTTTAGTTAGGACTTATAAGTAACCTTCCTGACTACTACTTCGACTTCGAGACCGGTGAACTACGTTTCTTGACTGAGTGACCTTTTCTGTGATTACGACCCTTTCTAACTCCAGTCCTCCTCTTCCCCTGTTGTCTCTTACTCTACCAACCTACCGAAGTGACTGAGTTACCTGCACTTATAGCCGTTTGAGGTCTTCTATCACTCCCTGTCCCTTCGGACCGCACGACGTCAGGTACCCCAACGTTTCTCAGTCTGTGCTGAACCGTTGACTTGTTGTTATTTAGTCCACTAATGAGTAAGTCAATCGTTTATAGATAACTTAAAGAGGACACACGGTAGAAGACAGGTTTTCCCATGTCTTTTTCCGAGTCTTCAATCCTATAACCGGGTTCACGTCTCCCAAACTCTCGCCGTCTCGATTCTAGACCTGTTTATCCGGACTGAGGTGGAGACCGTGTCGACCGTCCTTTTCCGAACGAGGAGAACGTCCGGGGTCTAGCGATATTGTGTGTTTCGACCCCGAGGACTACCCCGGACTTCAGGTCCATCAGCATAGGAGGAAAACTCGACGAGAGATACTCTGGAACCTTTCCAACTAATTACAGGACTTTTAAGTCACAGGAGTAGACATTTTACCCGTATTATGGATGGGACATTCATCAAGTCTCCTACTTTACTTAATTTTATGCCTTTCACTGTGTAGCAGTTTCTTCCGGTGGAACCCAACAGTGATAACGGCAAAATCAATAACCTTATTCGTTTGGAGCTGGGGGGTGGGGGGTGGGGGCGAAGAAAGTTTATTCCTTTGACCTGGGCCCCTCCCCTTCATCAAACAGGCTCCAGTGCGACCGTCAGCATCGGAGGACTGAGGGTCTAGTGAGGGAGAGGGGGGTGTGAGGGGCCGGGAGACGGTGAGTGGACCAGCCGGGGCTTTCTCCACTCCAACGAGGACTGCCTCGACCGCCGGTCCCGCTCGTCGTCGTCGCGGCGCATCTCCCACCCCCGCGTCATCCACCGCGCGCTCCATATGACCGTAGGCCCGCTCCCCGTTCGCCCGAGGTCCGCGCGCCTCCCATAGAGAGGCGTCTTCCTCGACGCCGGCAGGCCCTTCCGCCACCTCCGGTCGTCCGGTCTCCGCCGATCCATCTCGTCGTCCGACTCGTGCTACCGCGCCATCGCCGGGTTCATGTGCAGCCGGTCGGTCGGCGGGTGGCCGCGGTCGTCCATCCTCCGTGGGTCCTTCTGTTCGCGGCGCGCCCTGCGGACGAGCGGGCGGGTAAACTCAAGCCGCGACAAGTCCATTTCGTGCTCCAACGGGCGCTGCGGCTTCTTCCGCCGCGCGAGGTCGTAGAGGTGGTGGTCGTGGCGCCGTCGGCGCTGGGCGGTGGTGGCTGCCCCGGGGGCGCCGGACGCGCGGTCCTCGGCGACCGCAAGGAGGCTGAGGGTCCGGCGGCGCCCCCGCGAGCCGGGCCCGTACGACCCGGGGGACGCCGCGCCGAGCCTGGGTGGAGGAGGGGCCGGCTCGGGGGCGGGGAGGGGGCGCCGGAGTGAGGAGAGGAGGGAAGGGAGGAAAGAGTCGGGGAACCCCAGGGGGAAGGAGAGGGAAAGGGGAAGAAACGAGGGGGCAGGGGAGAGGGCCAGAAAGAGCGGGGGTGCCCCGGACCCCCCGATGGGCCTAAGATGGAGACACGAGGGATTGAGAGGGGAGAGGGGAGGACGGCGGGGATTGAGAAGGAGGAAGGAGGTCAGTAGGGGGGACGGCTGGGAAATAGAGCGGAGACGAGACGGGGAGGGGGAGGAAAGGACAGCCAGAGGGGCCAACCGACGGAAAGAATTGGCAACAGCGAAAGGGACCGCTGTGGACCGGACGCGAGGCCCCTCTCCCCAGGAGTGTCCCGGACGGAGACGGAGGTGGCGGGCGACGGAGGGCAGGGTTCTGACATTCGGACAGGGGGTGAGGGCCGGGAGGCCCGGGGAGAGGGAGGCTCGAGTCGGAGCCAGGACGAGAGGCGAAGAACTCTTTGAGCCCCTCGGGGATCGAAGGGGAAAGCGACGAAGACACCGGGCCCGACGCAGTGTACCACGGGGCCCCGACAAATCCTCTTCGCTTTCGGACCCAGTGTGCCTGGGACGAACGGGTCGAAAGATTTTAGGAGGAAAGGGGCGGGTAGTCGGTGAGAGGGTCGAGACGGGTTAAAAGACCTTCGACCTCCTTACAAAAGGGTAGAAAGTGAAAGTAAAGAGGGAGCCTAGGGCGAAAGCGACGTAGGAGAAGGTCAGTGAAGGTTTTGATCTCTATGTCTTGGCCTTTCCGTCAGACATAGGCAGCCAGGACGAGAGGGTGAACCACCTACGTCTCTGACTCCTGGGGCACCTTCCCTCTCCTTCCTTCCATACCCTTACTGACTGAATGCCATCGACTTGATCCCCATTTGGTGACTGGCCAGAGAACTCTCTGTGTCCTTCGAGAGTTTACGTCAAGTCTAACACGTTTTCGATAACACCTTTTCCTTCACCCCCGTGGAAGTTCTTCGAACAACGCGGTACCTTCAGGGTGTTCACTCAGCTCTAACTCTCTCGGACCGGAGTCTGATTTAGTTTTAGTCCGGAGTCGAGAGGGGAGGAACCTCGGGACTCTTGGGAACCTAATTTCCGGTCGGGAGTGGGACTGGATTTTCAGGGTGCCGCAGACCGGGGACGGGAGGAGGTTGTAGTGCGTCGGGGTGCAGGTGAGTGCAGGTCGGTGTGACTGGAAAGACAACGAGAGTCCGCGACTCGGGGAAGGACGGAGTCTTGGAACCAGAGACGAGAATGGAGACGGTCGGACGAAAAGGAGGTCGAGAAACGTACTAACCAGAGAAGAGAAATAAATCCAAAGTAGAGGAGAAGTCGTTCTGGAAGGGACCAATGGACAGATTCTTCAACAGGTGGCCTAAGAGTGGTAGGAAAGAGACAGAGTAACAGGGTAAAATTACAGAAGTCCCGTGTCTTATGAGCAAGTTACTGACCAACAGAGGAGGTCACTTCATCTTCCTTGGACAAGGTGACCCAGTTCCTTGAACAACTTGGAGAAATTTTGCTGAAACAGAAAAATCTCATCAAAATCCAAATATTCTTATAGTTCTCCTACCATGTCTTTAAAGAATGTGTGGTGATGAGAGTGTGTACGTATCGGAGGGGGTAATAGTTCTAGTGAGTGGTCTTATTATGAAAAAAAAAAATTTGGTTTCTACTTGGATGTAACTTCATAAAATCAGTGGGCCTCAGATATCAAATGACATCCCGAGTAAGAACCGCGACATACAAGACACCCAGACTTGTTTATATATTACTGTATGTAGGTAGTAATATCGTAGTGTGTCTCATAAAAGTGACGGGATGTTAAGGAGACACCAGACGGCTAAGTAGGGGTGGGGTGAGGGGTTCGGGACCGTTGGAGACCAGAACAAATAACAGCGGTATCCAAACGGAAAAGATCATACAGTATATCAACCTTAGCATGTTATACATTAAAAATGTCTAACAGAAGAAAGTGAGTCATTACACGTAAGTTCCACGGAGGTATACAAAAGTTCCGAACTAATTATCGAGTAAAGAAAAATCACGATTTATTATAAGGGAACAGATTACCTGGTATCACATGAATAAGTAAGCACATGACTTCCTGTACAACCAACAAAGGTTCAAAACCGTTGTCACTTATTTTGATGACAATTGTAGGTACACGTCCAAAAACACACCTACATGTAAAAGTCGAAGAAACCCAATTTTAAGTTCCTCGAACTAACGACCTAGTATATAGGTCGACAAGGTCGTGATAAACATCTTCTGTGAACAGATTGAAAAGTGACAAAATTGGATTACTGACGTGTCATGAACCATGACCCAATATATCAGAACGTACGAAAGCTCGGACGAGTCAGTATAGACTGAGAAATGCTAGGGTACCTGACATCGAGTAGTCCGAGAACACAGGTACCCTAAGAGGTCCGTTCTTATGACTTCACCCATCGGTACGAGAAGAAGTCCCCTAGAAGGGTTAGGTACCTAGCTTGGGTCCAGAGGACGTGACGTTCGTCTAAGACATGGTAGACTCCGTAGTCCCTTCGGATTATATCAGAGTCCTTCCGAGCTTTGATATTTACCTCAGAACGTTTTCGACATCTACTGTGTTTTTTTGACCAATAAGTATAAAAGATAGTCCGTTCTTCGGTTCGAACACTACCTATCCTTTTGGGGTACGTCTCTATTCTCATTACCTCTCTTTCGTCTCGAGAGGCGGGTCCTAAGTCGGTGAAATCAGTCCCCGTTCGCGACACCTACCCAACCCGTCTCTGACCTCAGAGGATCAGGGAGGGTCTATCAACCTGAGAAGACGAAGATGGACCTTCTGTGAGTCTTAGTGGTCCTACACCACTGTTGTACGTACAGTGTAAGTCTGAGACAGCAGAGAACTGTTCCAGTGATCCCACCGTCCACACTGTTTCGAGTCCTCTCGACTCGGAACGTCTACTCTCACAGCTGGACGGTGGACACTGGAAGTCCTCCTCCACCCACTTTCCTTTAAAGGATTTTTGTCACACCGTCCTGGAGGAACCACAAGGTCACCAATTCTTAGGTGGTAGGTTACGTCCCGTGCACCCAAGCTAGGGACCAGTCCCTTGATTCTAAGGTGAAGGGTACCCCCGTTGATTCGAGGGTGTGACGTTGATGACTCGGACTCGTAGAGTTGCTCTTTGGGTACACGACGTTGATCTCTTTCGGACGTTCGGTGTTACTTCTCGGACGTTCGGTGTTCACTATGGGTCTCGTCGGCTTTATTTTTGTTTAACTTTGGTTGTTACACCGATCGTCTCTTTTTGGTTCTCTTGGTTCGTCGTTTTTTTTGGTTGTTTTTTTCACGGCCAAAAAGGAACGAATAGGTCACAGACAGGGACTTCACATGTCCCCCGTCCTTGATCCTACCCCACTACTCCCTGGATTAAACGACCCAGCCCCACTAGACACAGGACGTCTGTGATCTTTATCACAAGACTTCTGTTGGCACTGATGAAAGGACCGTACTCAGTTGTAGTTAATGGACATATTTCCAGACCTCTCGTCTTAAAATCAGACTCCTCAGAGTCTCGGGTACAGGTACAGAGTATTCGTATACACCAAACTGGGTTTATCGTAAACCGGGGTACCACGTTTCAAAAACAAGAACAAAGAAAATTAATTTTTTTTTTTTCAAATTTAACTCAAAGTAGGAATTTTTTAAGTCTTTACCAGTGTACTTTTAGTCCTAAAGACCCCTGAAGGTACCACCAAGTCACCAATTCTTAAGTGGAAGGTCACGTCCCCTACGTCCAAACTAAGGACGTAACCTTAATTCTAGGGTGTACGACGTCCCGTCGATTCGGGAACGAAACATCGTTTCTCGGACACTCGGGGTCGACTCTGGGGTGTGTCTAATCATTTATTTAATTGTCTGACTAACAATTTTTTCTTTTCTTTTAGTCCTAAACCCCGACAAGAACTTCAACCCCTCTCAGACCGTTGCGACCCGGGTGTCCGAGTTTACCTCGGTTCACCGTCAGGGGGTGGGGTAGATCTCTCTGGTGGTGACTTAGTGACTTCACCGAGTCGTCTACGGAGGCAGCCCCTGACGACTACCTCGGAAAGTGGATACGCACCTCGGTGTCGATGACCACTTCCACTCTTTCCCCTCCTACCGGGACAGACGTTCGACCCCTATAAATCTCCGTCACCGAAGTGGATCCGTTGGGTGAGGTCATAAGAACGGACCCTTTAGGACACCTGTCTCCTCGGACCACCCGATATCTGGTACCTCAACGTTTCTCAACTTATACTGACTCGTACGTACGAGTCCCTTTGAATCTTGTGTGTGTCCTTAGTTTTATCTGGACCTACTTTCACCTCTTCCCCGCCTCGTCTCCTTTCCTGTCGTTGTCGGGTCCCGCTAAGGACCTACGACACGTCCACAGGTGGGTGTCGTCGAAGGATACGTCCCCACCGGTTCGGGTCGTGTGGGACCCCACATCGTCCGTGGAGTCCTTACCGGACATTGGACGTCGACTGAACAAGAACGTCCTGAACGTAAGAGGTGATTGACCCATCGTCGTGTACCTTCCGGGACCAAGACAACCCAAAAAAGTCCTGTTCCAACTATTGACGACCAAACAAGATAAGGGTACTGGTGGTTCTCTCGGTCCCCGGAAATTTCCTCACCTTGTCTCACCCACGGAAGGGTACCGGTACTTACTTTCGTCCTGTAAGCGTCCCGACTTCCAGACCGTACCTACGTCTAACCAGACACTTACCGGTACCGGGGGTCCCCCGTCTACCACATCTCCTAGGCAGGAGGTCAACAGAAGAACAGGGGACTCGTGAGTACTCACACTTGTAGGTACCCAACCCTCCGTTTCGTAGTGTCTACTGCACGACACGACACGAATCGGTGAGTGATCAGAGGCTGAGAACTCTGTGGTACCTGACGGCGGGTGGTCTGAGAAGACAGGTACCGTCAAGATGTCCCTTCTCATGACCTCACCCAACGGTACGAGAGGAGGTCCCCTAGAAAGTTGGGATGTGACGTCCGCTTAAGAAATGACTGACTTGGAGGTTAGTTCAGAGGGGACTAAAGGGCTCCAACCAAGTCGGGACTCAGGGGACGTCACTGACCACAGTATTCACGGATAAATGAACAGAAAAAGAGGGTGACCTGATCTCTGAACCCCTGTTCCTAGTGTAGAAGAAGTGAAGACACAAGGGATCATGGGACGGACCGTGCACCATTCGGGTTGGAGAGGTTCCCTTATATGGGACCCTAACCTGTGGACTCCTTTGCGAGAGGAAATGGAGAAAAAAACAAAATTATAAATAAATAAACCGACGTGTCCCAGAATCAACACCGTGCACCCTAGAAGGCAGAAGTACCACCGTACTTTTGAGAATCAAAGTCGTATACCCTAGATCGGGGGACTGGTCCCTAACTTGGGTCCGGGGGACGTATCCCTCACACTTCAGAATCGTGACCTAGTGGTCCCTTCGGAGGACAGAACGGGAGAATTCTCGACACATTAGAAGTCATTCGACAAATTGAAGAAGTCAAAGAAATAGACCTTTTACCTCCTCTTATTGTTATGAAGGATGGAAGATCTTAAAAAAAAATACTTGTAGTTTTACTCTATTGGATCGTGATACAAGTACATGTCATTCTCGAGTCCTTTACAGAAGTAAAATTAATTATTTAATTAATCTATGTGTAAACCTTTAACGAATGATGTAAGACCCACGACAAGTTTTCCGACTCCTATATCGTCACTTGTTTCGCCTGTGTTTAGAGACGGGAGCAACTCGACTACACAACTCCCTCTGTCTGTTGTTTGTTTACTTATCTTCTTTTATCTTATTTTGTCTTATCCTTCATAAATCACAGCGTATATTATTTCCGATATTACTTTTTATTTCAACCTATTTCTCTATGTCAACTGGCACCTCCGAAGAATCTCGTATACGTTATTATTATTAAATAATATTTAGTACCTCTTCCTTTACCGTTGGGTGAGGTCATAAAAACGGACCTTTTAGGGCACCTACCTCCTCGGACCGTCCGATGTTTGGTCCCCCAACGTTTCTCAGCCTATGCTGACTCGCTGAAGTGAAAGGGAAAGTAATATTTGGTCCCAAAGAGTTGGAGTTGTGTTAACTGTGAAATCCGACCAATTAAGAAACGAAATCTCAACAGGATACGTAACACAGAGGACGTGACGTCCACTCAAGACATGGACGACTCGGTACCCAAAAGAGTCCACCACGACCGTAATTTCTTAGGCGGACGGGTACGTCCTCTACGTTGTCTGTCCCCAAGCTAGGGACCCAACCCTTCTAGAGAACCTCCTCTCGTACCATTGGGTGAGGTCATAAGAACGGACCTCTTAGAGTGCCTGTCTTCTCGGACCGCCTGATGTCAGGTACACAAACCTGTGTTGACTCGTGAAAGTGAGTGTGACACGGAACATCCCATAAATCGTTATAGTGACCGGAGATAATTGTTCTACGATCGACTTAGAAAGGGGCATTTAACACTGTTGTTTGTAAAAACATACAGGGACCCCCGGGGTTAGTAGGGACTAACCCTTGATACCGGTATCTATCTACAGACGACACTCTCCCACATCACCCGACTTACCACAGGGGGGAGTTTCTCTACAGGTACAGGATTGGGGACCTTGGACACTTATAATAGGGTATCCCGTTTTCTACCGTAAATACTGGGTGAACCCAATAGAGTCAAGTCAAGTCAGTGAGTCAACACATACTGAGAAACGCTGGGGTACTTAGCGTCGTGCGGTCCGGAGGGACAGGTAGTGGTTGAGGGCCTCAAGTGAGTCTAAGTGCAGGTAGCTCAGGCACTACGGTAGGTCGGTAGAGTAGGAGACAGCAGGGGAAGAGGAGGACGTCAGGGGTCAGGGAGGGTCGTAGTTTCAGAAAAGGTTACTCAGTTGAGAAGTGTACTCCACCGGTTTCATGACCTCAAAGTCGAAATCGTAGTAAGGAAGGTTTCTTTAGGGTCCCGGCTAATAGAGTCACCGAGGATTTACGGTAAAGTTCATAGAATATTCTCTTTCCGTTTCTGTTCTCTATTGTCAGTAACCACTCCTACGCCTCTTTCCCTTGGGAGAACGTGACAACCATCCTTACATTTAACCACGTCGACGAGACCTCTTGTCGTACCTCATAAGAATGTTTCACTTTTTATCTTGATAACCTAATAGATCGTTAAGGTGAAGACCCATAGATAGACTTCCTTTACGTTAGTGACAGAATTTCTCTATAAATATGGGGGGTACAAGTAACGTCGTAATGAGTTCTGTACTTTCGTTGAATCCCTGAAGGGACCACCAGGTCACTTATTCTGAGGTACAAGGGTCAAGGCCCTCGGACTCAAGTTAGGGACCAGTCCCTTGATTCTAGGGTATAGAGTTGACTCGGGATTGCGGTGTTGATCTCTTTGGCAACTCAGTGTCCATCTGGGTCTCGTCGGTTTTATTTCTTATTTGTTTATTTAAAATTTTTCGTTGGATTTACAAGTGACTACCTACTCACCTATTTCTTTTGAACCACACATATATATATATATGTGTGTCGTCTCATAATAAGTTGGTACTTTTATTCCTTTACGACGATAAACGTTGTTGTACCGATCTGGGACTCCCGGAATACGATTCACTTTATTCAATCTCTTTCTGTTCATGATATACTAAGGAGAATATACACCTAAGACTTTTTTTCTTTTTCTTAAATATCTTTGACTCTTATCCGACCACCAACAGTCTCCTCTCCCCACCCTTCACCCCCTGTACCCACTTCCACCAGTTAATTTTTTTCTCTCTTTCTGTCTCCCTCTAATCTGTCTGGGTGTGTCTCCCCTGTCGTGACCCTTCTCTCTCCGTTTCTGACCTCACTACGACCTTCGTTGTTTCTCACGGTTCCTTGAGGACAACAGTACCCTTCCACCTACCATGAAGGGACCACCAGGTGACCGCTTCTGAGGTACGGGGTTTCGTCCCCGGACCCCAAACTATGGGCAAGACCCTTGATCTAGGACCTACACGTTTACTCTCAAGTGTACGCCGTTGATCTCTAAGACTCACGTCGTTGATTCTAGGTACCGTCGGTTTATTTATTTATAATTTCGTTTAGTCGTTTAGCTTTGTTTTCCACCTTTTTCGTTATCTGTCTAAGAGGGGATCTCGGTGATCGCCCTCACACCGGGACGACTGAGGAACTACAGTCTAGAGACCGGAGGTCTTGACACGCTCATTTAAGGACAACAGATTCAATTGTTTAGAAACCCTTAAACAGCGTAATTGGTGTCCTTTGTTTATATCTTTCCTGTACAGTAGTCACTCACACCAAAGTGACAATTTGCAATGTTAGGTTTCAAGTGTAAAGGTAAACTCTTAAATACTTTCTCCGACAACTATACCTACTTCCACTGGGGGTAAACGTTTAGTGTGTCTTGACACTTTTGAAATCGGTCAAACCTGAGGTCTGGGGTGTACACAGGCGTCTCGTCAAGATATACCTGTTTCATTTGTGCAAACTTACAGTCCAGGAGGAGAACCCCAGGGTCTCGGTCGATCTTTCCCGGTCCTACTGCACCGAATCGTGATCATCCTGTTTTTTTCGAACCCCTAAAAGTAGTGACCATTTAAGTCTTACTTTACTGTAACAAACACCAGTGGGAACCGGTGTTGGATTGTCACTAACAGTTCTACTACTCTAATATCAAAGGGGGGGAAAAGAATTAAAAGGTCTCTCGAAGAGATGTCACGAAGATTCTAAAACTAACAAGTGTTTCCAATTTAAACCATGACCCCCATAGTAAGACGAACTAAGACCC
The DNA here is from genome assembly GCA_006410555.1 of Capra ibex. NCBI lineage: Eukaryota > Metazoa > Chordata > Mammalia > Artiodactyla > Bovidae > Capra > Capra ibex. The sequence goes on from SJYO01038983.1 coordinate 24,456,495, forward strand.
GACTAGTCCGGCCTATACCTCACAACCCAAGTCGTCCATGGTGTGACGTTCCAAGTGACCCCTCACTAGTCACTTTATAACGGACACCCTCTCCTTTCTGTTACCCCGTCGTACAGTTTAGAGGTGTTCCGACAAGGAGGCACTCCCGAATACACAGTGGTCGTTACGAATTCTCCTCTTGGTCCTATGAGTCCTACGACCTAAAGTTGGTAACCATGGTATATGGAAGACCAGTTTCGTCGTCAAGAGTTTCACTTTCAGGTACTTTGGGATTACCCATGGACTCTGGGAAAGTCCTTAGACACTCCAGTATTGAGAAAAGTATTTCTTTCATCGAACCTCTATTGGACGTTCCCAGATGATATATCGTGTCCCCTGAGATGAGTAATCAGACGTAATTGGATACACCTTTTTCTTAGACTTTTTCTCCTCTATATACATATATGCATTGACTTAGTGAAACGATATGTGGACCTTGATTGTGTTGATAACATTTAGTTGATATGAGGTTACATTTTATTTTAAAATTAATTTAAAGTTTTCATACTTCTGTATTAGACGGAAAGAGGACTGGATTGAACCGACCATGTTTTCGTTACCACCCATTTTGACGACCAGAATCGTACTTAGTTTCACTCCCGTAATATAAGATGACTTTCACTTTCAACGAGTCAACACAGGTTGAGAGACACTGGGGTACCTGATGTGTCAGGTACCTTAAGAGGTCCGGTCCTATGACCTCACCCGGCGACAAGGGAAGAGGTCCCCTAGAAGGGTTGGGTCCCTAGCTTGGGTCCAGAGGTTGTACCGTCCGTCTAAGAAATGGTCGACTTGGTGGTCCCTTCGGGATATGAGATGATCAGCGGTAACTTACGAAGTCAGGGTAGGTGGGTCTCATTTTTTATGGTTTTTTAACGATCGAAATGAATTCTTACAGGAATTCCTTCGAGACCCTCAACCACTACCTGTCCCTTCGGACCGCACGACGTCAGGTACCCCAACGTTTCTCAACCTGTGCTGACTCGTTGATTTGACTTGACTTCCTTCATTCTTCGTAGTGATTATAATAAATAAACCGACGTAGTCCAGAATCAACGTCGTGTGTCCTAGAAAGTAACGGCACGTACCCGAAAGAACAACGTGACGTTCCCGAGTTCAAAGAGGACTCGTACACCTTAGAATCAATAGACTGATCCCTAACTTGGGTAAGAGAGATTTTAATACTTATAATAATTTAGTGTTAAGAATCCATGTGTTTAAAAATTATAAGATACACTGTTCTACTCTTCATACATGTCTGGTGAAGATGACTTATAACGTGGTATCTCCAACGGAGGTCCTTCTCGTTGACACGATAACAAACGAAACGGTCTATTGACCAACTCAAAAAAATAATACTTTGATACCAATGAGTCTGAATTCCTAAACCGTCTGTTAAAAAACTTTTAGTTACTGCACTCAAACAGTGAAGTTTCTTTTGTTGACTGTCATAAACAACGGTTACTATTCTAACCTCGAAAATTCACTTTTTAACCTTAAAATCTTTTGAACATAAATGGTGGCAGTAGAACTGTCTAAGGGATATGAATCAAAGGACTACCCTAGTCTCTACTGTAATTACTCACACTAAAAAAAAATTGTAGCATACTACTTTATACATTTTAAACCTTCTAGATGGTATTGAGACACTTGGTTGTACCAGGCCTTACTGGTTACATATAATAAAGTCTTAGTGTACGTCTATTTTCTAGGTAATCTTCACGCTCTATTTGGTTACTTAAAATTGTCACGTAATTTCAAGTAACTAGACTAAGGTCTAAGGTTTAATGTTGATTGGAAATCTTTAATAGTGAACAATTCAAAACATCATCATAGTCTCTTCTGATAGATTTTAATGGATTTTTCCGCTAATTTTATAAGGAAGAAAAAAGTTGACGTATAGTCTTCCGGTCTCAAAAGGGTATAAGAAGTTGGTTTTACTACAGAGTCGTCCCACTTACTTCTTCGTCTATACTCTTAGGTTCACAGAAGATGTTTCAGTCTGTAATCTCTTTGACTATTTGTAAGTTATGTCACGATGAGAGGGGTTATTGAAAAAACCAAACCTTATACATAATTAAAAAGTATTTTTCACAATGAATACAATTACACATTGTTCGAATAACAACGATACATAAATAAAGAACTCCATATCAATTAAATGTTATAACACAATTGACGTTCACATGTCGTTTCACTAAATTAATGTGTATACATAAGAAAAAGTCATAACAGTAAAAAATTATTTAATGTATAAAATTTAAATAGTCAAATTAAAGAGTATACCGTATATACTTATCTATATTAGGTGTATTTGTTTCGAGAAACCTCAGGAACTATCACAAATTCTGATAGTCCTCCAAAACTCTCGTCTTTTCAACTCTCAACGATAAACACGACTTTCTACCCTCTATTGGTGTGCTTCTAAATCCACCGACGGTTTGATTCCTTCTAAGTCCCCTAGGTCTCCAGACCCCGTAATGGAGATTCCACTTCTCGTTAGAAAACGTGGAATATAGATGAGGGACATTCTTACCCCGTCACATACCATTTGAAGAAACCCAAAACCATGTATATAGTGTAAACTCCTAAGACAAGACTGATGAATAGTACACTGAACCCCCCGACGAATAAGACTCACCCCGAGTCTCTTCTCTTCAAAACAGAAAACAACGAGTAATACCCAAAAAAAAACATAATTGAAATAAAAAAAAAAAAAATGAAACGGATGTCTAAGAGAAAGAAACATAGTTGAAAATAAAAAATAAATAAAAAAAACGGTGTAGAACTCCGTACGTCCTAGGATCAAGGGGATGGTCCCCAACTTTGGTACGAAGGATGTCACTTTCGTGTCTCAGAGTTGGTGTCCTGGTGGTCCCTTCAGGGTGTTCTCTTCTAAGAACGTAGTCCAGGTCCGTCACCATGGTCGGTGACACGGTGGGACCGGTATTCTGGGTCTACCTATTCCTACGACACAATTCAGAGACCTCTGAAGATTACCTCCTTTTAAACGTCGGGCTTTGAAATCCTAGGACCTTATTTTGGTATTAAGGACGGTGTCTCTTAGTGAACAGTAAACTTTTAGCAGAGGATTATACAAAGACCCGGGAACATCTCTGACACGAAACTACTACTCAACGGTCACTGAGTAACCTTTTCTGGGACTACGACCCCTTCTGACTCTCTTCCTTCTCTTCGTCCCTACCTCCTACTCTATCAACCTACCGTAGTGGTTGAGTTACCTACACTTAAACTCATTTGAGGTCTTCTACCACTTCTTGTTCCTTCGGACCGCACGACGTCAGGTACCCCAACGTTTCTTAACCTGGACCGAATCACTGATTTGTGGTACGGGTACGGATTCGTTGGACTCGTGGGTCGTACCAGACCCATAATAGTATGTGTGACCCAACACTCTAGACCTACTTCCCATCGTCACTAAGTGACCTGTTGTCGAAACCCGGGTTGGTCCGGGTCTTCTACGTACATTCAATGTGCTTGTCTTCCAAGGGTGGAGATACCAGAGGTGCAAAGAGAAAATTGAGTTTGAAGACCGGAGTTCCCCCGACGGGAAGAATTTGAACTGTTTGGAATCCTGACAAAGTGTTTTCCCTCTCCTGTCACCAACAATGCTTGTTCTTTACCTGTCTTTGTCGGAGTGAATCTCCATTAAGATTTCCCATTACTAATTTCCTTTATGAGGACACCTTTTTTACACTCTCATGTTAACCAGCAGGCGACGGGCACCTTTCTTTTCACCGACCCCGACACCTATGTGTTCCTGAGGATCCGTCGTTCGACCTTCCTCGGTCTGACCTTTTAGTTTCTTTTCCTATGAACCCCATCTGCGTATCCCTACTCAGACACCCTCACCCGTGTTTCGTACGTCAAAAAAAAGGATTTTCATAAATAAACCGACACGACACAGAATCAACGTCGTGTACTATAGAAATCGACACCGTATACCCTAGATCAAGGGAGTGGTCCGTAACTTGAGACTGGGGACGTAACCCTCGAATCACAGAATTGGTGACCTGGTGGTCCTTTCAGGGTTCGTTCGTTTAGAAAAAAAGAACACAATTACCGGTCGTCTCTTCTCGATGTGTCTCTCTCTAGATTGTTCGTTCCCCCGTACGACCGAAAAGGACACCCCGAAAGGACGGGGAGGAAACCGGTGTGACCACACCGTCCTTACCTCGGACGTGTACCCAGTCTATAAAGACTCTTGGTAAAGTATTCAGGTTCTACCTCGTGATCAGCGTGTGTCACACTGGTTGAGTTGCCACGCAGGAAAATGACTACAAGGAAGAAAAGGACAGAGTGACGAAGAACAAGGAGAGACGAGGGACTCTAGGGTGAGGGTTCATTGGATGGACGTGCGTTTCGAGATAAACTCCCTCCCCGTCCGATTCTATGATGGACTAATTCTAACGTTGGGAGAGACCGCTGAAGAAGGAGGGGGTGAGGTTGGGGGTCACTCCGACTCAACGGACACCAATCTCGAGTCCAAAACCCCAGTCTGTCTGGACTCAAGTCTCGGATTAGGATGAGGAAGAAGTGACACCCTTGAACTCGTTTGATGGAGAAATTGAAGTCAAAGGAACAGAAGTTCCTACACAATTCCTACCATGGATAAATCAACTCAACAACGCTCTTAACTTCTCCCTTAGGGTACAGTTCACAAATCATGTTATCCTTTACGAGTGATTAATACTCGTCCGTAACTTGAAAGGGGACACGGTGAATCGTCCCCCACGTCGGGGTTCCGGAGGGAAGGAAGGTCAGGCTCAGTCCAAAAGGAGTTATTGCACCGAACAAGGAGAGACGACCCGGCTCCAGTTCTCTCTCTACGTCAGACCTACTTTTTACGGACCTGACAGGTGTCCTACGGTTTTGAACTCCGCAAGAACGTTTGACCACAAGACCGAACTTCTTTCTACACCTTCGTTGGGTTCACAGGGGGTCTCCTTTCCCATCTCTTCCATACCATGTATATATGTCACTCTTTAATGAGTCGGTATTTTTCCTTACTTTAACCCAGTAAACACCTCTACACCTACCTGGACTTCTGACAGTATGACTCATTTCATTCAATCTTTTCGTTTATAGTATATTATTACGTATATACACCTTAGATTTTTTTACCATATCTACTAGAATAAACGTTTCGTCCTTATCTATGTGTCTGTATCTATAGTTTGTATACCTATAGTTCTCCCTTTCTCCCCTTCCCCCACTTACCCTCTAACCCTAACTGTATATATTATGTGATAACTATAATACATATTTTATGTATTACGATCAGGGAGTCAACACAGACTGAGAAACACTGTGGTTTCTCACACTGACATCGGGCAGTTCGAGAAGACAGGTACTTTAAGAGGTCCGTTCTTATGACCTCACCCATCGGCAAGGAAAGAGGTCCCCTAGAAGGATTGGGTCCCTGACTTGGGCCCAGAGGACGTAACATCCACTTAATAAATGGTAGACTCGGTGGTTCCTTCGGGTGACTCTTGGATAACATATCGTGTCCCCTGAGATGAGTCACGAGCCACCACTGGATTTATTCTTCCTTTAGGTTTTTTTCCCCCCTATGTGCATTTGTGTCTCGACATAAATAAGACGGTATGTCCTCTTTGATTGTGTTGTAACATTGTGTTGACGTGAAGTTAGTTTGGTTATAATATTTCGTTAATAGGATGTTAATTTTTATGAAAAAAATTTTTCCTTTTCTCATTAAATTTCTTCAGGACCGAGGGTCTCAACATTTTTACTCGTGAACCGAAACCCGGGACTCGAACACATGGAAGGTCGAAGGACCTTAAAACACAGGTGTCTTGTGTTCGACGAAGACCACATGGTGTAGTCAAGGGCCACTACGAGGACGGTAGACCAGGACGGAGAATGTGACACGGAAGACGGTCCTCGAGGGATGTGGACAAAGACAGACGACTTTGGATGGGTAGGACACACAGGACGGAAAGAATAAACTGAAGAAAAAGAAAGGAAAGAACCAAAATATATTCAGAAAGGGGTGATTAGCAAGGTGATTAAATTGTACGTGTAAATGAAGTTGTTTCAATTTTCGGTCAGTTTTAAAGCACGAGAACGTTTACTGTCCGGAAAAATTTGAGACTAACGAGGAATGACTAAGGAAACAATAATAAAGGACGAAGAAAAAGTAGAACAAAAAAAAAAGGGATTAAGTTGTTTAATCTGCAAGAATGTTAATAAATATAGTAACTACGAATAAATTGAATACAGGCAAAAGTGCATAAGGAAACTAGTGTTAAGGATGAACTTAGAATACGAAAGGAAGGTTCTAATAAAAGGAACAGGCATTAAGATTTTCTTGTAGTAAATCTTAGAGGAAAACACTCGTAGTCAATGTTTGCGAGAGTTAAAAATTAGACTTTTACATAGACTTTGTATAAGTTAGACCTACCAATAAAGGAGAGTCGTAAAACTCTACAACAAGGTGACAGGAGACCGAAGTTAATAACTATAATTCTCCAAACGACAGACAGACGAAATATCTAACAGAAGAGAGGACACTAATCGACAAAACGATTGTATCCACAAACCACATCTAAAGGAAAATAAATAGTAAGTACCCAATCCCTCGAAGGTCCTAGACTCCTGACGCAGAAAGTACTTAAGACTTTTAAAAGGTGAATCTGGATAAGTTCGGGAACAAGGTAGCAGATATAGAGAATTGGAGACAAAGTATAAAAGGTGACAAAACAGAGAGACACGACATAAAAATTATTCAAGAAGTCTATATATAGGTCGAGTGTTCATGGGAGACCTCGCTAGAATAAGACTACAAATTAGACAGGAAACCTAACGATCAAAACTTCTAGTATAAATAGGTCATATCTCCATAATAGAATAAACAAAAAATTTAGAAGGATACGAAAAGTCCTATTTCACACTCCAACTTTACAAGGAAGAGTGTCCAAGGCACACCGTGCCAGACCCCTCCTTGACCCGTGACTCCCCCCGACTTCTCCACCGGGTCTGAAGGTGTGGTCGGATCGGGACCCAGGTCGGAGTCGGACTCGAGGTAGAACCAGGATTCGTAAGACGTCCAAAGACGGGGAAGAGGGGATCAAGACAACCCCCTTCAGACTTGGAGGTCTAGACAAAGAGGGATGTTCTGGTAACCACTACACCGGTCTCTACGACTGACCTAGTCAGGTCTCCGGACCACGATTCCACCCCAGGGACAGATAGACTTCTCGAATCGTTGTTTCGTCTCCTCGTTTCAACTTTTTTTTATCGTTGTTGTTGTTTTTATTTTATCAGAGTAAGGAGTAGATATGGTAACTAATGATTGAAAATAAAGAAATTCGTATACTTTATAGAAATAAAATATAATACGTATGGTATTAAGGTTATAGGTTTCGAAAACTTGCAAATTCAGATAATAAATAACGATACACGTCAAGAGTGAATTTTACGGAACACTACCAATTAAAATACACAGATGACCTGACCCGGTATACAGGTCTATAAACAAATTTTTAATAAGACCCACACAGACACTCCCACAAAGACCTACTCTAAGTGTAAACGCAGTCATCTCACTCACTTCGTACAAAGACAGGGGGTACTCATCCCCGGAGTAGGTTAGGTAACTTTCAGACTTACCTTCTCTACCTGAATCATTTTCTCACACAGAAAGAAACTCGACCCTGTGACTAGAGTAGGACAGAAACCTGAACCTGAGTTTCACCTGGAATGTGGTAGTCGAGACAACCAAGAATCCAGACATGTGAATGTGATCTGCAAGTAGTGGTCGAGAGGACTTAGAGGTCAACGGTTGACTCTAGAACCCTAAAGAATCGGAGGTTTTAGTATACTTCGTTAGGAATATTATTTAGTGTAAGATGAACAAGACAAAGAGATTTCTTAGGACTAGTTATGGGAACACAAAACTTAAAATACAAATAAAAAAAGGACACATGAGGACAAGGACACTTGGAAAAGATACCCCTAAGAAACTCCGGACTCAAATTCGACTCAATGAGGTCCCTCATAAAAGGGTAAACAAAGAGGGTTCATGGATCCCTCGTTGATAGATGAAAGAAATTTAAGAGGACAACAAAATTTTAAGTCCCACCTACAAGGGAAAAGAGAGTGAGTCTCAGTTCCGACTCGGCTCGCTTAAGACATGGTCGAGGGAAAGTTCCAAAAAGAGAGGTCCCAGTAGGTGACACCCACAACAAGTGACGAAACGAAACTTACCCTCCAAGGACTAAGACAAAATGAGAAACGAGTTCGAGATCCAAAACAGGGAAGTTTGACTTCAAGAACATTGGAGTCGAAGACGAAAGTCGCTGGAGAAACCTAAACACGAAAAACAGTGAAGACTTGAGGTTGTTAATTGGAATTAAAGCACGGTGGAGACGATCTGAAAAGATTTCTACGAAATATGTCACCAGGGGGTTTGAGAAAAGAAGGGTCACCGAGTCGTCATTTCGTATATGGACGTTACGTCCCCTACACTCAAACTAGGGAACCAGACCTTCTAGGGGACCTCCTCCTTTACCGTTGGACGAGATCATAAGAACGAACCCTTTGGGGTACTTGTCTCCTCGGACCGCCCGATGTCAGGTACCCCAGGGTTCCTCAGCCTATACTGACTCGTACGTACATACGTGCGTAGGAATTTGGAAAAACCGTGGTCCTTGGCAAAAGCATCTTCTGTTAAAAAAGTAAATGGTCCGTCTCCCTACCAAAGTCCTATGAAACTCATATAACGTAAAAAATACGTGAAATAAAGATTAGATTCCGACGGTGACTAGACTGTCCTCCAATGGGTCTCCGACCCCTGAAGACGAAATATTATAAAATTAGGTCCAAAACACACACAAAACAAAGTCCTCTTGAAAGGTCGTGAATGGTAAAGGATACAACGGTCTCTCCCTTCGAATTGGTAGAGAGGACGGGTTGGTTTGCACAGAGAGTCCTACGACGAATAGTCGTCCTCTGACGGGTGACACGAGTAGGATGAGACCGGACGCCAACCAGTGGACACAAACACTTGAGAAACTCCCGTCCCGACACCAAAGTAGAGAAGGAGGTATTCCCCAGAATGATTCACAAGGAAGTCAAATAAAGTCAAGTCAAGTCAGCGAGTCAGCACAGACTGAGAAACGCTGGGGTACTTAACGTCGTGCGATCCGGAGGGACAGGTAGTGGTTGAGGGCCTCAAGTGAGTCTGAGTGTAGGTAGCTCAGTCACTACGGTAGGTCGGTAGAGTAGGGACATCAGGGGAAGAGGAGGACGGGGGTTAGGGAGGGTCGTAGTCTGAGAAAAGGTTAGTCAGTTGAGAAACGTACTCCACCGGTTTCATGACCTCAAAGTCGAAGTCGTAGTAAGGGAGGTTTCTTTAGGGTCCCGACTGGAGGAAGTCTTACCTGACCAACCTAGAGGAACGTCAGGTTCTCTGAGAGTTCTCAGAAGAGGTTGTGGTGTCAAGTCTCCGTATTTAAGAAACCGCGAGTCGGAAGAAGTGTCAGGTGAGAGTGTAGGTATGTACTGGTGACCTTTTTGATATCGGAACTGATCTGCCTGGAATCAGCCGTTTCATTACAGAGACGAAAACTTATATGATAGATCCAACCAGTATTGAAAGGAAGGTTCCTCATTCACAGAAAATTAAAGTACCGACGTCAGTGGTAGACGTCACTAAGACCTCGGGTTTTTTTATTTCAGACCATGACAAAGGTGACAAAAGGGTAGATAAAGGATACTTCACTACCCTGGTCTCCGGTACTAGAAGCAAAAGACTTACAACTCGAAGCGTAAAGAATAACCTCAACTTTTACCTTCACCCTCCGTCAATAGACGAGATACGCGAAAGTCTTGGCAGGTGTTCTCCCGTCGGAGTCGACCACGGTCTTGAAGAAGGTGAGACCTCGACCCATCTCAAATGGGTTCCCCTGGACCGAGGGACACCGAGATGTTGGTCGTTGAAGTCTACAGGGGAGGGGTAAGTTGTCTATCCCTCTACTTTTGTTCACTCCTACTCCCGTCACAGTCCGGTCCGAAGCACTTAAACTCTACCTCAGTATAGTCCCTTCCCAGTCCTCTCTTTGTCTGAGGGGACCTGAACCTGAGTTGAAGAAGTACCCAAGATAAACCTGCTGGTCTAATTCACTCGCCAAGGAAGTAACTAAGTTGTTGTAAATAAACCGTAATCGACATCCAGCGGACCCGAAGGGTCCACTGTGATCACCATTTCTTGGACGGACTTTTGCGTCCTCTGTATTCTCTACGTCCAAGTTAGAGACCCAACTCTTCTAGGGGATCTCCTCCCGTACCTTTGGGTGAGGTCATAAGAACGAGCTTCTTAGGGTACCTGTCTCCTCGGACCACCCGATTTCAGGTATCTCAGCGTATCTCAACTTGGGCTGACTTCACTGAATTGCTCGTGCATCTGGGGGATCCCTCGTGTTACCACTTAATTAATGCGAACCCGAACTAGGGACGGAGAAAACCTTGAAAGAAACGTTGGGTTGACCTGTTGAGTCGTGAAGGGTTCCTCGGGACCCCCCGGGCGGAGCCGGGGACCTTTCTGGGGGACGAAAAGGCGAGGACGGGGAGGAGTTCCGGGTCGTCGAAGGTACGTTGCGACGGATAACTTTTGGACGAATAGGAAGACCCGGGTCGAGGGCGCGGACGGAGGGTGTCTCCTTATTTGCCCTGGGTCCCCATATCCCTCTTGACCTCGGAAGGCACGGTAGAGACCCCCACCGAGGTCGACGTCTTCCTCCACCCCCTTTTGGTAGAGAGTCCTGACAAGACTAAATGCTACAAGTTCGCCTCCGCCTCAGAGAGGGAGAATTTTCACGTTTCGATGTGAGAGGAAGGGTAAGTAGTACCGTGGACTCTCGTTCCCTTTCGTACCCTAAGTTAGGGTACTCTCGGTCTCGAGTGTCTGATCCTAGCTTGACCCAGCGAAGAAGTGAAAAGGTTGTACATAACTACCTCGTAGATGAATGATACATGGTCTAGAGGTCTTGACTCCGAACGGGGCGAGACGAGGGGAGAAGGAGTCCTCTGGGAACCCGGGGACACACACACACACACACACACACACACACGCGCGCGCGCGCACACACACACACACAGAGTGAGACTCTGAGAATCCCAAATCGGTCCGAACCACGGGAACGTCATCTCCGTCGACCCGAGAGGAGTGGATATAATGGTCGGACCGAAGGACCTCTGACTTTGGTGTTCATCTCGTGTCTCCGCACTCTCTGTGAGCGTCCGACCCGAACCGGCGTACGCACGTTTCCCACGGCAGAAGACGTCTCTTTCTCAATGTCTGTCCTCGTTGGTCCCCGTCTCGTCGACGCTCCCCGGGAGTCGCCGGACAGGTGGAGGACCGGGACCCTACCACGAAGGGTGGCCGCCCGTGTGTATCGCCAGCCTCTACCACCGTCTGTACCGCGAGAAGAAGCACCAACGACCTAACGACTGCCGTCGAGAGAGTCCATCGGGGGAGGAGTGGAGGATGGCAAGGACGCCCCTCCCGGACCTTAGACGGGAAGTCCGGGGGAAAGACCGACAAAAGAGTACGAGTACCTCGGAAAGACCTCGGAAGATCGATTCTGATGTCAGACCATGGTCCTACCAGGGTCGACACGGTTATCGTAAGCCTCGGGTCCCTCCCATATCCGTGGGGGCACTCCCCGACCCCGATACGGACCTGTCACGATTCTCCTGGGGACACCCAGTTTATTACACCCGTCATACGTTCGAAGAATAGTTACCCGAGGGTCACAGACTCCTTCCTCTGTGGAGAGTAGGTATCCGATTCCTAAAGACCGGTTGAAAGACCTTCTTTGGCAAAAGGAAGGTCTCTTCGTCCGAGTGACTACCAACACAAAAGTTGGGGTTTCGTCTCCGAGACCCAAGTGGTCCGAACATGGTGCGTACCATCTCAGCAGGACATTGTCTTAAGCCCCTTCGGTTCGTTACATCCCCTGTCGACCGGAGACCACTGAGGTAACTCCCATCGAATCCCGTCACAAGGGGTTGGACAACCCACCGTCCCTGGTCAAAACACTTTCTGTAAAAAATAAAAGGTGGTTGGTTCCACCCCCACCCTACCAAAGTCTTACTAAGTTTGTGTAAGATAAATGACACGTGAAATAAAGATAATAATAATGTAGTTAAGGTGGAGCCTAGTAGTCCGCAATCTAGGGTCTCCAACCCCTGGGGACCAAATCCCGTGTTTACTCGTCTTTCAGAGAACTCTCGGTCGAGGAAAGACTAGGACTCCGGGAGTACCCCTGGTTCCGTGGGGGACCTCACTGGACCCGGTCCGTTCTCTACCGCCTTTCCAAACCCGTGACCCGATACGAGTAGCCTACGAACAACCAGGGGGTGCCTCCCACCCCAAGTTCCACCGTCTCCAGGACGACGAGACCCGGGAGTTCAGACCTCTCATTCCTCTACCCCTACGATTCACGAAAGTTACACTACACTCCCTCTGGGACCTTCCGCGGCAGCCCTTTGGACCTCGTAGACCCCTCGACACCTCCCGAGAAGAGAGACGGAGGTGAACAGATCTCCGTACATGAAGGTCGGAGGACTGAAGTGTGACGAAGTCCTTTTTGACTAATCGAGACCTCACCCATACCCATACTGAAACTGTAGCATACCCACCGGCCTTCTCTCCGGAACGGACAAGAGTGAGATGGTCCTCGAAGGCCTCGAGCCGGTGAAAGACGGAGACTCGACCTGTCTGTCTACCGGGGAGTGAGACGTAGAGATAGGAGACAAAAAGTGCTCACCGACCGAAGTCGAAGCCCAGACTTTCCGGACGTCCGGGACCCTAGACCGGAGCGTGCCACAGACTTACCTCCACCCTTGGGCCCGACCCGTCTCGGCTCCTTCCACCTCACCTCCCGTGGACCCCGGGCAAGAGATGTGAAGTGGAACCGAGACGGGCCGGGTGAGGTGAGAGTCCTAACAATGGAGCACAAAAGTTTTGACGTAAATACGAGTTAACTGAGTGAACAATGATTATGTTCAAGTCAAAACTTTCCTTTGAAATACAGTGTTAAATGTGTACCTTTTGACTGTAGTAAACGGTGTTTATTTTCCTTTTCTATTCGTATTTTTATATACCGTCACTTTTGGTCAAGAATGCTGAACAATCGTCTGTCAATTTTCTTACATTGCCGGGAACTCGGGTTTCGGTCGGGAGAAACAATTTCCCCTCTACGCCTCCACTATTTCTGTAGGACGGAGGTTTGACACTAAAAACAGAACTGACAAGTTCCCCTGACTCTCGGGAAAACAAGTATCATAGTCAGAAACACTGGGGTACCTGACATCGGGCGGTCCAAGGAGACAGGTCCCCTAAAGGGTCCGTTCTTATGACCTCACCCAACGGTAAAGGAGGAGGTCCTCTTTCGGGAAATCCGCCCTTATCAAAGGAACGAGACACTAATTTACCGTAATTTACAACGAGGGAAGTTGGGAGGATTCCCACGGGTCTCCATATCTAGGATCAAGAACCTTTATGCCGGACTGTTATCCCCGTGAGCCCGTCTTCCCTTGAACTCTTTACGTTTCTTTCTTTTCGTCGCCTCTTCTCCCTCCTTCCTTCCCCTCGACCCTCCTACTCCAGGTACTCCTTCAAGGTCCCGAAACAGGGGTACCGACGTACACCGGTCCCGTCGAATGGTCCGCACACCGTGCACCTCAGACCGAGAGAGTACAACACCACCTGGACTAGTACCGAGAAACCTCAACCCAACCGGAGGGGACAGGAAGAGGGGAAACGTCAGGGTCGAAGTCCAAGGTAGGACCCGGAACGTCTCGTCAAAGAGACCGATCCGACCGGACCTAAGACCCGGCCGGAGAGTCGTCCAGAACCAGACAGGACTACTCACTGGTCCCGTCCCTGGTCCCAGATCTCTGGGTACGAAGGGTCAAGAGGGAACCACGAGGGATCTCCGGACCCGGTCTCTGGATAACCAGGTGGATGGGAGGTCAAGACGGAGTTAAAGGTCTAGTCGGTCCCCACCCACCTCTCCACCTCTCTTCCTCGGTTTTGGGGACTGACCCCTCAAACCCTCCCCACTCACCCCCTCAGTCCTCTGGTAGCTACCTAGGGACAGTGGGAGGGAGAGTCAGTGGAACATCATCCCGAAGAGTCGAAATCTGGAGTCAAACACACCTTGCCCCTCGAAACCTGTCTGTCAGGACTTCCCGTGGTAGTATAGACTGTGATACTCTCTGCGCCCTTGTTTCTTAGATCGGTAAGGACGGCCCCGGCTTGGCTTCGGTCACTGAGCTTAAGGTAGACCTGATACCAACCGCTCCAGGAGTTCCCGACGACGACACGTGAACCTTTCCGATATATACCAGTGAAATTTTTTATTGAAGAATTTAATTGTTAAAAATTTTTTTTTTAGACAATAAAGGAACGGAACATTTATGTGTCTGGAGTAAAAGAAATATTCAGGTTATCGAAAATTTGTTACCGAGAGTTCCTGAGACTAATTATAAAGTCGTTCAGTCCAACTTGTCTCATTCGGAGGAATTTATTATTTATGGTGAATGTTTACATCGACTAAATTAAAGGAATCTAGACACTACAGATTAAATCGACGGTGATGTTCCACGGCAGGCTTACACCAGTAGGCTTCCCTCTACACAATTCTTACATTCTATGTGTCGTCTCAAATCTCTACACAAGTCTCTTTCTTACATTTTTATTGAGTAATTATTGAAATTATAATTAATGTGTAACTTTACTTTTATAAAATCTATACAATCCATTTTCATGATGACAATGTTAATTCGAATGGAATAAGGAAAAATTTTTACACCGACTGTCTTTTAAATTTTACTACATACCTCGTATATAATGTAAATATGATCTCTAGTGACGGAATCTATAAGATGTGACGTAAATGAACACCCATGAACATTCAGTGAAGTTAATACATGTCGAAAACGTTGGGGGACCTGACATCGGACGATCCAAGGAGGTAGGAACCCTAAGAGGTCCGTTCTTTTGACCTCACCCAACGGCACGCAAGAAAGTCTGTGACGTAAATATTTAACTTACATGAACTAACAGAATATTTACGGAGTTTATGGAAATTCTTTGTGTCGTAATGGTTCCTAAATTTTATTAAGAATATTTAGATTTTTTGATTCAATATTTGTTTCACTTATAATTTAAGAGAATTCATCAAACTAGTACAAATGTCTGTAACAGTTTAAGAGAATTAAAAAATCCAATTTTAAAGTTGATCTCAGTTAATGAGTCAGTGTCTGTACTCTTTGAGAGGACGACGACGACGACGACGACGACGATTCAGCGAAGTCAGTACAGGATTAGACACGCTGGGGTATCTGTCGTCGGGTGGTCCGAAGGGACAGGGACCCTAAGAGGTCCGTTCTTGTGACCTCACCCGACGATAAAAGAAGAGGTTACGTACTTTCACTTTTCACTTTCACTTCAGCGAGTCAGCACAGACTGAGAATCGCTGGGGTACCTGACGTCGGATGGTCCAAGGGGACAGGTACCCTAAAAGGTCCGTTCTCATAACCTCACCCCACGGTAACGGAAGAGGTTCTTTGAGATCATCGGTTTTTAAGAATTTGTGATTTTATGTCCTAAAATACGTGGTTGTACGTCTTAGACTGGGTTGAATTTGAACTGTTTTTCTATGTTTATGATACCTAAAAATACAAAAAGTAATGGACACATAAAATTTAAGATTAGAAGGACCCGAATTTTCGGTGAATGGTTCCTCTTTTATCAGTATGGTGACGTCCATTGAACTGAATAGGGTTCGTCCGACCTCAAAGATATAGTCTCCTGACTCTACTCCTGTCGAAAAAAATAACAAAACGGTTTTATACTCTATCGTAAGAGAACACGACTACTACCTATCGAGTACGGGAGACTAACCTGACCCGAGAGGTGTGTGTTAGGTTTAAAGTGTTTGGATTCGTTGGGTGAGGTCGCAAGAACGGACCTCTTAGGGTCGCTACCCCCTCGGATTGAGTACCCGAAAATGGTGAACTAACCTAATTTAATTTGTTTACCGATGATAAGAAATAAAAAAAAATTAGAGGGTATAAGAAGGACAGACCCTTCTGAGTAGGTAGATACTTATTATATACTGTCGGTGGAGGTATAAAGAGGGTCGAATCAGACCAAGAGACCAGTATACGGACCAGTCCTGTCAATTGCACCGACAGTGGTCCCACCATTGTGTTCTGTTCCGTCGAGGATCCCGCAACCCCGACCGTATCAGTCGGATTGTATCTACTAAGGTCTCCCTAGGTCTTCCTCACTCTTTGTGATGGGTGTCGTAGGGAGTAAGTCAAGTGCATATAACTTCGGACGAGACTCAGTCGGAGTAAAGAATGTTTTTGCGAGCTCTTAATTCGACCCTGGGGTCGACAGTCTAAGACTCCGACTTCGTAGTCAACAGGGGGACCCTGTTCCTTCGTCCACCAGGTAAACTCCGAAACCCTGTCCCCGGACCTCCTTTTCTGGGGGAGGGGGGAGGTGAGTAGCGTGTGTGTGGGACCGTACGTCGGAAGTGGTAGGGGGACGTACCTGGTGTTGATTTAGGGTACGACCCAAGAGTCGGGACGTGACTCGTCTGGGACCACCCCGACCTTACGGACCTAGGGAACAAAAGGGGTCAGAGTCCCAGAAGGTTGAGGAGGTAGGGTGGGAGTAGTGACGGGGGGAGGGGTGTAGACCAGTCCCGCTCCACACAGTCGTCTCGTCGTAAAAGACCGGCAGGTGTAAGGACGGGGAAGATCCACAAATGATTTCGACGGTAAGATGGACTGGTAAACGAATTATAAGAATTATCTACGAATTTTCATATTTCTGTAAATGAATTTTTTTTGTGTTTTGGATATATCGTGACGGAATTTCGGTAACAGTTAGTGGACTTACCATTATTACCACTTTTATTTGTAGTACCTTTTTACAATAAGTAAAGACCAGTCTGGACACCATAAATTATGGTACAGTCACTGGTGAATTTACACTTGAATATTTACAATGTGTCGGTCCTGTTTCTAGAGTATATACATTCCTGTCCTAAATCACCAATTGTATTACAGCAAACATGTTATTCGAGCAAATGGGTGTACTTCTGGGGTAGTACATCCACTCCTTTGACTCCAAATCGCTCCGAGTCGGGACAGGCTTCAGACACCGATTCTGGACGATCCCGAACTCGACTCCAGAGGACTGACCGTCGAGACTCGAGAGAGGCGTCGCTTTCCGACGGACCGGACAGAGGGCGGACCGACGAGAGGTTCCTACTCCGTAGAGAGGGTCTATAACATGGGAGGGTCCTAACGTCGGAATTATGACCCAGGTCCCTACCGGGGTTCCCCGGAGTCCCTACCTAGGACCCCGGGGGTTTTCCGAAATTCCCTACCTACTCTCGTTTACCCGACGGAGGGTGGTGTTCCGAGGCGGAAGTGCCTGAACGACCCGTACATGGGACGGGTGGTCCGGTCCTTACTAGATTCACTTCGATTTCTCTGTGGTACAGTCTCTCTATGCTATTCGGTTTCCTCTCGAACGTATCGTCTCCCGAGGTAAATAGGCGTAAATAAATTGTAGACAGTTCTTCTAGGGGACCTCTTCCTTTACCGTTGGGTCAGGTCATGAGATCGGACTTTTTAAAGTACCTGTCTCCTCGGACCACCCGATGTCAGGCACCCCAGTGTTTCTCAGCCTGTGCTGACTCACTGAAGTGTGAGTGAGTGACACACGGTCCGGGACTCGACCGTGACTCTATACTTCCGAACTGTAATTTGCACAATTTACAACTTCACTTTCACCGAGTCAACACAGGCTGAGAAACGTTGGGTACCGGATGTTTCAGGTACCTTAAGAGATCCGGTCTTATGACCTCACCCATCGGAAAGGGAAGAGGTCCCCTAGTAGGGTTGGGTCACTAGTTTGGGTCCAGTGGACGTAACGTCCGTCTAAGAAATGGTCGACTCGGTGTCCTTTGCCACCATTTTGTATGTTCCCAGTCGGGTCCCATCTACACTGTTGTCCACGGTAGACTACTGTCAGTATTGGTGGTAGGTAACGTCCCCTGAATGTAAGAGGTTCGTGGTCGGTACTAATAAGACAGGAGGGAACTGAACCCCACGAACAAGGGTAAAATATAACTATCCACCCTTTTATCTCCGAGTCTTTCCAGACACGAAACGGGGTCAGACACCGACTACGACTCGAATTGAGGTACCTAAATTTAGGTACTACGACTCAAATTTTGTGCCCAAAATCTAGAGGTTTTGGGTGCAAGAGGTAGTGACCCAACGTGTCAAAGGCCCTCGACCTTTAGTGTTATCCCTCTCGAACTTGAACGGTCTCTCCCCGACTTGTACCCCTGTTCTTCCGAAACGTATGGTTTTATACTACCGTTTTCTATAGAATCCGGGTTTCTGTGAATTTTTTTTAAAAATAAATGAAAGAAACTGTAATTTTTTTTTACTTACGGACGTTTTGGACCAGTCTAGGAACACAACACACCCATAGATGAAGGACCAAAACCACTCAATGAGATCAAAATCTCACCCAGTGGTAGGTCCCTACGACCTAAAAAGACACAAGAAGACATAGACCCTAAAGAGACACGATAAGACCGTTGAAGAACACTCAGATATTAAAGTTTAATTTTTCAATTTCCCTTTTTTTTCCGTAAAGTCCGTTTTCCTGGTAAAGTCGTCTTAGACCTCTCGTTCCGGTTTCCGGACAACCCACCCATCCCGGGGTCTCGGGTCTTCTCGACACACCGTCCGAGAGATAGACAACTAAGTGGGTCTGACGACATAGTTCTCCTACGTCACTCGTACGGTCCGTGTCTCTAACCGTGTCTCTGCCGGGTGTGTCTGGCATGTAAACGGACGCGGTCCGGTTGACCCGTCACGAAACATTTAGTATGTGGACAGAACGGGAGGAGTGTCGGGACACTTCAGACTAATACTCACGGTGAAATGACTAGTTCACAGTCCCCGAGTCTCTCCACTTCACTGAAAAGGACCTACCGTGTCGCTTCTCAGCCAACTTTCTAATTGACTCCGTATAATTTTAGAAAATTACGTCATTTTTAAAATTTCTCGTTTTTCGTCAATCTTAGCCGTCGTACGCGAGACTGTCTTTCCTGTCCATATATTCCCCTAAAAATAAAATAAAAGCTTGAAATTTGAAATTTAAAACATAACCCCATACCGACTAATTGTTACTACACCATCAAAGTTCACTTGTCACTTCTCTGAGTCGGTACGTTTATGTACATAGGAAAGAGGGGTTTTGGGGAGAGGGTAGATCCGACAGTGTATTGTAACTCGCCTCAAATGTTACGAGACAATCAAAATCCATATGTCGTTTCACTAAGTCAATACGGATGTGTATATAGATACAAAAGGTCTAATAAATGCGAATATCCAATAACGTTTTACAACTCATATCAAGGGACACGATATGTCATCCAGAAACAACCAATAGTGTTTTAACGAAAGAAAATCCTTACCGTCCCAGATTGTCCGTCTACTGAATTGATCGGGACCAGTCCACTTTGGTATGTCAGAGCTGAACCACTACACCCCGAATCGTATTCGTTGGGGTAAACCCCGGGGAACAAAAATTGTTCCGAGCGTCGATTGATAATCCACGGTCTAGAAAAATTTTTTTAAGATAAATAATTAAATAAAAACCGACGTAACCACAGAAAGAACGAAATGTACCCCAAAGAGAACGTCAACGCCACTCAACTCCGTTGAGAACGTCCGAAGAGTAACACCACGGAAGAGAATAACGCCTCGTGTTCGAGATCCACGAGTCCGAAGTCCTCAACGTTGTGTTCCCGAGACATCAACCCCACGTGCCCGAATCAACGAGACTCTGTACACCTTAGAAGGACCTGATCCCTAACTCGGGCACAGGGGACGTGACCATCCGCCTAAGAATAGGTGACACGACGGATCCGGAGGTTTAGGCATTACAAAGGGACGGGACCTTCTACCGTCTCAAACCCTTGGGTAGGTGTAGTTAAAAAGATCCTTTCCAGAGGGTAAGAGACCTCTCAAAAGTGGAGTCGATCCGACAGTGCCTTACTCACACTTCTTTGAGATCTTCCCCGAACACACAGTCTTCGGTAAAGGACCGGTCGGCTCGAAGGTGGATCGGAGCCAAAGGGGTCAACATTTCGCCCTAGTCACTGTTGGAGGCCTCAGGGCCCAACCCTACTCCGACGTACTCTACAACCGACACTTCATGGATCCCTTTGAGTCCCGAGGGACCCCGGGGTTTCTCGGGGTGCCGGTCCCGCACCTCGACCCGGAGTTCCGCCCTCGAGAGCCCCTGTCGCCTCCCTTCGGGCCCAAAGGCGGGTGGTAAAACATCTGAGAACGCCGGTTTGACGGAGACGGATTTTTGCCGTCGACTTCGTCGGGTGTTCTCCGGTCGGGCCCGTCCCTCCGTCCCGTCTACCCGACCCCTCCTCGGGCACCCCCGGAACCCCTTACGACCTAATCCCATCACATTACCTTTTCTCTGGGGGAAAAAAAGGGGACGTTCCCCCTACGGGGTCTAGAGGTGACACATAGTCTCGACCGTCTTGTGTAATCTTCAAGGTCGGAGATTCAAAGGTCCAGTGGGACTGGTGAGGTGACACTGGGACTTGGTCCGACCCAAGAGGTCCATCCCGGTCGGGTCGAGTCCCTCAGACACGCCTCCTAACCCCCGGACCCGACACCCCAGGACTTACTCCCCGAGGAGTCTCGACTGTCGAAGAGTTCCGCAGGACTCCCAGAATAGACTCACGGGGCGAAAGTTAAACTTTTAGTAGATGACTCGGGACTCGGCTCCTCTTGTGTTTCCACTTCAGTGACACAGGAGTCGACACACGTTTCGGTACGCACCGAGACGGTAGAACGTCCTCACTACGAGCCTTTTGACCTCGGTACGTCTGTCAACGACTGACTTGGCCCTGGTCTCACCGAAAGACCAGAGACTGGTTGGGTAGGGATGGTCGACGGAGAAGGCTTTATCCCGAAGTCCTTTCTAAAAGAGATATGAAGCCATAAACCGAACAACACAAGTAGAGAAGGTCCTCCCCACGGACCCTCGTCTCGACCCCACCCCCTCAGCCCCGTCTCCACCTCTTCGCACAGGTCGTGCCCCTCTTGCAAGTGAGGAGTAAGACGAGTCGCTCTGGTGGAAAGACAGAAAGGAAGCCGATTTCATTTGTATGAACGGTTTACTTAGCTCAAAGAACCTCTCTATACGACGTGAGAGGTCTACCCTAAGATCTTTATAGTCTTACTCTACCAACCCACCGTAGTGGCTTAGTTACTTGTACTCAAACTCGTTTGAGGCCCTCTACCACCTCCTGTCCCCTCGGACTGTACGACGTCAGGTACCCCAGCGTTTCTCCGTCTGTGCTGAATCACTAACTTGTTGTTGTTGTTCGACTCAACCTTCTGAAGTAGTGGTCTCCCGACGGTCAGTGACTGTAGATGGGTAAACAGTCTCCTCCCTTCACTCCACGTTTCACCCCTCACTCCGTGGGTCCCAGTACCAGTCCCCACTCTTCAAACGAGACGTCCGACACGGGACCCAGGGAAGGTGTGTAATGAATCTCCCGGGTGTACGCAGGAGTCAAGGGGGTGAAGCTACACCTAGACAGTCCCCTCGCGACACCCGACTGTGCCAAATTCCACTTGTGTTGACTGGGACCAGAGATTCTCCAGTCGGAACACTCCACCCCTCGACCGAAGGACGTCGGTGAAACGGAGGTGGTAGAGTTGCCGAGGAGTTAAAGATCGGAAGAAAGATCGAGTCATAAAATCCAAAAAACAAAAAAAAAATTTAAATAAAGTCACGTTAAAATCTGAAGGACGTTTCGACGTTTTTATTATGTTTCTAAAAGGAACACGAGAAATGAGTCTGAGGGACTGACCAATTATGAAAAATATTAAAAGAGATAAGAAGATGGTGTAAAAAAGAATTTGGTGAACTCTCGTTCAACATCTGTATTACCGGGGAAGAGAATTTATACAGTTATACAGGATTTTTTTTTTTTTTTTTTTTTCTCGGAAGAGAATACATTGGTGTCACGTAAAGAGTTTTAGTCCACTAATTGTAGTGATGTTTTTATTAGATGTCTTGAAAGACTCTAAAAAAGGTTTCGTTAAACGGAATCTCCGTTTTCTTTTAAGACACCTTACATAACACAAAGTGAGAGGACTAAAAGACCTCGTAAACGAGTCTAAAAGAAAGAGACAGTATCATAACTAGTAAAACTTCTCACGTCCGATCAAAAAGATATTTTATAAGGAGTAGTCCCGAACACACTTCCAGGGAGCACTAATCAACAAGAATAAAACAGTCCTCAAAGTGTTTTTACTTCGGCTCAGGAAGAGCCTGCATCATAGTCGAGTAGGGTAATGGTCACCAGAGGGAACCCAACGAACCTAATTCCACGACAGACGTCCATTTCAGTGAGTAGAGGAAACATTACTTATACAGAGAATACCCGTCTCAGAGACTCTTATATATTTATAAAACCAGGAGAAGTTTAGAAATAGGTGAGTATCATTATAATACCGACTAAGGTCAGACTTAGTCAATAATAGTACTATCACAGAACTACCACTACAACATTTCGGAAGTAAGAAAGTGTCCATATTAACGACTGTACCGAAAGAGACGACCGAGTCTCCCACCCTTGGTCAACCGAGTCACAGACCTTCTGACCACGACTGCCCCGGTACACACTCTCGGGAGTCCGACTCGGAGACTGCCGGCGGTAGAACGGCCGGAGGAACACCACGGGCCACCCGAGACGGAACGAGGGACCGGTGGGAGGGAAGTGGAAATGTCGAAGGATGGTAAGTAAACACCTCGAGGATAATACTCGCCCGTGACAAAAGTCGGTGTCTCCTTCACCCTGTTTCGAGGTCTGAAATTCCTCGAATATAAGATCTCATCTTTTATCTATTTGTTTATTTGTGTAATTTTTTAATCATAACCCTGAAGGGACCTTCAGGTCACCAATTCTGAACCGAAAGGTTACGTCCCTCACGTCCAAGCTAAGGACTAGTCCCTTGATTCTAGGGTGGACGGAACTCCACTTGAGGGGGTTTTGTAAAAATTTTATCATAGTAAAGTCTCTCCTTATACACGATATCCCCTTCATCTTGGTTCCTTCCGTCTATCTCTCGGACCTTACCTCTAAATCCTGTCCGGAGACTCTCGGACACTCGTCTCTAGACTGACTACTTTACTCGGCCGGAACGACTCTAGTCCCTCATCCCGTAAGGTCCGTCTCCCGTACCGTCCACGTTTCCGGGACTCCGCCTTCACTCCAACTGTGCGACCTCCTCTAGTGTCTCCCTCCCCCTCGGCCTCTACCTTTCCAACCGTCACAGTTCCTTGTGTAGTCACCCCTGAACCTTAATTAGGTCTCCTTTACCCCTTAGTCTCTCAAAATTCACATGTTCCTACACTATACTAAGTAGGAACGCGAATGAGTGAGTCAGGACGAACTGGGAAAAACTGGGAAACCTGACATCCGTCGGTCCGAAGAGGCAGGTACCCTAAAAAGTCCGTTCGTATGACCTCACCCAACGGTAAACGAAGAAGTACCCTAGAAAGACTGGGTCCCTAACTTGGTCATAGAGGACACCGAGAACGTAATGTCCATCTAAGAAATGGTAGCCCTTTCAGGAATACATATACTCCCTTTCAGGACTCGGTAGCCCTTTCAGGAATACATATATGTCAATAAATTGTTTATAAAAAATATCAGTTGAAACATACATTTAGATTCATTCTAATAAATTTGGAACTTTCAGAGGTCCAAAGGATATAGAGTTTGGTTGCAATGAAGTTATTCAACTAATATAGGTATATTTGTCTACTCAGGGAGTCTTGCTGACACAGTAAGTGATCGGACGATAGGTTTGGATTCAGTCGAGAGGAACACAATTTTTTAGAATCTGTAATTTTATCTCCTCGTACTGTTATTCTGAACGTTAGGGGTCCTGACTTCTTGACCTTTTCCTTAGGAAACGAATGATACCCTAAGTTATGTAAAATTAGAACTTAGACTTCCAGTAGACGAATCCTTTATGACGTATCGACCACTTTCCTGGTCGACCCACCTCCACCACCCCTGTCACCCTCGACACAAGACTTCGTGACAGACGAACCGTCGGAGTTTAGTCCCCGGTAACCTCCGTTGTCTTGGGTTTGGGGAGACCGACTGGGGTCGAACGGGTTGAGTGGGTAAAAGTGACACCTCTGGGACTCCGGGTTTTACCCTGTCCCTGAATGGGTTCCAGTATTATTACCGATCAGAGATAAGATGGTAGAGAGGAACAGTGAGGGTGGGTCAAGGTCGACTCTTCAGTTTGTGTTACATTCGTAATCAGTAGGAATAACATTTTTACAATCTTATCGGTGTAATTTTCTCTAGAGTGGGTCGTGGGAGCGTGTTGTACCGCAAAGTAAGAGCTTCTCGCTGACACACTCCGAGACCCGCACCACCCACAAATCAGAGTAGTCATACCTCCACCCACGCGACTCCCCGTGACACAACCAAGACTACTTACAAATAGTCTTACCGACACTCGTACACTTAAGACCCCAGAGTCTCTGGTCGTAAACGAGAGTTCGAGGTGGTGGAGGAGACACTGGAACCCGTTCAAAGACTTGGAGAGACTCCCTTTTACTCATACTGACCTTACAGTCGTAGGGTTATGAACGAGAGACTTCACTTCATAATCGTATACGATATATTACAGAGTCGTCCCCGGACTCATCGGGGACATTGGTTCATGTAATTATAAAAACGTCGTTTTATATACTAAAAAAGTGTGGCATGTCTTATTTATTTCTGGTACTTTGTTGGGACGTAGTAAAGTCCAGTCCTTCCGGTGAGTGTCTCAATACTTTTTGGGTCACCAAAGGCTCCCGAAGTCTTAACGTCATTTCCTGACACATTCGCGTCACGGCTGATCAATCCCTCTCAGTCCGGGGTACTGTTAGTAAAAGAGAAAGTTAGAGGGTCGTAGCGGTCCTCGACCGACAATTACAGTGGTGAAAGCACCTGTTTCCAGCGCCTCCTATGATCTCCAATTCTTCTCACCGATGCAAATGTGCATTTTGACTAAGTGAAACGACATACGGACTTTGATTGTGGTGTAAACTTCAGTTATGACATACGGTTATTTCAAAGAAAAATTCTTTTCTTTTCTTTAGGTCTAGGATCATAATTCTCCTTCTCTACTCTAAGCTGAAGTTTCGGACACTGACACACGATTCAGCGAAGTCAATACAGGCTGAGAAACACTGGGGTACCTGACGTCGGGCGGTCCGAGGAGACAGGTACCTTAAGAAGTCCGTTCTTATGACTTACACCTGACGACACAGGAGGAAGTCCCCTAGAAGGGTTGGGTCTCTAGCTGGGGCACAGAGAATGCAGATGGACGTAACCGTCCACCCAAGAAATGGTGGTCGTGGTGGACCCTTCGGGTAGCCGAAGGTCGAGACGGCACGACTGGGACCGGGACGTGTCTACCGAACTGGAGAGACGAGGGGTCCTGAGACCTCAAATCTTTGTCTCAACGGTCGGTCGTCTCACCTAATCCTCCCACCCTACGTCGACCCTTATCCAACCCTCCAGTCAAGCGACTCGGTCTGTGAATATGTTTTCGTCACCCACAACCAACGATCTCGGACCCTACGGGTGGAATTTGGAGACGTTTTGAAGGGTTCCCAGGTCGTATGAAACCGTGACTGATCTGTAAGTCGACCGAGAGACGAACGGGGTCAATTTTCCGAAGAAATAAAATAGAAAATGTAATTAAACAAATAAAGACCGTAGTGACTCAGAAGAAACGACTCGTGTCCGAAAGAGATCAACACCACTCGTCCCTATGAGAGATCAACACCACGTACCCGAAGAATAACGTCACCAAACAGAACAACGTCTCGTACTCGAGATCCCACACACTCGCAGTCATCAACGTCGTGCTCCCGAAATCTCACGGTCGAGTCATCAACACCGAGTGTCCAAATCAACCGGTCACTATACACCTTAGAAGGACCTGGTCCCCAACATGGGTACAGGGAACGTAGTCGTCTTCCTAAGAATTGGTTACCTGGTGAGTCCCTTCAGGATTCCGAAGAAAACTGTGGTACCCCTCTCTGTGGCCGGTCTCTACAATGGGTAGTAACCCCCAGTCCCCGACTCTTTCGTTGTTACAGAAGAGTCGAAAATTCAGTCCCGAGTTCGTGAAAACACTCCTTCTTACGCCCTTCGGGGCACCACGGTCCGATGACCACTCCTCTTTCCCACTGTACCTCTCACTTTCAAGTGACGGGGTGCACGAGAACGGAGGTTCGGGCGAATGGGAAACCTTTCTATGTACAATCTAGGCGGTCCAACAAACCGTTTCTGAACCTATAGAGGACGACAGGTAGTGTAAGAGTAGGAACTCTTGAGGATGAGTAGGAGACTCTGGGGAGAGTTGACAGGGACAGTTTCAATACCGGAGAGTAGAGATAAGAAACGTTTCGTGAAACAAGACTACGAGCCTAATCGTGAAGATAAACTAGTATTAGTTGATACTTATATGGAAACAGGGGGTGGTACCACTCCCCGACCATGTCTCGGACCGACCTTCCCTCCCTCTCTCCCTCCCTCCCTCTTCTCTTCCTCCGTACTTTTCTCCTTTCCTTCCTTCCCTCCTTCCCGTGGAAGGACTGGTTCCAAACCCTATTCGTTCTTGCACTTTCACCAAACTCGGTGGAGCCTTCGAGGGATCTGTTCTGAATACTTCCCCGCACACCCCACTACGATGCCGGGGTGTCGGGTCTGCACCCGAACTTAAATCTCTCTGGTCTTCGACTTAAGACCAAGATAGAGAATCACGGACACTGGAACTCGTTCAGTCAAACTCAAGAGTAGACCTTTTGACTCTGAAGTCATCCAGGTTGCCTTTCATTAATCTCTCGTACACGACAAACATTTTCGTCCATTTCTGTGTGCGACGGTGGTGGGTCCCTTGGGTTTAAATAGAGGACGTGAACTTGAGTACCCAGACCAACCGGTGCACCGGTAACTGGCGACGACCGGAAGCCGACGATTTACCGTGTTCTACCGGAACCTTTAAGTCCGACTTGTAAGGGGGCACAGAAGAGTCGAAGGGGAGACTTGGACCTAAACCCAGACCTAAACAAATCTCTCACCTACCACCCTCCCCACCCCGACTACCTGTGTACGACTCGGTCCCAACCAGGGGTAAGACAAGGTTCGGGTTCCATGGAGGACGGCTCTTCCTGACACAACGGAAGGATCCTTCCTACGGTCACTGAAGGTTGTCGAAGATCTATAACTGTAATTCCCGCGGGAAGAGAATTCCCCCGATATCTGGTAGAGTCCTTCCACAGTCGTAGTGGGGAACTCTCAACCCCCCTAAAAGTGGAGAACGGGTGTGTGTTCGAAGTAAGTGGGTCTTTGACGACGAGGTCGTCGAGAGCCATTGAAACTGGGTCTCAGTGAGGATACTCGGCCACCCACCCCTGCCCGGGGGACCTTTTAGGACGTACTGGGTCGTCTCAAAGTCGAAGGTGACTTTGGGTTGGGACGTGAAACGGGTCTCCCGACCCGAGACCCCCTAAAATAAGAAAGTAAAGTGTATGGACTCATAGATCGATTTGTACCGTCCGGGATAGGACGGAGACCCGGAAACGTGCACGACACGGGGTGATAGGTCTTACGGGGAGAGGAGGAGAGTGAACGCCTACGACGGACCGTGTCACCTTTCCCACTGAGACCTCTTGTCTGAACCTAAAGATGGGACCGAGACAGTGGTGGTTCGAGACGCTGGAACCCAATCATTATCAAGGAGACTCGGAGAAACAGTCATTTTACCCAGAGTATTATCGTGGAGGAGTGTCCCAAAAGTACACCCAAGACACACTGTTGTATGTATTTCGAGAACAAAGTCATTTATACGGGGGTTTCTTTACAGGCAACTGGTAGTTCCGAATCGAGTTTTCAGCGGAGAGGACATCATTGAAGGACTCGTCCGTCAGATCCTTTAGGAGACAGACCCAAGGTTAGGACGAAACGGAGAATACTCGGGACCAAGACCTTTCAAGGAGGTGGAGAGAACCTGGGATTTAAAGGGGTAAACATTTCACCCTTATTATCATGAAAAGACATTCGTAGCACTACTTTTGTTTTCTTAAATTTTTTATAGGTTCATTCGTGTGTTCTGAGTAACCGTCCCCGTAACTATACTAAGTTCGTTAAGTGTTTCGAAAAAAAAAGTGTATACAACAGTAAAAATTTTTCACAACGAAAGTAAAAGTAGTAATGTAATGCATATTACATTTTAATGTCTTAAATCGTTGAAGCCCTTATGTTTCTTTTTTTGGATGGACATTATTTTTGACAACAATAATGGGACAATATCTTGGAAGATCTTTACCGTTGGATGAGGTCATAAGAACGAATCTCTTAGGGTACCTGTCTCCTCGGACCACCCGATGTCAGGTATCCCAGTTTTCTCAGCCTGTACTGAATCGCTGATTTGGTGGTGGAGGTCTGTAAAACAATTTCTCTTTATAACGTTTGTGTGTCTTCACGTGACTGTCACAAAGGTGCTGGGGATCTGTAAGGATGGTGGGTCTGCCTTCTTCACGACCGGAAAAACGGTACAAAAGAGTCTAGACAAAATTAGTCCTTTTTTGGTGTGTCTACGTCAACTTTATAAAAGAATAGGGAGGGAGGGGTCTTGTGAGTACGAGGTTTCACACCACACAGGGAAGAGGAGACAAAATATAAAAATAATGTGTTTTTACATAGTTATGAGTTATCTATCATGCAGGTGGTATAAAAAGACATGTACCACAGTATAACCTGTATAATAAGATGTCGAATGAAGAGAACGAGTCTTATGTAAAGCTTCTAGATCGGTCCATCCATCTACTATCCAGATCAAGTGAAAAAATTACTTTATTAAGGAAGATATTTATAGCGTCAAAGAAATTACTAAAGAACGAGGACTTGACAATCTAATGAAAATTAAAAGAGACTAATGTTCGTCACGACACCATTTTTAGGGACACATACAGACGCACACTTGTACAGTCGCTTATAAAAAGATTCGATATTTATCTTTCCATAGCAAAACCTCAGTTCTGTAGTCGTTGAAGTTAAGATACTCCGGAGTAACCGGAAAAAAAGATACGTAATATCAATATTCTTACACTAGTAAGATACACAAAAAAACGAATTAAAAATTTTTTCTAAAAATTTAAATTAATTAAATCAAAAACTGACACCATCCAGAAACAACGACGTGAGCCCGAAAGAAATCAACACCACTCGCCCCCGATGAGAAGTAACACCATGTGTCCGAAGAATATCACTACCAAAGAGAACAAAACTTCGTTTCTGAGAAGAACCACGTTCCCGGAGTCATCAACACCGAGTGTCCGAATCAACGAGACGCCGTACACCCTAGAAGGACCTGATCCCTAGTTTGGTCACGGGGAACGTAACGTTCCGTCTAAGAATTGGTGACCTGACGGTCCCTTCGGGAGTGGGAAACATAAAATAATATGAGACGAAAATGGTGAATAACGTGTGTACGTGTGTGTGTAGATAGTGTGAGTGTGTAGCACGAACAACTAAGACGTCCCGGAAGAACCGATGAATGGCCCCGGTTCCATAACCTCAAAATACACTAGAACAAAGTCAGGACACTCCAAAAATAATGGACACTCCACTCACTCCCTTCGACCCGTATACTTCTCTAAGCGGGTTCCAAAAGTATCACTCCTTCTTTGACCAAAAGTTTGGGTTCAAAGAAGTCAAGGTTAGGTCACGATAAAGACGACGGTTTTTGGACCATCTACCAAGATGGGTTTGGTCTAAGATCCTGGGGTAGGTTCTGGTTAACTTAACTTTAGATCTCCTTCTTGGACCTACAGGCGGAGAACGGTACCAGACTTAAGAATACCCCCTAGTTCTTCTACGTCAATCATTTTCCGGTCACAGAGACCGAACGACCCGAGTGAACCTCGGTATAGGAACAATGTGGAGCCCTAAATAAAAAAAAAAAAAGTGTTAGGAGACACGAGAAACCACAGGGTAGAATGGTAGACCATCTACGTCCCTTCCATAGTAAACCGTTCCCTCGGACTCGTTCGGAACACCGGTTCTGGTCTCTCGGAAACGAAAATTTCCTTGAGCAATGGTACCTTTGACGTCAGGGATAGAGTAGAGCTCCTTACGACCTACTGTACAAACATCTCCACCCCTTCTCTTATCACTCAACACTCACACTCCGTCGAGACGATTCGAAGGATTCTTTCTACTCCTCCGTCCTTCTTTCTTCTTACAAACCCCCCTTGACCTTAACAGGGAAACGTCTCTTTTGACTTCGTGGGAGTCTAGGTAGAAATACGGACCCTACTTGTATTTCTATCAGTCACCGGTCGACGAGAAGGTACAGGTAAGTCCTGACTTGTCCTCTTTCACCTAGTTTCGAAGTCTCTCCCCGTACATTACCGTCGACATAGTCAGGGTTTGTACAATGAATACGGTAGGTACGTGAAGAGTTTCGTTAGGCTACACCGGGTACATAATACGGGTCGGGGTTCAATTTTGGGTAGATAGTCTCGGGTCTCTGAAAGGGTTCCAACGTGTCGACCACTAACTGTCTCTACCCAAGTCTAACGATAAGACAACCAAGGGTTCCAGGGGTGAGATTTAGTACTTTTTCCTTGAAGGACAAACAAAGAACAAACCAATAATGTCTATTCGAATGATACTTGTATATGCATTTTGAGAAATATACTTGTACACCAAAGTATTTTACTTACTGACATAGATAAACGTAAGGGTCACTGTGATACCCTCGTAAGGTCAAGGGGACATAAGGAGTGGTCCCCTCCTTACCAACCATGCTAGTCATAAAACTTATAACGGACAAATTTTTAACACCTCTGCACCGAGTGGTCGTGGACTAACGCAACGGAATTACTAAGTACCCCGAAAGGCCCATCGAGTTGACCATTCCTTATACGGACGTTACACCCTCTGGACGGAAGTCAGGGACCCAACCCTTCTAGGGGACCTCCTCCCGTACTGTTGGGTGAGGTCATAAGACCGGACCTCTTAAGGGCACTTGTCTCCTTGGACCTCCCGATGTCAGGTACCCCAGTCTTTCTCAACCTGTGCTGACTCGCTGACCCGTGTCATGTCGTGTTACTAAGCACTACAACCTGCAAAAATACAAGTAAAAACACAAGTGTAGTTTATGTATACATACTATCTTACAGACAAGAATATAATCATTGACAAGGTGATCATTGAACGATGATCATTGACACAACGATGTTCTGTTACTTACACAACCTTGGACTTTTTTCTTAAAGGGCTCTCACGACTGACACTTCGTCTACGTAGTCGCGATCCCTCCGTCACCTAAGACGGTGAGGACCCTAGTAGGGTAAGTGAGAGAGGAGGGATTATGGACGGGGTCCGGGACGTGCACCAGGCTCAAGCCGTGTGCAATTACCTTGACTTACGTCTGGTCGTTATCTGAGTAAAGAGTCGAAAGTCCTATTGCAGCGAGTGTGCGGGAGTGAAAGAACTCGTACTCTCTTTCTCCTCAAGGTCCTTGATTTGTACGGGGTTTGGCCACCACAACGAACTAGATTAGAAACTCGAAGGAGAGTTACGTCTAACACTCAACGACAGGAAGTGGAGGGGACCCAAACCACTACCTTTCACCCCCTTAAGTCAGACCGTACTTCCCTCCTACAATCCGTCCACTCGTAGGACCCAACATGTTATACCACTGTTTTCTGTCAATTTTTCCAACTAAAGAAACTGGGTGCACTGACTCCTGGAAGCCCAGACCCTGGGAACTTTGGAAACGGTAGTGGAACGAGACAGTTAGTACACGAGGGAATCGAACCCGACGATGTCGTTTTATGGTGTCTGACCCGCCAAATTTACAAACACCGAATTTGTTGTTTGTAAACAAAGCGTGCCAAGACCTCCGATTCTTCAGGTTCTAGTTCCACGGTTGTCGAAGTCACAGACCATTCCCAAGAGAAGGACCGAACGTCTGCCGGCGGAAGAACGATATGAGAGTGTCCTATTTCTCTAGAATCCAGAGAGTGTAAAAAAAAGGGTAGCACTCCCGGGGTGCGAGTATTAGAGTAGAGTGGGTTCAATAGAGAGTTTCGGGGTGAAGGAGTATGCTAGCGTCACCTTTAATCCCGAAGTTGTATAATTAAAAATCCTTCTGTGTTTATAAGTTAGGTATCGAACACGGAACTCAAAAGGAATACAGGGATTCGGGAAAGATCCATATCCCTCTCTCTTACTCTTCCTTGTTTGTTTTTAGAACATTTTATTCAATTTATGTAAATTCTATGGTAAACGACTGAAACAGAAAAAGGTCCCCCAACCCCCCTACCCTAAAGTCGGGTGAGAACGACCCAAATCTTTCCGGTGTCACCCACGACGGACCAGACAAGTGACATCAGTACCTACAGTCAGTGGAGACCTTCGGTACTCGGTATGACAGGTTGACTCGGGGGTGCTGTCGGAGCCAGAGACACTATTTGAGTCGGCTTGGAGAGGTTCAGGGAAGTCGCTACCCCGTGTCGAGAAGGGAGACTTAGTTCAGTATGTAATGAACACACTTGGTCGGTACGAAGAAAGATTAAAATTACCTTAATATTGGAGAGACCCAAAAGAAAGGTCAACAAAATTGTTAACGGAAGGTAGCTCAAATCCCAACTGTACTTGTGTGACGATCACCCCTTCCTCTCCCATTCTGTTTAACTCTTCCGTCGATCATGAGAACGGACCTTTTAGGGTACCTACCTCCTCGGACCATCCGACGTCAGGTGACCCAGCGATTCCTAGCCTGTGCTGACTCGCTTAAGTGAAAGTGAAAAGAGAAAGTACGTAACCTCTTCCTTTACCGTTGGGTGAGGTCACAAGAACGGACCTCTTAGGGTCCCTGCCCCCTGGACCACCCGACGGCAGACACCCCAGCGTGTCTCAGCCTGTTCTGACTACGCTGAATCGTCGTCGTCGTCGTCGTCGCAACTATATATATGTGATAGTACACATTTTAGTTCTTGATCGTCCTTCGACGACGTATTGTGTCCCTCGGGTCCGGTCGTGAACACTACCGGATCTCCACACCTTACCTCCCCCTCCCTCCGAGTTCTCTTTCCGCTATATGTATATATATATATATACTGACTCATTAAGGACAACTACATACCGTTTCTGGGAGTGTTGTAAGATTTCTTTAAGAGGTTATTTTTTTTTCTTTTTTCTTCTTCGGGTTTACGAATCTACCTTCTCCTCCGTCAACCGGTCTCTTGTCCCTTTCTCACAAGGTTGGACTCCTTCAACGTATACGTCTCTGACCTTTCGTCTTCCTTCCCCTCTCTGTTTCTCTCTCCCTCTCTCTTATGCTTACTTAAGATTTTCGTCTTTGCACAAGTCATACAAGCCCCGTATCTTCCCCTACTACTCTACTAATTTCTTTGGGGGTTTCCCTGTACTTCCGCGAGTACCCGGTACTCCTGTGAATCCAGAGTAAGACACCCGACACCCTAAATTCTTCCTTACACTCCTCTTAGTCAGACCCCTCTCATGCCTCTTAACTATACCCACCCCTCATACTACCGACCCCTGGTGATTCTCTGACGAAATTCAGTAGGTCTACCCTCGACTCCCACTGGACAAAGTCCATTGCCGCAAACTCTTTACTTTTATGGACTACAACTTCGTCCATGTCCTTTGTACGTAAGACTTTAGGACGACGACTCTATCGACTACGTTGAAAGACCTTTCGTTAATTCTTTGTACATTGTTTCGAATTTTTTACCCATAATGGAAACTAAGTTATTAAGGGAAAGATCCTGAATAAGATGTATTTATTAATTCTACACGTTAAGTAGAGTTATAATTAATATTTTCCTTTTACAACTCTTGTTTACAGGTTGTGACCTATAGTTTGTATGCATGTGTTTATTGTAAAATCTGCAATTTTAGTATAAAATTCTATTTTTAATTTTGTATATTAGTTGTTCCCAGATGACACATCACGAGCTTGAGATGAGTTATAAGATTATTGAATTTACCCTTTTCCTAAACTCTTTCTTATCTACGTATATACACACACGTACGTACGATGTCAACACAGGTTGAGAAACGCTGGGGGCACCTGACATCGGGCGTTCCGAGGAGACGGGTACCCTAAGGGGTCCGTTCTTATGACCTCACCCAACGGTACGGGAGGAGGTCCCCTAGAAGGGGTGGGTCCCTGACTTGGGCGTAGAGAATACAGAAGACGAAGCCATCCACCCAAGAAATGGTGAACGATGGACCCTTCGGGATGGTCCTTTCAGGGATTTTATTTCTAATATTTTCTTTTGTTTCTTAAAATCTCCAAGTGACAAGGTGATACCTAGGAACAACAGTCAGTGATTCAGTACAGGTTGAGAAACTGGGGTACCTGACGTCGTACAGTCCGAAGGAACATGAAGTGATAGAGGGACTCAAACGAGTTTGAGTACAGGTAACTCAGTCACTACGGTCGGTTGGTAGAGTAAGAGACAACGGGGGAAGGGGAGAACGGAAGTCAGAAAGGATGGTAGTCCCAGAAAAGGTTGCTCAGCCGAGAAACGTAGTCCACCGGTTTTCATAACCGGGAAGTGAAGTCGCAATCAGAAAGGTCACTTATAAGTCCCGACTAAAGGAAATCCTAACTGGTCAAACTAGAAGAACGTCAGGTTCCCTGAGAGTTCTCAGAACGGTCGTGATGTTAAGTTTTCGCAGTTAAGAATCCGCGAGTCGGAAGAAATACCGGGTTGAGAGTGTAGCCATGTCCTGATGACCTTTTTGGTGTCGAAACTGATATGTCTAGAAACAGCCGTTTCACTACACAGACAAGAAATTATGCGACAGATTCAAACAGTACCGAAAAGAATCGATAATCATTTATTTTGATCGTAATTTGAATTTTTTGTTTCTCGTTTTTATTAACGAGAGGTAGTTGTTGGAGTTCCCTGAAGAGATTTTTGTTGTTTTTTTGGTAAGTGACCTTAAGGTGTGAGAAGTCGAGTCCGAGGAGGGAGATTTAAGGGACCCCCATAGTCCGTAACTGACCGAGAAGTAAAGGTTGGTCAAGAGGAGACCGGAGTCTTCGCTCCGTTCCCTCAAGTCCCCCGAGACCTCGGTCCGACACACCTCTTGTTCACCTCTTCTCCACCCCTGCGAAAACCGACCCGACGGTCTGGAGTAGAGCAGCAACAGCACCCCGGTCCCCTGTTTTCGGTAGGGTCTCCGAGGACGGGACCCTTTCCTGTCAAACGAGGGAAGACGCGTAGAAATGTCAGTCCCGGGAAGATTCTGAACCAGGGACTCCGAACCGACCCAAGACTCAACATAGTGGAGGCAACAACGAACCAACAAGTCAGCAGAGATCGAGAAAACACTGCGGTATCTGGTGTCGGACGGGTCCGAGGAGACAAGTGCCCTAAAAGTTTCGTTCTTATGACCTCACCCAACGACAAAGGAAGAGGTTTTCCCATCATGAGGTGGTGACCCTCAGTTTGGGTCTGGCGGATCTAGTTTTGGTCCTTAGGATTGGCGATCTGTACACCCTCTGTTGCCCTATATAGTGGAATCCCCCACCCGACAGACTCAAGTCCCGACCGACTCGTACCATCTCAACCCTCCTCAAACCTTCGGGTGGGCCCACCAGTCTCTAGAGACGGGGAATGGGAGCCGTACCAGTGACTTGGTCTTTCGTCCTACGACCTAAGGTCAGGTCACCTCATCTGACCAATTCTCACACCTAAGAACTTTGTCAGTCGGACCAAAACTTAGGAACAAGTCAGTGAGTCAACGACAGCACAGGTTAAGATATCCAATCTGAGGATCGAAACGATAAAAGATCGACACAGTTGAACCCGTTTAATGATGATTTAAAAAACGAGGAACCAAAGGGATGAAACACCTGAAAGATACTCTTAAGTTAGTCAATTAAGTAGATTTCATAAAAATTTTCCTGACCACATACTTTCATCACTTATTTACAGTTGACATAGTGACTCGACACGGACCTCTAACATCCCCCATGAGCCGTACAGAACCCCGGAAGTGAAAGGGGTAGTCTCGTTACCCTTCTTGGTGTTGCAGGAAGGGATAAGGGACAGGAAACTTGAACTCTAGGAACTCTACCCGTTGTTGAGAGGAGTCACATCCAACCTTCATCTTGTGATCCAGGGGTAGACCAACGTAGGGTTTACAGACAGACGTTTGACCCTTACCGTCAGGTCACGGGTGGGTCACTTAGAGTCCCGGTCTCGAGTCAACCTACAAAGTCCTGGTGAGAGACTTGGTCGCGACGGGAGACACTTATAGACCCGGGGGTCGAGGTCGGACCCTCCGTTCGGTAGGACCCCAGTTGATCAGAAGTAGTGGAAAGAGTCCATTGTTTTCACCCAGACGTACTTGTACCAAGTGCCACTACAGGTCCGGTAGTCCGGGTGCGACGAGGGTTTCGAACACCCGAGACGTCGGGGTCCCCGGACCAGGATCAGGACCTCTCCGCGCGTGAGACGGGAAAGGGGTCGTCACAGGGTCTCGTTGTCGACCCCTCTTGTGACGTGACCCCAGACACCCGGAACCCCATGTGTACCCTGTGAATCTTAGAGTATCCTGAATACCGTTACTTTGACGAGTGTTTGTTTCATGTCTGAACAGACAACCGACCCCAGTGTCTCCTTTTCAG
This sequence comes from Capra ibex, assembly GCA_006410555.1. Classification (NCBI taxonomy): domain Eukaryota; kingdom Metazoa; phylum Chordata; class Mammalia; order Artiodactyla; family Bovidae; genus Capra; species Capra ibex. Next base: position 24,493,434 of record SJYO01038983.1, read on the forward strand.
GTCCCACACTACTCTCCGATCTTGCCTCTCAACTTAAACCCAAAACCTTCCGGAAGTCTTCGAATTTCGGTTGTCGTCCCGCCCGTGACCCCCTTGACACATAGGACGACGAACAACAAGTCAGTGAGTCAGCACAGGCTGAGAGACACTGGGGTACCTGATCTCGTGCGGTCCGAAGGGATAGAAAGTCGTAGAGGGCCTCGAACGAGTTTAAGTACAGGTGACTCAACCACCACGGTAGATTGGTAGAACAGAAGACAACAGGGGAAGAGGAGGACGGAAACTGGAAAGGGACGAGTTCAACTAGTGAATTGGATCGTTGTACAGGATTTTTTGAGAACCAATGAAAAAAACGTTTATAAAAGATGTGCAATACTAAAGGATTGGTTAGAGGGGAAAGATCTGTTTACTCACCAGAGGCTAACCCAAAAACAACAACAACTATATAAATGACAATCTTTGATGTATCGGAGTCTGAAAATGAATTATCCCGTCGTCGAGTTCCACGAGGTTCCGTGACTCGAGGGACCGACGTAGTAGAGGGAATTAGGAGTACCGTTCGGACGGTACACTCACGAACAACGAAGACAAAATGTCTTCCCGGCGACTCCGAGTCACTCCAGTTACTAAACGGGCTCAGTGTATCAATGTTTGCCCGAGTCGACCTTTTTTTATTAACTCTTGAAAGGTTAAAAGCTGATCACCTCCGAATGACGATACACCATGACATAAGGACTAGTAAAGAAATCCTTTCCAAGGGTCTTCACCTTAATAACCTAGTCTTCCCGAACAAAACAAAAAATAAAAATTCCGACAACTGTGTACACGAGTGTTTGTGAAATGTGACTATAATTTCTTTCTTTCTATACGAAAGTCGTTTATAGTGGAAGGTACAAGGGGTGTGACCAAGAAGAAGTAAAAAATTTTTATATAAATAAATAAACCGACGTGGTCCAACGTCGTACACTCTGGATCGAGGGACTGGTCCCTAGCTAGGACCGGAGGGACGTAACCCTCGAACCTCAGAATTAGTGACTTAGTGGTCCTTTCAGGAGCATATACAGAATATCGGGCAGAGGTGGTAAGAGAGCGAAGACGTGTCGTAGAGAGGTAGGTAGTAGGTGAGTCACTCGTAGATGGTACGTGGATGGACAAAGAACTCTGTAGCTACCCCGGCCCCAACGTCCAAGGGAATCGATACCATCCACCACAAATAGAGTGAGGGGATGCACCCACACGCCCACACCGGTCCGGACTCAAGGGGGTCGGGGATGTCCCTGGACTTTGAGAGGGGCGTCCGGAACAAGATTGTGACCCGACCGGTCGACCCCGTAGTCGACCCTTTTGTGGGGGAAAGGAAGTCACAGACATGGAGGAGGGAGGGACACAGAAAGTAAAGGGTCTTCGGTTCCCCTTCAGGGTGCCCGGACCACTGGGTCCTTCCCCTCCTCACCGGGTAAAAGAATCCGAAGTCCTTTCCACCGAGACGTCACGTAAGTAAAAGGGACAGGGGACAGAGGAAGTGAAGTAGGAGGGGACCGTAGAAGAAGAACGGTGGGGTCCATTACAGGACGGGGTGAGACGAACCCTGGTCGGATTTTTTCGACGGCAGAAGGACCCGGCCCCCATCGAGAGAGTCGAAGAAAGGAGAGAACGACCCTTTGGGAGGGGAGGAAAGGAATAGGGAGAACCAGGTATTCAAAGGTCTTACACCCGAGTTGAGTTCTGGCAAAAGACCCATGTGTGCTCTTAAACTCCGAAGGGACCACCGAGTCTCTCATTTCTTAGACGGACGGTTCGTCCTCTGGACCCAAACTAGGGACCCAACCCTTCTAGGGGACCTCTTCCCTTACCGTTGGGTGTGGTTATAAGAACGGACCTCTTAGGGGTACCTGTCTCTCGGACTACCCGATATCAGGTACCCTAGTGTTTCTCGACCTGTACTGACTCGTTAATTGTGTGTGTGTGTCCTCTCAAAGTCCTCCATTTACTTGACTCGTAATTTATTGTGACTCGATGAATCGTTCTTTTCAAAAGTTAATAAAATAAAAGTCACGAGGCAGCAAGAACGACTAGAGGAGTCTCAGAGATTAACTACTGCGACACAGAAAGTTGTAAATATTACACCGAAATAAAAATAAATACCCCCTCTTATATAGAAATAAGTAAAAATAAAAAACCGGTGTACACGTCGTACACCCTAGAATCAAGGGACGGGTCGCTAGTGTGGGTGTGTGAGACGAAACCTTCGTACCTCGTAATTGGAGACCTGGTGGTCCCTTCAGGGATCACACCGAAATAAAAATCACATGAATAAAAATATCAAGGAAAGACAAAATCCGTTCGTTATGTTTTATGGGTAAATATAACGATATAAAAGATTAAAAAGACACATGGATGGAGACATGGATTAGAGTATATCTACCTCAGATATATTTTAACACATGTTAGTAGATATATGTACTAAAAAACTTCACATCGGAAAAAAGAGAAAGAAAGTAGTGAACAAAAGAAAAAAGAGAGGGAGGAAAGACCGTCCTAGTCGTTGTATTAAACGTCCTGACTAACGTTATACTTTTACGTCATGGAATACGAAGTTTTAACAATTCCTAAAACTCTACCTCTACTGTCTCGTAATCTCGTTCAGGTTCTGAAAAGATTCACGTCCCGGGAGACTACGTACCCGGTGGACCGAACACCCTAGAATCAAAGGGGTCGTCCCTAACTTGAGTACGGGAACCGTCGCCTTCGCGACTCAGGATTGGTGACGTGGTGGTCCCTTAAAGGTGAGTGGAAAGATTAAATGGGTAAAAGTATTGGACCAGACACAAGAAGGTATGAAGGGAGGTACAAGTGTATTAGTATGGTCAGGGGTACCTTTAGGAAGGTTTACTATACAAATAAAGTAAGAAATGTTTCCGACGTATTCTACAGTACTACATTTACCTGGTAGAAATAAGACGTTAAAAGGGTTGTGTACCCGTAAGTGAAAAGGGTTAACAAACGACAAGTTTTTTGACATTACTTATAAAAATGTAAGTCCGTAGAAACGTAACATTTCACTTAAGAATTCTGTCCCATTTCCAAGGAAAGGTTTACTTAAATAACGTCGTTTTTACACTTAGTTTAAATACCTTTTTACACTTTGTATCCGTCTTTACTCCAGACCCTTCACACCCAGAACGTAACCCGGGAGACACTTGACTCCGGACCTACCTTCCTCCGACTCTCCATTACAGACGAAAACAAAGACGTCGTGTCTTCAGGTTTGTGTTTTCAGTCGGAGTAAACAACCCTTTTCCCTGTCCTTTTACGGACACTGTGTCTTTTGTTTAGCTCATAGCGACCATAGTTATTTGACGGAAGCGTTGTCAACAGGAACCTCAACTGTGGGGGACGAGTGACAAAGTGAGTCAGTCAATTAGTTGTTTATGACACAACCCGTGGGACCCCCTACACCCCGACTGGGTCTGAAGCCGGGACGGGAGGTCCCAAAAGACTAGATCAACTTTTGTACACACGGAAATACATACTCTTTATAAAAGAGTCTGGGTGTCTCTCCACATGTCTTCACTCGATCTCGGGGGGATTATGCGTGTATATCAATGTCGGAGTATGTGTGAGTATATATGTACGTTTCTGTATGTGTAGTCCCATGTGTATGACGGTGTTGGTGTATGTGTGTATGTGTGTGTGTGGTGTTAGTATGTGAGTTCGTGACGTCGGTCGTCAGGTTAAGGGGGCAGGGGAGGGGGAAAGGGGTCGTGTGTGTCTTTATTGTTAATGTGACCTCACGACCCTGGTAACGACACCCTTGACTCTAAGACGTCAAGACTGAACTCCCGTAGACTTAAGAACGAGGCTGACACTATAATCGGCGTCTCAGACACGAGACTTAAGACTCAGTAAAGTGGGAGTCCTCCAGTCCGATCCGTCGGTTGGTCCCTCAACCACTCTTGTCCGTTAATTTCCAGACTAATAAAAGACAGACTCACTACCTCATCGGACCAACCTACGAACATCCCCTCGACACAGACGTCCATGCGCACACACACACACACACACACACACGCGCGCGCGCGTGCGCGCACGTGTCCGAACATACGAGTAGGTCCTCACTCAGGTACCTTATCAGAGTCTACTCCGACTCTAACACATCATCAGTACGGACTTAGAAGTCGAGAACATAGTAAGTCCGGTCCGACCCGATCCAACACTATTATTTATGTAGAGTTTTGAGAAGTAAATCAACAACGACTCAACGATTCACCGAATTGTGATTTTTCGACGTGAAGAATGTGTTTTAAGTTCTACCCAGTTGTAGGAGGAGGTAGGACACCAACTTAGACCTTAGGTCCTAGAGATTAAACCGGGGTTGTCTCGTCTTTCTCTACCTCCTCCGAGTGACTGAGAATGGATGGAACTGGACCGTCACCCGTGTACAGAAAGACGGATCTGTAGTTTCCGAGGTTTGATTCCTGTCCTCTTAGACCTTGGCGTCTCCTCAAGGAATCATTCGAGTGTCAGGGTTGGTATAGGGGGGAAATGCGAAGACGTTTGGTCTTATAGGTACGGGTCGTACCTCGGGTAAGGAGCCTCTGTCAAGTTTAGGACCGAGACGGTGAACGATCGACCCACCGAAGTCCGGTACATAGTCGGTCGTAGGGTTGCCCTTTGTCCACCGTGGAAGTTTTATCCTCAAACTTCCCCAGAATAAACCTTTCTTATTACACTATTGGTCCACGAACCTCGTCGACTCGACAGTGGCAAGAATCGGTCTCCTCTGTTCTGGTGTCTCGTCAGTTACTCTAGGTCTTCCTCTTTCAGTTCGTCTCCACTCGGGGACCTCTATTCGTTACTGGAAGTCTACTTCCTAGTCCGATGGGTTCCCTAGCGTACTCTTCCTTCAGTCCTCCTATTGAGGTGCTGAAGTGAGGAGGGGAGCGAGCAGAGAGACACCCCCAAGTGGTGACCGACTCGGGTTGTCTTCGGGTTCCCGGGATGTTCTACGACTAAATCGGGTTTGTCCAGTCGGAGAGTCCCGTTTCACCTGTCTCCGAGACCTTCTTATTTACCTGTGTCAAACCGTGTCTGTTGACTAAAGATAAAAGACCCGAAGGGAAGAGATTAAAGATTTTTCACCTACGATTATGGATGGAGTAACACAATAACTTCCTTTTACTTTATGACATACGTTTCTGGACCGTATATTAACCGGGAGCCGTTTACAATCAAAGAGTCACAGACTTCCATGAAGTATCAGGTTGCCGAGGGTCAGGTCCTACACGGTTGATGGGATTTCAGACCATCCTTAAAGAGTTTGTTTAAAAGGTTTGGTGTTCACAAAAAGGATTATTATTGAGGGTAAAAGCTCGATGACTATATACACTTTATAAAATGACCATAACAGAGGAAAAGCGGAATGTTATGAAAGAATTCACAATAACATTTGCTTAACCCTGAGACCGGCTCTCGTCACTCATTGGGGAGACACGAGTGAGTCCGTCACTCACCCAGACCGGGGTTTCGGTGTCAACAAGAAAGACGAGAGGAGACTAAAGACTCGTGCACACGTGTTATTATCTACTTCACCCCCTACGACTCTTAAAAGTACAGGACTTCCTCCATTTACGTGGGTTCCAACTCCCGGGACAGAATCGTCTCCGGGGTACATCTGTGAGGTCCGAGGTCTCAGGGGGGATGAGAAGTGGACACACGGGAGGAGTCCGACCTCAAGTGAGTGGGTGGTGTCGACAACGACCAATTAAAGTCCAGTGGGTAGAGGTTGGGGTAGACTGGTCGGGTTGTGGTGGTCCCGTCTCTCGGTCTGGAACGTTGGTCCATTCCCTTCTAGAATGACCCGAGTGTCCGTCGAAAGACTCTGGTTCGTCCACCAGACGACCACACTACCTTTTCCCTTTACCCAAAAATACCAGGGTCCCTCCAAGGGATTGAAGTCTGTTGTGAAGAGGAAGGACTGGGTTGCGGACTTCAAGGTGGTGATCTAAGTGAAACTCTAGAATCACGACGGTAGAAACTCTCCGATAACTAGTTTTTAGTACGTGTACACCCGTTTCATAAGTCACTCGTAAATTTCTCCTAAACAACTCTTGTTCGATTTCCTGAGAACCATCCCCATCACCCCAAGGTGGTCTACCCCGGAACAAATTGAGTTGTCTACAAATTCCTAGGTGAGACACGTTTCAAAACACGTTGGGACCCGTCTTCGTCCTCCGTCCGAGACCCCTTCTCCTTGACGGTGAGTGACTTTACCGGGTAGAAATTGGGGTAGTAGTTGGGGTACAGGTAGGAATTTCAAAGGTCTCAGTACTAGGGTAGGAGGAACCATCATGGGAGTTTTGTCACCTTCTCGGACCCTCCCCTTTATACCGGGGATGTCATGACCCTCCTTCACCCCCACCCCCTCCCCTCCTCCCTACCCCCACAGAGACTCGGGTGTTGGAGGAAAGTGTGTTCCACTGACCTCCGCCTCCGTTCTCTCTTCTCAAACACCCCTGACCTGTGGGGTCCCAATTGAGTAGAATTGGAGATTAGTGGAAGCCGGGATGGGAAAGGACTAACATTCCTCCTGGTTTCCCAGTCCCCTCCTCGGTCGGGTCGAGGGTAAAACGTCTGTCCTTCCGACTCCGGGTCTCGCCCATCCCCTGGCAGGTTCCAATTCGTCGTCTAGGCGCCACTTCGGGAACCGGCGACAGGCGCGGAGAGGTGGGGGAAGGTAGGGACCCCAGACGTCGTAGTCGTAGACGACTCCGAGTCGACTACAGACCGCGAAGATCCCCTCGATGAGGTCCAGGCAGACCACTTACCCTCGTCGGCGACGCTGCCCTGTCACCTCCAGACCAAGGTCCTCAGCACCGTCGGGCACACGCCCCGCGAGACCCTCGAGCTACGGAGGGTGCGGGACACGTCCAGCGACGTGACACCGGTCCGAGTGGCCGACCTTGACGGCCAGGACGTCTGGGGCCTCGGCGGCGGGACCCCTCGGCGCACCTTACGGTCGACCCGGGGCTGGTGGTGTCCCCGGGACCGGGGACGGCAGGTCACGTCGCCGGGGCTTACCGACTCGACGTTCCACCACCTCGCGCTGACGGCGTCGCTGCTCACCGGGCGGGTCCAGTTGACATGTCCATGCTCGCCTGATTGGGCGTGGGCGGCGGTCCGGGGGACGGGCAGGGTGGAGGGTCCGTAAGCCGGGGAGGGGGAGGTAGGACAGGAGTCAAGACCGGGGACCCGGGTTCGTAGCGGGAGACTTGACTTTGGGGTGGGTGGTCGCTGCGTTTATGTTGGTCAAGGGTGTGGCCTCCGCGGTCGTCGTGGGGATGGGCGATCATGTATTTGTCCGGTCCAAGGGTCGTAGAGAATCGAGAAGCCGAGGGGTCCGAAAAGTCCGGGGCGGGTGGCCCAGAGATCGAGGTGGGTGATCAGACGGGGAGTCGGACGGGTGCTCCGGGTCTCTCCTCTAAGGAATCATGGCGGGTGGTCCGATGATCGGGGATGGTGACCGAGGGGTTTGGGTCCAGGGGTCGGAACTGTCTGTCAGAAGAGTTCGGGGAGAGGGACCCAGATGTTGGGGCCCCTTGGTGCGGGGACGGGTCAGGGATGTCTGTCAGGAGAGTGGGGCAGGGAAGGAGAGGGAGAAAGGAGGGTAGGGGTTTGGGTAAGAGGGTAGGGGTCTTTTTGCGCTAAACTTTAACCACCCACCACCGTCGGGTACACTCCCGGCGCACCTCTACGACGTCGTGCCGGTCACCCCAAGCCACACACTGCTGTGTACCCTGGACCTCCTACGAGTGCACCACACGGCCGTCGACCCGACGCCGACCCGGCAGGTCCGGGACGGGCCGAACGTGAAGCGGGGACCGGTTCCTGCGTAGGTGACCCTGGTTCACTTGACGTGACCCAACCTCTGGATGGACACCCTGACGGGCCCCGACGGGCCTTTACCCATGACACCGGTGTTCCTCCTGCGACCTCACCACACAAGTCCACTCACCCACTACGACTAGGTCCCAGTAGGTCGTGAGTGACATCCGGACGACCCGGAGGCACTCACGACCTCTCTGGGTGGGACGGGCACCCTCCAGGGTCAGGTTTCCCTTCCACTCCGGGTTCGTTTGTAATAAGACCTCTCTCTCACCGCGTACTGGATTCTTTCCGTCGGTCCACCCCAATTCTCCGTCGTCTGTCGCGTCTCCACCTCCCACTTCGGACGGGCGGAGGACCTTACCCACTGTACTCTGCTCCGAGAAGGATTCACTCTCAAACAGTGGACCGAGTCACGTCGTTCCCCTCGACCTCCGTCCCTCCGGGACTCCTCCGACAGTCGCCGGGGGGCTACTCCTGACCTTCAAGACCAGGTCGGTCCCGAAGAGAAGAACACGGGTTCTAACCTCTCCCTCCTCGTTAGAACAGGTTCCATGTAAGACTCAGTCATCCAGACTCCGTCCCGAACTCTCAGACGTAAAGATTGTCCCAGGGCCCACTACGACTTCGACGGCCAGGAACTTGGTGCGAAACTCGTCGTCTCTACATCTATCGTGTCCCAGTCGGTCTCGTCTGTCCCGCCTGTTCTCCCCACACGTCTCCGTCTTCCCCCTCGTAGACCTCTGGGGAACCGAGACCCCTCAGACGTAGGTTCCAGTCCCGACCACCCCCAAAAGTGGGTTTCCTAGGACTGGACTGAGACTGGGGGGGTGGGGGACGTCTCGTGGTCAGGACCGCGGACTGGCCCCCGTGACTGGGGACGCTCCCCGTCCACCTCCACATGAAGGCTCCCCAGACCTTGTGTCACACACTGTCACTCACCATGCTGAGTCTCCGGTTGCACGAGACGGTCCTGAACCCGACACCCTGGCACCGGGCCCACGGGTTCCCCGACGGGGTGAGGAACAGCCCGTTCTACATGATGAGTACGTTCCCTTCCCTCAGGTGGGAGAGGTTTACGAAGACCGCCAAGTTGTTGAGGTTGGAGACGTCTGTCAGGGTCCGTCGGTCCCAGGAGACGAGTCCATGGGAAGGAGGAGGAGGGGTGAGGTGAGAGGCTAGGAGTCCTGAAGGTAGACTTAGGTGTTGGATTCTTGAACATCGGGTTCCCGATCTCGAACCCGATCTAGTTCTTACCGTTTATGACCGTATTCTCCCTGGTACCGGGAATGACACGGGTCCCATGTGTTATAACTAGTCCATAAGAAAGGGGGTCTAGGAACTGTGTCGGGGTCTTAGTACTTAGGTTGGAAATAATTCCGTAATAATATATACTTTGTCACAAGGGATCATTGCTCAACCGAGTCCTTTGTTTTAGTTAAACGATAGGATCCCGACCACTAGTGGCATTTTTTTTAATCTTCTGTGATTATTATCCCGATGTCACAGACCTCGAGATTAGTCTACGGTCCGCAAGGACCCCTGAACCATACATAAAGTCGTTTCGGAGGATGGACGAGACACTTAACCCAAAGTGGCTCAGATTCTACCGTAACTAGTATTCAGTGTGACAATAACCCGAAGGGACCATCGAGTCAACCATTTCTTAGGACGTTACGTCCTCTGGGGCCAAGTTAAGGACTCAGTCCTTCTAGGTGACCTATTCCCTGTCCGATGGGTGAGGTTATAAGAACCCGTAGGGACCACCGAGTCGACTATTTCTTAGACGGACGTTACGTCCTCTGGATCCAAACTAAGGACCCAACCCTTCTAGGGGACCACTTCCCTTACCCATGGGTGAGGTCATAAGACTAGACCTCTTAAGGTACCTGATCAGGTACCCCAACGTTTCTCAACCTGCACTGACTTGTTGAAAGTGAAAGTGTCAATAAGAAAATACGTGGTGGCCCCTGTTTTTGCGACGGTTTTATTTGAGAACTATGCGGTAGTTAACTTAACTAACTATAATGGTGGGGATAAAGGCTCCACAATTTTACACTTCTTCGTTTTCGCAATCTGAACTTGTTTGTGTCACAGTCGTAGGGACACCTCAAGTCTGTGGTCCGATACTTAAGACCGAGACGACTAATGGTCGACCCTCCGAAGTAAGTACTTATACGTCTACAACTATGGTCCGTGAAGTGTCTCATCGATCCTTTAGTCTGTCATAGGTGATACCTTACAACATTCGGGGGAGGGAATGGTCAGTTTACTAATACTATTACTACTCTGACAGTCGAAGGGTGAAGAACTCCGTCCACACTTCTTGTTTAAGTTATGTTCTACCTTTTCCCTTTATCAACCCAAGAGATCGTCTAATATGTCTTCCTTCCCGATTAAGAAAGTAATCGGGAAATAAAATTGGTTTCTTAGCAGGAACGTAAATTAGGTAGTCTAGGAGAAATAACACCCCACACCCTGAGTCGGTACCCGGGGTCACCCTTGTGCGGGGGTCAAAGTCCGGTGAACAGACAGGACAGGTGAAAGATCGTGTTTCGGGCCGGTGGGTCCACGAACCCACGTGCACGACTCACTTACTCACCACGAAAGATTGTCCACGGGCCTCAGACGAGTTAGACAGGTGATGACTTCAGGGACGTTCACCAGTCGGTCAGTGACACCCACTCATAGGAACCCCCGTCTAAAAGGTCTTGGAATAAACGCACGTACGTACCACACACACACACACACACTCTCTCTCTCTCTCTCTCCAGATTACCAGAGAGGGGGTAGGGGGAAGAGGTCTGTTACTTGAACTGAGGGGTTGACAGGGACCCGAGAGACCCACAAGACACGAGACGAGTAAAGTAGACGGAGACGTACAGTCGAGGTGTCAAGGGACTTAGGACTGTAAGGTATCCGTCCTCAGGAGAAGGGTGAGAGGCACTCGAGCACATCCCGTCCTCCTGTCTCGACCTCTCTCAGTCTCGACTAGACTGTGGTCGGTCTCTCACCCCTGCGGCTCCCATCGTCGGTCACACAAATATTACACGACCCGTGACCGGTCCCGAACTGTCAGTAATAAAGGGTTGGGAAATTAGGAGGGTCGTCGGGGGACCCCTCCAGAAGGACGTTGGGAATGTGTCTTCGTCGTCGAGTCCGAGTCTCCCACCCAACGGTCGGACGGTGACAACGGACCTTGGACGTAGACTCCGAGACTTGAGGCTTAGGTGTGAACCCGACAGGAGGTCAACACACATCGAATCGGTAGAACCCTCAGCTGAAGACCCCGGGTTGAGAGTCGACATGGAGAACGATCGCCACACTACGACCCGTCAAGAATTGGAGAGACTCGGAGTCTAGGATCTGATGTTTTACTCCTACTCTTAGTGTCATGAAGAGTGAATCGTAACAACGACACTCAGAGGCCACTTCTCGTATGAAGTGTTGTCCCGAGTCATGTGTCATTCGTGACAGACCCGTAGTCAATAAGAATAAATAACTGAATCAGGTCCTCACCTCGGGGAACCGTCGGGGTCCTATTCGTGTCCCCAGTCGGGAGTAAATATCCGAATGAGGAGGGAGACGAAGACAGAGGAACAAAGTCTAGGAGAGGTCTCCGTTACCCATCGAACCCCTCCCCCGTCTTCCGGTGGTTCAAGACGGTCTCTTGGACAGCTACCTATTCCCATGTCTCTCCCTTACTTTTCGAAATCCCACTCGAGGCCACTCCTGGGGATGTATATGGGAGAGTGTGAAAATTAAGGACTCCAACCCCATCCCCTGGTGAGATGGGAGTCTCCTCGTTTCGTAAATACCTCTGGATAAGAGATTCCTGGTGTGAGGTCGGGTACTAGGTCGTCGGGGAGGAAGTCGGGGACTGGGAGAACCGAGTACAAGTGTCCGGAGGGGGTCTGGGGGTCGGGTCAGAAACGGAACGTGGAAGAAGGACGACGATGTAGGTCAAGGGTCGGACCGGGTTTGACGAGGTAAAAGTTCTCCTCCCCTCTTTCACTCCTGCCCCTCTCCCCACTAGGACGACGGTCAGTCCCCCGGACCCACTCGAGTAGGGGGTTCGGAGGGTACAATGACAGTGAGGGGAAGGAGGTCGGGACGTCAAGTGTGTGGGGTCCGGAAGACGTGACTCGTCCTCTACGAAGTCCAGAGACCCCACTACTGCCAATCCCAAAGTGACACCGGAGGTAGGTAAGAGACGAGACGTAATAAAAGTCGTCCCCACCCCGGTCCTCCCTCCTCTTCCGTTTGTCAGTGTGGTCCCGAAGTCCCGGTTTTCAAGACCTCAAGATCGGGAGTGGGGAAGGGAGTCCCTCACGTGGAGGTCATCCCCCCTACGTAGACCCGGTTCCTTTCCTCTAGAGAGAGAGGACTACGACAAGGGACGGACGTCTCCGACTCTCGGTGGAAGAGACCCTTAGGTCGGGACCAGATTGGGTGTCTCTTAGTCACAGCGAACCTCCCTACGGGCGGACAGGTATGGAAGTAGTGTGGTCCTTAGAGTGACTTGACCTGACTCAGTCGAACAGGTAGGTAGAAGGGTAATCTGTCTCTGGGAGTTCCGGACACTGTGATGACAGGATAAACAGAGGGGTCCAGATCACGGACCGTGTAACACCGACGAGTCACTAATAACTCGTCACTAATAACCCGACCACCGGTCCTCTTTCAAAGTAAGTTACTGAGTAAGTCATACGTAAAGAGTCCGTGGATGGTATATGGTCTGCCCGAAGGGTCCACCACGTCACTATTTCTTAGACGGACGGTCACAATCTCTGTGTCCTTCACACCCAAACTAGAGACCCAACCCTTCTAGGGTCCTCGGGGACCACCGAGTCTGTCATTTCTCAGACGGACGTCATGTCCTCTGGACCTAAACTAGGGACCCAAACCTTCTAGGGGACCTCTTCCTTTACCATTGGGTGAGGTCATAAGAACGGACCTCTTTGAGTACCTGCCTCCTCAGACAGACCGATGTCAGATACCCCAGTGTTACTCAGCCTGGTTGACTCACTGAAGTGAACCCTTCTAGGGGACCTCCTCCTCTATCGGTGGGTGAGGTCATAAGAACGGACCTTTTAGGGTACCTGTCTCCTCGGACCACCCGATATCAGGTCCCCCAGTGTTTCTCAGTCTGTACTGACTTGTGTGTGATATATGGTCCGTGGATTTTCGTCTACCCTTTTAACCTTTTTTTCTTCCCTCCATCTCCTCTCCAGGTTTTCCCTTCACCCAGTCCACGTCTCCTTCCTCTCCACTCTATCTGTCCCTTTTCAGGTACAGACAAGGAGAAAGAGGGACTAAACCCCAAGAAAGAAGGTCTTAGAAGACACTACCACTTTTGTTTCCTGACCCTTAGAGCTCTCGATTACGAGGAGTAGGGGACGTAGTAAGACCCTTAAGAGGAAGAGTAGAGTGAACAAAAGTATCGGTAGTAGGAGAACTCTTAATTTCCTTTTATGCCATCCACGTCTCAGGACCCTCGGTGTCCTTTCCGAGTCCCTACTTTTGTTCGTCTGGACTCCACGTCAGAAGGGTCCCCTTGCACTCGGTACCCCCAGCGGTCGTCCTCACTTCCACTAGGTCGTTACCGGTAGGTCGGGACCAGGGTTCTTCGTAGAGGACTACCCTTCCTAAAAGGGTCGTACGGGAAGTCTTCACCAGGTGCCCTCCTGGTGTAACATACACACACACAAATCCCCGTATACCCTTCCACTCCTCCCTTTACAGAGATAGTCTTGTCTTGGTCCTTCTGACCTTTCCGTGTTTTTCACTGAACATCTTAGAGACGGAGGGGAGGAAGTCGGGAGGGACGACACCATTTGGTGGTCGTGAGTGGGTGGTGGTTGGACCGTCCCTACCTTTTGATAGTTCTCCAGGGGTAGTGGTAGCGGTTTCTTCCATCCTACAGTGGACAGGACCCCAACCCCTCCCGTCCCCTCCTGTTTTTCCCTTATGAAAGACCTCCCAGTCATGACGAATCCAGTTTCGTCACGGGGTCGACCTCTTCTCTGGACCTGGTCGGGTGCGTACGAGTGCCCTAGAACTTGTTCAGATCGGAGTCAGACCCGGAGTTACCCGTCTACTGGAAGGTCACGTGAGTAAGATCTCGAGACCCGAAAACTTAAGACCTGGTTTTGTCCCGGTTCCGTAGAACCTGGAATCAAGAGTTCCTCTCGAGACAAGACGATTAACCGGTCATCCAAACACTGTAGTAGTGGAGAAGATTGTCAGACGGGTCTTAGTCGGACAGACGTCTCGGGGTAGTTTCAAAAGGACCTTGTATTGACATAAAGTATAAAAGGTTTAATTTTTTTTCCTTAGTCAGTAGGTAGAAATTACTATATGACTACATATAGAGAACTTTCAGAACACTTCCTCAAGCTCAAATTAGGGTACCGTAATACTTACATAATTTAGTGGAAATAAACTTTCTCAAGCTACTGTGTTTTGGTTATGTTTTCAGTCTCTGTATAATATTTCTAAGAAACGTGTGTCCTAGGTATATAAACTCTTCTCTTACACTTGTGTCTTGGATCGTGTTCCCATTCGGGTCTCGTCGGTGAGTGACTTATAGTACCAGATCTCTAATTCTCGGTGCGACGGAGAAGAGACCCGATATACTCTGAGAGAGACACGGAGTCAAAGGGGTCGACATTTTACCCCTGGGATTGTATCGACGGAGTGTCTCAATAATACTCGTGATTTACTCTATTATGACCCAACTGGTTTTTCAAGTAATTCCAAAAAAAGGTATTCTAGAGGACGTAACCGTCCGCTTAAGAAATGGTGACTCGGTGGACCCTTCGGGAGACATTCTAGAATACCTTCTTGGACCTACTTGAAAAACCTGTAGGGTTATAATCATTTACAACCTTATCACGGACCGTACATCACTGATGATACACAAACAATTTAATTTTTTTGTTTTTTGTTTTGACAATAAATCAAGGGACACAAACTTTACCTACCCCCCTCGAATCTGATGGGTCCGGACTGTCAGAACGTGTTCCACCCGACGGACCGTACGAGGGCGGGGAGGTAGAGGCCAGGGGTGGTAGGTACGACGGACGGCGGAGAGAGACGAGGAAAGACACGAGACGGGCCGGTACGGGGGTGAGACAAGAGAGGGGTCAAGGGTTCGACGGGTAGGTCCAGGTCCGGGGCGGGGGGCTTCTGACCGTAAGGTCGAGCCTGAGTCTGATACTCGTGATACTGAAGTCTTGGGTCGGAGGACACCGGGACTGGT
The DNA here is from genome assembly GCA_006410555.1 of Capra ibex. Taxonomy (NCBI): domain Eukaryota; kingdom Metazoa; phylum Chordata; class Mammalia; order Artiodactyla; family Bovidae; genus Capra; species Capra ibex. Next base: position 24,508,582 of record SJYO01038983.1, read on the forward strand.
GGAAGATGTCACTCACGGACCCGGGCTGAGGGCTCCCGGGTGGACGGGCGAGGTCCCTCTCCCGGGTCGACCGACCCCTTGACGTCATCCGAGGGGGGGTCACTGAGGACGTGCAGCTCCCACCGTGGAGGGAACAACACTGGTGACCTGGCCGAGAGTCACCAGGACGTGACTGCAAAAGGTTCACACAACACTGGGACCTCTGTAGAGTTCCGTAAAGGGGAACCTGATGGAAAAGAGACTACAAACGCTGGTACGTCCCAGAGTTTTAGTCAGGCAGCTGTAAGTAGATTTACACCGACGTTGAGACATGCTATACTCCCTGAGGTCAAGTTTACCGAAGAACGTGCGAGTGTGGGCAAGACACAGGGTAAGACGAGGAAGTTAGAGTGGAGGAGAGGGTGGAGGTGGTACTCGGGTCGAGCGTGGGGAATCGACCGAAGAGGTCGAGACGAGAGACGGACGACTCCTACATCCTCCTCCTTTTTGTCACGAGTCCGTCTCGGGTGCACTACGTTCCTCCAGCCTCCTTTCGTCTCTGAGAGTGTCGATAGCACTTAGGGAACCCTCGAGTAGTTTTAAAGGACTCGGGGTGGGCCCTGGATGAAATATTCGATCCTACTCTCAAACCAACACACCCTGTGTCGGAGGTTTACTGTAGTAGACCTATTCGACCTCCCCGGGTCCGAGGAAAGAACGACGAGACGTCAGGGATTCTACAACGGGACAGGAGTACCAGGTCTTACCGAGTGACGGTGCAGACGTAAGATCTGGCTCCCTTACCCCCTCCGTTTTTCGCCGTACGGTCCCTGTGGGTGTGCCGAGGGTAAGTGAAAGGTGGACGGTCTTAAATTTGGGTCGTCGATGTTCTCTCCGTCCCTCTGTTTCGAGAACAGGACCCGTCGACTCACAGGTCTACTTCCGGTCTCTAGATAATGACACACCACCCGTCCTACCTGTGACCCCTGTCGTCGGTAGAAACGGAGGGGCTGATGGGGGTCGACTTGGTCCCGGAGACCTCCCCGTTACACCTACTAAGGTCAGACTCCCCGGTACCTGGTCGGAACCCCTCGGTGTCTCTACGCACAGGAATCTTAGACTCTAAGATTCGGGTCAGTACATTCTAGGTTCTAGCCGTCAGGTTTTACGATAATTATACTGTGGCTCTGATTTTCAGTCTTCATTGTGCAAACTTTCTCGACTGAGGGTCTAAGGACTGTGAGTCCAGGAATTCTACGATACTTAAACGTAGAGAGACTAAGACGTTAACTCCATGGTGTCGGGTCCTACGACTAAGGTCTGGGAGCCGAAGACGAGACCCTTTCGAGGTGAAAGACCGGTCTTCGTCGGACAGGGACCCGACCAAATTCTAACTCCAAGTTCCAGACGGATTTAATCTTACACTCGGACCCTAGACTACTTTCTCTGATTCGGGGAGGTATGCAGTCCCACCAAGAGGACGGGACAAGTCGGAGGACTTAGGGTGTCTTGTGGTCGGAGACGAGGCCCGAGGAGACCTGTTCCTCCACCTCCGAAGGGGTGGAGGAAGGAGTGACGGTGGAGACGAACATCTAAGGGTCGCCGTGGCGAAGTGTCTCCTCCTCCGGGTCGTCTTGTCCAAGGTCTACGGGGGGAACCTCCTTCCACTCAGTCGGACCCCTCCCTGTACCTCCCTCCCTCCGCTGATCCTAAGGCCGTGACGGAGGTCTGGATCGTCGAGTGAGTGGAGCTCTTCGTAGCCACGTTAAAGGGAGTTGTCCAGGAAGGACTGAAATTGGTTAAGGGTAACCGTCATTCAAGAAAGAGTCCAGATTGAATTTCGGGAGAACGACGCGACGTAGAAGAACGAGTGGTAAGAGAAAAAGTCCGGGTCCTGACCTTCTCCACGTACGGAGGCTTCAAGGTGGACGGTTGGGACTTGTGACGTAACGTGTTGGAGGGAGGGCCCTGGAAGGGGGTGCCTCGTTTTCGTCGAGGTCGTGTAGAAGCCCCCTCTACATAACATTGTCGGGGTTGTCGTTCGCTGGAGACACCTCGAGAGTTCACAAAAGTTGTCTCTCCTTGGGGGAGAACCTCGTCGGGGGGTTGAACCTCGACCGACCGAGGGTCCGTTGATAAGGTCCATTCCATCCGGGTCCTGACACATGGAGGAGGTCGAAGGATAGGATATACCCTGGGCCGACCTCCTTCACATTTCGAGTTTCGGGACTCGGTCCGACTCAAGTCCTAAGATCAGGGGCGAGTCGTCGGTGAACAACACACTGGCACCTGTTCAAAGAACGGGACAGACCCGGAAACAAAGAAGTCAACAGTTCGATTCCTGAAATGGCTCAGAACTCCCGGAAGATCGAGACCGTGAAACACTTGATCGGACCGTCTCCCACTGACCGAGACCCCAAAAGGTCGTCCCGGGAGTCGACTACTGTCGAGGTCGTGGAGGAGACCGCTCACCATGGTCTTGATGTTCGACGGCGGGGTCGGGGAAAGACGACTCGTCAAACCTACAGGTCCACGGTCACCGCCCCCACTCCTCCTTAGGACCCTCCCCCGTGCCTCTCCCTGACCTCCCACCTAATTACCCCCTCGAGACTTATATAGTCGAGTTCCCCTTTTCTTCTTTTCATCACTCAAATTTTTTTTTTGTTGTTGTTTTTTGTTTTTTCTTAAACTCCTCCATCTCTTTTACTTTCACCCTGCCTCTCTCTAAGTTTCTCTGATGGAACTATCCTTCACTCGAGGGGTAATCACCTTCGTAAGTCCGTCTTCGTCGGTCTACCGGGGTACCCCCTCTACCACCAGTGTCTCACCGAGGGTCGTGAACCCCTGGTGTCGGGACGAGATGTTCTGAGACGGAAGTCCTGACTGTAAGATAGCTCCCGTTATTAGTACTTGATCTACTATTTTACTAGAGTATATCGTAGTACCCCCTCTTGCTCCACCCAGGTCTAGGCGAGTCGAGACAGGGACGAGTGGTCCCCGTTACTGACCCGGAGAGTGACTGGACTCGGAGGGAAAGTTTGTCCCAGGGCACGAGGGGTCGGACTGAAGAGGAGACTACTTCTTATACTACTGTAGCCTCGTCGGATCGGTCCCAAGTCGAGACACACGAGGGAGAGAGGTCTGAGGACGAGACGTATGAGGGAGACGAGGTACGGGGTGGGGAGGTAGGAGGGGCTAGTAGGGGTTCCCCGACTAGCAGGAGGGGACCTCTGTCCTTTCCTTTGAGGTGTGGAGAATACCGAGTCGAAGGTAGGTAGTTGTCTTGGATGGTCGTGTCGGGAGGAGACCGGGGTTTGTCGTCGAGGTCCCGTGGTGTCCGTGATGGGGACTCTCCGTCGCTCGAGAGACGGAGCCCCCACTCGTTGTCGTCTCAGACCCGGTGAAGAACCGTCCGGTACACCTCCCCGATCCGACCTACTAAGGACCCCGGGAAAGGTCAAGAACACACAGACCTCGAAACCAACGGACTCACAGACTGTTGAGTCCCAAGTTCCCATGACGACCCCCGTCCCCTCGGAGTGCACGTCCTCGACAACCCGACCACAACGAGACTGTCCACCCACGACCCCGAACCCCTCACCCCGTGGTCGACTGGGTCCGATTCGAGTCCAACCATGGACGTAGGTCGTTCCTCAGGTCGGCAGGACCCGTGTCGGTTGACTGTCGTTAGTCCTACCGACGGGGAGGGGTTGGTGGTCCCGACCCCGATCTCCGGTTGGGACGGAGATCTCTACGAACCTCGGGTGGTCCCTGTGTCGGGACAAGATGTCACTGGTAGGGACCTGTCGCCTAGGAATAAGACTCGGAGGATGTCAAATGTTTCTACCAGGACAGGTCCGGGGTGGAGATAGGGGTCCCCGGGTCTCACCCCGGGTCGGGGGCATCCCCGTCTTCGTGTCTCTGCAGAAGGTCCTCCCCGGGTCTCCGACGTGATCCGGGACCCAAGGGTGGACAGACGAACCTAACTACCCTCGCAGGGGCTACTTGCAGCAGTAGTCACAGTGAGGACCTCGACATTTACGCAGGTCCGTCGGAGGTCCCTCTCCGAACTCCCGAGTCTCGGTCGAAGACCACAGGACAAGACTCATAGGGTTCTAATTTGAGTAACGACTTACTCTGACCCCGCACGTCACTGTTCAGGAACTTGAGTGTCTTGAGTCCGACACACACATACACACATGCACACACACACACAACACACACACAACCCACCCCTGTCGAGACAATTAACTCCACCTTTACAGTCCCGTTTAACCTTTACATGACACCGGGCCGTGTCACTTTTCACGATCCACATGTCGTCTTTATCCCGGACGAAAGGACCTTCTCTACCTGTCTGCGGACACTCAAGTTATGGTGGGCGGATGGACTAGACGGTTGGTCGGGACCTAGTCACCCCGGTCCCCCTGTTTAAAACTAGACCGAAGGTTTTCGAAGACTCCGTCCCCTCCTGCTCATCTAAAATAGAGTCAGGACGGACCTTTTCCGTACCTAGGGTCCGACGAGTCTCCGACTCCACAATCGGGTCGACGTGGTCACTTACGGGTCGAGACGGAAGTCCGACCCCCAGTCTAAAAGAGACTCGCGAGGGTCTCGGCCCCCTGTCTCGTCATCCACCGAGGACGTGACTCTCCGACCCGTCCGGACAAAAGACAAGTGGACAGGGTCTCCACGTCTCTTTCGACCGTGAGAGGTCCCGTTGGCAGTGTCCTACACCAACGACGACACTTCCCGGGGGAGAAGTCCGGGAGGCTTGGGAAGACCCCGCCACCCCCTAAGGATCCCCTCCTCGGTCACGACCGCACCCGCCCCAGTCTGAGGGTCCAGTTAAACATCTTTCGAAAAAAACCGTCTGTCGGTTCCAAGTTTAGGATCGAGGTGTGACAGGACCGATACGCCGGAGACCGTTCAGTGAGTTGTAGAGACTCGGAAACGATATTTCAAGCTGACGCAGGTGCCGTCGTCTTCCGTGGTGTATCACCACCGTTCCCAATCTTCGAACCGTTATCTACAAGGGATAACCGTTATCTACTTAGATTACCCATCTAAGCGGTCATCTCCGCTCTCCAGAGACACTTTCTTCCTCCTCCCCTACTCTTCTGGGGAGAGCACCAGAAGTACCCCAGAATCACGTAACCACGACCTCCTCCGAACAGAGTGAGAGTGAAGTGTCCACCCTTACAACTCGGGAGGGTCCCCTTCCATGAACAGGTCCCAGTGAGTCTCTCAATCACCGGTTGAGTGTGAAACCGGGGTTGGGGAGGGGCCGAAACAGGGAACCCCGAGTCTGTTCCTCTCCCACGGTAGAGGAGTAAGAGGGAGAAAAGAGTGGTTCTGGTGGAGGAATAGGAGCCTGGGGAGGAAATGTGTGTGTGTGTGTGTGTGTGTGTGTGTGGTCAGAGTCTCTTTAACCCTTTGAGACTCTGTACAGAGGGAACGAGAGAGGGTCCGAAGTCCGTCGGACCCTAGTGGTCCAGTGTGTATCGTCCCTGAAAAACTCCCGACCACAACACTGGGTGTTCGGGAGGACGAGGACCCGACCCACTCCCCTCGAGGAGGGTCCCTTCTGGGAAGGGGGTAGAGATACGGAGGTCCCGTGAGTCTGCTAAGGAATGTCTCAGTCTGGAACTGGACCTTGACTTCTCCGATCCTACTTACTGTAGGCGTGACTAGTCTTCCTCCCCTTCGGACCGTCCCCTCAGTGGCAGTATTAGTTCACACGATAGGAGATAAGGTACCTTAAGAGGTCCGTTCCTATGACCTCACCCATCGGTAAGAGAAGAGGTCACCTAGAAGAACTGGGTCCCTAGCTTGAGTGTAGAGGACACAACCGTCTGTCCAAGAAGTGGTGACTCGGTGGTCCCTCCGGGAGGTGTACAATGGGAGGTGAGCAATCTCTGGTCCGAAGGGACCATCGAGTCTAGTATTCCTTAGGTAGGTGTCACGTCTTCTGAATCCAAGCTACGGACCCGACCCTTCTAGGGAACCTCTTCCCTTACCGTTGGGTGAGGTTATAAGAACTGACCCCTTTAGGGTACCTGTCTCCTCGGACCGTCCAATGTCAGGTACCCCTCCGTGCTTCAGCCTGTGTTGATTCACTGATTGTGTGTGTGTGTGAAATCTCTGGAATGGGACATATATGGAGTTCCTAGACCCTCTCCTTTATGTTTCTACAATTCACCTACCCCTCGACTTAGGGTTAAAGTCTTTGTGACTAAACCTCCTCCCCGATATGGACTTTACCTCCGCAAGGTCGTTAAAAGGTCGAGACACTCGCGTCCCTTTCTTACTCCGTGTCCCTTTCGTACCCCGGGTCCTCTCGGGGACAGGGACGACCTCCCACCGGTAGGACCTTCCGAAAGACCCCTTCACTACGACTCGACCCAGTATTTTCTACCCATCCTCAATCGATACCCTCACCTCTGCCTACTTGTAAGGTTCAACTTCCGTAGCGTATTCGTTTCTGTCTCGTTCTTTGACCCACAGAAAGTTCCATCTCCCACCGGGTCGGACACTTCTCTTCTCCGACTTCTATTGGTTAAGAGTGTAGTTGAGATAAAGTATCCACTCTTTTGACTCCGGGTCTCTCCAATTCATTTTACAGGTTCAGTGTGTCGGTTTTTCGCCGTCACGATCTTAAAGTCATGTACGGTAGACTGAAGTCTCAGACTCGTAATTGGTACCGTGAAGGCTGTCTTTGGACAGGGACATGGGGGGACCTCAGTGTGACGACCAGTGTCTCGTGGTCGACTCGAGACTCTAGACCTCTGTGGTCGGACAGACAGGTGGTCGTCGTCTCGATGGAGGACCCACGAGCCTACGATTTGAATCCCTACCCTATTGAGTGTCAGACCCGTGGTATCCGCTGTCTGAGATACGACCGGAGCCCTGTGTTTCCTCACTTTGGGTCCGGAAGGGACTCCCTCTGTCTGTGTCCCTAGTCATATAGGGTACGCACCCCGCCGCCACTGCTACTACCACTGTTTCTGCTGTCACTCACCGTGAGTGATATACAGTTCGTACATAATAAAGAATATTAGGAGTATTCTCAAGAGACTCTTCAATCATAGGGGAGATTAAATATTTATTTCTTTTACCCCGGGTCTGGTCTCTCCAATTCACTAATCGGTCTCCCGTGTGTCGAACCGTTCATCATGCTGAAAAGATGGATTGAGGTTTCGGGGTTCCACTTTGGTGGTGTGACGTGTCACCCCCGCGTAGTACCCGTGTGAATTTTGGTGTTCTTGAATTTACAGAGATGAGTCGTCGTTTTCTCTTTCTTTTTCTTGTCGCTTGGGTCGTATAGGGAGTCACTTGTTCGTGGGTCCTCCTTCCTCTCCACACCCTCGGTCCTGAGACAAGAGAGTCTGGGACTTTAGTACGGGTCTCACACCGGAGACCGGTGTGACCTACCCTAGAGCCAACGATTACTAAGTGTAAAAAGTATGCACTACCCGGACTTTGCTTTCGAGCTTCGAAGAGACAACTAGGTTGGACAGGGGTAGATCCGACCTCCGTCGTTCTCTTCTGACTTTACGTCCTTGGAAGGGCACCCTCGAACATAAAAGAAAGGGGAAGGAAGAAAGGAGGGAAGAAGGAAGGAAGGAAAGTGAAAAGGAAGGAAGAAAATTTATCATTTATATAAGTGTACCAAGTTTTAAGGTTTGTTGTATTTTTACGTATAGTAATTTTGGAACAATGGGTGGAAGATGGGAGAGGGGCTGGGTCCGGGGTTCATTTGCGATAATAAAGAGACCAAGTTTGTAGTCGTTTATCCTTATGGAGAACGAAGGGGGTGGCGGGGTGTAGGAATAAATTTTTCCCGTAAGATATGTGTGAAGATTCGTGAAACGAAGAAATTGAAAAGTTCCCTAAAAAGTTTTCATCGTAACTGGTATTAGTTCAACACAGGGTGTACGATGGATTCGTAGGTTGGAGACGGAGTACGTCCTGAGATCGTGAAACGATGGTTCCCGGCACACTTGTCTCCATGTCTCCGGTGGTCTTGTGGTCTCAAACAACCCCTATCGTACTGTTTTTCCCTTGTTTACTCATCCGATAACTTCCTACGTATCCTCAAACGACCTGTCTCTTCTCTTACTGTTACACACCACGTACGACCGACTTCGCCCTCCCGTCCCTTACGCATTCACCCTTGCCGGTGACGTCCCGTAGAGTCTCCCAGACACTGTGAACGGGCCCTCAAACCAGTAACAAGATCTCCGTGACCCCCTAGGACTCCTCAAAGATTCCGTCCTTTGACTGGATTACTCTACCTACGAGATCTTTCTACTGACGACGTTCCACCTCCACCCAAACTCTCCATCGGTACCTCGAGACCGTCGACCCTGAGTCCCTACCCCTTCCTAAGATGCTAAACCCCTTCCTAAGATGCTAAACCTGTTCCTAAGATGCTAAACCTCTCACCAGTATTTGTGTGCACTCCACTAAAGAGTCGTGTCGTCGGAGGTCGGTACTACCTGATCCTGTCACTGTAACTATTATCGAAGGCAGGGACTCACAAATGAGACTCAGTCCGTGGCAAACCCCGCATAATGTCCATGACTCAGTAAGTACGAGTGTCGTCGAGAGACCCCATAATCACAGTAGGGGTAGAATCCCGACTCTTTTGACTCCGAGCCCTACGAAGACTCAAAAGAGGTGTCGACGGTCGAGTAGTACCACACCGGTCCGAGGTGCACCGGAGGACTTCACCAGTCCAGGTGTGAAATCACCGAGTAAAGACACGAATGGATAGTCTTACGAATCCACTCACAGAATAGTAAGAAGGGGCTCCAAGTAAATACAGGAGGACTAGACCCAGTCGGGTCCCTACTTCGGTCTTCCCGGGAACCCGACCAAATAGGTGGTCCGAGAGGTCGAAGACGGACGAGAGACCCGGTGTAGCTACACCAAAGTTCCGAGACTCTGGTGAGGGTCCTGGTATCCGAGTCCGAAGGGTCGGGACCAGTCCCGTAACGGACGACCAAGGACTGGAAAAGGTGACGTTTGGAGTGGAACCTCCGTGTAGACGGTTCGGTTGTGGGTCGAGGGGTAGGGAGGGATAGCTGGGTAGACACCAAAGGTGAAGGCGGGGAGAGACTCTGGGAGAACCTCCCAGACCTCTGCCCGTCTCCCCTGACCGCGGGGCAAGCCGCTCAGCCGTGCCTACGGAGAACCGGCACCAGGGTTCGGGAACAGATAACGAAGTACTTCTACCCTACCTCAGAGGTTTCACCCCTCCTCGGCCCCTCTGGGTAATTCCTTCCCTACTCAAGTTTCGTCGGAGTCACCTTTCAAGTAGAGGGTGGTGTAGGAAGTCGACAAATGGTCAAACCGCCCCAAGACGTAGGACTGTACTTTTCTCCGAGTGGGGAGCGGCCGCCGTAGTAGCTCCTTCCTGGCTTTATCGTTGTCTCCTTCTGTTTCTTCTCTCTCTCTGTTTCCGTCCTCTCTCTCTCTCACGCATTACTCTGCCCGTCTATCCTCCCACGTCGCGGTAGGTCTCGTCTGTCGCCTCGACTGACGTTCCGGGGGGTGTTTCGACGGAAGTAGAGGTTAGACAAAGGAGGCTCGGTCCACGACAGGACTTGGGGAGTGTGTGTACCTGGGTGAATTAGGAGTCTGGGAGGGTCCCATCACTCTATAGGATTAAAGGTAATAAAAAGGTCCATTCTTTTTACTTCGGTCTCTACAGTGCCTTGATCAAGTTCCAGTGGGTCGACGCTCGACCCTCGTCGGATAGTCGTCCCGAGGCGTGTCGTTGGTCATACCCCTTATCCTTTCTTTTACCCTTCCAGCTCCAACCTCTCGGTCCCCCCATCCCATCTCCAACTCCGTCCTACCACTACGTGGGAAAGAACCCCTTCCTGAAGGGAGGAGGGCTCCTGGTGCCGGGTAGGACCGATCTCCGTGTACGGGGAAGGACCGAAGGCAAGGGAGCGGGTGGCGTGGGTCGGACCGGTAGGGGGTTCACGTCTCCTTCCCCTCGGTGGGAGGTCCCGGCACCGACGGACTCTACGTCAAAGGAAGACCCGTTGTCCAAGAGTTCGTAGGAGAGACGGACCCCCAGAGGACGGGAGGGCCGATTCGCCTCGGTCCGGGTGTCGGAAGGCAATTAGGAGTGTGTCACCCCTCTCTTTGCACTCGGTGCAGGGGTGTGAGTGCCTGTACAACAGGGGGTACCGGGGAGTCGGGCTCGTAGCGAGAGGGAGGTCTTGTGTGCTCGTAAGTCGTTTAGGGGAGACCTTACACCGGTGGGGAGGGGACCCGGAGAGAGTCTGACGGGTCTGACCGTAGGTCCGTTCACCTCCACCGAGACCACTCCCACTCTACGATTTTATGGGTTCGTAGTCATTGGTGGGGGGTTGAGAAGACGTGTTGGAGTTGTGCCACTGTGGGAGACAGTGCACTGGTGCTACCAGTGGGAGAAGAGGGGGCCGGACCACCGGGGAAGACGCCGTGACGGGGCTGTAGGACGTCCAACGACGTGGGACGAAAGTGGGAGCGCGTACTCTCCGTGTGTCGTCAGGGTTCAGACCGGGGGTGTTCTGGTGGTGTTCGAGTACGGGTGTGAGTAGGAGAACGTTCTCGTTGGGTAGGGATTTCTTCCGAGACTACCGTAGGTCCCAGTGTTTTCTGGTAGGACTGGAAGACGACGGTCCGGTGGACGGGACCTCCAGTCCGGTCTCTGTCGACACCCCTTGGAGGACCTACCATCCGGACTACCGGTGTCGTAGCTGTGACCTCCGGACGGGTCATTTCTGCGACTTTAGGGGTGAAGAACAAGGTCCTTCGAGTGGAGGAGAGGACAGGTGTACACTCAGAAGGTCGACGAAAACGGTCCGAAAGAAGAGGTAAGGACCGGAAGACCTGACAAGAGACCACTGGGGGTGTCCACCCTAAACGTCCGTATTACCTGGGTGTCCTGTCGTGCGGAAGAAGGGTCATGGACCTTCTTTCGGGTCGTGGGGTAGGGGGTGTGGACGGGACCACTCGAGACCGGGTCTCAGATCTTGTCGGAAACAGGGTGTAAATTAGGCAGTGGGAAACGGGTCGGTTAGGACTGGTGCGTTCAGCATTCGTGGGACCCCGTCTCGCTTCAACTAAATTTGGTTGTCAAGAGTTTGAAGCCAAAAGACACACAAATGTACAAAACAAAAACAAAAAAACGAAATGGACACTTGTTAAACAATAGGACGAATAAGTTGTAAGTCTTTTACTTCTAGTACCGTAGACCAGGGTAGTGAACTACCCTTTATCTACCCGTTTGTCACCTTTGTCACAGTGTGAAATAAAAACCCCCGAGGTTTTAGTGACGTCTACCACTGACGTCGGTACTTTAATTTTCTGCGAATGAGGAACCTTCCCTTCAATACTGGTTGGATCTATCGTATAAGTTTTCGTCTCTGTAATGAAACGGTTGATTCCAGGTAGATCAGTTCCGATACCAAAAAGGTCCCCAGTACATACCTACACTCTCGACCTGACACTTCTTTCGACTCGTGGCTTCTTGACTACGAAAACTTGACACCACAACCTCTTCTGAGAACTCTCTGGGAACCTGACGTTCCTCTAGGTTGGTCAGGTAAGACTTCCTCTAGTTAGGACCCTAAAGAAACCTTCCTCACTACGATTTCGACTTTGAGATTATGAAACCGGTGGAGTACACTTCTCAACTGAGTAACCTTTTCTGGGACTACGACCCTCCCTAACCCCCGTCCTCCTTTTCCCCTGCTGTCTCCTACTCTACCGACCTACCGTAGTGGCTGAGCTACCTGCACTCAAACTCACTTGAGGGTCTCAACCACTACCTGTCCCTCCAGACCACACGACACTAAGTACCCCAGTGTTTCTCAACCTGTGTTGACTCACTGACTTGACTTGACTTGAATGAATTATCAAAAAAAATTTACCTCAGTATAAAAAATTTGAAATATTTCTTTATGGTACACGAAAAGTTTTTACGATGATAGTATTTTATGTTTCTGTTTTTGATAAAGTCCAATTTCCCCTCTTTCTCTGTGTCGTTAACTTACGTTCCGTTCTAGACCCTAAAAGAAAACGACACTCCCTGTAATAACTCTGTCTACCACTTTATCCTTACTTCAGACGTCTAATCTATTATTACATAGTCATAATACATGATGTCAATACATTCTTTTATAAGAACGTAAATCCTTTATGTTTGGCTTCATAATTTCATAAATCGTCATTTCCCTGTGGCTAAAAACTTTCCAATTTTTTTTTAATGGACACCAACGTCACCCATTCCCTCTCTCTGTGTCTCTGTCTATATCTCTATCTTTCTCCCTTTTCGTCATTTTTTAATTGAGGTTCCCTTAGACCTACTTTCCGTAGGTTCTTAAGAAACATAATAAGAACGTTGAAAAGAGATACTTTGACATAATTTTAAATTTTCCTTTGAAACAGTAACGACAAAATTTACCTTTTGGTCATAGTGAACGATGTTTAACTTCGTTAAGATTTTATTTCGTTACGAGAGTGAGAACGGTCTACTTAACCAAACGACTTAGACTCGGATTCTGGACGGAGAAGAACCAATGTACACCACTACCCGTTTCCACCCCCACTCCGTAAGAGGAACTACAGTCTCTGTCCGACCACGACTCGATGTTTCTCGTAACGAAAGAGTGACACACTCACCTACCCCAGACCTCAGGAAAGGGTGCCGATGTTCGAGTCCCTACAAGTAAAGTACTGTAAAAGTGTCCGTGGGAACCCCGGTCCGGGTCATCCCACAGGATCGTGGTTCCCTCCTACCCCAGTGACGGGAGTCCTCCTAGTGTTCGACGTGTCTCTGTCAATGTTCCCTCTGACGCTACCTACACTCCGACCACTCTTGTCTTGTAGTAGTCTCCCACCCTTTCCTCTACCATCCTGGGTCGGACGTAGATAGTGTGGGTCCTTCTGCCTCGGCTGAGTTTGAATCGTAGACACGACTAAGAAGGACTAGGAGTACGAGAAGGACAGGGACGAGTCTAACGTTCGCTCCGAAGAGGGGTGAAAAGAATGAAATAAAAATTTTAATTGAAAATTAAAATCTTATCAAATCTAAATGTCCTTTTGACATCATGTCTTAAGGTGTGGGGTGGGAGTCGAAGGGGGCAATAATTGGGGGATGTAGTTGTACCGTTTGCCCAGTGTTAATTACTCGACTATAACTATGTACTAATAATTGATGTCTTTTCACTTTCGTAATCAGTGAGCCAGCACAGACTGAGAAATGTTGGGGTACCTGACATGGACGGTTCGAGGAGACAGGTACCTTAAGAGGTCCGTTCTTATCACCCCACCCATCGGTAAAGGAGGAGGTCCCCTAGAAAAGCTGGGTCCCTAGCTTAGGTCCAGAGAACGTGACGTCCGTCTAAGAAATGGCAGGCTCGGTGGTCCCTTCGATTTCAACATACGATGAGTTCAGAGAAATTAAAAATGGATTCCAGGAATAAGACGAGATCCTGGGGTACTTCCTATGGTCTAATGTACCTGAGTAGTACAGAGGAAACTTAGGAGGACTGAGAGTCAAAGGATCAGGAACAAAAACTATTACTACTGTCAAAACTCATGACCGGACACGAAACGTTTTACTGGGAGTTGACACAAAAAAAGAAGGGGGAGTATGAATCTCATCCCAATACCCAAAACCCCTTCTTCTGGCGTCTCCATTTCCCGGTAAACGTAAGGTCCGGTAGGTCCCAAGTAGAGAGTGGTACTAGCAATAGTGACGACTATAACTGGAACTAGTGGACCGACGTTGTCACAAACAGTCGAAAGAGGTTCACTTCTAGAAAGGGAGGAAAAGTAGTACAGGAGAAACCTTCCTTCAGCGATACGTGTCGGGTGTGAACTCCTTTTCCTTCATTAACAGGTTTAGGTGTATTTAATGCACCTTAAAAAGACGTACTTCCAAACTCACAAAAGGAGATAAATAAATAACTTAGTACATAAATATAACCACACACGAGACCCTCAAAATGACACTTCAGATTGTACCGAAATAAAGCAACCAGTTGAACAGTAGAAACCGGTAACCGAGACCCTGGTGAAGTGGTTGGGGTAGTACCACACAATGAAACAGACAACTTGGGAAGGAGTGAAAGACCGTGATTTTCTACGAGGTCCAAGGTCGACCATATTAGGGACACGGTCAGAAACTTAGTCGGTATAGCGATTCCTCGGGACCAAGGAGAACAACCTTTCATTATAATCTTTGGTTCTATCCGTGACCCACAATTCATCTCATATGAGAAACGGGGACCTCGTCTCTACAGAGATCTGGGTGAGTCGACCGTCTCGGTCCTTTACGTTCACACACGTGATTTGAGACACATATACAGTTGGTATTTGTGTAGACGGAAGTCGGTGGACGCACGTATAATTCCATTTGTGTTCGAGTATGAGTACGGAGGTCGAGATTAGATCATGGTGTGCTTAGGAAGGTCGGAGGAAGATAAGTGGGCAATAGACGGAGAGGTTGTCCTTCTTTGGACCGGGATGGTGGGTGGTAGGTAAATGAATTAGTAAGGTCAGATACATAATAAAGTGGAAGAAGATAAAAAGTATAAAACAGGTAGTTCTAATATTCAAGGAGTCCCCTTTTCGAACTTGTAAAAAAAAAAAGGTAGAAGTGACGGGGTGAGGGGTTGGTTTACGATCGTCTTACAGGAATTTAATATTTAATATATATATATATATATATATATATATATATTTTAAAATACTCACAGGTGATACCCAGTAAAAGACACGAACAGAGGTCCCTACGGTTCTACCTATTGTGGACCATGACTAAGAGGTCAACAAGGACCACGGTTATTGGTAAACAACTTGTAATTTACTTTCTAGCACCGTGGACGGACCTTACTACTCTGTAAGTAGTGTTCCTCTCCTATTGTCTCTCTCTTCCCCCTCGGACCTTACCGGCGAGGTACACCCGTTCCTAAAAAAACGGATGAACCAAGCGACAGCATAGGACCCATAAGTCTTGTCAGACCGTACATTGTCGACGAGTTATTTACAAACTCCTTCCCTCCCTCCCCTCCCGGCAGGAGATGAAAACAGACTCACGGAGAGTCCGGGGGACGTGAAACGAAGGAACAGGTGTCTGTGGAGATTTATAGGGGTAGACTACGGCTTAGACTCAGTGGGTGCAGTCACCTACTGACTCACGCTCTCGATGGTGCCGGACGGTAGGTGGAAGGATCACAGTACCCGAATACAACAAGAAAACTAAGAACTATTTCACAATAAGACAGTTCTTCTTACCTTTGTGTGATCCCACTCAGCGTCACTCTTCTCATCCAGAGTGATTGGGTCATGTGAATTCCGTTTCACCTTTGGTGGACCGAGGGAGTAAGATCCTTCTAGGGACTTTACCCAGGACTCGGAGGACGGGGAGTACCGTGTCAAAGAGGGCGGAGTCCCTTCCCCCAGTTTATTTCTCCGGGTCGGACCGAAGACCGGGAACCTTTTCAGCGGGACCGTCGAAAATGTGTCGTAGTCGTCCAGAAACCAAGTAGAGACAAACTCTTAAGAACGAACAAAGAGAGTACACTCAAAGATATTTATCTAATATACCGTTGGACTCGTAGACACAGGGTTTATCCAAATAAAAAAAAAGAATTCAACATTTTCCAACAGTGGTAGTAGGAAGTAAAGACGGGATTAAATTTTGTTACTTTTTGAGGGAGGACGAGGCGAATGGGGTCGTGTGTGAGGGAGTGGCAGGGGGAAGGGGACCGGTAGTCTTGACGGATCCAGAAGACTCCCAGGGTCGGGGTGGGACCCCACAGAGACGAGCAATCATTCGAGTCCGGGGTAGACTCCCCGTTCCTCTGAGGAGTAAGCCCGTGTCTTGGGACGTACCTCACTCTTACTGTTGCCTTGTGGTTCCGGGAGTCACAGAATGAAGAATTAATTCGTTCTACTTTTCTGCTTTGTTAATCTTTCGTTCAGACACGTCCGTAAAATGGATGTACTAACGTAAATTAGGATTGTCGGGTATCCCGTCGATGACAATACTAGAGGAAAGATACTACCCTTTATCTTCGAACCCCTTGTTGGTTACTACTCGTCGTCTTATTTAAGTTTGGACTAGTACCCCAGGTTCTGGAACGAGACGAGGGTTTGGAGGGTCCAAGGGCACTAACCCGGGACTCTGTCCCGACGTTCGGAAGGAAGGACTACCGGAGTGTGACCCGTGTCGCGGGAGCCGTCCCTTCTCCGCTAAGTTTCTGTAGCTTACGAGGAGATTCCCCTTTTGCGGGTGCACTTTTGGTCTTTCGTCAGACACACGGACACTCCTCCAATAGTACGGTAGAGTCGTCGGCGGGGGAGGAGTCCCCGAGGCAGTCACCCCGGATCTCGTAGAGACCAGACTCTCCGAAGGAACCCGCCCTCGCCCCCACCCCGGCCAACGGAAACCGTTGGGGACGGTCCCGTTTTACTCTACCGGTCAACCGTAGAACGGGTACGGTCAGATCGGGAAGGAAGGTCTTTGTCTCACCACGCGCCTCGGAGTTTGGACGGTCTGGGTGTGGTCGGTCAGGGTTGAAGTGAAGAGACAGAAATCCTTTAGGACGGTTCAAAGGGTCAGCCCTTTCCTTCCCGTCAGGACTCCTGAAGGTGTGCAGGCGCACTGGGAGGGTGACCCCCACCAGAATGAAGCCCTCTCCGGACGTTTCAGGTCCTGGTAGTAGGACGAAACCTCTACTCCTTCTAATACGAAGTCACTGTCCGGACACCCGGCGTGATAGTCACGGTTCCGCCTCTGCCCTCAGGGTCAAAGACTCAGATTTTGAAACCTAGAAGGAAGAAATATAAGAGTTTAGTGAAGTGAAAGTGAAAGTAAGAGTTTAGTCCTCGGACCTCGGGTGTAAGTTGGGGTTTCTACACAAACAAACAAAAGGGGTTTTAAATAAATAAATAAAAACTTTAAAAATAAAACATGACCCCACATCAGTTAATCCCGACGGGACAACCGAATCACCATTTCTTAGACGGACGTTACGTCCTGTGAACCCAAGGTAGGGACCCAGCCCTTCTACGGGATCTCTTCCCTTACCGATAGGTGAAGTCATGAAAACGGACCTCTTAAGGTACCTGTCTCCTCGGACCGCCCGATGTCAGGTCCCCAGTGTTTCTCAGTCTGTACTGATTCATTGATTGTAAAAGTGAAAGTGTCGTCCAATTGTTACAACACTATCAAAGCCCATTTGTCGGTTCCTTGAGTCGGTATGTATAGGGACGTGGGTAAGAAGGGGTTAGAGGGGAGGCTAGGTCCGACGGTCTATTGTGACTCGTCTCAAGGTACACGATATGTCATCCGGGAACAACCAATGGGTTAAATTTATGTCGTCACACATATATACAGGTAGGGGATGAGGGATTGATAAGGAAGGAGGTAGGAAGGGGAACCGTTGATATTCAAGTAAGAGATTCAGATGTCTACACGAATAACTCCGGTCGGGCTACAAAGATTAAAGGGTAGGATGAGACGGTTCCTTATCCTTTCGTTGGTATCTATTCTACCTTTACTTACTCATGCCAACATGAGATTAGTTTGAGACAAAAATCTACGATTCTAAACTTAAAGTATAGTAAAAGTGCATAATTCTTTATAAGAAAAAAAAAAAAAATTGCAAAAAAGTTGGTGAATTTCTACATTTTTGGTAGGAATCGTACGTCCGGAATGTTTTTGTTCACGCTCCGGTCTAAATCAGACTCCCACCCTCAAACGAGCGGTAGGTTAAGGACCGGGGGGGTCGGGGGGGGTGGGGGGGCGGAGGGCGTTGACAGGGGCGGGAGGAATGAGAGATGGGGACCGGAGTACCTTACGAAAATTCTTTTGACGTAGTGTCCGGGTGTGTGTAAAAATTCAGTAAATTTTACGACGTGGGTTTCGGACTACTTCGTCCTACACTAAGTGTAAAGTTACAGTGTAAAATTTGTGA
Source organism: Capra ibex (assembly GCA_006410555.1). NCBI lineage: Eukaryota > Metazoa > Chordata > Mammalia > Artiodactyla > Bovidae > Capra > Capra ibex. The sequence continues at coordinate 24,526,554 of SJYO01038983.1, forward strand.
CTGTAAAATTTTCTTTTGACAGGAAAACTTACTTGGCTTACTTTTTCTTGAAACGATAGGTGGTAGTAGGAAAAAGGAAAAGTTTAAAAATTAACACCATTTTATCTGAGTTGTATTTTAAATGACAGAATACGTAAAAAGTCACGTGTCAAAGTGCCATAATTTATATAAGTAGTGTAACGTGTCGGTAGTGCTGGAAGGGAGAAGTATCAAGAAAAGTAGAACATTTTGACTCTGGGAATTTTGGGTGATTTGTTACTGAGAGGTCGGGGGAGAAGGAGGTCGCGGACCTTTGGTGGTAAGATGAAACACAGAGATACTAAAAATTGATGGGATTTACAGAGTGCATTCCCCATGGTATGTCGTAGCCAGAAAAAGACTGGTCGAATAAAGTCAGTGATATTCCAGGGGTCCCAAGTAGATACGACATCGCACGTTGTCTTGGAGGAAACTAAAATTCCGACTATTATTAGGTAGTAAACCTACCTGGTGTAAAACGAATGGACAAGTGTAGGTAGCCACCTAACGAAGAGGTAAAATCAGTAGTAATTGCACCTCCCACTTCCCACCGTCTTATACGGTGGGAGTTTATATGGTGAAACCGTATTCTTAATGAACACCTCAATTTCCGTGAACTTTTGGTTGTTTAATTTTTTTTTAGGTTGAAAGGAAGAAAAAGAATTTGAGCTCTCTACTTTAAGGGTATACTTTCTCCAGGAGGATCAGGTCTTCCTTTCGTTCTAAGAATAGAAATTCCTGTTCCTCGACTCTGGTTTGCTTAAGATATACTTGTCTGGTACAATTTTATAAAGAATGGAAGGAAGTATAGGACATATAAAATCGAGGAAAAGGTATTAATGGAGGGAAACCAGTTTGATGGTATTTTCGTACATATTATATCTACCAAGGTGGTAGAAAAACCCAAGAAGTAAGGAATACTTCTGAGGGTCCAGTTTATTGTACATACACTTTCACATATGAAAAAAGAGAATTAGACAAAGTCTCGGGTCGACTTTTTGACTCTCTCATCTCCATTTTTAAATGGAGGGAAAGTCACAAGTTGGTGGTAGATTAAAAAAAATTAACTTCATATCAACTAAATATTACACAATTAAAGACGACATGTCGTTTCACTAAGTCAATACGTATGATATATATATGTAATAAAAAAATTACAACGTAAATTTTGTGTTGTAAATTTTTTTAATGTTTAATAAGAAAAGGTAATACCAAATACCCGGTGGAAGATTGAAATTTTATATACTCATTCGGTAAGAAAGTGAATTTATAATGAAAGTGTAGAGGGATAAAAGAGGAACTTGAGATGAGAAAGGTATGTCAAAGTAACGAAAATTCATCAGTGGGATGGTAAGAAACTTTGTTTTTACATATATTTAATTTTATAATTTTAAAATGATAAAGGAGGGAGTGGCACCAGTATTTCGAGACTATTTTTCAAAGGGGAATCTAAAACACCAGTGTTAATAATAATCGTGGGTTTAGTTTTATTGTTTTATTAAAACTGATTTAATAATCGGTGTTTCTCGATTTACAATAATCTTTACGTAGAGAACGAATTACCTCACAAATGTAAAAAAAAGGGAGAGTAAATCAATTACATAGGAACCTACCTATAATAAATAACGAGTTTGTTCTTCCCATAATAGTAAGATGAAAAGTAAAAATGTCTATACTCATAACTGACCTACCCTGATATCCCTTTATAAAATCACTGTGGCGAGTTAAAAACAGTTGACACAGGTGTAATCTAAGGTTTACAGTGTTTCGGGATCGTAGTCTAATGAAGAATTAAAGATTCTACGACAACTTTTATTTTTGATCTTTGGCGTGCTGAACGTTCTACTACACAATAAAATCTCAGTAAATGAAGGAACGGTGGTCGTGTTCGTAAAGTGTAACGGGAAACGGCGACGGAGTCACCAAAAAAACGGGGGGTTCTTCTAGACCTGTCCTCCCTAACGTACCAAAATCATTTCGTCTTCTTTTAATTAATACTTTCCCCTACCCTTCCTGGGCCTGACCCTCCCCATGTCTCCCTGTAGTGTCCGGGACCTTTGACTAAGGGGATATCGGTGGACTCGGAGAAGGGTAGACTTCCTGTGTTAGATCTCTTTTCCACTTCCTTCCGTTTAGGAGACACAACTCTTGAAGTTTTTGAGAGTCGCACTTGACGAGTAGGTTTTCGGAATCCTATGACCTCGTCCGAGATCGTACTGAAAGATCTACTAGTTCGGGGTTAAACTGAAAGACAGACCTTTTATTAAATGACAACCGAGGTCAGTTGTGGACTCTTATCTGGTGTTGGAAGGGAAGGTATGTCATAAAAAAAAAATTAAATTTGAAAAATAAAAGATCACCTCATATTGGCTAATTGTTACAACTCTATTAAAGTCTTATCCCTTCCCTGAGTTGGTATATATATGTCCATAGGTAAGACGGAGTTTGAGGGGAAGGTGGGTCCGACGGTGTATCGTGACTCGTCTCAAGCACACGATATGTCATCCAGGAACGACCATAGATAAAATTTATGTCGCCACACATGTGGGGTTTGAAGGATTGATAGAGAAGAGGGGGAGGAAAGGGAACCATTAGTATTCAAGTAAGGTATCTCGTAGATAAAATTTTTCGATGTTAACATTTAGGAAAGAGGTAGGGAAACTCTACACGTACATAGAGGGTGATGGACCGTCAGAGAGAGTTCCTGGCTCGCGGTAAGGAAGTCCACACTAGAATCCTTCCTCCTCCGGAGACAGGGACAGAGACCCTTCCATCTTCGGGTTGTGACATTGACGGTCGAGAGTCTGTCGGTCAGATTAGTATTCTACGACTGACTGGGAGAATGAACGACGTCCATAAAAAAGTGAAGGATCTAAGACGATATCGGGGAACTTGGGGATTTTAGTAAGACACTTGGTGAGTCATGGGAACTCGTTTAGGTGCACCTTGGGTCAGTTGTGACCTGAGGGAAGGATCACGTCGTCAGTAGTGACTTGTTTTAGACATAGTGGTGGTCACAGACCGAAAAGAATACTGACTGTCACAAATACAGGGAAAGGGGCCGTCTTGGTGACTAGGTGATGACACTAGTTGTGACTAGTTAACGAGAAGATCCCTGGACTCAGGTCTACCCCGGACTCTAGGAAAGAGGTCTCACAAGACCCGGCCACCTGGGACTGGGCGGGTAGGTCGGGTCTAGTCTGTGACCCAAAGTGACTAGTCAACGAGGGTACCCTCGGGGGAAATGAAGAGTCGTTCTGTCTACCTTCAGGGACATACAACACCTTTAACGGAGGGTAAAATCTCCCCTCCTCGTTCGTGGGACTGTAAAACCCTGGACCTCGTTTGGAGTCTCTCGGAAATTCTAGTGGATCACGTCTTTGCAGTGACAAATCGTTTCCACCTTTACACCCTGGACCTCCGAAACGTCCCCGGTACTTCGATCAGTCTCCGGTAGTCAGTGAAGGTAGAGTTTACCGGGACTGGTGACGTCTGTTTACAACTGACTGGATTGTCACTCGGGGGTAGATGAGAGATTCGGGCAGCCAAACAGAGTCGTCTAGGAGTTTTGGTCACCATCCTCCGGGTCCTCCAATAACGGTCACGTTCGGTCGTTGTTTGACATATGTCAACCCTGAAACGACAACCAGGTCATCAATACTGAGACACGAGGGGTACGTCCCCGTGTCCGAGGTAGGGACCCACCCCACAATCCTAGGGCTTACGACTCCCCGTGTCGACTTTTTTTTTTTCGACATATACCATTTTTATATCCGACTCTGAAGGGGAGAAAACTTTGCACCGACACAGGGAGAGGTTACTTCTAGATTCCGACAGAACGACATCTAAGACCTTTAGGACTCCGACCCTTGGGAAGGGTCTACACTGTTCGGACACCCTTTACGTCGTTTACAAGTCACTGTTAGGATGGTTCCGGCCCCGTACCTGGTGAACTGGGATCCTTGGGGTGACCTCGGAACTAAAGATCGGACCCCTGAAGGAAACTTTGGGAAGTTTAATACGTATTAAACCCACGTTCCCTAGTCTAGAGTACCCGGGGACCCCCTTCCCACCCCATTTTCGGAGACTCGACTTCTTTCGACTAATATCTCTGACAGAGTGAGATAAATTTCGAGTTCTTTTTCTTTCACCCTTTTCTTTACGTTTTCCGTTTATTAGAAGTCCAAATAAACTGCTCTACCACAGGACACGCCCCTCTCCGACCCAACGACCCTTTTCCAGATCTTTACAGACACGTATCTCCGAGTATGGCACACCCCCGACCCACTACTATGAGCACGCTTTGTCTTTTGTAGGATTTACGATAGTTTTCCCGCCCGAGAGTCCCCTTCCTCCAAGTCGATCTCAATACCCTCACCCCTCTACTAGGGTCGTATAATCACTCAATCTTTTACTTAAAATACCGTTTTGGTTATGTCATAACATTTCATTTTTATTTATTTATTTTTCTTTTACTTAAAATTTTTCATAAACATTCCTCCGGGGTAAATATATAGTATTGTGTGTGTGTGTGTGTTACACTTCCATAGACTTTGTCAGTCCTTTGTCTTAGTCCCGGTCGAAATACCCACGTACCCTGGGGACGTCCTGGGGTGCGAGTCTTTCGGGGAAACGTGTTTTATTTGAGCACATTTGTTGTTGAAACATCTCCATTTTAAACGTCTCTCTTTTTACATGGGCAACATTACCTGTCAACTCAAAATTGTTTACATTAGTGGTGGTGTTAGTTCTATGTCTTACAGATTTTTTTTTTTTTTTTCAATGTCTTGTATAGGGAACGGGGTCTTTCGAGGGAGGACGTAACGCGTCAGTGTGGGACGTGGGGTCGGGGTCCGTTGGAGACTAGTTGAAAGACAACGACTGAATAAAACAGTAAAGGTCTTAAGATGTTTTTACTTTAACATGTCGTGCGTAAACACAAAGAGGAGAGAAAGGAGTCACGGTATAAGCCTCTGAGTAGTCCAACAACATGACGACTTAAAAAAACCAAGAAAAAAACGACAACACTTTATACCTATGTGGGGTCAAACAGAGAACAACTACAGCAAAGGTCAAACCCCTAAATACTCGTGGTGACGACACTTCTAAACACGAGTTCGATACAGACCTGTATACGAAAGTAAAGAGAACTCATTTATGGATCTTTACATTAAGAACTCAACTCAATCTACGAACAAATTGACCTATTCTTTAACAGTTTGGTCAAAGGTTGGACGAACAGGAGACAAATATTGAGACGGTTTGGATCTCCCCACTTTACCCTACCTCCCATTCCCGTTCCAAGTTCTCCCTCCCTTGTATACATATAAATACCAACGAAGTGTAGCAACATACCGTCTTCGGTTGTGTTATAACATTTCGTTAATAGGAGGTTAATTTTTCTTAAATTTTTAAAATTTGTACAATTTTAAAGTTTATGATACAAGTATACAATAGGAAATAGGAGGTCACGTTGTTTATATAATGTCTCATAAGTTTTTGCAGATCTTTACGTACACTTTCTCACTATTACAAAACGTGAAAAAAAGTCTAATTGTTAACCTGGGTAACGAGTTTAGATCTTCATAAAGAACTCTTTTTCACAGATCTCCAGTTTCTCTTGTCAAACCTTTATTGATTGGTACCAAACTTCATTCAAATAGGATAAAGGACTCAAACCCCCGTGGTTTTACGTTTTTATTGACTTTCCCAGTGGATTTTAAAAGTCCGTAAAATATTATCACCACCACCAAATGAAGGACTGATTTTTTCAATGAATAAACAACATATTTTAAATCTCTTATGCCTGTTCTTATTTTTATATCAAGTTTTAAATTTAGTAGTATTACGATCAGTCATATGGGCGGATACATAGTACAATCAACGTTAAAAATAGAATACAATTGTAGGATTTTGTCGACGATAAATGTTTTCGTAATGAAGGAGTATCGTTTTTAAAATTTTATCTTATAACCAACATTTTGTCCTTATTCTCCGAGGAGGGGTTTCAGTAGTACAACGACACGTAGAAAGGTTTAAAAAAGGTGTTGACAAGTCAGGAAATTTATGTGTGTATATATCCTTGTGACACGCGAAAATTTTTGTCTTAAATTTGTAAGTGTCACATAATGTTGAAAGAAAAATACGGATCATTATACAGTAATTTATAAAAATCTTTTGTTTCAAAGACTACAGGTACATTACGAGATACATTATACAGTATAAGATACTGATACATTATATCTACGTGGAATTAAATGATTCCAACATATGACTAAGGGTAAACATAGACACACGTACACACACACCACTGTCCCGATACTATTTGTAGGAACAGTCAAATTTGAACCGACGCAGAGTCTAAGTAACGAATCCTATTTCTGGATCCTAAAGATCTAGTTTAATGTACTTAAAAAAATTAGTAATTTTTTTTATGATAGTTTAATAACCCTGAAAGAACCGCCAAGTCACCAATGCTGAAGTGAAAGGTCACGCCCCCAAAGTCCAAGGTAAGGACCAGCCCTCCGATTCTAGGGTGTACGGAACACCGGTTTTTTGGTTTTGTATTTTGTCTTCATTACACTGTTTAAGTTATTTCAGAAAATTTTACCAGGCGTACTTTTTTTGGAGTTTTTTTAAAAAAAAAGGAGGTTTTACAAAGTCGATCATAAAGGAAGTTACCCGGTTTTGTGTCGACTTGATAAGATTTTACAAATTCAATAAAATCTTCCTTTTCAATAAAGAGTAACAACTTAATTAGACGGACGAGTACTGATAATCCCTGCATCCCCAAAAAAAAAAAACTTATATGAATAACCGATAAAGATAGAAAAGAAAACATTTAACGAATACAAACACGGATAAAAAGGTGATCCCAGAATAGAAAAAAAAAAAAAAATGTCTTTATATTTTCATAAATTATGAATTGTCTTAAGGGTCGTAAATATTGTCACGGGTTGTCAACGTTCGTAAGTCATGTGCAATTTACTTACTTATTGATCCTTATAATTGAGAAGAAGGATATACTATTTTTATACACGAGATTGAATGGTTTCTGTAATTTAAAAACGAGCACTACGAAAGACTAAATATATTGAAATTTTAGATGAAAAGAAAACATCGAAGGGAAGTAATAGAACCCAAATAATTCAGGAAGAAAGTAGGAATTTAGTCTATTTGTGACCGGATGTAATAGAAATCAAGATAAAAATACGTTGCGACTCTCGAATTATAGACCCTTCTGTTCAAAAGAAAGTGGAGAGGATAAAAAGTTTTTAAAGAACCATCAAGAATAGTCGAATAGGAAATCCATTTGAAATTTTGATGAATTTAGGTGGGAGGGAAAATGGTGTGTGTGGTTATGGTATACCCAAATCCTTCTTAACGGAACCAGAGATTCAATGTTATGAACCGAAAAGGGAGGTCACGAAGGCATATGGAAACGTGACCTTACGTTTCTGTAGACTTTATAACCCTACGGAAACATTTCCTTCCCAACGTCTTCAATACTTTGATTAAAATCTACTAGGGGTGTCACGGAGTCTCGAAACGTGGTCGGAGGACTAAATGTCTGGAGATCATCGAGTCTACTAATCAAATCACACACGCACACATGTATAAGTCAGCAAAGTTACCCCAGACAGAGAAACGCTGGGATACCTGACATCGGGTGGTCCGAGGAGACAGGTACCCTAAAAGGTCCGTTCTTATGATCTCACCCAACGGTAAAGGAGGAGATCCCCTATAAGGGCTGGGTCCCTAAGTTGGGTGCAGAGGACGTAACCGTCCTCCCAAGAAATGGTGACCCGGTGGACCCTTCGGGTGAATCAAATCATTTATTAAAATTTTCTCAACGGTACAGCTACTCTGACCCTAGTTTGAGGAGGAATGAAACTTGACCTCACATTTACCTATCCAACGAAAAGTTTCGTTATTGAAATTTTTCCTTTATCCATGACTCCAACGTGGTTGTGGACATGAAAAATCTAGGGTCTTTGCTCCTCTGGGTGTAAATTCTTGACGATTCTTATATCGTATCTGTTACTCGTATATACGTGGTCCTACAGGAAGTGGTACACACAATACTCCTTTTTGATCTTGATTTATAGACTGTAGACCTTTTTGGTTACTCATTTAAGACCATACGTCTAGTCTAACTTACCATACGTCAAAAGTCTTCACTAAGAAGAATATTTAGGGTCGTTCTATGTGTCGTTTGTTAGTGGACACTATGAGACCTACCATCCTCACCTACCCTAACCGAAACTAGAAAGATCAAAATTTTGTCAAAAGGTTCAAAAGACGATACTTGTACATAAAGAACCATTGAAATTTGTCACTAAAATGTTCTCGTTAATCGACAAAAGTTTTACTTGCATACGTAGAAAAAATAGTGTTGTTTAGGTGTATAACTTTCTTTGTCTTCAACTTACGACGTGTTTTGAAATCTTCTTTCATTTTTATTAGATTTTAGTTCCCTTAGTGGACAATGTAAAACAACATGTTATTGTTTGTGTTTTACGTCCGAACGTTTGTCGAAGAAAGAGAGTAGTTATACAGTGTCTGTAGGAATGTGTAGTTATTTTCAGACAGATGGAGTAAGGGAAAATTACCAGACGTAATTTTAAAAAGGTAGGTATGTAGACCGACATTCTTACATGACAATAAATAAATTGGTTAGGGGATGACTGCGTGTGACTCCGTCAAACGTTATAAAGTGAATCACTAATAGCGTAGACACTCACCCGACGTGACCCACCCTCAGTCGGAGGTCCGATCGCCAGAATAAATGACAATCAAGTGATAGGGACAGACCCGGAGTCGGAGGAAAAGGGAAACATTCTATTCCTACGTCCCTGTAACCTCTCCTGGGACCCTACAGAGGTCGTCATCGTAAGACACTAGAGAACTCCACCGTTGGTTAAAAAGTTCCTATCCTTCACAGACCACAGTAAATCTTATTTACCGTGTCGATTCTTCTCACAAGGAAAGAGTTTACTATGACACTTTCGGGAATTTATGGTCCGTCCGAATTCGCCATGGAGATAGGACTAGACGTCCCACTGATCTTCCACTGAAAGGTCCTGTGGTCCCGACCCTTGTGTCCTTTCGTCGAAACGGAAGTGGTGACTTTTTCATGTCGGTACGTCCGTGGCCGAACAGTGAGTCAGTGGACCAAGAGAAAAAAGATGTGTAACGACAGTCTCAGGACGGAAAAAGAATTGATACTGAAAAATAACTGGGAGTTTGTACAATCCTGCAGAATCCAAGGTACAAACGAGACGTCGTTTGGAGAGGTATTAGATGGACGATCGTCGTGGTATGGGAGGTGTGCTACGAGGATTTTACCCGAAGAAAAATCGTTTCTTAAAGAACAATATATCGTTTACCTGAAGTAGAGTCGTGTGATCGAGAGTGGGGTGTCGTAGTCTTTGTTTGAATTGTCCTCTTTTGATATTAGGTTGACATTAAGTTTTTCTATGTACGTGGGGAATCAAGTGTCGTCGTGATAAGTGTTATCTGTTCTGTTCCTCTGTTCGATTGACGGGTAGTCGTCTACTTACCTACTTCTTCTACGCCCCGTATACGTGTGACCTGGTGACGAGTCGGTCTTCTTCCCCACTTTTTCGCGGTGAACGTCGTCGTGCCTCCCTGGATCTCAAATAGGACGATTCGCTCCATCCAGTCTGTCTCTTTCTGTTTACGGTGTAAGGTAGTGAAAATACACACCTTCGACTCGATACTGTGTTTACTTGCATAAATACTCTGCCTTTATCAGAGTTGTGTCTCCTGTCTGAACACCAGCGGGTCCTCTTCCCTCCACCCTCTTCCTACGGCGCTCTCACATCCCACTCGTCTACGTCTGCTAGTGTATCCTTCCCATTCGTGGTCCCAGGGTGACATCTCGTGCCCCTTGACATAAGTTGTACGACACTATTTGGTATACCTTTTCTAATCCTCTTACACGTATATATATACACACACACATATATATATATTGACTTAGTGGAACGACACGTCGTCTTTAATTGTGTGCAACATTTGGTTGGTATGAAGTTGAATTTTGTTTGTCTGAATTTTGTTTGTAACTGGTACACGGTCTGTGACAAGATTCGTGTAACGGGGGTAGCGAAGTAAAGTCTCCTGATCCGTCAAGGACTTCCGTCAATCCCCTTTAGAAACAGCTCTTCGGGTCGAAAATTGTCATAAAGACTGAAATCTTTGGTCTGAATCGTTCTGGATTAGGAGACTATGTATTTAGGGACGACTTTGTGATTAATATAGGTCGGTAAATATTTATAGAGAGTGTCTGTAATTAAACGAAACTTAGGACTTCTTGACGAAAGGGACTTGACACGAAACCCCTTTGGAAGATCGGAACTCCATAAAGCATTCTTTTAGAGGTACTTTGAACGACGACTAACGAGTATGACTGCTACTCTTACAGGAAATTCTGTCGTCTCTGTCAGGAGTCCACCGACGGAAATGGAGAAAGTCTTCGTTTGGTCACGGGGTGGTGGATGCTTTACCTATCTGGAAAACCATGTCACGTAGGACACCTGCTGAAAGCATGGTTTAAGTCGAGTAAAAGATAAGAACAAAAGGATAAAAAGTCTAAAGAGAATAATAAAAAATAGGACAAGGGAAATTGCACAACGACGGAGTATGGGAATCACCTTGTTCTGCTCCTTATTCGTTTACCACCTTCAGTCTTTGTCCTTTACCTGACCAGGGTCTGAGACTCGGGGAAGGGGTGTAAACTACTGATTCCAGTGGACTCTCCCCACCAGTGGGACTACTCGACTAGACTCAGTGGGGTAGGAACGGTGACGTCTTGTTTCACGGAGTAACCGGGAAAGGTACGGAAGAAGTTGACCAGGTGTGACACAAGAATTAGTAGTTTCGTTTGAGTATAAGGGACGGGGGTTAGGGTCCATTTCCCCTGTTGCTGTAATTTAATTTTAACGGGAACTTACTTTTGAGATCAAGTTTTATTTCTATATACGTGGGGTCACAAGTGTCGTCGTCGTGATACACGTTATCGTGTCTGTGCCTTCATTGAATTTGCAGGCAACTGTCTACTTACCTATTTCTACACCAGGCATATATGATACCTTATAATGAGTCGGGGTTTTTTCTTACTTTATTACAATAAACGTCGGCACACCTATCTGGATCTCTAAAAGTACATTTCACTTCAGTCTGTCTCTTTCTGTTTATATATGGCATAGTGAATGTACACCTTAAGACTTTTTACTATGTTTAGTTGAATAAATGTTTTGTCTTTGTCTACTTGCCTGTAACTTTTGTTTAAATACCAATGGTTCCCCCTTTCTCCCTCCCTATTTAATCCTCAAACCCTAATTGTCTATGACATCTGCTATTTGTTGTTCCTGGATGACATCTCGTGTCCCTTGGTGTAAGTGTCGACCGTTATCGCATATTACCTTTGATTAGACTTTTTTTGTGTACTGACTTAGTGAAACGACGTGTGGACTTTGACTGTGTTCTTACATTTGGTTGATCTGAAGTTATTTTGCAGTTCGTGGACTTTGATTTGATTTGATTTTAACAGAAACTGGACGACAGAGGACCCTAGTCTAGAGGTTTACTCGTCGGATAGTCCCGGGTCTCTCTGTCTTTTAGACTCAATTCTTCGTTTTCTTTTCTTTGTTTTGGGAGGGGGTAGATATCAAGGGTGTGAGTAGCGGTCCGTCCTTGGTCTTTAAGTGGTCTGGGACATTTTGTAGTCGAAGGAAGACCAGTAGTTTGAAAACGTGAACGACAGAGAGGTGGACCGTGGGATAAGGGGGTCGGAGAGAGGGTCCATTCCAGGGTCCCTCGGGTGGTGTGGAAGGACTGGGTCGGTCCGGGACCCCCGGTGAGAGAACGTCCAAGTCGTGTCAACCCATCCATGAACGAGGGTCAGGGGGTTGGGGGTGGACGTCCGGGTCGGAGTTCTCCTCGACTCACTCGACGGACGAGAAGTTGGTGATCGGACCAAAGTTGGCTAAAGTGTATTTCGATGGACGAACAGACGTGCGTGGGAAAGGAGAATTCAAAGTCGGCTTCGACAGTAATTCCTAGATCTCTGATAGTAGTCTCACTTCATCAGTCTTTCTCTCTTTTTTTTAGTATATAATTGCGTATGTGCACCTTAGATCTTTTTACCATATCTACTATAAACGTTTCGTCTTTATCTCTGTGTCAGTAGCTCTTGTTTGCATACCTGAGGTTTCTCCTTTCCTCCACCCACCCTACTTAACCCTTGGACTCTACCTGTGTAAATGTGATAACCATGATACAAATTTTATCTATTGATTACTCTTGGATGACATAACGTGTCCCTTGAGCTGAGTTACGAGACACCACTGGATTTACCCTTTCACAATCAACGAGTCAGCACAGACTGAGACGTTGGGGTACCTGACATCGGGCTGTCCAAGGAGACAGGTACCTTAAGAGGTCCGTTCTTATGACCACACCAATCGGTAAGAGAAGAGGTCACCTAGAAGGTTTAGGTCCCTAGTTTGGGTTGAGAGAACGTAACGTCCGTCTAAGAAATGGTAGACTCGGTAGTCCCTTCGGAGGGGTTTCTCACCTATATCAACTAAGTAAAACGACATGTCGTCTTTGATTGTGTTGTATCATTTCGTTGATTCGAGTTTCCTTTTTTTTTTTCGGAACCAGAACCGTCTCACACTACCATTTGAGGGGTGTGATTCACGGGTACACCAATTCTACTTGAGGTCACGGGTCCGTTTTGTCGTTTTTGGTTCCGAACATTTCTTTGCGAAGATTTATGGTACACATTCTTTTTATAAATAAAAGAGTAAGGTGACTACAGATGACTCGCACATGGAGACTTGGAACTCGATCAATGAAGTGGACGGAGTCGGTGAGTACAGAATAGACCACTTTATCTCTATTGGTACCACGGGCAGGGTGTGACACTTCGTCGACAAATAAAAAGAAGAGACACAGATAAAGGAGTAGAGGGACCTCTGCCACACTAAGATTGACTCGTTTCCGTAACGGGTGATGTCTCCGGGCGGTGGTTATTTCTGGGTCAGTAATGGGGGTAGGGGTACTTTAGTAACACTGGTGTCACTAGAGACTCTCCCATGAGGGTCGAGTCACGGGTCGTATATCATTCACGAATTATTTAGGATCGGCGACTACGAGACACCAATAATGACGAAGTTCGAAAAGTTTTCGGAACTGTAGATAAAAAGTGTGTGAGAGTGTCGTGCAAGTCGACTTAAGACAAAAGAAACATTTTGGTTGGTGGCGTCAAAGTAGTGACACCCTTCTTCCGGAAAAGATCAGAAAAAAATAAAACATTACTGTGTTACGAAACACTACCTTTTAGTAAGCAAATCAAACTAAAAGACACGACCAGGAAAATTTTTACTTAACTGACTAAAAAAAAAAAGAAGGGGACCCAAGGGGGTTCCAAATTTTACCGTGTTTGCTTTGTAGGTGATGTCCCCAGGGTCCTTCTCGCTTCCGTCGACACCGGGGTGAGACGCAGTGGGTGTCTGTCGACACGGGACTCGGACCGGGGACCCCAGGACGAGGTACACTAAGACACAGGGGCACACCGGAACGACCCAAGACAGAGTACAGTGGAGTGTAGTGTGGGATCCTGAAAGTTCAGAGAGGTAGGGGGAAGACATAGCTGTGTACGCTGCACGTAATAGATATCATGTCCCTTCTTTTCACTTTCATAATAAGCGAGTCAGAACAGACCGAGAACCACTGGGAGACCTGACATCGGGCGACCCGAGGAGACAGACATCCTAAGAAGTCCGGTCTTATGACCTCGCCAATCGGCTAACGGAAGAAGTCCCCTTAGAAGGGCTGGGTCCCTACCTTCGACCCAGAGGACGTAACGTCCGTTTAAGGAATGACAGACTCGGTGGTTCGTTCGGGTATCGTGTCTCTTTACACCCGGTTATTTTGTCACATTTCTGGTCCCTTAGGGGACCGTCAGGTCACCAATTTTGAGTCACGAAAGTCACTATACTCGGGTCCAAACTAGGGACCAACTCCTTTGATTCTAAGATGTTAGGGTACCCTACTAGTTTCTACGTCTCTACGACCATGACAAGACCGGTGAAGTGGAGGATAGGTACGTTGGAATCCGGACAGTAGATTTGAAGGAGTCGGAGTAAAGGATTAGACACTTTACCCCTCTTCTTCTGTTAGACGGAATTTTCCAACAACCCTCCCAAGGGATTCTACTCTGTGTCGTTCCCAACCAACAAGTGTCTTGGACCTACCTTGTGTCACTCGCGGGTTCTTTCACCCCTGATTAATTCCTATTTGTAAATAAAATCATTTATCTACAATCATTGTTTGTAAAATTTCAACTTTAATAGAAATATGTAATATATAAACATACAAATATTGAATTTCTGCGTTTCAATATGTAATAGTGAGTTTTATATACTTCCCCGATACTAATATGACATTTCGGTGTACGGATCGAGTTCACAGTGAAGTGTAGTATAACTATCATAAAGGGTAGTAATGTTTGACAAGTTACTCAAAAAACAGGATAAAAGGGATAAAACCACCACCACCCAGAAGCAACTCCATAGGTCCGAAAGAGATCAACGACACTACCCGAATCAACGGGGTTCCGTACACCCTAGAAGCAAGGGGTTGTTCCCTAGCTTGGACACAGGGGACGTAACCTTCCACCTGAGAGTTGGCGACCCGGTGGTCCCTTCCGAAGAGTATACTCAAAATTTCTGACGCATTTTGAGTGAAGCACCACTGAAATTGTCGAGGAGAGTCGCAGTATTTCCGTGTCGGTCCTCTCCTCTTAGGAACACTAAGGAGTAAGGTAAAAAGTGAGACCGAGGGAAACTGAAGTAATTTTAGAGATACTTTTACCAAAAGACGCATAAACCCGGAAACTAAATATTAGTGGTCTGTTTTACTTATATATTAGAAACCTCCTTTGTTTCATCACTCGTAAAGTTCTGAGGTTCCCGAATCTGTCTTGACAAAGAGAGGAGAAGACCCGGCACGTCCACGGGTGTCAACGGTAAAGGACCCCGGACCCTTCTTTGGGTCTTTTACTCGCTGGACTCGACTGGTGTCACGTGGAGAATCCGTACTCCGCGTTCCACGAAAGAAAAGGGGATTCCTACGACCTTTGTGTCACCCTCCGTCCCGTCCGTAGGTCGGGGGTAAAATGTCCGCACTTGTGACTCCGAGTCTTTCGACTTCGAGGATCTGGTCCCAGTGTACCAACGTTGTCTCGGTCCCAGGGTGGTCCAGACCGTCCTCAGGGATAGGTACGGGTGGGGGGTGGGTACGACGGGGGGACTTCTCTATCCCCAGGAGGGTTCCGTCGACGAAACTCTGTCCTAAAGTCGTGTCGACTCCGTACCCCCACTCGCCATACCCTTGGGGGTAGTGTGGGTGTGAAGGTAAAGATTGGTCCCAGGAGGGTACTGAAACTTCTGATGTAAGTGTGTCCGGTTACACTTGGGGTGTGACCTGGTGTGTAGTGGGACCCTACCGAGGTCCGTCCGGGAATAAGGGTAAGTTGGGACGGAGGGACACCGTCCGGAAAATTTGGACCCCCCCTGTTCCACTCAGGTCTATAACGGGGGACGGGTAGTGGTGTGTCTCGACCTGACCCGTCCCCGGTGTGTCTACCCCTGGGGTCGGAACGGGGGAGGAGGGGTCGGTACCGGACTAGGGTCCTGGAACCTCCCCAGGACGGGACCCCCCAGTCTTTGGACTCAGTCACCTACAGGGTCCACTACGATACTCGTTAGTCAGGGGTTTTGTCGGTCGTGACAGAGGGAATTGAGACGCCTGTCTCTTTGTCTGGCCTTTTGTGAGAGACACACAGGACTTCGACGAACAAAGACCCAGACCGAAGAGTCGTGAAGTCTCGAAAGTTTTAATTGTAGTCTCTCAGTACCCGTCCCAAAGTCACACGAAGGTCGAGAGGATGGGACCCCTCGACCCAGTTCGGGTTTGGTGTGTAGTGACAGGAGGAGGAGTGACGTCCTTTAATCGGAGACAGAGAATCCTGTCTGACTCTGTGATGAGTTAACTTTAACTAAAGGTCCGGAGACCTCGGAGTCCTACAAGAACGACGACCCGACCGTCGTGGCCCGACCACCCTCCACCGAAGGGAAGGGACCCTTAGGGACTCCTCGTGTGCCTCTTCCCTAGAAGTGTCTACTTACCCTTTCGCCGACGGGTCCGAACATCGACTTCGGCCCCCAACAAAAGTCCTTTGTATTTCACGTAAACCTTTACCCGACTACCCCAAGTTTAGGCGGAAACTGTGTAGGATCGTCCAATTAACGTTCTGTAAAGTCGACATTGTACTCCTGTCACTATTGAGAATCGTGAGTCAATATTCTACAGTGTTCTCGGACCACCGTTCTGACTTTTGTTCGGTCTGGACAGTTGACCGTTTACCTATTTGAGCTTCACCATTTACGTATGTTACCTTATGTTGGGGTGCCACCCTCTTTTTTTTTTCTTACTTCATGACTGTGGACATTGTTGTGCCTACTTGGAGTTGTTGTAAGACGGTTCACATTCTTCGGTCCGTGTCTTCTGGTACACAGTTTACTAAGGTAAATATAATTTGTGGGTGTTTTCCGTTTAGGGATCTCTACCTTTCATCTACCACCAACAGACCGTGACCCTATTGTTACCAATCACTGTCGTTCACTGTGTCCACTGAAAGGACCACTACCCTCACAGTATTTTAACCTGAGACCACTGTGTCCAGAACGCAACGTGTCGAAACATTTAAATGATTTCTCATAAGGTAACATGTCACTTTTGTTCACTCAAAACACGATACATTTATCATGATGTTATTTCAATAAGTATTCTTCATGGGTCACTTCTCACAATCAAGATTCTTGGTTAAGTCTATGAAACATATGTTTCACAAAACTTTTAACATTACACGATACTCGAAGGTCGGGACGGTCAGGATTACTACTTATTCCGTTATCTCCTCTCACCCACATTGGTGTCGTTGTCTGGACCTTAGTTCAGATCAGGATAGATGGACCCGGAGCCGAGGAAGTAGAGATCTTACCTCTATGATTGTCGAAGTACCCCGACTACACTTCTAATTTATTCAATTTCTACGTTCAGCGAATCGTAATCGGAACGTTTGCCGGTATACGAGTCGTTGACGTAGAATGTCATAGTGGGAATAGGACAGATAATGATAGGATTGTCGAGTCTCGTCCCGGGGTTCCGGTTGTCCCGACCTCTGTGCAGGACAAGTAGTGTCACAGGGAAGACGTCGAGTACCGGTAATCAGTCTTAGGGAACCCAAATCCAAATCTGTACCAGTAAGTAGGACTTGTAGGAGAGTGGAAGGTGTGGTCGGACTTGAACGAGATGGGTTGTGTTCCGACGAGGAACAAGGGGTTCATAGTCGGTACTACCTCCCAGTCAAACTTTTGAGTGTGTTCCTACCCCCCGTCACAGACTCTGCCCCGTTCCCCGTCTCCGACCCCCGGTCGGTCGCGGCCCTAGTCTCCTTCAGTGTCCGACACGTCAGTGTCTCGGGTCCGTCCGTGTCCCTTTACATCGGGACCGGCTGTGTATGACTCGGGACGCGACAGAGGGGTAAAGTATCAGTTCCTGTGACTCCGAGTTCCCCCGTCTTGTGGAACAGGACACAGGGTGTCGGTATTCACCGTTCAACAACAACAAGTCAGTGGTTCAGCACAGACTGAGAAACGCTGGGGTACCTGACGTCGTGTGGTCCGGAGGGACAGGAAGTGACAGAGGGTCTCAAACGGGTTCAAGTACAGGTGGCTCACCCACTACGGTAGGTTGGTAGAGTAGGAGACAGTGGGAGAAGAGGAAGACGGAAATTGGAAAGGGTCGTACTCCCAGAAAGGGTTACTCAGACGGTCGGTGTAGTCCACCGGTCTCGTAACCTAGAGGGAAGTACCTAGTGACGGAACAGCACCGCTTTCCCGAACACATTGAGTCACTTCGATACTCGGTATGACACGTCCCGGTGGGTTCTGTCTGTCCTGACTGTTTTGCACTAGGTGACCTCCTCCCTTACCGTTTGGTGGGGTCATATGAACGGCACTCTTAGAGTGCTTGACATATTTTTTCATTCACCGTCTCGGTTCCAGGTTGGACCAGTAAGTGAGGTTTCGGGTTCAGGTCCCCGGGTCTCCACTACACTACTCACTCCCACAGTCCTACTTACTCTCTCCCACCTTGCTCCATCCTACCCTTGGTTCGAGACCCAACCCGTTTAGTGGGTCTAGTGTGAAGGGAGTTCCTGTCAACTCTTTTACGTCTAAGGATCCGGGTGGTGGAGGATGGATGACTTTGACCCTTTCATGTAAATTTTTTCGAACCGGTCATTAAGAATTCTTCAAACTCTTGGTAGTTGGGGGTCATTACGTCCCTTTATCTTTACGTTTATTTCTAGGTCTCTAGTCTCATCTAGTAATCAAACGATACAGTTTTAATTTTTTCCTCGGGGATCGGACTGAGTTCCCGAAGGTTCCTCGCACCGACTTTTCACACACCAGTTCGTCTTCGGAACGTGACTGAAGAGTGCCATTAGACGCGGGCGTCCGTGTGTCTCGGGGCCTCTACTTCCTCCTTTGACTCCGGGTCTGACCCCTTCGACACACCGGCTACCACTGTCTCGACCGGGTGGTTGGGTCTCGACGCCTGGTGTCCTTCCGATAGTGGTGTCACAACGGACGTTCGAAGTTAGTCACGTCTGAGGTCCGGACGTAGGACTTCTGGGGTCCCGCGACAAAGAGTAGGCCGTAGACGAGGCAATGTCGGTACGTACTGGACTGTACCCCAAGATTGATAGGTTTCTCATCTACAACCGTCCCTCCCGACGCTCCAACAGGTTCCTCTGGGTAAACAGTCGACCTACGTCATGCCACCCTACCTACCTAACTACCAATACTGGAATATTGATGTACCAGGACTACTGAAGGTTTCACGAAAAGGTCGTAATAGACGCAAACGAGGATCCTTCTTACTCATGAGTGTCAGTGTTTACCCAGACTAGGATTAAAAGTCTTACTTCCGACTCGAGTCTGTAATAACTCAAGACTACCGACGTTGGTGAGATTCTTAGGACTGAATTAACCGAGTACCCGCGTCAGACCTGACTCCCGGAGAAAATTCGAGGAACCCCTGAAGACTTTATGTCGGTTCCACCTCTCGGCGACCCAGGATTTCTCTGAGTCGATCTAAAGTCCAGGACCATGGAGATTTGGTGACGTAAGACTCTCGAAAGGGACCCACCGGACTTGTCACGGGTGTTTAGATGTACAGGGTTCACAGGACCTTTCGAGTGGACGGAGGACGAAAGGAGAGGAACGGGAACCCGGAACAGAGATGGGGCTGTCGTACGTCAAGACCATTTTATGTAGAATCACTTTAGGGTTTCACGTGGGGCTTGTTGGGCGGTGGAGGGTGAGATCGTTGAGTTGAGGTTTGGGTGGAGGAGTCACTCTGTTCACGTCTCAGTGTTTTTAATGTCGCCCAGAGGGGTGGGGGTAGGGTAGAGTGGTCTCGAGGGTGCGTCGGACCCATGTCGTGGTCATGAGGAATAGTACGGAAGTTTGAGCAGCCCGGTACTGTAGTGGTAGTTGGTTACTAAAACGGAAGTTTAACGGAGTTTATAGAATCCGGTACTGTCAAAGGGGTGTCCAATTCATTAAGGTTTGTGAGGAGTGTACGTGGTACCATTGACGGTCACAGTTACAGTCGACACACGATTCACCAAACGGGACTTAGGTGAGGTAATTAGGAGTTTGGGTCCGACACTTCAACGACAATAATGATGGGGGTAAAGTGTCTACTCCTTTGACTCCGAGTCCCTCCACTTCATCAAATACACCCATTCACCGTCCCAGACGTAACCTTGACCCCAGTCTGTCTTTGGTCTCGGACACGAGAGGGATTGTCTGTGTGACGGGGCGGAGAGGTCCCCAGTGAATTCGTAGCAGTAACGACAGTAAGAGTGTTCCTGTACCGTCTTCTTTCTCTGATCTACTCGTTGGTCTCGGCGGACCGGTACACACTTGCACTGCGGACTCTTCCAGTCCCGTTTCGAGATTCAGGTCCACGGGGTCCCTAGAAGGTCGATCCCACCGGTCACTAAATAAGGAACTCGACCCTGTGAAACCCCTCGTTTCCCTCGATAATTATGGTTGTCACCCTGTCAGGCACATTCAGCCCTGGTAAGACCTACTCGTCCTGAACGTCAGTGGGTTGTGGTTCAGTTATGTTGTGTTTCCCAAAGGGACTACCGAGTCTTAGACGGACGTTACATCCTCTAGGTCCAAGCTAGGGACCCAGCCGTTCTAGGGGACCTCTTCCCTTACCGTTGGATCAGGTCATAAGAAAAGACCTCTTAAGGTACCTGTCGCTTCGGACCACCCGATGTCAGGTACCCCAGTGTTTCTCATCCTGTGCTGACTTCGTTGATTGTGTTATGTTTTGACATCGACCGATTCGAAAACTTTGGAACGACGACGACGACGATTCAGTGAAGTCAGCACAGGCTTAGACACGCTGGGGTCTCTGCCGTCGGGTGGTCCGAGAGGGCAGGGACCCTAAGAGGTCCGTTCTTGTGACCTCACCCAACGGTAAAGGAAGAGGTTACGTACTTTCACTTTTCGCTTTCACTTCAGTGAGTCAACACAGGCTGAGAATCGCTGGGGTACCTGACGTCGGAAGATCCGAGGAAGCAGGTACCCTAAAAGGTCCGTTCTCATGACCCCACCCAACGGTAACTAGAGGAGAATAAATTTTACTCCTATAATACTCCTGAGTGACTTTATCAAACACACTAGTGTGTGAATTATTTACGACTTTGGAATGTGTGATCCCAGGAGCATCGGACTGTTACGACATATGGGGGTGACGTCGATTTGTCCATCCAATCGACAGGTCATAATTAGGTAATCCATTGTACATCGTAGTTAGTTTTGTGGTCTGGCAGAGGGGAGTGTGGCATGGTTTGTAAGTTCAGTTATCAGTTGACCCTTTTTGTCTCAGTGTTTTAGTTTCCCAGTAGTGTAGAGTTCAGCTTTAAAACCAAAAAATGGACCACTTGGTGACGGTTGGAGAAACCTAATTGGAACTTGGATTGTTAGTTCCTTTCCTCCACCCCCTCTCCCTCTCTCAGGTGGAAGACACACTCGGGGTCAAAGAAGAAGACGTTTGGGGTCTCTTATTGTCCGTGGACCATCCTGACTCTCCGGAACCACTGGGACGACCCGTGTTTCGGGTCGTGTGTCTGGGGAGAGTCAGTGAAAATGAGAACGACTGGGTAGGTCCGTCTCAAGTTCACGTCAGCGAAAGGTATTCCTCGTTTCCCCGATTTAGCGAAGTCAGCACAGACTGAGGAACGCTGGGGTACCTGACATTCGGACGGTCCGAGGAGATAGGTACCCTAAGAGGTCCGTTCTTATGACCTCACCCAACGGTGCGGGGGGAGGTCCCCTAGAAGGGTTGGGTTCCTATCTTGGGTCCAGAGGGTGTAACGTCCACCTAAGAAATGGTAGACTCAGTGGTGCCTTCGGGTACTTATCACCTCACCCATCGGATAGGGAAGAGGTCCCCTAGAAGGTCTGGGTCCTTAACTTGACCCCAGAGAAGAGGTAACGACCGTTTAAGAAATGGTCGACTCAATGGTCTCTTCGGGTCCCTCATTTATGAATAGTCGTTTGGTTAAAACCAGAAAGAGGGTACGTCGAAGAATCTTTTCGTTGTACCACCGTCAAAATTGACTTAAACCTCAAAGTCGCTGGACCTAAAATTAGGACCGACACGGAGAATCACCGTGACACTGGGACTTACTCAAGGAACTGGAGATCTAGACTGATACGTGGACGACGTGACGACGTTCCCTACTATTACTGGGGACAGGACGGGTGGAGTGTCCATCAACAGTCGGGGACCTTTGGGATGGAGACTCTAGAATATGTCCTGGTACATACACAGTCGACAGTTACAGTTGACTCTTTGAAGAAGTGTGAATGTTGGGAGAGACGGTAGGTTCGATTAAGTTTACGTATAATACAACCTGGAAAATAAAAGATCGTTCCTGACGGGGATCAATAATAAATGAATCCAACTGACCAGTGTTCCCATACTGAACATAGACCCCATACTTCATTTATAAAAGGTACTGTCGATGTTTGTTCTATTTGTTTAGACAGTTAATGACCTAGGATCTACTTCAGTTCTAAGGTCAAGAATCAGTTATCTCGGTCAATTAATGAGTATTATGTACCAACCCCTACCTAGACCCGAACCCCTGGACTTCGAATATGTCAAATGCCCGGGAGAAAATTTTTTTTTAGGTTGACATGTGTTTTAATCCCGGTACTTTCATTCGTAGGAACTCTCCAACTGAAACAGGTCGAAGTTCCAGTTAAATGAATGTCGCACTCCTACTCTCGTCCTCCCTGGTTACTTTCGTTAGTATAAGGCGGACGGGTCAGGGTGACTAAGATAGAGTGGTTTCGGAATAATTTGTACACAGTGACTAGTACTACTTACCTTACATTTAAACTCCACTCAAAGTCTAAGTGGGGTCGGTTTGGTATGGACTGAGGGTGGTCTTGAGGACTTTTAGTGTTTGTAAGTCGGTCCTAGGGTGTGTGCTTTTCAGGGCCCAGCATTGTCATAGACTCAGTACCTTTTACTCTTTCACCTTTTTTGGAGGTAGTAAGGGTCGTTTCTGAGTTGTCTGTCATGGGAACGTTTCGAGGTGGAACGAAGGTGACTCCGTCGAAGGCCTTTCACGGACAAACATGGTGGTCGTTCTTTGTCTTAAGCACGCGACTAAACTTCAAGAATGGGGATGAGCAAACCAAGAGAATACTACTGTCCGTCGAGACAGCTCAAAGTGTCGTAGGGGTTTTGCACGGTCTCATCCGACCACTCTGAGAGCCCTGAGTCTCAGACAGTAGTCAGTGTAGAGCCAACACTGGTGTCTCCCAAAAACACAAGAAAAAAAACCATTGTGGTCGAGTTCCTGTCTTCTTAATCAGTCCCGAGTCTCCAAGTCCTTACGATGACATACCCTGGTATTGTAGTGACATTCCGGGGTGTCGAGTCGGTGGTTGACTCTACCTCGTTTTGTTTGTTTTTTTTGAGGGCCCATGAAATGGTCTGTGTCTTTCGTCGCAGGACAAACCCTGTATCAGTAAACCGCAAGGCCAAAGAGTTGGGCATCATTCTCACAAAGCACGAAAACTTTGACTTTCTACGTAGGTTTTTTAGAGATACTGTGTGGTACTGAGTGCGTGGGGTGTAGGGGGCTGGGCCGAGAGTTCCCCGAGTCAGAGAAAGTAAGTGTGGCCTTCACTTTTCCTCAACCAGTCACAGACAGTTAAAGCGAAGGACAAAGAAACGAAGGGAGTCGGTCGGTTCGACGACCTTTGTTACCTACAGTGTGGTGTCACCCCTGGCCTGTCCGGGTGGACTACACGGAGATCTTCCTCGTGACGGGATGTCGTCCGAACTTGATAGGTCGACTGGTCCGAAGGTCGGAGGGAAAGTGAGTAAGTAACTAATCGTAACGCACGAGTCAGGACAGGATGAGAAACGCCGGGTACCCGACATCAGGCGGTCTGCGGAGAAGGTCCGTTCTTATGGTCTTACCCAACGGTAAAGGATGAGGTCCATTGTGAAGAGGATGAAGAGTTGGGTCCCCAGCTTGGGGGCAGAGAACACAAAAGACGTAACGTCCACCTGAGAAATGGTGATTGCGGTGGACCCTTCGGGAGGTAAGTAAGCTCCCTGTAGATAAGTAGGTCGGAGATGCCCCCCGGGGTTGTGCCCGGCCCACAACGATCCTCGACACGGACCTTTCTTTCTGTGTCAAGGAGGGGAGGGACACGAGTAACAGTACCCCTCTGACTCTTTGATTCTACCCACGATCCTACCCTCTCGTGGACACGATGTCCTAGTTCCCCATCCCCGTCTACCCGACAGGAGTTCCTAGATCCTTCCGAAGAGTCTCTTCCACAGTTGGTTCTCCTCTTCCTACTATTACTATTATTACTGTTACAATCGATTGTGACCGACTCGTGGCTGCTATACGGTTCTTAAAAGAGTACGGAATGTGTGGGTAAGTGAATATAATGGAAGGGGTAGTGAGATGTTCCATCTACTGTTATACAAAAAAAGTGGGATGTTTCCTCAGTGGTTCTACAAGGGAGTAAACCGGGTTTCGGTGTGTCGATCGACCACCTGTTCGACTAGACACTTCTGTCGCATATCTAGTTCTGCACCTTTCGGTATCGACGTTCTCGCACCGTAAATGTCTCTTGACGGTCGTAGAGGACTCTCTCCAGTGTTATGAAGCCATGTAAAACAACACCCTTTACGAAACAAACACGTAAAGTGGGTGTACCACTAAAAAAATTTTATATTTGGTTGTGAACTTTTAACCCTCTAAAGGACATTTTTAGGTCTAACGGGTCCAATATAACCTTTTAACCCTAGACCCTGGAGTCTCGTCATAAAAAGATACCGTTGTTAGGGTGCGGTCCCAGGGGGATCAGACCAGACTATCATAGACAGACGACACACACTACACCCTCCCCGACTTTTCGAACCTCCTTTCAAAAGTCTAAAGACAAAATGTCTCTAGTGAGACCATCGACAGACCTTCTTCCTTACCTACCTCATGGTCGAACCTCCACCCTTCGACTGATCCTTTATGTCATGACAGGTCCGACCTAGGTTTAACACCCGACCAAAACGTTCCTAAGAGAAGAGATAAAAGAGGGACCCCCTAGTCTTACACAGTGAATGCTTCGTCGTCCAAAAGTCCACCAACCCCCCCCGCTCCAGGTATCTCTTTACGGTTTCATTGAATCTCAGTTCACCTCTTTGGTCCTTCTCCAAGAACCGTAAACCCCCTGACGTCGAAAATCAATCAACTAAGGTGTAACCCCGACTTCGGTCGGTCGACGTCTCTGGTCCAGGTATAGCACGAGGTTTAGATTGAAGTGAGAGTTCGGAGGTCTGGAGGGGATGGACGAAACAAGAGTTGGACTAC
Source organism: Capra ibex (assembly GCA_006410555.1). NCBI lineage: Eukaryota > Metazoa > Chordata > Mammalia > Artiodactyla > Bovidae > Capra > Capra ibex. The sequence goes on from SJYO01038983.1 coordinate 24,551,662, forward strand.
GTCGTGTGTCTCCGTGGCACTCGTTCCAACCCCCCACTGACCTCCGTTCTTGGGTGCAGTAGAGGGGAGGTCCCCTCCTCTACCCCGATTCGGGTACCTTGACGGTCCCTCTTTCACCTCTTTTTACAGAGGTGAAATATACACGGCACTTGAGTAAGTCGAGCCCCTGTCAGTCGTCGGTCCCGTCGTCCGTTTCTGTGACTGTCTCGCCAGTCGCTTCTTCATCTAGGCGCTCCCTGTGGAGTGAGCCGTCACCCTTCTAGTACCCCCTCGACTCCAGTGTGTCCTGCTAAGCCCGGTGAGAACCGACACACAGTGACGTACATAGTGGCTTGAAGAGACACAGACAAAGGGGTCTTTACTCCTTATTGAGGATCGGGATTGGTCTCTTTATTTAGGTCTTTATTTTTGAAATTTTACTCCTGTTACTGTGTAGAGTCCCAGACCCTCTCGTGCAACATTTGACGTTGCACCCCTGAATGGACCACTAAGCCACCGATTCTATGGCGAAGGGGTCACTTGAGGATGAGTCTAAAATAGGTCTCAAGAGTCTAAAATAGGTCACTCGTAGATATAATTAGGTTTTGGACCTAATTTTTTTTTGTTTTGAGTCGGTTCTACGTTTTCAAAGATTCAAAAGTGTGAGGAACCAATACATAACGACAACGAGTCAGTGATTCAGTACAGGCTGAGAAGCTCTGGGATCCCTGACGTCGTACGGTCCGAAAGGACAGGAGGTGATAGAGGACCTATAAAGAGTTCAAACACAGGTAACTCAGACACTACGATAGATTGGTAGAGTAGGAGACGACGGTAGAAAAGGAAAACGGAAGTTATAGGGGTCGTAGTCCCAAAAAAAAAAAAAAGGTCACTCAGTCGAGAAACACAGTTCACCGGTTTCATAACCTCGAAGTCGAAATCGTAGTCAGAAAGGTTACTGAATACATATCTGGTCTCAATTGTCTATCTAAAGTTAAGTGTGTGGTCTAGATTACCACACTTTACGATAAATATAATTCTTACTTAGATTCGACGTAAACTTGATCCGTCTTTACTTATGACATTGACTGATCACTACAAACAATTTTCCCGTGTCCTTACCTTACCAATATACACGGCAGTGCAAACGATGGTCGTATCTGTTTTATAGATCGGAGAAAAGTAAACCTAAGTTAGTCTACAAATCTGACATATCTACGTCGGAGACACGCCTCCGTCTTCTGAGTCTCACACAACCTCCTCGGAAAGAAGGGTATCAGACCAAAATTGTAGGGGTGGATTGCACGTGCGGTAGTGGGGAGACCGAAACAAAAGATAACTTTCGTGGGACAGTAGAAAATGCAAGGGTGAGTCCTTTGTCGTTGGTGCCTTGTGTGTGTGTGTGTGTATGTGTCTTAGTTCTAGGGTAAACGGAACTACCTAAGTAAAGCTATGCTGAAGTGAGTTCTCGATCGGCGAAGGACTAAAGTGTAAAGTGGTAGTTTCTGTTCCTGGTCCCGTCCCGACCCCGGCGCTAGTAAGTCGTTACATGGACCGACTCGTTGTCGAAGGGTGGACCTCTTCATATTAAGGCCCTACCGTCGAAACTTGGGGTACTCGGGTAAGGTCGTCGGTTGTCTCCTCCGCGTGGGGTAGGACACCCGGGGTGTCGGTCGTCTTTCTTCGGGGTTCTCTTTGGGTGTTTACTCTGTTTCGACTTGGAGACGTGTCTACTCCCTTCGTCCCGGGTCTCTCCCATCACCATACCGGCGTCAGTGTGTCGTTCCGAGATCCTAGGTCACAAGAGTAAGACCGAACTCGTGAAGTGGAAACGTCGGATGTGACGAAGTCCGGTGAACATATGTCTACAGCGACGAGTAAAGGGGTTCCACCCCTACTCCCCAGTCTGGTCCCCGAGTTCGTTGGAGTCTTGACCTGACATTATTCCATCACTCACCAGAAGATACCCCGACTACCTCCTTTTCTACGTAGGAGGCCTCTCGTCCCTTGTCCTATTCCTGACACCTGAGGTCCAGGAACGGTCTCCAAAAGTACTCGTTGATGAACCAGGAACTATCTGTTAGGGTCGTACTGACTCTCCGTCAGGTGTTTAACCCACCCGTGTGTTACCGAACTTGGGTCGGGTCCCCTTAAGCTTGCTAAGTAAGTAAATAGTCTGTTTGACGTATCGTTCGAGTGCGGTTCGAGACCCATATGTTACGACCTTTTCTGTGTGAAGAAGTACAATGAGTCTCTTTGCAGTACTTGCGACTTATCTACACCATACTTATGTTACCCTAGGTTGTCTCGTTAATTTTTCGTGTCTGTTTTTGTCCCGACTTAAAGTGTCACCATCTTCGGTCTTTGGTTTCTCGTTTAAGAGACACCAAGGTAAATATACTTCGGGTTCTTCTCCACTTTGATTATGTGGTACTACCTCAGTCTTGTCCCGAATCGAGTACTACCCTCCTCCCTCGATGCCTACCCATCTCTGTGATCCCTCGGAAGACTCCCCGTCTCTACAAGATATAGAGTTTCACCCGTCACCAAAACACACACACACACACACACACACACAACATTGAGTCATTTTAAACACAAAAAATTCAGTAGCTGTCACAGATAAATATGTAGAACCAAAATGTCGGTTGGTTTTTTTTCCGAGTTTCTGTTAAGACGGACTCGGACTTAGGAAGGACACTTCATAGTCTGTCCCCCAAGACATATGTGTAAACATAAAGAACCCCTAGTACTACCCGTCGGGAAGGTCAGTCGGACGTCCTGTCACAGTCGTCTTTACGGGGAAGGGTGACGGGCACGAACCTCGGACTTGTTCTCAACCGACCAAGTGTAAGACTCGGACTTGTCTCCTGGTCCCCCGGCTAGTCTCGGAACCACCCCGGGTCTACCGTGGGCGGTCCTCGTCCCTGTACGCCCAGAGTCTAGCTACTGTCTGGTCTCGGCCCGCACCTCCGGGGCCCGAGGTCTGACTGGATCAAAGTTCGTTCGACCCCGACCGCGACCACGGAGGCTTCGAGAAAGGAGAGAAGTAACACCCTACCTCCCTCGGGTTTTATCGTTGGGGGAGGGAGGTGGGTGTGTCTCTGTTGTCCACCGACCTTTTCCTTCCACCCTCCCCCTCCCGTTACCGACGGTCCACTTCCCCCCACCCGAGGCCTACCTTGGCAGACCGAGAAGAGACCCCGTGTTGGCGCCCCGTCTCTTTCCGCCCCGTCACTGAAGTACCCAGAGACGGTGGTGGCGGGTGGTAGGGTGGGTGCAGGTGTCACTACTGCGGTCATACACGCGTCGGACCTGGAGAGAGGACCCGGGTCTGAGTGTAGAGGGTGAGGGGTGCCACGAGAGTCGTAGGGATGACCTCACACGCTACCGTAAAGTTCGCCTTATACCCGGTTTTCGTTTGTCGATTAACCGAAGTAGAGTCCTGTCCCGGGGGTCAAGACGGTCCATGAGATCAGTTGGGGGGGAGAGGCGGGGACTGAGGAGAAAGAACGTTAGGTGGGCTCCCTTTGGGACTACCAAGGTGGAAGTTGTACATCGGCCTGAGACTGGTGCAGGTGGTGGAGGGGCCGTCGGTGGACCAGAATCGGTGGTAGTAAACTCATGTCCCTACAGGTGGGTTCCTCACGACCTTTCTCCTTTTTTACCTTTGGTAGACTCACGGGTGATATTCCCCTTACCCTACTTATTAGCACTGAAGGAGCCCTTCTTACTTACCCTGGACCCTGAAGGGAGCGTCAGGTCTCCGACTCTGATACGAAGGTTGCATCTCCCACGTCCAAATTAGGGATCAACCCCTATATTCTAAGATGTACAAAACCTCGTTGGTTTTTAAAAAAATTTTTTCGTTTGTTTGTTCTTTCGTCTCTGTTTTTTCTCTCTCCCTCTTACCCTGGGTGTTGAGGATGAAACTTCTCCGTTGATATTATACTTCGTGTTTTCATAAGCAGCGTAGTCGGGTAAGAACGAAAAAAAAAAAAAAATTCCACACATACCAACGTATTAGTTCACAGACCTTGTTACGTATAGTCTTTGTAGTTGTCACCAACAGTGACCAGTCACTTGGATCTCCATTTGAGAGAAAAAATAAGAAAAGACAGAAGACGTTCATTAAACTGTTAATCGTATATAGTCATAAGAATTAGTTTCTCTTCCCAAGTAAGTAAAATCTTTTTGTATGATTTTTGAGGGTTCCGAAGGGGCTCCCGCCCGGGTCGGACGTCCCGTCAGACATATAGGTCTGGAACCGTGGTGGGCAGTCCTCGGCAAATACAACTCCGGGACCGGGAGGGCGGACCGGAGAGGAAGAGAACCGTGGTTCGTAGATACACGCTGACTTCTCCCCCTTTGTCTTTTTTCTTGGTGAAGGACTTCTCGACCACCACCACCACCGTCGAGCCACCCTCCCCTCCACGGGTGGGTTGCACTCTTGTGACTTATGTCGAGACCCCTGGTGGGCCTAAGTACCTGGTCACCCCGGGAACCATACTGGAACCAACTGGTGTCCGGCTGGCCCGACATCCTCTCTGTACGGGTAGTGGTGACACCCAGGACATCCCTGAGACTTGGTAGGAGACGAACCAGATTTATACCCTTATATCAGATGTCGTTCTAACTCGTGTTCCGGTATCCGGTACCTTGGGGTGCGACCAGAGGTCTTGGTGGGACAAAGTCTCACAGGTTACCTCGGGGTAGAGAGGGGTTCCTTGTACACCCGAGAAGGAGTCGTTGGACCCCCCTCGAATTGTTTGGGGAGTGACGGGGGTAAGTAGGTCCATCCTATCCTTAGAGGTTTGACTGACGGAAAATAGGTAGAAACATACGTCCCACGGGTCGTATCCGGTCCACGAATCACGTAAGAAGTAGGTCTTTTCGTACTTACTTACTTACTAGTCCGGCAGGTGTTTCTACTGGGTGTAGTGACGAAACTTTTATTTATAGAGTCAATCCTTGTAGATTCCTCAACCTTGCCGTAGATACTGAACTTCTGTCTCCGATAAAAATAAAAAATAAGAAGCATTTTAAAAATAACCGTATGTAAACGAAATACTACATAATCAAAGATAACATGTCGCTTCACTTAGTCTATATGAATATGTATATAGGGGAATAAAACCTAAAGAAAGGGTAAAACCTCTTCCTTTACCTTTGGGTGAGGTAATAAGAACGGACCTTTTAGGGTACCTGCCTCCTCGGACCGTCCGAGCAGGTGCCCCAGTGCTTCTCAGTCTGTGCTGACTCACTGATTGTATCGGGGAGTAAGACCTAAAGGAAGGGTAAATCCAGTGGTGCCTCGTGACTCATCTCAAAAGACATGGTATGTCATCCAAGAGTAATAATTATAAAATATGTATCGTAGTTATTACAACAACAAGAAATCAACGATTCAACACAGTCTGAGAGACGTCGGGTACCAGACCCCGTGTGGTCCGAGGAGACAGGTACCTTAAGAGATCCGTTCTTTCGTCTCACCCATCGGTAAGGGAAAAGGTCCTCTAGAAGGACTGGATCCCTAGTTTGAGCAGAGGACTAACGTCCGTCTAAGAAATGGTGACTCGGTGGCCATTTTTTGACTGTATACTCGGACAAATATACAGCTGGGTTAAGTGGGGTGCGTGAAATAAGGGAAGCATAGGAATGCAAACAACAGATGTAGATACAGAGACAAAGACGAAACATTTATTCTAGTAAGGTGGTAAAAAAAAAGTCCAAGGTGTACATACGTAATTATATGCTATAAACAAAAAGAGAAAGACTAAATGAAGTGAGACATACTGTCGGAGACCCAGGTAGGTGTACCTTCACTTTCAGCGAGTCAGCACAGGTTGAGAAACGCTGGGGTACCTGACGTATCAAGTACCTTGAGAGATCCGGTCTTATGACCTCACCCATCGGAAAGGGAAGAGGTCCCCTAGAAGGGTTGGGTCCCTAGCTTGGGTCCAAAGGACGTGACGTCCGTCTAAGAAATGGTCGACTTGGTGTTCTCTTCGAGTTCTTAGGACCTCACCCATACCTTCAACGGAAATTTCTCTCTCTTCCTTCGTCGGTCTGGACCTCTCGTCCCCGGCCACCCAATGTTCTTACCCACTCTCTTGGGGTGGGTGGGCGGGACGGCCCCACTCCACCCCCTCAGCCGAAGACCCTTCTGTACCCCGGAGTGGACCCCGTCAGGGTCTCCTCCCTCCACTGTCACTGTCCCGGGCCGGAGTCAAAGGACGGAAATCTCCGACTCCCGGTCCGGTGTGCACAAGCCCTATTACTCCGGGTTCAGAGTAAGAGGAGACGGATCCGACTCACTGGACGGTCCCCAACCCCCACCCCCACAAAGTTCGACCTCGGAAACGGACCCCACCTTCGTCCGTGCCGAACTGGTATCAACTAAAGTGGGTCGTGACCCTTTAGTTTCTCCGTCTAAGGTCCCACACCACGACCGACCCTCTGCCCAGTGAGTTACTTAGATTCGCCGAAAGGTCACTCCCACTCGCACTCCGACAAAGGTCGAAGGGGTGGGATTAGAAACCGGTGATTTGACCCCAGACTACGCCAGTGCCGGGTGACAGCGGGGGGGTGTGTGTGGGGCTGACACCAGTGTGAGTCCAACCGCCCTACTTGTGTGTCTCGCCACCTAGGTTTGATACGACTCTGCGATTCTTGTGTCTCTTCGGTCGGGACCGTAGAGGTCAGGGTCACCCCCTGAATCTTTGGTAGACGAACCGAATGGTAAAGACGTCCGGTTCTCCTGTTCCCGGGTCGAGTTCAGTCCTAGGCTAGACCCTAGTCTTCGGTCCCGGAGTCTGGGAGACACATCACGTGGTACCCCTCAAAGGATCTATTTTAGTCCCGAAGGGTTCTCCGGACTTAGTCGTCCTACACCATAGGACGACTATGGTGTATCCCCCGTTGGGGGTGAGGGGTAACGAGATATCTGGAAGACTGATGGGTCGGACCTCAACCTCACTCGTCCCAGTGTTGACGGGGGGTGACTTCTCAAAAGAGAGGTCTTTGGACTCCCTTTATCCTATTTGGCTTTCCGTGAGCGTCTCGGTAGACCTCAAGAGGACCGAGGTTAAACGACACACTGAAATCCACTCAGAGAAACGGAGAGACCCTGAGTAAAAGGACCAGATGTACTCTTTCTCAAGGTAGGCTAGGATTCTCCGACACTTACAGGTTCGGACCTGAGTAAGAATGTCACAGGCTCCCTAAGTCGGGTAGTTTTGGATCGACCAATGATTTTTGTCTTTGATGAAGGGTTTTCCACCGGACAAATAGATTCCTAAATTTAGGTCCATGGTTACCAAAAAAAAAAAAAAAAGTGGACTTTAAAGTAATTTCTTTCACTTGTCAACACAGTGGACGTTTCTTGCGGGTTTCTACAACAACCGACCAACTGTCAACGTCGAGGGAGGTAGACAAATAATAAAAAAAAATAAATTTTTTTAAATAGACCCGAAGGGACCACTGAGTCTACCATTTCTTAGGTGGACGGTACTCCCTCTGGACCCAAGTTAGGGACCCAACTCTTCTAGGGACCTCCTTCCGTACCGTTGAGTAAGGTCATAAGAACGAACTTCTTAAGGGTACCTGTCTCCTCGGACCGTCCGATGTCAGGTACCTCAGTGTTTGATTAATTAAAAATAATTAAATAATTTTTTATTTTTGAAATTTATTATTTAATAAATAGAAACATCTTAGAGGTAATGGGCTGGTCTCTAATTTGGGTCCGGTCCCGTCACTTTTGGACCTTAGGATTGGTGATCCGGTAGTCCCTTGAGGGAAATAAAAAGTGAAAATAGATGAAAACGGTTACTTAGACCTTGTAATTAACCCGTAAAACCGGTGTTACATAACGCGTACGACTTTGAGGGGAATCTACTCTTCGCGGACCGACTACCCCTGAAAAAAGAAGATATAATCAACACTGTACACCCTAGATCGAGGGACTGGTCCCTAGTTTGGCCCCGGGAGACATAAACCTCACACCTCGGAATCGGTGACCTGGTGGTCCCTTCAGGGACATTAAAAATTAGTCTCTCGGACTATCCTTGAAGTGTAACTTAGGTTGGAGGAGAGAAACGTTGACCCTTTGACTCCCCGTTTCGTATTTAAAATAAATCAGGTCGTGTGTAAACATTAGAACAAGTAAAATGAAGTTTAGTTAGGTATGTTCAGTAACTTTAAAATTAACTTACCCTAAGAAGTCCCCACCTTCGAAACTGTTCTAATGAACTTTTGCTCCCCCTTATTGATTCTTTACAAACTCTTTCTTATTACAGGAAGGTGTATAGCTCTTGTATCAATTCGGAAGTCAAAATGTCTTTAATTTTGACCAATATGGTAAAACCCTGATCTAATCGATTCCCTTTTCTTCTCTTTTACGTCTTCTTCTGGGTCTAAAAATTGTTTAGTTATTACAGCACAAAGATTAGTCAGTCCCCTTACTTCTCAAAAGTCTATGACCAAAACTTTGTTCAAGAGAGGAAAAGCTCTTTTTTCAATTTTTGATTTTTGAAATTTCTACTAAGTTTTATTGACTTTGTTCAGTGTAGAGTGTGGTCTAAACTCAATTTCTACATACAATATTTTATTTTGTCGTTTTTAAGATCTTCTTTTATATCCCGTTCTAAAGACATTGAAGTTACACCTTTTAAAGATTCATACTGTATTTTGGTTGTAGGTATCCCTGAAGGGACCACCAGGTCGCCAATTCTGAAACGAAAAGTTACACCTCCCGAACCCAAACTAGGGACCAACCCCCCTCAATTCTAGAGTGTACGGGTCACCGGTTTTTTAGTTTTGTTTTTTGTCTTCGTCATAACGTTGTTTAAATTACTTCTGAAATTTGTACCAGGTGTAGTCTTTCTAGATTTTTTTTTTTTTTTTTTTTCGATCGTAAGTATTCCTCTTTCTTTTTCTTACAACTGGTGTATTTTTAAAATTTGAATACTTATCACTTATTATTTTTATTTCACCGTTCACCTCCGTTTTTGTAAACGTTGTGTACGTTGTTTCTTAATTATAGGTACTGTATATTTCTCAAAGATATTCAGTTGGTCCTTTCAATCTGTTGGTCTTTCTTTTTGTCCGTTTTTTTATACTTCTCCATTAATTGGTCATTTCTTTCTGTTTATAGGTGGTTTATGTGCCTTTTTTTTTTACGGTGGTTTATATGCCTTTTTTTTTTTTTTCAGTCGAAGGGACTGTAATTTCTTTATTTTTAAATTTCGTACTCTATAAAATGTGGATAATATAGCCATTTTCAATTCTGTCAGCCATTGTAGGTCGAAACTCCTACACCCCCTGTAAGTTTCGTAAGGATGGAACTACGATTAGTGCAGGTGACCAAGTTGAAAGAATTTTTTTAATGAAGTCATAGTCGTAATAGAAAGTTTAAAAATTTACACGTATGTGTGTTTCGTTGTGGTGGACCCTTTCCGTAGGATTTCTGTGATTTGTGTGTACGGACACAGACGACAGAAGAGGAACATTGTCCCCCTTGTCTAATTTACGACTACGTCTTTTGCTATTTTATTTAGGACCGTGTGTATAAAATCTGCTGACCCGTCTGTAATTTCTCTTACTGTATTAGGTACGTATGGTAGTATCTTTTAGTGAGTGTTAAATAACCCTCCACTTTTCCCCTTCTTTAATATGTCATATATACATATATTCATATTATAGGGTAAAACATTTATTCATTTATGTCTAATTCTGGTCAAGATCTCTCCCTGTAGGTTACCCACTGGGTAACATTCAAGACCCTACAGAAGAAACCTCGTCAAGGTCTTATCCGGTCCTCTATGACCAGAGCTCTGGGTCCATGTGTAGGACCGAGACGTTGGGTTGTCGCTACTCTGGCATCAGTTCAGTGACTGGAGAGACACAAAACGTAAAGGACTAGACATTTTACGTCCGTGAGTAACATGGATATGAAGTATACTAACTATGTTCGTAATCATTGACTCAATTACGGATATTTCAAAATTTTAACATGGTACGTGTGACGTTCGTGAGTTATTTACAGTGGAAGAGAAATTTTTCTTTTTTTTTTCTAAGTTTGGTTTGAAATTCGGTACCATTATAGACATCCCATCCGAATCACCTCTTACTACCTCTACTTCTTTCCAAGGAAAAATTTTACAAATACAATCGTAGAAACTTATACAAAAATACTATGTATATGTATACATATGACACAAACAGACACATTAATTGTCGTTTTGTTATATTGGCGTGTCCTGGGGGTGTGTCTCTGTAATAATAAAAAATAAAATCTCTACTCCTTTGGCGGGGTCAAATATAGTGAACTCTGTGAGTTTGCGACACTCGACTCTGCTTTCAGATCAGAGTCGAACGGACTTGACTTTCGGTCCATCCTGGGAAGGGATGGTACCGGGTGGTCGGGAGTTGGGTCTCGAACCGGTACACTTAACGACCGAACCGACTACTACCGAACCCTTCGATCTTCATAGTTCTCCAGTCCGTAATAAAGAAGTTCACAACATAAATTGCAAAGACTAGTAGTTTTATAACATCCGTTGCCCCCTTCATACCTATCCAATTCCTCGTCCCTTTTTTTTTTATGGTTGGTGGGTCTCTGTTAATAATGATTATAAAACTGTACGAAGAAGGTTATAAAAGTGACATAAAATTTTTGTATCAACGATAATGTAACAGGTATACTAAAACATAGAAAGGAACTTTTATTGTAACATAGTCTCAGTAGAAGAAAGTAATAATTTTAGAATTATTTATAATGTTGAATTTTTGTATAGTAACAAAATTCATCACCATAAAATAGGAGATAAAATAAAATAGGACGAATGGGTGAGGAGGGGTGGGTGGGTGGATTGGACGTCCGTGGTTTCTCAGAGTAGACTCTATTTTACATAACTCATGTATAAGATGCCGCCTGTGTCTCTACTGATTCTGTACGGCATGGAGTATGGTGTGTCGTTTTAATTAAGACCCACCTAATTTCTCGATTTCTTTTTTTTTTTAGTGTCTCTCTGAACTTATTTCAACTACTCGTATAAATAGTTTGGAACCACTCCCCCTCCTGAAAGATTCGGATTTCGATACCCTCTTTGGTGTTTTCTTTTCTAGTGCTCTAGCCCGTTGACTTACAGAACTATGGGATATTTGTCACTCTTGTTTTTTCATTTCCAGTTTAACGTTGGACCCCTTTTATAGACGTTGTTTATACTGTTTTCTAGTTATCGGTATTATATATTTAGTTATATTGTGTGGGTTATGTGTTAGTCCCTTTCTGAATCTGGGCCCAATAGGTTATACCATCATTAGTTGATGTACACCGATAACTTAAAATCTTAACTTTCTTAAATTACATTTAATTTCTGGGGCTACGACCCTTTCTGACTCCCACCCTCCTCTTCCCCCGGTGTCTCCTACTCTACCGACCTACCGTAGCGGCTGAGTTACCTGCACTTAAACTCGTTTGACCCTCTATCACTTCCTGTCTTTTCGGACCATACGACGCCAGGTACCCCAACGTTTCTCAACCTGAATTGAATCACTGACTTGTTGTTGTTATTGTCATTTAATTTCTCAAATCATTTAATTAAGTTAGATTTAAATTCGGTTCGGTTTTCAAGACAAAGAGAGAGTTTGATCAGTGTAAAGTTTCCGAGTTCTCGGTGTAAACCGACCAACCTTTGGGTAATTTATCACATCTATGTCTTGTAAAACTAGTGGTGTTTTTAAGACTAACCTTTCACGAGTATGAAAGGTGTTTTCTTCTGTATGTTTACTGATTGTTTATGTAAAATTTTTGAAGTAAGAAGCAACAAATTTTTTCTTACGTTTAATTTGGTTCCATCGTAAAATACGAGTAGATTAATCTTCATTTAGTCTACGACGATGAACTTCTCACGTCTCACGGACTGGTAGACATTTTATTAAACCGTTGCCCTTAAATCTCGACATTTTTCAGAGCCGAGTCATTGAGTCAAAGACCCTTATATAAGAGTTCTTAGTAGTATTTATGTCTTCGTTCCTAGAGGGACCGTCAGGTCATCAATCCTGAGACACGAAGGTGACATCCCCCGTGCCCAGCCCCTTGATTCTATGGTGTACGTAGTTCCACGTCGGTTTTCTTAAAAATTTATGTTCTCTTTTTTGACTTTATGTCTTTGTCAAAATACGTCTTCGAATGTTTAGGGACTCACTAAAATGTAAGTCTTTCTCTTGGGTCAGAGGCCCTTCACTAATGTAAGTGAGATTGAGTATTTAGTAATTATTTAAAAAAAAAAAAAAAAAAAAATGTTTTTCCAGATGAACCCTTGATGGATACTCTATTCTAATCCAAAAAAAAAAAAAAAAAAATTTAGAAAGTTTTGATTGGACACTCCTACCGTAGTTGTTATTTTTATCTTCCGAATCCTGAAGGGTCCACCGTGTCACTTATTCCTGGGCGGACGGTTTCGTCCCTTGTACGCAAGATAGGAACCAGGCCCTTCTACGGTTCCTCGTTGATTTGGACACACGGTGTTGACGACTCGGGTGTCCGACGTTGATGGTTTCGGGTACGTGGTGTTACGTCTCATCGGGGACGAGCGGTGTTGATCTCTTTTGGGATCACGTCGTTATTTCCGGGTCACGTTAGTTTTTATTTATTCAATTAATTTTTTTTGTCCTGGATATATACGTATTTTACGACAGTATATAACCTTTATTTATAGTACCCCACGACCCTAAGAATTATAAGAAATACGACAAGCCGTTGAAGACTTAACGATTGTTACCAGCAAACACCGAAAGTGTGTCTTGATCTTTTCAATAACTTTTTAAGTCTCCTTCTCTGGATTGGGTTACTAATTCTCGTACCCCGGAGTCTCAGTCTCGTCCAGATCGAGAAGATGAAGTCTGTTCCAGTGGAGTCACAGGAGTGGACACTTTGATTGTGGTCGGGACGGAGCATTTCACCACTCTTTTAATTCGCTCTACAGCGGAACGTCTCTCGATCCGTTTCAGACTCGTGTGCGTCTGGTATGTGACCTCGATGACGAAAATAGTTGTGCCCGTTACAAATAAGTGTGATAACGTCCAGTCTGGTTCTGGATGTTAGGAGATAGCTTATATGAGAGGTGACACCTTTCTATCTGAACTTTGTATACGAAAAAAGTTTTGAGGTTTTTCTGTTTTTTCTTCGATAAGGTTTGATTGTTACCAGTGAAACCCCTCTACGCCAATACACAAAGAAAGGAGACAACTTTCGTCTTACTTTTATGGGAAGACACGAAAGGTTTCAAAAAGTCCACTCGTACGTTAGAAATCTTATTATTTATACGAAATTTTTGTTTTGCGTTTCGACTTTATTCACATTGACCGACACGATATCTCTAGTCCAAATTCGGTCCACCGGTCCCTGTGGATTCACTTCGTCCTACCGGTCTCGGACCCCGCTGGTACTCCTAGAGACCCACTACTCTAAGACCTCCACTAAAAAATTTATATAAAATCCATAGAAGACTAAAAGTGTGTCCCCCAATAATCACTCATAATTCATAAGAAAAGATTAGGTTTCTTCCCATCAAGTCTTTTCTTTTGACTCGAGAGACTAGGACCCAACCCCTCCCTTTCACCCAGTCTGTCTCTGTTCATGATTCCCCGACCCCAACTCCCAATCCTCCTCCTGTCGTGTCGTTGGTGCCTGTGGGACTCTCCCCGAGTGAAACGACCCGGACGTTCACCCCCACGACCTCCTCCGTCGGGAGTGACCGGGGAAAGGGGAGTGGGGGGTCCCGTCGACGCTTACGTGACCCCATTGACACCGTCCAATGGACCTGACCTTTCGCCAGGGAAAAACAAAAGATTCGAAGGGTATTTTGCAGTCACTTCAAAGAGTGATCGTCTCCTTTATCCTCTTCTTGAACTCGAAGTGACAAGTGAAACGACTGTTGTTTAGGTAGATTAAAGACAGGGTTTCTCTAAAAGAGGAGACTCTTGGCCCCTTATCGGTAGGGGTGGGGGTTTCGTCGTGGAGTAGTAACGTTCGGGAGGATTTCGGGGTCCGGGGTCCGGTGTGGGAACCCCTTGTTTTCTCTTTGTAAATTGAAGTTTTTTCAAGTCCTACATTATCCCTTGTTTGTGGAAGAGGGTCGTACCCCACCCGGCGAGGAGAGAGACGAGACACGCTAAGGGAGAGAACTAAAGGTTCGAGGAGTTTGAGGGGTCCCGGAGTCTGTTTCGGACTCTTCAGAGAAACAGTTGGTTTTCCTTCCCTGACGACCCCGAGTCTCAGTCTAGACGAGCCGGGTCGTGTGAAGACTCCGCGACTTAAATCTGACAACGAACTTTACTCACCCGACAGCTGACCACACACTCTTCGGTGACCACTACGTCTCTCTCCGCCTCTTTTACGCCCCCGAACTCCCAAGCTGGTGTCCTGGACTCGGTCGAATAGACAGGTGTCCGTCGCCGGGATCTCCACCCTGTTCTAGGAGCCGAACGGCAAACATCGTTGCACCTTCCTGGAGTTGTACTTGTGTGGTTCACTTCATTCCAGTCTGTCTATGTCTGTTTATGGTGTCCTATAGTGAATTTACACCTTAGATTTTATACTACGTTCGTTTGAATAGATGTTTTGTCTTTATCTGAGTCTGTATCTTTTGTTTCAATACCAATCGTTGCTCCTTTCACTCCTAGTTGAATCCCTCAAACCCTAATTGTCTATGTATCATGACATAAATTTTATTTGTTGTCCCTGGATGTCATATCGTGTCTCTGAGATAATTTATAGAAAATTATTTGACACTACCTTTTCTTATACTTTTTATTATATACACACACACAAACACATATTGACTTAGTGAAACGTCATGTCGTCTGTGATTTTGTTGTAACATTTAATTGACATGAAGTTAAATTTTTTTTCTACGACCCGAACGTCCCAACGTCTCGTCAGTTACTTTACCGACTACTACGTGCCTTTCACGATCATTTATCTTTGAGGACGGTCGAAAACAAGACAACAACGGTGCCGTTGTCTCTTCCGGTCTCTCGAACCTATTGTTCCCCTACTTTTCCGGACCCTGGGTCTTAACTTCAGGGTCTACAGAAAGGTGTTACCGGAACACAGGTGGACTGGATCCCCGAAGTCAGGGGAAGAGACATGTTTCCCCAAGTGTAGTGGAGGTCAGGGTCGTCGGTCGTGGTCCGGTCTCCGAGGAGTACCGTCCTGAGCCCTCGGTTCCCTTCACGTCCGCTCGACATTGGAGACCGTCTTGTCAACTAGTGAACGTCTCGGGTCTGTTTATCGTGTTTTGGACCCAGGGGTCCGTCGCCAAAGGAGGCTCCCCCTCTTCCACGTAAGAGACGTCGTTTCGGGTCGTTTGGTTGGTTTGTTCTCTGGTACGAAGGTGCGACGTGCCGGAGCAGGTCGGAGACTCCGACATCCCGGAAGACTCCGTCGTCACTCCGTGCCTCTGAGTCTGACTTCCATACACGGAAGGGGGGTTTGTTTACGTGTTGTGTGTAACGTAGTCTATCGAGTACCTTGGGACTTCGTGTCTGACCTGGATCTGTCACCGGGGTGGTGACCGTCTCCTTCGTCTTTGGTCCGACCTCCACTTCGTCGGAGCCACTCAATGATCCGTCCCGGAGGTAGGAGTCGAGACGTCAGACTGGTGGACAGGACTGACCACAGCAAGACCGACGGAGACTCCACTGAGTAGAGGAGAGGGTCCCGGGGGACTTGGCACCCGTCTTGTTTCTCTCCAGGAGTCCGGGATTTTCCCGGGGAAAATCTAAGTGAGTACTAGATCCCAGTCACCTATTGTCCTAAGGGGTTTTCGTCGAGAAACTCACGACCTCTCCCAGGAACCCGACTTTCTAGGGTGAAAGTCTCTACTGTCAGGGTACAGGGAGTCGAGGGACTGTGAGGCCGGGGTCGTAGTCAGAGGTCGGGGTCGTACATCGGCGTGAGAACTTCCTGGGTCCGGGACCTTACTATGGGCCAACTGGTCGTCTCGGGAGTACTCTTTAGGAGTTCGTACAAAAGTTAGAGGAGAAGGGAGGTGGTTAGATGATGGTTCTGAACTGGACCTTGGAGTGTCAAGTTGGGTACCGGTGCCACCGAGATGCAAATCATCTCGGGGACCTCCTTACTCGAGAGTCCTAATAACTTAAAATCTGAAAATCGAAAAGACGGGGTCGAAGGGCAGTCTCTTCCCTTCAACCTTCCCTCGAGTCTTCTCTTTTCTTGTACCTCCCTCTATCCCGTCGGCTATGGAGTGACGTCTCACCTTTGGTTTCTCCCGAAGGACCCCCTCCTTCGGAACCCGGTCCCGGACCGACTTCCACTCTCGCCCCCGTCCTCGTCGAGGTTGAAGGAAGGCGGGGGGTGGGCTGAGGAAGGGTGCGGGGCGGATCCGGAGTGGGACCCACGTGTCCGGGTCTCAGTACGGTCGTGGAAGGGGGGGTACTGAAAGAATAGTTCCTGGTCCCGGTCGGGATGTACGACTCGTCTGGTTGGAGTCCGTCCAGGGCCGGAGGTGTCGGTTTGTCGGGTCCGCTCACGGTCGCCCAATACCGAATGCCCGGTACCCCTGTACAAAATGAAAGGTCGAACACTGTTGGATCGTCTCGCCAGGACCGTGTCTTAGTTCCCTTGTAGTGTCAAACGTACTGCCAAGACTATCCACCTAGGTCTCAGAGTGTTTGTGGAAGGGAAGACCTTATAACCCCTACCCCCTCACACAGCCAAGTGGGTTTTCGTCCAAAGGAGATCATCTGTCCGGGTCACACCGTTCCCATCCCCATAGGATTACCCGACTGTCAGTCCTTGGGACCTAGAAACAACCAAGAAATTGGACGGTTCGTTGATCCCCACACAGTGATTTTTACCCCGGTTACAATAGACACGACGGAAGGAGGGGCACCACCAATCTCTAGTCGATGTTGTTACTTACACTTTCAAGGTGAGACCCCCCTAACTGTCAGTCTTCAACAATAACTAGTGCGTATCGGTGGTGTTGGGAGGAGACCTACGCCCATCCCCCCCGGTTCCACCCCCCCTCGTCCTTGGGAGGGGCACAGAACGTTTACTTTTTTCAACTCCGAGTTTCCTGTCGTCAAAAGTGAGGTTTTACAGTCCTTGACCAAAACCGAACTTGAGAAAGAGTCTTCCGTCGACCTTAGGGGTCCGAGAACTCCAAGAGGTACCGGACCGATCTGGGGGACCTAAGTGGTCCGTCAGTCTTCCTCCATGTTTATCGGTTCCTAAATCATAGTCCTCTAAACTCAAGTCTAGGACCAACAACGAAAAAGGGGGACCCCACAACCTCAGTGAAGGGAATGGAAGCCAAAGGACCAAATATCGTACCCCCGTCGGGGAGGATGGGGATTGGGGGTGTAGACTTCCCCGACACTCTACGACGACCTTTTTTCACGAAATATTTCACGGTGCGGCGTTCTCTTCGTGATGTCAACAGGTTTGGTGACTGGTGGGTCCGGTGGAGTTCCGACGAGACATTGATCCTTTCGTGGACGGGGACATTAACACCCAAACACACAAAGTGTGGGACGGAACCAGAGATCGAGAAATCTCTTTCAGGACAGATGAGAAAGTACACGTCCATAGACACCCACCGTCGTCTCGAAGTTCTCATTTTTATTTCACCTGAAACATGCTACTGGGTTTCGGGTAGTGGCATCTTACCTACCTATCTGAGACAAGGGTGGTGTGTTACCTTGGGAGGAGTATGTCGTTGTTTCTTGTTTGAAGGCGGTATTGTATCATTGTGGCTGCCTAGAGGGCTCATATTACAACTCACTTTTTTCGGTCTGTGTTTTTGTAGGTCTGACACCCTATGGTAAATCTATTTCAAGTTCTTGTCTGTTTTGGTTTGATACTACTATCTTCAGTCCTACCACCTATGGACCCACCCCTCCTCACCCACTGTTCCTCCGTGTCCTCCCCCCGAAGACCCACGACCAGTCCACCACAAAGAACTAGACCCACGACGACTGTACCCGCACAAGTCAAACACTTCAACGACTTCGACACGGACACATAGACGTGAAAAGACCCACACAGGATGTAACGGGAGAGGTATAAATTTATCTTGTCAGACATTTAGTTCACAGACTCAAGTTCAGACTCGAGACGGTAATTACTTTGAGAACCGAAGGAGAAAGAGGAGAGGAGAGGAGAGAGGTGACTTTCTATCCTTATGATTACCATGGACAGAGATTACAGGGTTTACAGTTGACAAATTTAAGGTGGAAGGACCCCGAAGGGATCACCAGGTCACTAATCCTACGATGTGAAGGTGTAGTCCCCTATACTAAAACTAGGTACCAGTCCCTTGATTCTAGGTTGTACACGTTACGTCGATCATTATTATTATTATTACTACTATTCGTGTAATTTAAGGTAGAAGGACTATAAATGAAATATATTCACGGTTCATAATTATAAAAGGGAAATTCGGTTGAGTTGTCAAATTTATTAAATTTTATTACAAAATATAATAAGAGTGTTTAATACCCAAACCACACGATTAATAGACAAAAGATCTCATAATTATATTTAATTTTGTTTGTGTATCAACAACTCTATTTCTACAAGTAGACATTCGGTGGAGTTTAGTAGAAGGTATAGTCACTATTACCGTATGAGTTTAATTTTTTTTTTACTATTACTCATGAATCTTGTGGACCACGACACGTCTGGGAGCCATTCATCTTTGATAATTGTGGTAGTGGTAGTGGTGGTGTATGTCCAGACTATTTATGAATGAAGGTCAAGTAGAGTCTCCCAGTTTGGTTGTACGAGACGGGAGTCGTCTCGAATTTCTTAATTCCTACACCTTGGGTAAGACTTTGAACCACTAGACGACCTTACGTGTGGGTCTACTCCCGAGGTGTGCCCAGACCTGACCCACCCCCGAGGTCCGATGTGGGTGGGAGGTGGGGTCCGGTCCCGACTGGGGAGCGGTCTACGGAGACGATTGGACGGAGAAAGTGGTCCGTCTCCGATTGGTGCGGACCCGGGTAGGGGTGTAAAGTGTGTTGAAGTCCGAGGAGTAGTAATTTTGTCCCGGTCACCGGTACCGAGAAACCTTGGAGGGTGGTTACCCAGGTCTAGTGATCTGTTTCAGTAGAATCCTCTCGAGACCTACGAGTCATTTATTTCTTTTCACACAGCGTCAATAGAGTTTAAACAGGAGAACTCTAACGGACCCGGGGGAGGGAGTTACTGAACCTCACAGGTAAGGTCTTAATTTTTTTTTTTTGGGACTAGGACCCTGAAAGGACCATCAGGTCACCAATTTTGAGCCGTGAGGTTCCGTCACCATGCCCAAAAGAAGGGTATAGTCCTTTGATTCTAGGACGTCCGGCTTACCACACCAGTTGTTGTTTTTTTTGAGACTTGGACTCTCACCATTATTTGGTAAGCCCAACGGGAAGAAAAATTCATTTAAGTCGATTAGTTGTTAGTCTAAATAACCTTGATCTAACCCCATCCCCAATAAGGTAAAAGATCTTTCCGAAAACCATAAATCTTACCGGTATTGACAACTAAGTTTATTAAAATCAATTTCCTTTATTTCCATACTTTTTTCATAAACACATTTTTATGAATAGTGTGTACATAAAAATTATTGTTTTTTTTACTCTTTCATTTATTATGTGTACAGGTCATTATCCTTAATTTGTTTGTAGTCCTGAAAATATATAATCGATAACGTGTCGGTAAGTTTTTGGTACAATATACTCAGATACTGTATCCATCTGTGAGTTTTATATACAATTCTCTTTTTTCGTCGAATGTTTATACAAGTATATATGTATGTAAATACACATATATAGAAAGATATACAGTATATTTATGTATGTGTACAGAAATTAAATATATTATGTATATAGTATGTACTACTATGACTAAATATTAAAAATATTTAATATTAACATTTATAAAATAAATATTAAAGAAATAAATATTAATATATTTTTTATAAGGAATTATACAATTGTCACCAGTATTATATTCTATTCTAACACCCACTGGAATAATAAAAATATGAGATGATATGAACCAACAAGAGTTATTTGTACGTAATAAAAATAATAATTCCTTTTAGTATAATATTTTTTCAATATACAATATATATTAATATGTTTGTTTATGTACCTTGAAAATTTTTTCCAAAAGACGTTTAGGGAGAATACAATAATTTAAATAGTATTTTAGTATTATGTGTAAAAAACTTTTTATTTTGATTTGTTATGTCTCCACGTATTGTTTTTGTTTTTGACCTGAGTTGGAGTAAAAGGTAAAGATGGTTCAGAACAGGGGGTATTAAGTAGACAATAATAATAAAACTACTTATAATTCGTTTTGGAAAAAGACACTTACATCTTTGTATAGACCAACAAGTTAAGCGAGTATAAAAATACAATACTTTTATTCTACCGTTATGTTTTTAACAAGACTTTACAGCGATTCGTCTTGCCGATAGAGAGATTCAACCATACGACTCTAGACACAGGAGAGAGAAGTGACATAGTATAAGGTCTTATCTCAACCTCACTTTGGATAAACGGAAAACAGAATAAAAAGTAATAGGGAGCCACCGGATTATGGGAACGTATATAACTAAACGTGTGACTCCTTGTGTACTCTCGAGAGATTTTTATTGTGACACATTCTCATAAAAAAATTTTTTTACACTGAAAACGGTAAAATAGGAAGATTTTTTCCGATATAACTAAAAAGTCCAACAAAAGCTACCATAGGAAATTTATTCTAGGGTTAGGTCTAGCTGCTTAGATTCCCTGGTAGGACCCCATCCCCCTCTGTAGGGGTCTATGTCTCGGTTATTTTCCGACTCAGTCCTGACTGTGGGTTGAGGGGGTTGAAGATCTGGGAAGAGTGGTCATCATTGTACCAATAACACGATTTTCCTGGGTCTTCGGAAAGGGGAGTCACACCTTTTGGTTAGAGTGGTGGTTTCGTCGTTTGAGGACGAGTAAGAAGTCCACAGTCGAACCTACAGTGAGGGAGGTCCTTCGGAAGGAACTGAAAGGGTCTCTAATCCGAGTACGTATCAGGGCCGACGGACAACCTACCAGAGGGGTCGATCTGACCTTTGAGTCACGAACCTCCATCCTTTACCACACACGACCAGTCAGAGAAAGGACACGGGTACGAGTTTCGGAGGGACAGTAAGTAAATAAGTAAGTTATTTTTCGACACACGGTCACGACCCTCTCTTTCCTACCTAACCTCTTGTTTTCTTTCTTTGTCTTTGCAAAGGTTGTTCGTGGTCCTGAAATCTTTGCGACTTACAACGGGATAGTTCGACCTCTGGGACCACGGCACTTCGGTTGACACGACTGCTGGGTGAAACATGGAAAGGGTGTCCCGTGAGTCGGTTGGAGTGTTGTAGGTAGGTCTCTCCAAGACGAAACGGTCAAAAGGTCTACCCTCCGAAGTTCTCTCCTCCGACGCCGGTTCCTATGTCTCGTTTCATAGAGGTGGAGGATCCGAGAGGTAGATAGTATTGTGTCGTTTTCAGGAGTTTCCCTTCTCCTTCGTCGGCGGACTCTTTTCTCTCTCGCGACACGACTGCTCCTCTGGACCCCCGAGTCAGGTCTAGAGTGACAACCAATCGACACACGGATCCCTTTAAGTGGATTGGTGAGACTAGGAGTCAAGGAAGTCGACTTCTTGTCCGAGTCCATTGTGAACAGGATGCGACAGATGGTCCACCGGAGTAAAAGAGTTAGGTTTGGATCCGGAAGATCAGCTAGTTCAGATTAGAATGTCCTCGTTGTTTTCTCTTTGACACTTACGACTCAGGAGTTCTACACACTAAACGTGTACTCGGTACCCGATACCCTGTAAAGAACGTGTGGGTGGTACCCCTCCGGACGTCGTCCAGACCACCCTACCGTCACCTTTTCCGTCCAGTCAAGTATTCGGAGGTCCGTGTATCGGGGGTATTCCTTTGTACTTATTCAGGACTCTCCGATCCCACCTACCCCGGACTCAACTGGTCGGAGTGTGAGTGGGTCTCCTCGTTTACGTGATCCTAAATATTCGAGAAGTTGATAAGAACGGACCTCTTAGGCCACCTGTCTTCTTGGGTCACTCGATGGCAGGTACCCGAGTGTTTCTCAGTCTGTACTTACTTCACTGAATCGTACATGCGTCCGTGTACAATAATTTACTACCTTTGAAGGTCTTCGGGACATTACGTCCCGAATAGGGATGAGGGTCAGAGTCTTTCCCCTTTACTGAACGGGTTCCAGTGTGTAGTTCAGTTTTACCTTTCAACCGTAGTCCCGGGGGATTTGGGATCTGAGAGGTGGGTCTTTACTGGTAGTATTGTTGAGACCATAGACCTCGGGAATGGTATTCGGTCCTGACACGATACGAGAAATATATGTAATGTGCGAAGTAGAAGTTTGGTAGGGTAAAATGTCTCCTTCCCAAATCCATTGACTGAACTCAGGAACTGAGTTCCAAAGTGGTGTCCCTATACTTTGGTCACAGTAGTCTACCGTTTTGGGTCCGACGTCTACGCCGACCCTTTCCACCCTCCCTCCCACGGGACTGGACAGGGACGTCCAACGTACCGGTGGGTCCTGAGGTCCTTTCATGTGTGTGACTCTGTGGAATGTCTCGGTCGTGTGGGGATAGGTACCGTTTGAACCCAAGAGATGGGAGACGAGGAGGGTGTTTCGGGACCGTGGGCTACTGTGGAAGGGTGATCTCTCTCAGTTTGACAGGTCCAGGGTCTAGTCTGTTTAGGGGGTGGAGGTCGAGGGTTCCGCCAGCCCACGTCGGACCCCCGTCCCCAGGATCTTGGACTCTAACCCCGGAACCGCAGTAAGTTTAGGGACCAAACGTCTGTTCGGTTGTCTCCGCGATTCACTAGGACACTTCGTCGCCACCCTCCTGAGGTGGTGGAGTCAATGGGTGAGTCTAAGTCTTAGTCTGGAATACGGGGAGGAAGAGGGGGAAGGAGCAGGACATTATTTCTAGACTAACTTGACCTTGTTTCGACGCCCTCCCCGCCCCCTCCGCTCCCACCCCTCACGTGAAGGACTCCAACACCCCTTCCTCTCGACGACAATTCTGACAGAGGTGAGGGTGGGAGGGCGGAGGTGAGGGCCCGGGGTTGAGGGGAGGTCCGACGGTTCTTGTCCAAAAGTTCCTAAATCCAGTGACTCAGTAAGTTGTTTGTTTATGCATGCCCCCAAGAAGGGCGGGTGGCGCGTCTCGTCTCCGCGGAGGAGACCGGTGGCCCGGCAGGGGCCCAGGAACCCATGGTGGGGTATCCAAGTAGGTAAGTAAGTTGTTCGCGACTTCAGGATGATACGTGGTCAGTGTAAAGTGAAGTAGGAAGCAGAGGAGGGCGACGGGGAGGGGGAGGGTCGGGAGGCGAGGAGGGGGAAGAGGAGGTTCAGGGGAGCCGGGGAAACGGGACCGCTTCTCCCCGTTTAGGACCCCCCCCGCGACCCCTCGACCCCTTGAGCCTCCCCGAACTCCGTCGCGGCCCACTGACTCCCTGTCTGTGGGCGTCGGGGGCACCAATGGACCACACCCGGGCCCGTCGCGTCCGTCCGCGAAGAGGGCGCCTCCGGCTGCTCCATGACTGTGCCGGGACCCACCCCCAACCCCCCACTATTGGGGGAGGAGTGGGGGTGGAAGCCGGAGGTGGGTCCCGGCCCGCCGGACCTTTTGGGTCGGGAACGAGTCGGCTGAAGGAAAATACAGTACCTTTCATGCCCGCGACCCCTGTCCTTTGAGGGCGGTCCCTGGACCCCAGACTCGGCCCTGTCGCCCAGACCTCCGGACCCTCCCCACCTTCCCCCCGACTCGCTCCCCCACCCGCCGGCCTCCCTCCCCGACCTCCTCTGGCTGCCCCCGCAGATATCTGCCGCCACCGACCCCTCCCCTACCTGCGAAATCCCCACACTCCTAGGGAAGGTGGTCCTACTCCAGTCCGTCGATGGGCTCCATGACGCGACGAAAGTTAAAAGGTTTCTGATTGTCTTTTCTCATTTTTGGTGTGGGAACAGACATTACTTCTGAGACTCTACTTCATTTTTCGGTTTAAAAAACAAACAAAAGAAACCCATATACGCCCACCTCCCATCACCGTTTCCAACACCTCACTCTATATACTCCCAAGTTTAGAATCAAAATTGGAGGACTCCGGTTCATCGAATGGAAGACTCGGAGTCAATGGAGGAGACACTTTACCTTTCGAGGTGGGTGAGGGGTATCACCAACCCTTCTAACTTTCTCCGGTGCGGGGGCTGCGCCCCTCCACGAGTTTTTTTTTGAGAAAGAGGGAAAACCCGACGTCAACACAGTTGACTCACACCATTATCCCCGGTACTTCTCGGTGAATTATGTGTGGTGATCACACTGGTTGTTTTCGAAGGATTTGTACGTCACAATAAATAAATAAATAAAATCCGGTGTCACCGTAACCCTTAGAATGAAGGGGGTGGTCCCTAGTTGACCTCAGAAACATTCCCTCTCGCACCTCATGATTGGCTACCTGACGGTCCTTTAAGAGTTGTAGCAAAATTCTCTTTTCAATAGGTCTCCCACCCAGGAACCTTACATTCGTCTCATCCCAGACGTAGAGACCACGAAGAGGTCCTTTCTTATGATCTCATAATCTCACCTATCGGTAAGGAAAGAGGTCCCCCAGAAGGGTTGGGTCCCTAGTTTGGGTCCAGAGGACGTAACGTCCGTCTA
The DNA here is from genome assembly GCA_006410555.1 of Capra ibex. Classification (NCBI taxonomy): domain Eukaryota; kingdom Metazoa; phylum Chordata; class Mammalia; order Artiodactyla; family Bovidae; genus Capra; species Capra ibex. The sequence goes on from SJYO01038983.1 coordinate 24,576,410, forward strand.
AGAAATGGTAGACTCGGTGGCTCCTTCGGGAAGGTCACGAATCGGACCCCGTTACTAAACAACCTATTTGTTTGGGTTGACTTCCTTCCTACTTTTCAGACCCTAAAGGGGAATGTCCTGTCCTTCCTACCTACCACTCCAACTCCTCCTCCCCCACGCTATCCCTCTTTTTCCAACGTCGCGACCTTTTACCGACCGACTACGGAGGCACAGTGGAGACCCCTCCACACCTCCGTGGAGGTTTAGGATGAACTCCACCACTCACACGGGGGGTCAGCGTGAATATTGTCCAGAGCTAGGGTCTGGAGCTAGGAAGGGACACCCCTTACCTAAGTTCGAAGGGTCGTCGGAGGGCCAGGGTACAATCGTCTGTGTCCCCTCACAACCTACGACCCTCGACTCTTTTGGAGTCTTGGGTCCCTCCCTCTCCGAGAGGGGGCGTCGGGGTCCGTCCCACGACCCACCCCCGGCCTCCCCCGCCCACGACGTTCCAGACCGAGGTTGAGAATGGGAGGTTGAGAAGCGTGAGCCGATGACAGTGCAGGGACTTGGTGAAACAGGGACGGACCGTACCGGGTCTAATACTTTTTGGGGTGCCTCGGCCTCAGACCCAAGGTAGATCGGAAGAACCTCACTCCCTGGACTCGGGTCCGGCGCCTCTCCGACTCGGGAAGGGGTGTAGACGAAACGTCTTACGGTCGGTCGGACGGAAAAGGAGTTGTCGGTCTCCCAATAAAGTCGTTGTGACTGTGTCTCTAAGGTGGTAGGTGTGTGTCGGACTACATTCAGATCGTAGGTACCTCCTGGGGAGAGGACACGAAAGAGTATTTTATGATGGACACCCCTAAGTGGAGGTTAAGGGTGGAGTAGGGGTGTTGTCTCTACCTCCCAACCCACCCCAAAAAGTAGTCTCAGACGACGTTCCTGACCCCCCACGGGTGGTGGAGGGTGAGTACTGTCGATTCCCGAGTGACCACTCTACACAGGGGAAAGGGAGAGTTAGGGGGGTCCGGAGAAAGGGAAGTAGGACNCTACACATATTCTCTGTCTGGGGGTGGGGGCGGGGGACCGGTATCCGTGACGGGGTCCGGACCCGTGGGACCCGTCCTTCGACCGTCTCTGGTCCTGGCGGTCAGCTTGACCTCGTCTACCAAAAAATGGCTCCTCCTTCAACTGTCAAAGTTGAAGTTTGTGCCCACTGCGTCCGGGACGTGACGGACGAGGGGACAGGGTGGGGACGGACTCGGGACAGGCGGGGCGGGGGAGGAGGGTCTCTCCCTCTGTGTTCCGGTCTGCGGGAGTTGAACCCGCGGCTCGAACGGTCGAAGCCTCCGACTCCACCCTCCTCCGGCGCGGGTACCCCAGAGTCGTAGGCGGTGACCGGCGGGACATGGACGACCTCGACGACCCACTCATGGGGAAGACCCCGCAGACGGCCCCCATGGACCCGAACCCCATGTTCTCTCTTCTACGGTCGTAGTCTAGGGAGCCAGACTGAGTCCGGACGTACAGTGGAGAGACCTCATAACGTCTCTCAACCCCGGTGGTCCTAGTGACAGAACAGGGGGTCAGGGTCGAGCCGAGACCCGAGACGAAGCAGGTGGTGTTCCCGGGGTGGAGAGGAAGAGAGAACGTGACAACCTCCCAACCCCTGGAATGACAGGGGAAGGTCCACCTTAGGTAAGAGTCTAGTCCGAGACTCGGATCTTGAAGCCAACAAGTCGAGAGTAAGCCACGGCCGAAGGGAGACGTCGATGGGTGGGAGTGGGGACAGAATACTCACAGGTCGGAAATGAACCCACGGAGGTCCCTGTCCTTTGAGTGGTAGAGGACCCGTTAAGACCACTACGAGACCTGTCTCGCCCGGTTCCGTCCCACCCCTGGCTTAGCGTCAACTCGTCTACAGTTTTTGTATTCAGAATCAAGGATCAGTGAGACAAAGGTAGGGTCCCCGGAGTCAGTCTGGAGGGTCCGTCTACACTCGTGTGTGACCCAGACGACAGTGAGGTCTGAACCTACGACGACGATGACAACGATTCAGCGAAGTCAGCAGAGGCTGAGACACGCTGGGGTATCTGCCGTCGGGTGGTCCGAGGCGGCAGGGACTCTAAGAGGTCCGTTTGACCTCACCCAACGGTAAAGGAAGAGGTTACGTACTTTCTCTTTTCACTTTCACTTCAGTGAATCAGCACAGGCTGAGGATCGCTGGGGTACCTGACGTCGGATGGTCCGAGGAGACAGGTACCTAAAAGGTCCGTTCTCATGACCTCGCTCCACGGACCTATCCTTGAAGGATTGAGAATGGGTTCCCACTGACACCTTTACTGGACCCCGGAGACCTCTTCGACCGACCCCTATTCCAAACCCCACCCACTCGGACCCCAGAGGACAGACGACCTCCCCTCTACCACCTTCTCCGTCGGAAGGTAGGGACTCCAGAACCCTGTGATCGAGCCCTGACCTCGGGACAACGACCCCGTAGTCGCTGTGACCGGCCAACCCTCCTACGACTCGTCCGCCCTCTGTTCACTCTAGTAACATGAAACACCAGACTTGGGACCCCAGATTCAAACCGGGACATGCTGGAGTTTATCCTGAGCTCGGAGAGGTCCGGAGATGCAGGAATAAATATTTTACGTCTCCCCACTTGACCCACTCTAGACTGGTGAAGAGTTCCCAAACCTTCCACACCGTCAACTCTCTCCACTGACTGAGTCCTGCCCCTGTCCACTCTTGTCTACCGTCGAACTCCGAAGGGTCAAATCCTCCTTTCCTGAGTCCCCTGTATCGGACGAATCGTCCCGTGGAGTCAGGGAGGATCTTTTCCCACACATACACACTTATACACACACTCTCCACACACACATGCACACACACAAAAGTATCCGCTTTGTACCGAAGACGTACATCGAACGGAAGGGGGACCCGTACACCACTACCGAGTACACGTGTATATAAGATTATTGACAAGAAGGTACCTAGACGTCCTCTGCGTTTCACGGAAGACAGGGGTCCCACCTCCGACTCCCTACCCGGGACCAATGAAAGGTCATGGAAGGACTCGTCGACGACACCGGAGGAACCGGGACCTCTAAGGTTTTTGGTTCCAGGATTCGGAGAGGAAGGGACCACCGAGTCCCCTCCCCCTCCATTTCCACCATTTCTTAGGCGGACGTTACATCCTCTGGACCCAAACTAGGGACTCAACCCCTCTAGGAGACCTCCTCCCTTACCGTTGGGTGAGGTCATGAGAACGGACCTCTTAGGGGTACCTGTCCTCGAACCGTCTGATGTCAGATACCCCAACGTTTCTCAGTCTGTGTTGACTCGCTGATTCATGTGTTGGGGGAGTGGTGGTGGTGGGGGCGGGGGTGGAATGGATAAGGAATGGACACCGGAGACTGGGATGACCCAGTTCCCAGACCGGTTTAAGGGTCGACTTCCACCCCCACTCTAGGAAGAGACGTCCGGAGGGGGACTTAGGGTAGTTCCCGTTCCGAGGACCGTCCTAGTCCGGGTCGTCTCGGGTCTCAGGCCTTCCGTCCCGGGAGTGGTCTCATATCCTTGGTAGGCCTTCAGGTCCTCGTGTTCCAAGGGTCACACATACACACACCCATTTTGACTACCTATTATTTGTAAAAGTGATAAGTCACCCAGTGTCGAATTCTTTATGAAACTTTCGGTAAAAGAAGACTTTCGAAGTGTTGTCGGATCATTTGTCCATCGGATCATTCGTTGGATCATTCGTCCCGGGCAACGGGGGTAAAATATCACACCTTTTGACTCCAGGTCCTCCTCGTCGACTACTCAACGTCTCGGGTGGGATCGGGTTGCGAGGACGAGGGTACCTCGGGGAGGTACCGCGTGGTTTCGGTGAGGGTGCTGATCCTTTTACCGGCGTCCTGTGTTGGCGGTGGTCGTCTGTCTGTCGGTGGTTCCCAACCCCTGTGGATCCGGGTCCCAACTCGTCCGTCGTGTCCGTGGGAAGTTCGACAAGATTCGTCCCTGTTGGGTTGCGGTCTCGGGACCCGTGTGAAGCCGGAGGACAGACCGGTGCTCTCAACACGGGTACCGAACCCCTGGAAACCATGTACCTTTATGGTTGTCGAACGAAAAGAGGTGTCGATGAGAATCGAGGTTGGATGGCCCCCGAGTGGACGACTTCCACCCCGCACCTCCGTCGAGACTAGTGATGGGGCGGTGAGTCCAGATCGGTGGTCCCAATGTCTTTGACTGTGATTCCACACCACTTCAGTGCCTGCGTCGTCAGACTTAAGACCAGAGGAGGGAACGGTCAATCCACTGATACCTGGGTAAGACATTCAAAGTCACAGGAGGATACACTTTGAACTTGTTATTATCGTGGACAGAATATCGTTAAAGATTCCTAATTTACTTAGTTACTTACATCTAAAGTCATCCTTGTAATCGAACATATCATTCACGACTCATTCGTAATTATTATTATTAATTAATTAAATATATCATTGTATAAATGTATTGAATAAATAATAAATATGTATTATTTAAGAGGTCCGTTCTTATGACTTCATCCAACGATAAAGGAAGAGGTCCCCTTAGAAGGGTCGGGTCCCTAATTTGAGTCCAGAGGACGTAACGTCCGTCTAAGAAATGGTAGACTCGGTGGTCCCTTCGGATACACATGTATTATTTATATATTTAAATAATATATTGAATAGTATTTCTAATTAATAACAAATAATACACTTAAATAATAATAGTAATAATAGTCTTAGTTGTTCTTTGGTCCACTCCGTCCTGGGTCACCCCTTCTGAACTCGGATCGCTACTCCGAAAGACAGGAGGTTAGAAGGACAAGACCGATTACTAAGTAAGCAAAGAAGTAAAGGTATATAAATAACTCGTAGATGATACACGGGTCAAGACACATTTCGAGACCCCTATGTCGTCACTTGGTCTGTTCTCGGAGGGAGTACCTCCCTCGTGGGCTTTAAAATATTTAAAGATTTAAAACAGTAATCGCACTACTTCCTTTGTCATTGGTGACTCGGAGACCCTGGTTCAAGTGCAAACTGCCCCGGGGGTCGGGCTCCCCGACGAGAGACTCCTCTACTGGAGTAGACTCTGGGCTTACTACCTTCCTAGGTCAGTCCGTCCCTTTTCGCCCTTCTCACTGGGTCCGTCTCCCGTGCACCTCCCACTTCCGTTGTTCGTCCTGTCCGGATCTCCTCGACCTACAGGTGTCACCTCCGCCCCTCTCCCCTACGGGTGACACTCGGATGACGGACCAGACTTCAGAGTCCCACGTCTCGACTCCGGTAACGACCGAGACTCACGTTTCTTAGTCCGGGGGTCTTCGGGGCTCAAGGGGTGGAGGTCGTCCCTCGTCTTCTGGACCCTCGAGTCCCGGGGGTGACTGGGGAGGCCAGTGGGACAGGACACGGTTGTCGAGTCTCCCCAGAGGGACGTCGTTGGTCCCCTGGTACCTCCCTGAAGCGGTAGGATGTTTAGACTAACTTACGGATAAGACACACGTACGTGCACCCATGGAACACTCGTACACACACACACGCACGGGGGTATATACACGGACACAACACTCACGTGTGTACCTTTCCGGATACGCCGAAACTTCGTTACGTCTTGACCCAAACTACGGAAACTCTAGTGAGTGTTTACTGTCCTTGTACGGAGACTCTGAGTCGGAAGAGTAGATATTTTACCCCTATTGGTGATGTGGGTAGAGTTTCCTATTAACAATAGGAATTTAGACCAAATAAGTAAGTAAGTCTGTCGTTCATAAATAGCTCGGGGACAATAAGATTCACGGTCCCTGTGTCGTCAGTTGTGAGTTTTAAGGACAGGTCGACCTCGACTGTAGCATCTGCCTTCACACTACCCCTCTGTCTGTTCCCTGTTCGTTCAGTTCCTAATATACCCATAATCCTCCAGTCCTCACTAAACCCCAACCCCCAATCCCCGAGACCCCCGACACGACATGGGTCTCTCCCACGTCACCCAGAGTATTCTTCTAGTATAAACTCGTTTATGTGCATCCTTCACTCACTAAGGTGACGTGGTACGCCCGGGTCCTTCCTTCCACCGTCAGCGTACATCCGACCACCGTCGCGTCGGTACCTCCGGAGGCACTCCTACCCCGTAAAAGAGGTTGTTTGAGCTCCGTGGACCCCGGTTCGGCTCCTTTTTCCCACGACTCGTGGGACCTCTCTTTGCCCTGGAGAGGTCCAGGTGTTCGACAATAGAACTTGGAGACCGACCTACGCAAACCCTTGAGTCTTAAAAGGTCCGCCACCTTCCATGACAACACATAGACGACACACGAGTGTTGTGTGGTTCCTCCAGACCCGTTGTGCGACATTAGTTTGTGTAAGGGTAAAGACGTCACGCTGATGCAAACACGTGATTTTTGTATTTATGGAAGGGTGGTTTACACAGTCTTTTCTGAAGCAAAACCGAAACTTAACGTCTATCGTACCCCCGGCACCGGGATACAATGAAGGAGATTGATGTTGACACAGTGGTGAGGGCGGGACAGTAACGACACATGGGGACCCCTCGAACTGGGAGTGTAAGGGTGTCCTTAGACCAGGAGGGAAGAGGGACCCCCGTGTTGACCCTCTACACACCACCCTTGTCTTGTCCTTTAATCACTGCCAGCCGTCTCCGTTGTTCCCAGGGTGTCTGCGGGGACACCCCGCTTCGGGAGGAAGAGAGACCGGAGTCAAAGGGGTAATCATGGTACCCCGGTCGTCCGAGACCCCAGAGGGTCACCATCTCGGGGTATCCCGGGACAGTTCACTACCACTACTCTAAAGACAGGACTGGGATGGTGGTCGTCCTACACACTGGAACCCGATCAGCGAGTCGGAGAGACTTGTAGTCAAAGAACTAGACTTTCATCTCTACTCCAGGTAGGGAAGAAGTGTCCCGACACCTATACTCGGGAACACGTCCAAAACCTCATTCACTCCGAGACTTTTCTTTCCTCCCGACCAGGCACACTGTCACCTTGGTGTGTGCCGTTCACACTTTGAGTACGTTTAAGTTAATCTGTTTGTTCCGGTGGTCCCTTTCGCACCTTAGCGTCAAGTCTATGCTTCCGGTAAGACGGGTCCTCGACGAGCGACAGCGGATAACCGCGTCCGAGACCCACCCACTCTAATCTTTGGGTTTAGGAGACAAGGAAGACACCCGAGGTCGGGGGGTCGAAGACCGTACTTGGAGCACACTAAGAGACTCGTAAAACGTGTATTTTTCCGAGGATTAGTTTTTGGTTGGGAAGTAGACCATGACGTGGTCTCTTTGTCTTAAAACCGGGAAATACTAGAAACAAAGGGACTTCGGGACTACGTCTAAGTCCGATTGTCCCCAGGTGACTGTTCACAGCAAAGTCTTTTAGTCCTAAGGACCGGAGGACTGGGTCGGAGGGTAGTCTCCGGCTCCCTTCCTTTTATGTCTTTCGTGGGGTTTCCGTCACCTGGATGACACAAACGACATTTAACTACTCTTACAATCCGTGGTAATTTCCCTTAGTGACAATTACCTTTTTTCCCTTGTAGACTGAAGGATTGGCGTGATTTACCCAGACAGTCAAAGGAATAGACCTTTTATCCCACACTGTCCGGGGTACTGACTCCTACATCCCTTCTTTACCCCAGAGGGTACATTTTGGGAACAGGCGCCCAGATGTACCCCATTCTCCACCGACAGGGGCAAAAATAGTAGTCACTTCAGGGTCGTGGAGGGACCCTAGGGGCACGGGTGACCTGGGAGCGTTCCGTCCCGAGGGGTTCCGCCCAGAGCGAGAACGAAGGTAAAGAATCATGTATCCCTGGCACTAGTCTCCACGAACGCCCAGGTCCTCCCGGCTTCTCACCCAGACTCCGGCCGTATTTCCCATGTCAGAGACTTCGGTCGGAGGACTCCGTTCAAGTCCGAGACGACATTTCACCCTCGTTATTATGTCCGGGTGGTCGAACGTAGACGCTAAGGTTTTTCATAAACATTTAAAGGTCGTTTACGTATGTGACGTTTAGGACCGGACTTGCTTATCCTCTGATAAATATTAGAAGTGCGTAGGGTGAACCACACTTTTAAGTATACAAAGCGACGTCTTTGGTAGTATACAAACGGCGACTCCGAGAGGTCTACGTCCCCCTGTCATCCTACGGGGTTCCTGCGACCGTTTGGACGCATCTTGAATTGACTGACGGGATCCCGAGTGCCGTCACGTCGGGGCGTACTGGTCTTCGTCTCAATCAGTTAGTCATCACAGACTGAGACGCTGGGGCACCTGACATCGGGTAGTCCGGGGAGACAGGTACCTTAAGAGGTCCGTTCTTATGACCTCACTTGTGTCCGTTCTTATTACCTCATCGGTAAGGGAAGAGGTCCCCTAGAAGGACTATGTCCCTAACTTGGGTCCAGAGGACGTAATGTCCGTCCAAGAAATAGCGGACTCGGTGTCTTTTGAATAAAAAGTTTTTATAGAGCTAGAACCCTAAAAAATATTTTTTCTCTTCGTTCCCTGAAAGGACCACTAGGTCCCCAATTCTAACACGAAGGTGACGTCCCCTGTGTTCAAACTAAAGACCAGTCCCTTGATTCTAGGACGTACGATACATACTCCGGCTTTTTATTTATTCTTCTCCTTTTTCTTTTGTTTTTCTTTGAAAATTTTTATTGCCCGAGCGGAGGGGTCAAAAAATTGTGAGACGACTCGTTTATTTTGAGTAGACACCGGACTACGTCGAGTTTCACAACGTCATCTCCCTTGGCTTCTCTCTTGGTAGGTCTTACCACACACACACACACACCCCCCACAACGCCACCGTCCCTCCCCTTCCCACGTTCTCCTCTCCGTTCCCTCCCCTACTCACGTATTTATAGAGTCTCAACGAAAGTTTTTAAGTAAATGAGGGGTGGACTCTGGAGGAATCCCGTCGTCCCAGATTTGTCGAGTTAGAGACGTTTCCGTCTCTACTCCTCTCCTCGAGACCCTCGTACTTTTTCGGAAGGATAACGGAGACACCGAAAAAGTCGGGGTTCGAAAGGGACCGAGTCGGTTAGATTCGGACTTTATCACCCCCGAGGCTCCTCTCCAACCGTACCCTTCCTTCCCGGGACCAGGACCGACGAGTCTAACACCACCATCTACTACCTAACCCCTTACCGCGCTATCAAAGTACTGATCGCAGGGAGTACCAGACATCCCAGGAGTCCGAAGACAACCGTCCAAGACGTCGTCGTTTCGGAACCTGGAGACCAACGTAGGAATCGGGTCTGGAGACCCGATTCCACATCAGTCCCTCTCCCAGACGTCCCAAGTCCCTTCGTCCTACGACCAGGTCGGGGACACTCTTCGTCGATTTTCTTATTTTTATTCAACACCTGTTTAGTTTTCGACCGTCTAGGGACCTGTCTGTCCTTCTTCGTCGTGGGTCCTTCGGAGGGTCAGTCCGCACGTAGAGTGGACGGGTGCGGACGGACGGACACCGACTCTATGTAGTCCTTGGTCTCTAATATCTAGGACCTTCAAACTTGACTTTCCTTCCACTCCCTCCCACCTTAGATGCCAGAAGTGAAATGTTTGCTTCTCTGGTTCGGGTCTCTCCAACTCACTAAACGGTTCTAGTGTGTCGTTCAAGTCCCTTTCAGAAGGGTATCCTACAAAGCGACCGACTTCCCCTAAAGTTTAAGTGAGGAAAAGTAGTCCAAACGTACGGTCCTTATACGTCCTTAGTCACTTTGTGTTTCGTCCGGTTGTGTCCGAAGGTGACTTTCCTTCCCTCCGTCGAGTCGGGTCACCAGTTTTCGTGTCTGTGACACGGTCCACCGGACCGAACCTCCGGACCGGGGTCACGAGCAGTCAACGAATCGTCCAATAAATTAGAGAGACACGGGAGTAGATATTTTACTCTTCCAGTTTTATCATCACGGTCGAAGAGTCTCGACGCCACTCCAAACTCTCTCAAGTGCATACTTTTACAGACCCTCTTTCATGCATGATACCTTCACAAATACCACTACCATCTCCACCACCACTACCGTTGCCCACCACTAATACAACTACCACTGCCACTGACACAAAACTCCCCCACCACCACTGTTACTACCAGTGTCACTGCCACTGTTCTTTACGACGAGTGGACTCCGGTCAGTCCGAGTGTCTTCCTTCCACTTCGGGACCCAGCGTATCTACGGAACAGAGGTGGTCCGGAAAAGAAAAATTCTTAACAGGAACCAAGAGTCCAACACGTCAGAAAGAGACCGACAAGGTACACTCTAGTCGTTCCCACCAGTCCGGGTCAGGGACGGGAGTCCCCGAAACCCCAGACCTCCGAGGTCGTGGTCTCAGTCCCAGATTCAGTACGAGTAAAGACGAGCAAACAGGCAAGACTCCTGAGCCGGGACTATCCACCGTCTCCCGTCTCTCTACCCAAACCTTCCGTCTGAACACTAAGCTTAGGTCCGGGATCACCAAAGTGGGACTTGTCTGCAGATATAGCTTGTACATAAAGTCGAGTGTAACACCCCGGTAGACCTTCTATTTGTTGGTATAGACATTCCTTGATGGGAGGGCTCCCGACTCATATGTCATCCACAAGTTATTAACCATCAACGACAATTGTTACCTCTTCCGTTACCGTGGGGTGAGGTCATAGGAACGGACCTTTTAGGGTACCTGTCTCCTCGGACCATCCGACGTCAGGTACCCCAGCGATTCTCAGCCTGTGCTGACTTGCTGAAGTGAAAGTGAAAAGTGAAAGTACGTAACCTCTTCCTTTACCGTTGGGTGAGGTCATAAGAACGGATCTCTTAGGGTCCCTGTCCCCTCGGACCACACGAATGCAGATATCCCAGCGTGTCTCAACCTGTGCTGACTTCGCTGAATCGTCGTCGTCGTCGTTTCCAACCGACACCACTGAAACCCTTATACTTCAAGAGTCCACTCTTTCCCCCGTCGTTCGTGACACTAGGTCGAGAGGTTCGTAGGTCTGGGTCTGGAGAGGGGCACCCTTTTGAGGGTTCGTCCGGACGTCAGGTGGGTGGACACGGTGTCCGGGTCGGTCGAGGTGTTGGCCGTTATGGTCGAGACTCGTGTCTTACGGCCTACCTCTTACGACCGGTCCTTCCGGGACCCGGTTCCGAAAATGTATCTAACGAAGTCGAGTAGGAGGATTGTAACGATATTTTGACCAGGGAAAGAGCAAGGGCACGGTGTCTGTTCCTTTGACTCCGAGTCTTCCCGGTTCCTACACCGTCTCGAGAATGAGTCTGGGTCGCTTCTCGGGGTTACGGACTCTTTGAAAGGACGTCGTACCTCGTGGTTTTCCACCTAGAAATCCAGGGGAGAAGAGTAATCGTGGTGAAGTTCGACGGAGTTGGGAGTCCCAAATCGGTTTCGTTACTGAGGGATTTTCATCTGTCGGGGTAAGGGTGACCCTTAACCGTGACTCTCTCCATTCTCCAGTCCCCACTTTCCACTCCCGTCTTGTTTCCCGGAGGACGGAGGAGTAGTGGTTCACTCGGTTTACAGAAGTGGTACAGGAGGACTCCGGTAGGACGGGTAACGTCGTCTAACCTACTAGCTGTCAACCAGTTGGGAGAGGGTCGGCTCCCGTCTCGAGACCCGGACTGTGTCAAAGACGTAATCTTTATGGAAGGGGAAGACTCCGGGTCCTGAGAGTCCTGTTGATACCACCCGAGAACGGTCCTACCTACTTTGAATGGTGTCCGACGGTTCAGTAATGTTCCTTAGAACCAACCCTCTCTCCCGGTCCGACCACCTCGCACTGAAGGAAATTTTAAGATGGTAGTCGAAGTCTTGTGAGTCCGTTTTGATCCGAAAAAATGTCGGTCGTTGTTAGAGAGTTTTCGTTGAATTTGTGTCGGGAAACGATATATTTCATGAGTGGGACCGGGTATCACAGGGGTCAAGGGTCAACTCTTCACTCGGGACCCCCGTCTGTCTTTGGTTTGGCGAACAAGGTACTGACTACTTCGGGTCGTCATTTAACCTCACACCCGAACCTCCGGCGTGTTCTCACGGTGGGGTGAGTATGGGTGGGCATAGTTTGGAGAGGGTCGATGTAAACTCAGTCGGTACTCGACGAGACGGTTCTCCCACTGCTAATGGACGAAACTGGTGAACGAGGTGTTCACCTCCTGGTGAAGATCTGCTCCGACCCTCCTTCACCCTGAAGGATCCCCGGGTGTAAGGATAACTTCCCCGGGTCCGTCCTCGGACGGTTCCCCATCTAGTCAAGAGGGGTTTGCTGCACAGGTAACCCGAGGAAATGGTTGACTGACGAACTAGAACCCGTTCAGGGTGACGAAGAAACTCGAGTCTAAAGGAGGATGATTTGATCCTCGACAACTTCTCTTTAAAAAAGTAAAGATAGGACGGAACCCTCAAGATCTTTCATCGTTTTACAGGATCCAAGGGTACGACCGATCAAAGAGTCGAGAGATCTTGATTCTACAAACTAAAAAAAAAAAAAATTAACTTTCACTGTAAGTCCTTTAAAAATACAACTGTGGGTCGTGTGTTTTTGACTCGGAATAGAAGTGTTTTGTACCACGTAAGACTGTAAGAGTTAAGAACAGGTAAAGTAAAAAATTTTTCGACTCCCAACATCCCTGAAGAGACCACCCAGGTCACCAATTCTGAGGTGGAAGGTTACGTCCTCCGTACCCAAACTAGGGACCAATCCCTTGATTCTACCCCACGACAGTTTTCAAACTTTTTATATGAAATTCAACTGCCAACGTAACGATATGTTAAAATTTTTTCAACTACCAACGGTACGACGTTTAATGATGTCTCCTGATCGTACTCCTTCACAAACTCCCGACGCGTCTTGACATGTGGAACTGCCACTGTCACTAGTACGTGTAGGCACACACACAAATATCAGGATCTTGACACGTGATTTTCTTTTAGTTAAAGTGTACAAGTAACTTTTTCAGTTCAAAATTTCATTCTTTCTTTTAACTACGGACGTTGTGTGTTGTAACTAAAGCACTGGGTGGATTCCCAATGTTGGACGTCACACTTTTGGGGCCAGGGACTTGGGGTACTGCCGCCGTACCCCGTCTTATCCGGTAACTAGTCCGACGCCCGTCTCCACTCCACCCCTCTGCCCTCGTCCCCTCTCTGGAGTGAAGGACTGGGAGGAGAGAGGAAAGGCGTCAGTGAAGGACGGAACCTCCCGAGTTCCACCTCCTCGCTCCATTCCTTCTCGGTGCGCTTCTCCCCCCGTACCTCGTCCCGACGCTGAGGTAGTCCGACATCCCCCTGGATGGTAGAAAAGTAGTCTCACTTAGAGTGGAATGTCCCTCTCTCTCTCTCATGGGGGGGTTGTGTGTGTGCGTACGTCTGCGCAGGTCCGTGCGTGTGTGTGTGAGTGCGTGGGATTTCTCCGGGTAAACGTCTCTCGATGGGATCTGTCGGTATTTCATGGTACGTTTACGATCAAGAGTACGATTGATAATAATGTCAGGTGAACAGCCCATGTCTTTCATATAACCGGGTATTTACGTAGAACGTTTCAGGATAAAGGATGGGTCAGGACGGTCTACGAGGGACCGGTCTCTGTAAACGTCGTCTCCGACGGGGTCTAACACTACACACAATTTACAGAACCTGAAATTAGGATCTCCACTCACAAAGGGTTTGTCCCAAGGTACCTTGAGTCACCTGTTTCGTATCCGGGTGGAATCCGGGTGGAATCCGGGTGGATTCTCCGGGTGGTGATGTAGGGTGGAATCTCGGACTGTCCCCTGTTACCGGACCACTTCCCAGACTCCTCAGGACGTTATTCCTTGAGACAATTCGTAAAAGTTTAGGTCGTCAGGGGTCCGATGGAAGTGGTATCTGGAGAAAAAAAGTGTACAGGACTCTATTATACTCCGACTTACATAAACCTCTATTTACATCGTTCTCCCAGAGGACTTCGATGGTCCGTCAGTCTTCCCCGACACCCCAGGAACCGTCCGGGACTTGACCCTGGACCTTCGGACGTTACTGTACGATTGAGGTTTACGATCGGTCTACCCTGGACGGCGTGCTAAGATGAATATAGTGTAAACTCTCGTCCGTCTTGAGTAGAGATCACTGTCTTTCGTCTAGTGACCTCCGGACTCCGACCTAAGTCCCTTTAGTCGACCCTTCCCCGTGTTCCCTTGAAGACCCGCTGCCCTTTCAAGAAACACAAGAGGCTCGTGTCCCTCCCGACGTCCACACATATGTAAACAGTTTAAAGTAACTTGTTCACGGGAATTTTACGTACGTACAGGGACATCCATCTAGTACGGGGTTATTTTGACTAAAATTTTCAACCTATCTCTCTTTTTTTAGTCCGTGGCCCGGGATAGACCCCAGATAGCTTTCTCTTAAAGTTCCGTCCCCCACCCCTCGCTAAGACGACCCGTCACCCACGACTCTTGAGGAGCAAGTGACGAAGTTCAAAGGGACTCCAGAGCTCGGGGCAGGAGGACCTGGACCAAAAATTCCCTGGTGGACCTTGGTCTCGTCGTGGTCGTACTCAAAGACCTTTCAGGGGCTTCCCTGGGACTCCTACTTTGAGTGTCCTCCTCGTTTCGACCACCCTCCTAGGGCACCCATCTCCCTCGGACCGACTGAACCCCAGGATCCACCCCTCCCATGTCCCTCCCCGGGGGCACCTCCTGGGACAGGTCGGACTGGAGGGTGAACGGTAAAGAAACTGAGGATCCCGAGCGGCACTCTGACTCGCCGAGACCGAGTGGCACAGTCCCGGCAGACCTCTAGTCGTTGCCCTGTCTCACCATGCGCCACGTGTCGGTCTCGACCCCGGTCGGAAGTGAGATGGTCCACCGCGGGTCCGTCAAAAACAGGGTGGTATATCGAGGGTTCGTCAAGAGGTTCGACACGGTTCTCGACGTCACGGCCCTGGGAAACAATGACAAAGGGAACCTAGTGAAGTTTCTGTCCGGTAGGGTCTTCGACTACTAGACGGTACCTGTCGACCCCAGGAAGAGGTTGACGTCGGAGTTGTCCCCTGTGGTCCCCCCGGGAGACCGGGACTAGACGAGTCCACCCACTGATCGGCCGGGTCATCCAAGGGATCCGGACCCGTCGGAGGGACGGGTACGGACACTGGACCTCGGACTCGTTCTTCCACCTTCCCCAGTGATTGAATGTTGGTGGGAGAGTCTTTGTACGTGACCACCCCTTTACCTTCCCCTCTCGTCTCTCCCACGACCGGGGACAGACCCCTACCTTTTCCATCTGCTTGACCAGGACGGTTACCGATTGAAGTAACAGATGAAAATTGGAGATAAAAGGGTTGACATTTTACCCGACTGTGAGCGTCCTCCGAATCTATGTTGCATACCCAGTTCACCCAAATTACCCCGGACACCATGAATATAGTACTGAAGGTCAAGAAAGAATTATGACGGCCAATGGGGGTCGAGAGGGGTGTGGGGGAGGAGAAGGTCCCCGGGACCGGAGAGGGATTAGTCTCGTAGAAAAAACGTCTCGGTGGCTCCTGTTGTCGAGGAGGGTGCTGGAGGGGCGGGTGTTGGTGAGGCCTCGGGTGTCCATTTTCCTAAGACTCCCGAGACCCCCATCCCACGACCTAAAATCGTTTATTTTTGTGTCCTACAAATGCAAACTCAGAGTTCATTCGTACTTTTTAACATCTCGTACAAGGTACGTTATAAACCCTGGAGTGGTTGACGATCCCAGTAACGGGTCAGTGAACGAGGAGACAATCTTGGGTTCTTGTTCCTTCCAGACCCACGACCAGTAGTCGCGAGTCCAGGAACGGGGGAGGGAAGAGAGGGGATCGTGGAGGGTCCAAAGTCGACCACCGTCTCGGGCCCCCGGACGCCACACGACCGGACCACCTCAAGATGTCGCCACCGGACCCACCGTGGTAGCCGTAGTTCGGGGTCCTACTCTAGTTCCTGGACCCCGTTGAGTAGACACGTCGGGAGGTCACACCGAGGAAGGACTTCGGGGACGGTCTCTGGCTCCTTCGGGTCTGTGGTTTCGGTCCTCCGGTTTCCGGGAACGGTTAGGCGACCCTCTAGGTCTTGGGTTCTACGTTGAGGGACCTCGTCACAAAGGCTTTTCACGTCGGGGCCCACCCACCGGTTCGAGAACCGGAGTAGACAAGACCACTCACCCCTCGTCTGACTCTGGGTACCCACAGGGCTTCACCAGTACACTGAATGGCGTCCAAGGACTTTGGGGTCGTACGTCGTGTCCCGTGATCACGATACCTCTTGCGTTCCCTTTACCTCTCGACCGGAGACTCTCCATCCCGCCAGCACCCCACCTCTCCACCGTGTGTGCTACGGGACCCGTAGAGGTGTTTCATTGCGTCTTGTCCGGGTTTACACGACGACCGAACCGACGGTGAACCCCTCCTCGTCCTGAAAGCCCTCCTCCGTCCCAGAAGACCACCAAAACTACCTAGCACCGAACACAGTTCCCGGGTTCTTCCTACCTCGGGAACCTCTTCTGGTCGGAACGTCCTCCCCTCAAATGCACGGAGTCTCTGTCTACTCCGACCTCGTTACCATTGAGTATCCTCCATCCCTCTCCCGTCTCGCCTCGGGGGTCCCCGAAGGATGTCTCCGACGACTCAGTATGTGACGGTGAAACTTCTTTGCTTGCTACGGCCACACCGACTCCTTCCCCGGGTCTCCGACCCGACCCCCTAGGGTTTTGGTCCTAGTCATCTCTTTGTCCTATTTCCTGGTTTCCAGTTTAATTCCCATTCGTGTCGTTTGGAGTCGTCCATCATCGAGGATAGTGTTTACAAGATCATTTCAGGTCTGAAATTCTTCAGTGTGAATGACTCGTGAACATAGTGTAACCCCTGGTAAGTCCCGTAAGGTAGGAAAAATGTTGTCCGAATCCTCCACCCACGATAACAATAGGGATGAAATGTCTACCCTTTCAACTCCAAGACTCTCCAATTTAAAGAATGAGTCATAGTGTCTTGTGATCGACCCCAAATGTAAGTCCATCGTAGTGAGGTCTCAGACATCATATTCGGAGTCGATGAGGTTCACACCTCCCGAAAGGTCCATCGAGTCACCCTTTCTTAGACGGACGGTTACGTCCTATGCACTCAAGCTAGGGACCAAACCTTTCTAGGGGGCTTCCTCCTTTACCGTTGGGTGAGGTCATAAGAACGGATCCTTTAGGGTACCTGTCTCCTCGGACCGTCTTATGGGAGATATTTCAGAGTTTCTCAGCCTATGTCGACTCGTTGACTCGTGCATACACGCGTGTGTGCGTGCGTATGTGAGGTTTACACCAGGAGCTGATCGTCGAAGTAGACTGACCAATCTTTACGTCCGAGGGTCCGGGGTGGAAGGTAGATGATTAGTTCTGAACGTAAAGTCGTTTCAGAGTCCCCAAGTACACGTGATTGGACCCTTCGTAACGAGACCTTGTGACCCGGGTAGGACGTTCGTCCTTATAGGGGTTTTGTGACCTAAGTACCACACTTAATCATTTTACGACGGGGGAGGTCTGTCTTCATCAGAGGTTCCTAGAGAGTCGGACTCCTCCTTTTTTTTGAAGCGACCGAGGGTCCGAATGGGTGGTGAGAGGAGACTCGGGAGAACGTCCGATGTTGGACGTTTCGGTATGGGTCTTCCGAACGGAAACTAAAAAAAAAAAAAAAAAGACTCATCTTCTAAACGATCTCGAAACTTCTACCGACAACGATATCGTTGACCGGTGTCGACCATTCTAGTGTTTCACGAGACTGGACTTGTGTGTACCCGGGGGTCCGGTTCGCCTGTTCGTCTTTAGCTACTAAGAGACAACGTGGTCCGGGAAAATACTCTCGGTCAGGGAGGTCCGAGTTCCGGACCCGTCGTCCTAAGGACCCATACGAAGGGTCGCCGCTTAGAGGTCCTGAGTTTCGTCTACCATAAAGAGTAGGGTCCGGAGTCAAAGGGGAGAGACTTTTCGGGAGGTTGGAGGGTCCCTCGTCGTTCTCTTACTCTCCTATAAAGTTTTTCCCTTCGTCTGAGTCCACCTCGCATAAAGAGTGAAGAGTGAAGAGAATGACTGGGGACCCACCCCCTGCTGTCGTCGACCCTCGACGGCTACCCGTGACGGGGGTACGACCGGAAAAACGACTTTCACGGGTTCGACAACGTCGACGGGTCTCCACGGTCCCTGTCTTGAACTACCTCTTTTACGGTCTCTCCTACGGTCTTCCCTTTCCGTCTTTCCTTCCGTGAGGGTGCACCATGGGTTCGGGGGACTCTGGACCCGGGACGATCCCGGGTGTGAACCGGCACAGTGTCCCAGGGTCACCGGACCGTGCGTCCGAACCCCGGGTCCCTCGAGGTCGGCTCGGGTGGTTGAGTGGAGGGTAACGAAAGGGGGGTCTAAAGGTCGGGTTCCACGTCTCGGCGGACAAACCCCCGTCGCTGTACACGCTTCCGAGACACCTTCACGCGTCACCCTTCCCGGTCGTCACCCTGTGTGATACACTGTTAAGGACCCGGTTCCCGTGACGTGCCACCCTCCTCCACACGGCCCTCGTCGTCACGCCGTTGCAGTCGAAGATGGTCCCGGACCTGGGGTCGCTCTTCTGGAACCCCCCGAAGATGACAGGGGGGCCCTATGACAGGGTCACGGTGTTCGAACTCCTCTTTTTCAGCATGACGTGCTCCCACAAACAGTGTACACTCAACCGGTACCAGGCACCACCCATCTCCCACCAAGACCTAAAAACAAGATTCTGAGTCAGTTACTCGTAATAAAGACTTCTTGTAAGGTCCCTGATTTCTCTCTCTCGGGATCCTGTCCTACCTCACTACTGCTTATCCCCCTCCCCCCTGTCGTACGAGTCTGTCGTTACTCGTCCTTGGTAGTCCTCCTCTGACCGGTATTAACAGTCCTCCGATCAAGAACGGACCTCTTAGGGTCCCTGCCCCCTCGGACCACCCGACGGCAGAGACCCCAGCGTGTCTCAGCCTGTGCTGACCTCGCTGAATCGTCGGGGTCGTCGTCACTTATATCACGAGACTGAGACAGAAGACGAGAAAGTCTACCTTTAATCCTTTCGTTCCCTTCCCCATGTAAAAACGACATAATTACCATTGCCTGATTATCCATTTTCTCTCTTTACCTACCCACCTGCCGATAACCATCTACTTCCGTTCCACTAGTGAGTATTCGTTTGCCACCTTTCAACTATCGTCTTCACCATTTACTCTCGGCCTACTAGTTAACACTCTATCATTTACCGCCGATTTACTCCTAAAGTCTCTACCTACCTGTCTGTCTGTCTATCTTTTGACGGAGGGCGTGTACGACCGGTCAAGGATCCCCTGCGGTCGGTTGGTCGGTCCTCGAAGGGAGCTTACCTGTCAAAACTACGGGGTGAGGGACGGACGAGGCCCGGTCCTGACTGGAAGGAGACGGAGGACGTCCGGTCTTGAGGTCGGCTCGCCCGGACCCACACCCGCGGCACTACTCGTAATAGGACCGGGAGCACGAAGACCGCCACGACGACCAACACACACCGGGGGACCGAATGTTCTTCCAGCACTTCTTTACATCCACTGCCACGGGACTCGGCGGAGGGAGACTTCGGGGACGACCCCTTCCGACGTGCAGTCGGGGCGTCCCCTCCCAGGGACGGAGGCCTCTCGACCGACCCGAGTGGAGACGAAGTGACGGGCCGGGACGGGGAGGGAGAGGACGGGTGACCGGGAAGAGATGAGGTTCTTTGTTCGTCCTTTTAGTGACTAAGTGGGTGTAGACCCCGGGTTTCTCCCCGGGGTGAGGTCCGGGTTCCCTCCCACACCCATAAGAAATCTGACACTATCCAGGTCTCCCAGACTGGAGTCTTCTGTCCACAGGGACCAACCGAGGTGGTGAAACGTCGACTACCTCGGTGAAGGACAGACTCGAGACATACAAAGGGGTAGGTTGCTTACCCGCTCCCGTCTGGACCAATTACGTCATCCACAGTAGAACCGCAAGCCTCTACTCCGACACTCTAATCTCGCCGCCCACCCTCTTTCGGGTCTCCACCCGTCTCAACCGACCCAGGACCGCCGGGAGGGTCCGGACTTAAGAACAAGATGTGTGGAACACGATAAAGAGGACCTTTTAGTCGGAGAGCCGTGCGTGGACGACGGAGGAGGGAGGAAGGGACAGGGGGAGGGGATGAGGGGGGGAGTTGAGGGGGGTGGGGGTAGGACTACACGGAAAACGGTGGAGAGACAGTGGGTCAGGCAGTCTTCTTCGTCGCGGTCACCTAACCGGGTTGCCCTTACTTGGTCTTGTCATTCATGGGGGGTCTCCGTCCGAGGAGGGACCCGACCCCGGTCGTAGGAGCCCCGAGTCCTTCCTTCGGTCACCTCGTCGCAGTACCCAGTGACGACTGGCGCCTACCTCGGTCGCCGACGGACACCGGAGGCTGAGGTGACCCGAGTAGATTCCACAAGGACACCGGCGCCCGTGATCGTCCACCATGAGTCTTTTCTCCTTCGGTACTAGTTTTCCTGAACCCTTAGTCACTTAATTCGTTTCGATCTGTGTCAAGAAATGAAGTCCTGGACAGTCTCTTGGAAGTGCCCGTAAAAACGCACCAAGTAGAAAGGTCTTGCCCGTATACATTTCTTCCCACCGGGTTCGATGTATAAAGTGCCTCACAGAAATAGTGCCCGTCTGAAATGTTCCGGTCAAAATCCTGCAATCCTACGTCGGTCGGGTTGGGGGTGGGGCCAGGGGAAGTAGAAAGAAAGACCGGTGTCAGTCTCGTGAAAACACCCATCTTGGTGTCAGAAGGAGGACAGAGGTAGGGTGTAGGAGGGGAAAGTGTGCAGTTCCCGGTTTAGGAAGTTGACACACCAGTTCAGAAAGAATGTTCTATTTCTGGGAGTCGAGGTCCTCCCGTCCCTGGTATAAACGGGATAGTCAGTACAGGGTCAAGGGACGAACTAGTTACTAACTCCCGACTGGCTGACTTCCGGACGGGTGGTTAGTCGAACGACCGGTTGGGTTTCGACGAGACTTTCAGACTCGGGACCCTGTAGGGTCAACCAGGTCACCAATTCTGAGGCGGAAGGCTGCACACAAGGTAGGGACCAACCCCTTGATTCCAGGGTGTGCGGTACCCCACACCGGTTTTTAAACCATTTTTTTATTATTTTTACTTTCAGACTCGGGACGATCTTACTCGCAGGGGTCCTTCTTTCCCTTTTGTTCATACACGACTCCCTAAAGACCCCCAGGAGCGGGGGAAGGGATAGGGGTGCAATGTGTTACCCTTGTCCTTTGACCTCGAGACCCGGGGTCGACCCCTCCGCCTGTCTTGCTGTGTAGATTGCTGTGGCAGAGGGCTTAGACGAGTCACAGAAAGGTAGCGTTGGTGTGCCACTGACAGGCCGGGGTCCGACTCTTGCGGCGACGGAGGGTGCACCTCTTGCTTATATCGGTCGGAGGGTCCTTGAGGGTCTAGAGTCGAATGGGTCCACTCGTGACCGACCGCGAGGATCCCTACTGCGGTCCCGGCTCGTCTCCCGGTGCACCAACGGGTCTCCCCTTCCTCCGACTCGTGCCACCTCCTAGTTTGACGGGGAAACTGCCGACCAGTGCCGTCCATTGCCTTCCCTATGTCGGAATTGACCGGGGAGTCGACCTCTCTTCTTGCACGGCGCTACAGTAATTTGTGGTCAAGGCGACACTGGGTTTCCTGGACAAAGAGTTATTTACTCCGGGGAGCCTAAGAAGCTCCGTCTTGTCTCGGTAGGTGGTCGCCGGACGTCCCGGGACATGCTTACGAGGGGCTGACCGTGACTGTTAATTCGGCGTCCCTCGGACCACGAGTCGTAGTAATCACCTGTGACCGGCTAAACTAGTGTTGCGAACGCCCCGACAACTCGGTGGTCGAGTCCTTCGGAGACACTAGAAGGTTTTCGACTTTCCGTGAGCCGAGACTCCCCGACAGAAACACACAGGACTTCCCTATTCGGACGAGTGTGTCGAAGGAAAGAAAGGTGTCGAGACCTTCCCCGGGACGTGGCATAGAGGTGGGTGGGACTATTGAGGAGGCTGTCACTGATGCTCGATGTGCCCCGAGTCTCCGATATTCTCCACTCGGACCGGGGACCGTCTCGGGACCTCTATTCGCGTTCAGGGGGCCCAGGCGAGTGGGACGGATAGGTCCGCCCGCCACTCGTGGCCCCGATAACATTTCCTTTACTTATTCGCAGTCGTTAAATCCACCACCCTCGACTAAACTGGTAGACTCGGTCACCCCAGTACTTGGAATTTGAGGTAGACCCTTCTGGTGTATATTCTCGGGGACTTCCATCTCCTTACAATTCTTCATGTTTGATGACAGGTATTTTCTTTATTCGATGTTCCTACATAACATGTCGCGTTCCTTCTCTCGGTTATAAAATATTATTAGTACAACGACAAATCAGTGATTCAACACAGGCTGAGAAACACTAGGGTACCCGATGTCGTGCGGTCCGAAGGGACAGGTAGTGGTTGAGTGCCTCGAACGAGTTTGAGTACAGGCAGCTCAACCACTACGGTAGGTTAGTAGAGTAAGAGACAACGGGGGAAGAGGAGGACGGAAGTTAGAAAGGGTCGTGCTCCTAGAAAAGGTTACTCAACCGAAAAACGTAGTCCACCGGTTTCATAACCTCGGAGTCGAAGTCGTAGGTCAGGAAGGTTACTGATAAGTCCCAACTAAAGCAATTTTAGATATTTGAACGACTTAGTGTTACAACATGTGGACTTCGTTTATATTGTAACATTTAGTATATATGGACTCCAAAATTTTTTCGTGGAGACTTTTACAGGACTAACTGAATGGGGTCTTCCTCCCGTTTCGGTGACAGGGACTATAACCCAACCCCCAAGACCCGGACAGGGGGCTGAGGAACTTGGTAGGGGTCTCGTACTCCATAGGAGGTGGTTGCGTGAAGGAAGAGTGGGGTGTCTAGACACTGGACCCTTGTTTATAATTATCGGTCTGAAAAATAGGACTCTTAGGAGACGTCAGTGGCGAACCTGCGGTGCAGGGTGAAGGACGGGCCGTCCTGGTGCCCGTCCTGAAGGGTTGTGTAGGGTGACGGGACGTCTCCGACCAGGTGAGACTGTAGAGGAGTGTAGAAGTGGTCGGGGTCCCTTCTGGGGTCGTACGGAGTCGACCGGGGAGGTGTCCACCTTCGACACTTTCCCGTCTCGGGTCTTCGTTCGTCGGAAGGGTTCGTCTCTGTGTGCCCCAGATATGGGCCCGTCGGGGAGGGAACATACACCTGTAGCAGAGAGAGAAGTCTGAGACTGGGGTTCTCCTTGGTGTCCTTCGGACGTGGACCTCCACCCGCCACCCTCCCTCCCGACTAAAGAGAGTACATAAAAATTATACCAAAAAACATTTATTACGAAAAAAGACGAAGGACCTTTTCCGACGAGTCGGACAAGTTAGATGGAGACACCTAGGGAGACCCCCACGGGCACCCTTCCCCGTGGATGACCCCCGTCCCCCGAGACGTCGGAGCACCAACCTCCCGAAACAAGGACTGTATCTTGGTGGGTCGTGCCGTGTCGTCGACGGTCGGTCGTGGGTATCGGAGTAGTGGTCGGAGGTAGACCCGGGAGCGAACTGTCTCTCGTCCCTGTGACCGACAGTTCGGACTTCCCGTGGTCACGGTGGAGTCCCCGGACGTATCTCGCCCGTGGATCATTTAAGATCGGTTACACCCCAAACCCAAGTGTGTCGAAAATTTTCACGTTTGATCAAAGACGGTTAATCCATTGGAGGATTGGACTCTCAGTCTCTGGTCTTGACTCGTAAAGGAACCCGACTTATTAAGGGAATTGACTTTACCAGGGGAGATGGGACGTCTGTCGGAAACAACAAGTCGACGAGTCAGCACCGGTTGAGAAACACTGGGGTACCTGACGTCGTGTGATCCGAAGGGACAGGAAGTGATAGAGGGTCTCGAACGACTTTGAGTACTGGTAACTCAGCTACTACGGAAGGTTGGTAGAGTAGGGGACATCAGGGAAGAGGAGGACGGAAGTTAAAAAGGGTCGTAGTCCCAGAAAAGGTTACTCAGTCGAGAAACGTAGTCCACCGGTTTCATGACCTCGAAGTCGAAGTCGTAGTCAGGAAGGTTACTTATAAGTCCCAACTAAAGGAAATCCTATACTGACCAAACTAGAGGAACTTCAGGTTCCCTGAGAGTTCTCAAAAGAGGTCGTCGTATTAAACTTTCGTAGTTAAGAAGCCACGATTCGGAAGAATTACTAGGTCGAGAGTGTAGACTTGTACTGATAACCTTTTTGGTATCGAAACTGATACACCCGGGTCTCTCCGATCTGTATAAATTGGGACGTCACGGGTCCAAAAGAATTACTAAGTGGTCTCCTCTTATAGACTGGACCTTGAATTCCCAGACGACTTCCCTCTCCGACCGAGTCCAGAGTAACGGGGGACCCATAGTCTGTCACTGGACTCTTCTCTAAACCCCCGACCCCGGAAAAAGGTGTACTAAATCGGGACACAGGTGACCCTCGTTGTCTATAGTTACCAGGTTAAGTGTTTTCGGTTGAGACCTTCTCGTTTTCCTTTAAAGATCTTCCTGTACCGTCCCCACTCCCCACACGAGTGTATTACTCCCTCGACCTCCCCGTGCTCGTACGGTCTCCCGGTCCGGTCGGGGCAGGGGTGGTTGTGGGAGGTCGGTCTGAAGGGTGGGCGGGGAATGACTCCTGAGGTAGTACCCTCTCGGGTCCCGTACCGGGATGGGGCTGGTACGGCCCTTAGGTCTTTGTCCCTGTGGGTCAGTGGACCCCCGATCCTCAGTGGGCCGTCTGAGGACAGGACCCCTGGGGGGAGTCTCCCTCCTAGGAGGTTTCCCTTGACCCCACCGTTTCCCGGACCCCGTGGTTTACAGAGAGTAGTCGGGGAAAAGACTCGTTTTCGAGAACGTAGATATCGAACCGGTGGTAAGCCACCGGAGTATCGATAGAGCCGGATGAAATTTTTGTGTGAAGGGGGGGTTTTTTGACGGAAACTCGTCTTTCCCCCAGCCCACTATGTAGAGGTCTTCCTTGTAAACCAATTCGTTGTCTCACCCTCGATGGGCTTGGAGCCTCCACGGAGACAGGCGAAGGTCGGCACCATCCGTCTGTGTCGGGTGTCCGACGACCAGTCACGACGAGGACACTACTCTTCGAGTCCCCTAGAGGGAGTCTGAACCTCCTACGAGGCGACGCTGGACCCGGGTGGGACCCAGGTGTGACGTCGGGGTGAGGGATAGGAAGTGGGGAGATGCAGTCGGTCTCCCACCGTAGGTGGACACATTGGGGGATGGGCCGGGTGAGGGGACTTCGTACAGTAGGTGGACTAAGAGTACCCGTTGGTCTAAGAGGAGTAAGAGGATCGTGTAAGAGGAGTACAATACAGATCCTGTGACGATGACGATGACGATTCAGTGAAGTCAGCACAGGTCGAGACACACTGGGGTATCTACCGTCGGGTGATCCGAGGGGGCAGGGACCCTACGAGGTCCGTTCTTGTGACCTCACCCAACGGTAAAGGAAGAGGTTACGTACTTTCACTTTTCACTTTTCCTTCAACGAGTCAGGACAGGCTGAGAAGCGCTGGGGCATCTGACGTCGGGTGGTCCGAGGAGGCAGGTACCCTTAAAGGTCCGTTCTCATGACCTCACCCGACGGTACTGAGACCCCTGGGATATTTTTTCGAGTGAGACTATTGGTTCTTGGTTTGGATCGAGGTTTGGACAGTACGGAGATCCCAGACCCTCACGACTTACCCTGATGGGATTTTCCTGTAAAGTCTACCGGAGTACCGTCGATTGTCTCGATTCGCAGGAAAAGTGGCTCGCTCTTTAGAGACACTCCGAGACTTGAACTGTGAATCCAAGACCGGGGGCTCGTCGGGTGTGTGTCACTCTCCGGGTGACGCCAGACCGTCTCCTGTGGGTCACTAAAGTACACCACCTACGTCCCGCCCCCACCTGCGCCCCCCTCCCGGACTCTCGGTCTCACTTCTCGTCGCCCCCGTCGGTCGGGGTTCACTGGTCGGAGTGAGAGGTAGTTCGGTGAATCTTTCACCACGAAGGAGAGAGATCAGGGACCCACGGGGACCGATGGTGAAACCCTCGTTGGGTTTCGAGACTGAACTAACACGGAGGGTGGTGGGACACTCTAAGAGTCGAAGGATGTGTCGAGTCCCCAGAGGATCGAGAGGGACCACGAGACTGTAGGGGTCGGGGGTTGTGTGAACGTTCCGTTCCAGTCTCAAGCCCTCCCCGCTTCCCTGGCATTGCGAGACTGGCCTCGCATACGCCTAAGCGTCGAATCCAAGGGGTTCGAAAAGAGTCCTGACACCACAGAGCTCCTCCGGACTACTGAAGACCTTAGTGTTTCCATAGAGTCGTCGGTCTAGTCTCGACCCACGTTCAGAGTAGGACTGCGGGGGTCCACTCACTGAACCAGTGACTTGGTGGGTGGGACGTCAGAGGAGGGAGACAAATTTGAACCCCCGGTTTCCCGACGACTCTCCACGGGTACTCTATTACATGTCGGTTCCAATTATGTTCCACTCCGGGATGACTCGTGAGCTCTGACCACTAAGAGTCGTAGAGACCCGTAGTGAGTGTCCGTCGGACAGGACTACTCCTGTGGAACGTTCCTTCCTTTTCGTCTTCCCTGCTAAGTTCCCAGGGAGTCTTCGGACCAGAGGACTGAGGTGGTTTCGACGAGAAGGCCGACTTACCGTCTTCTACGGAAAGGTCCCGAGTGCTACTGGTCCGACTCGAGTCCCCCTCGACCTCTCCCTCCGTCCGACCCACCACCGTCTTCTGTCGAACCGAGGTGTCGGTCAAATCGTCGGACGACGGGGAGCCAGAGGCAAATCTTTACCTTACGCTTCTGAGCCTGGGGAGACCTCTAGGACCTGTCCGACCGTCCGACTGACAGGACCGGTCGGGTCGTCCACCGTCATTACCCCGGGGAGGACCCGCGGCTACTCTGAGCGCGCGGTGGATCACCCGTAGACACCGGAACGTGGCGGGTTCGAGACGTGTGTCCAGTGACGTTCGCTCGGCCAAGGTAGACTTTTACGAAGTCTACCTTTCTTTCGGTCTCTCGTTTTCGGCCCTTCCCTTTATTACATTTTCGGTTCGGGGCGGGGGCCCCCACTTCCTTATCTCCGCTGCTATACGTCTTTCTACCCCGAGACACTTGCACTTAGTTTGTCCGGAAAGTCGTCTCGTACTGGGACTTCCGACACCTTCTTTATCGTTTTGTTTCTTGTGACGGGTCAAGATGCACCTAATTCAGTAATCGGTCACGCGGGACTTTCCGTAAGTCCTACTTTTTGTCCTATTCCATGAGGTATGAAACCTTTTTGTCCGACTCCTAGAAAAGAAAAGTTTAGTATCGAAACAAACAGGAAAGTAAAAACCGGCGTGACCCAGAAGCAACACCGTGTGCCCGAGAAGTAGCGACCACGTCCGAAAGAGACAAAGACCGCTCACCCCCGAGGAGCAACCAACGTCATAGGTACGAAGAGTGACGTCACCGGAGAGAACCCATCGAGCCTGAGGTCGCACACTCCCGAGCCATCAACGCCATTCACCCGAATCAACGGGACTCCGTACACCCTAGAATTAAGGACCTGGCCCCTAGATTGGACACAGGGGTCGTAACCGTCCGTCTGACAATTGGTGACCCGGTGGTCCCTTCAGGGTCTTTTTTAAAAATTACTTGGGTAGAACGTGGAATCGAGTCGACCATTTCTTAGACAGACGTTACGTCTTCTGGGGTCTAACTAAGGATTCAGTCCTTCTAAGACGACCTCTTCCCTTTCCGATGGGTGAGGTCATAAGAACCCGAAGGGACCACCGAGTCGACCATTTCTTAGGGGGACGTTCTACAGGTAGCCGTCTGCTTACCTATTCTTTCGACACCATGTATATGTGTTACCTTATAATGAGTCGGTAATTTTTCTTATGTAAACTTAGTCAAGATTACTCCACCTACTTTGACCTCGGATAATATGTCTCACTTCATTCGGTCTTTCTTTTTGTGGTTATGTCATATGATTGTGTATATATACCTTAAATCTTTCTACCATTGCTATTGGGAGATACACTCTGTCGTTTTCTCTGTGTCTACA
The DNA here is from genome assembly GCA_006410555.1 of Capra ibex. Lineage (NCBI taxonomy): Eukaryota > Metazoa > Chordata > Mammalia > Artiodactyla > Bovidae > Capra > Capra ibex. The sequence continues at coordinate 24,604,621 of SJYO01038983.1, forward strand.
TATCTTGTCAGAAAACCTGAGACACCCTCTTCCGCTCCCACCCTACTAAACTCTCTTATCGTAACTTTGTACATATAATAGTATACACTTTGTCTAGCGGTCAGGTCCAAGCTACGTACTCTGTCCCACGAGTCCCGACCACGTCACCCTACTGGGTCTCCCTACCCTACCCCTCCCTCCACCCTCCCCCCAAGTCCTACCCCTTGTACATGTGGGCACCGACTAAGTACAGTTACATACTGTTTTGGTGATGTTATAACATTTCATTGATCGGAGGTTAATTTTATTTATTTTTTCTTAGGGGGACGTTACGTCCTCTGGACCCAAACTAAGGACTCAACCGTTCTAGAGGACCTCTTCCCTTTCCGATGTGGGTGGAGTCATAAGACCGGACCTCTTAAGGTACCTGCCATGTCAGGTACTCCAACGTTTTTCAGCCTGTGCTGACTCGCTGAAAGTGAAAGTGCAAAACACGTACCTTTTGTGATTTTAGTAATTGACTCGATAGACTAGTAGTGTTGATTGTCAGTGTAAAAAAGAAAAATTGGTTCTATACACGGATTGACGGCTTTGTCAAAGATATGACCGAAGAGACTCGATGACTCTCCGACAAAGGACTCATTGTCAAGATATCATCCCAGGGAGTTATTTTGTTTGGGTGTCGAAAATGTGACACGTAAAAAGAAGGTCAACTGTCGAACCCACTGGTGTTTCCCTGGGTGTCGTCTGAACAGAGGAAGTGGACTATAAGAGGTTCCTAGACCTCGGGACCATGGTTGTTCCCGGGGAACTCGGACAGACGGAAGAGTCATCAGGTCTTATGACCCACTAAGAGAGGACTCGGAGTCTCGAGAGTAGAACAGACTGTTAGGACTCAAGTTAAACCATCGTCTATTTTTCCATGGACTAAAGAGTCAACTTTCTATGTTTCTTTCCCGAGTCGACTTTCTATGACCCTTTTAACAGGTCAACTCTCTGTGACTCCAAACCTGTCCCACTAATCCATCCGTCAACCAGACTGTAGAAAGTGTTTTAACCGTCAAATTACCCCAAACAGTCCTGTTTTCACTTCTATGGTATGTTCCGGAAATTCGAGGTTTCTATTGCCTGTGTCGAGAGTGGTCGATAAGTACTAAAAGAGTCCGTTGACTCTTTACTTTTCTTGACCACTTTCCGCTTAGGAGTACTATAGGTCGTCGGGGCGTCCCTTTAGGTGCACAATGAAAATTTTTGATGGATCAGGTCCCTGGGAGTGTACTTCTGACCGGTAGGTCCCTAGACGTACGGGTGTCACCAAAATCTGACGACTTCCCTCTTTGCCTCTGTGTACTTTCTCGTGTTGCCTCTTGTTGGCATCCCACTGTGGATCTCCACGAACGATCGTGGATAAGGGATCAGTTTTATATATGTGACCGAAGAGGGGGATGGAGAGACCTCGTAGAAAAGTCTCCATGACTCCCAAACAAGGAGTCCGATATTGGACGGCATTCTAGAGGTTCATTTTGACTTTAGGTGTTCAGAATGCAAAAGGAAAGTCAACTGTTTTAGGTACAGGGTGTGTCCGTCGGTGAAGAGTTTAAGTGACGTCGAAGTACCTGTCTTCTCGGCATTGAGTAGTTTCAAATAATACCGTTAATTAATATGTTTGTATGGTCGTTAGCGAGTAGGTCATGTCTTCATGAGCTTGGTCATCTCAGGTAATCACTAAAGAGACATATTTATTGAATACTCTTCGTTCGTGCTGACCAGTCCCTGGCTGTCCCGACTGACTCGTAGAGTAGCGTGCGTGGGTGACTACCGTGCGTCCGGCCCCGCCCTCCCCGTCCGTGGTCTTCCAACTCAAAGGAGAAACCGGGGGTCGTGGGGTCCGGGTGGTCCACGACCCATGATCCCATTACCTGTTAAGTTCCGTGTATACTGAAGGATTGTCTATCGTCGAGGTCTCAGACGGGAACTCTGGACCAAGTGTAGACCATTGGTGGTTCCATTACGAAGTAAGTAGTGTTGGGGGAAACCAGATAACAGTAAAAATAATGACTTGACCCACGACCTTCGGGGGTCGCACCACCCCGGACACACACCGAGTCTCAGTAACAGGGACGGGAAATGTAAGACTTCTATTCTCTCTACGTTTCTTTACTGAGGCTGTATCCCTACCACAAAATGTTTCGTGGTGTCCTCTTCATTGACAATCCCGTAGAAAACTACAGACAGAATCCTCCCGAAATCCCCCAGTACTTCTCAATGTCCTCTCTCAGTTTCCTTCCCTCCCCCGACGGCACCTACTCTAAGTTCCGTGATTTCCTCACCTGTCCTACCCCAACTCGGTGTCTTCAGTTGGTCTTCGTCCCTCTAGGTCTGTCCCTCCACCGACCCCTCCGTTGGGTCGGAAGAGGATTTACTCGGGGACTACACTGGTGCCAGAGGACCTGTTCTTGACGGGCGAGAGGACGTCGGTCTCCCAGGTTCCGTCAGGGACCTAAGAGGTTGGTCTCGGTCGTTCCAGATCCTAGGCGGAGATGCCAGGAGCCGGACGAGGGACGTGCCCGTGACGACGACAACAAGTTTACCGTCGTGTGTCCTGTTCGACTGGACTGTAGCTGCACTTTTAGTGAGTAACAAAACGGATGGAGACAAGAGAGGGGGACTAGGTTGAGACGGTACCTCACACGCTACCCGGTAGGAACTTGAGTGGTTCTCTGTGTCTCTCGACGGAGAAAACCTCACCCGTGGCACCAACGTGAACGATTTAGGGTCTCTTCTCCCTCCCTCACTCGTCCCCGGCCGGTCTGGGAGCGACTCTATTGAGGCGTGACCCAAGTCCGTAGGCACTCAGGCACGTCAGTGTTCCTCTACAGGTGTCCGCGCCCGTGGGTGCCCCTCCTGACTTGAGGGACGGACCACTCGTGGTCCTTTCGATAGTGGACGGTGCCTTCGGTCCACGAGGGAAGGGGACCCTCCGGGTGTCCGGGACCTTGGCGGACCACACCGGTTCGGTCAGTGTCACGGACCAGTCGGAAAGGTCTGGACACGTGAGGGTCGACCCAGGGGAGTCCGAGGACCCACTGGGTTCAGGTGCACTTCGGTTGAGGTGAATTAAATCGGAGCTTAGAGTCGTTCCCCACCCGACTTCCGACACCATGTCCACCCTCATCCCTTCCCGGCTCCCGGTCCTGACACGGATTATCGGTCCGGTCCACCCTGGGACTCCGCCCCCCTTGGGTATTCCTCCTCGCCCGGGCCCCCCCATCCCCCCGACCTCGCCCGGACTCCCGACCCCGACACACCCCATGCCTCCAAAAGGAGGACAACTCTCCATCCCCCCGACGACTCCTATTGGTCCTGACCCCCGGGCCGAGGGGTGGTACCCCATGGGCCCAGGTCTCCGTGGTCACCCCCGGTGCCCTATCGGGTCGGCCCCGCCGCACGAAGAGACGCCCCTGGTCCTCATCGGGCTTCCCCGGGAACGAGGGCCGACCCGACGCCCCATACCCCCGGGGTTTCCGGGTGACATCCTTTTCCTCCCGACCCCGTGGTGCCCCTTTCCCCGGCCGCCCTCGCGAGGCACCCGCCACCCCGGGTGCCTGTACGGACCTCTCCCCGACATCCCGTTTCCCATCCCTCCCTGGTGACTCCCGACGCCGCCGCCGACACCGACTCACAGAAGCCGACCGCCCCCGCAGCGGACGCCCGGTCCCGCGTCACCCCCCCCGCCCGCACCTCCTCCCCGTAGGGGCCGGCCGAGGTCCCTCCGGGACCCGAAAGAGTAGTGTAGGACCTCGAAGAGGTGCGCTTGGGCCGCGTCTACCCTGTCACAAGAGTACCTCCTCTTTAAGAGGTCCTTGCACAGGTCCCCGTGGAGCGGGAGGTCCTTGAAGAGTCGGTACCGGACCTTCTGTGTTCGAGGTCACCGTAGCCCAGACGGTCCTACCTCCGGTGGACTTATGGCGACCCAGTCTCCAGTCGACGTCGGGGTGGGGGTAGGGTCGGTCCGCCCTCGACGGAAGAAACAGGAGGCGAAACCCTTAAAGAGAGATGCCGAGAAGAGTGACCACTATATAATAATGTGTTCGTGCACAAATTAAATAGGACAGAGGGGGTGGTTCTACAGTCGAGGGCCTCCCACCCCTGGTGGACAGTGCCGGTGGCGACAAGGGGTGGGGCCGTAGTACGGTCCGAGTACGGTCTACGATTTAACCCACAGCTGACTGGTCTACTTGTGACCGAGGGACCAGTGATCTTATTGGGTCGGGTCGGTCCCCGACTCCCCGGACCGTCTCCCGTCTCTCTACACTCTCTCGGTCAGACGGATATCTCTCACTTCTACCCGGGTCTCCCTTCGTTCTCTCTCGACGGTCCTCTCCCCTCCCCAACCACCGGACCGAAGTCGGGAGGTCCCATGGACAAATAACGGGAGGGGGTGGGGGTCCGGACGTCGACGGGGTGTCGGCACGGTAGGTAGCAGGCAAAGGTGAAGTTGATCACTCTGACCCAAGGACAAGGGACGTAGGTTTTCCCGGAGGTACCCCTGATGTCCACCTCCCTGGTAAGTGGAGACGGTAGATGATCTCGGACCCAGGACGAGGGACGTCTACACCCATGAGTCCTGTTCTCGAGGACGAGGACTCCTCGCCCTGGGGACCGAAGAGCGGAGAGGACCTCGACGGACCAGAGAAGACGACGGGAGACCGGAGAGAAGTGAGAGACACACGTCTGGTCGAGACCCACCTTCCGCGACGGTCCGGGGTGTCGGGGACCCACCCGACACGATCACTGGAACCTCGGTCACAAGTGGGCCAGTCACAAGTAGACGAGGTCCCCGGCTGAGACGTTCCTTCTGGCCCACAGTTGTCGACAGAGTGGAGCCTGAGAAGAAGTTAGAAGTACGAAAGCTAGACGTCTTCCAGGTTGTTCCAGGGATCGACGTCACGACTCCTCTTGAAGAGACCTTCCCTCCCGTCTTTCCAACTGTAAAGTTTTCACGGAGAACTACGACACTATCTCCGGCTCCAAAGCCGTTCCCAGGACCTCTCAGGGTACACGGTCCCCGGGACGGAGACGGGACCCCAGAGTCGTCTTGAGGGAAGACAGCCAAGGGAGACCAGCCGAAGGACTCGACTGTCCTCGAGTCACTTGTCTGGGACCGAGGGACCGAGGGGTACGACCGGCCCTTTCGGGTGGGTCGGATTAGACGGGTCCCCCAATGAAGGAGACAGACTCGTAGTTCAGGAGGTGGAACTCCTGGTCTGCGGGGAGTGGAGGAGTCTGTCGTCCGACCGTGTGTCTTTCGGGTCTGGTCCGAGACGTCTAAGTTTAGGGTTGAGGTGGAGATACATCGACGCCTCGGGACCGGTTCGAGGGCGCATAGAGACTCAGAGTGAGGAGAGTAGATGCTACTCTTGTTACTGTCCTGGCTGGGAATCTACCGACGATTTCGTGAATCGGTCCGACCCCTACATCATTGGACGTCATTGACGACCGGGGAAGGACAGGACCCCTCCCTCTCCCTTAGACAAAAAGGTCCTCTAAGGTCGTCGAGGGGATCGGGGGACCCCTTGTCCCTGGGACTCACTTCTCTCCGTGGGGACCACGTGTAAGGGTCCCGACCAGTGGATGGGTCGAAGCGGAAGACGAGGACCGTGGCAAGGTGGTCGAAGGCCTCGAGGACCATGAACAGACTCTCCAAGCTCGCCGACTAGAGGTCACCTGGGACCTTGAGGTCCAAGACAAGCCGGTCCGACGCCAACCACCGGTCGCGGTAAAGGGCGAGGTCGACGTCTAGGACCTGGATGTCCCGTCCTGTGGACTGGTACTCTGGACGGTGAGTCGAGAACCGTCCGACCCGGTCCCCGAGGACCCTGGACAACGAATGACTCCCCTTCGGTCCGTTGTGAGTCGAGGGTCAATCTCAGTCTGCCGTACAATTCACGTATGATTCAGCGAAGTCAGAGCAGGGCGAGACACTGTGACACCTGACATCGACCGGTCCGAGGAGACAGGTACCCTAAGAGGTCCGGTCTTATGACCTCACCCAACGGTACGGAAAGAGATCCCCTACAAGGGTTGGGTCCTTAGCTTGGATACAGAGAATTCAGAGGACATAACCGTCCGCCTAAGAAATGGTGATCACGGGGGACCCTTCGGGTCTCAGTCTACCTGGACCCAAGTTTGAGACTCGTTTCGTGAGACTGGGTCTACGGAGTGCTTTGGAATTGGGTTGTCGGAGACACCGTCTCCGTTCACCCCTCGACCGTGACTCCCTACACACTACTCGACCTCCTCGGACGGCACCCGACACACCTCGAGGTCCCTCCCCCGTCCCTCTCAGTCTCCGAAGGATCCTTCCTTCCCTGTTTTTCTTGGTGAGTAGGGGTCCTAAGTCCCCATTCTCTGGAGGAGACTCCACGTGATTGTATTCCGGTCTTGTGTCCGACCTGTGTGTTCCTCCGGGGGTTTATTTCAATCAGACTCCTCACCCTTTCGGTCCCGGTCGGACTCTGGACTAAGGTCTATCTGGACGGGACACAGGACGTCTCTTCGATACGTCTACTCGAGTGTCACCCCGGGGACCTCTTGACCTCCCCTCAGGAGTCCACTCGGGGTCGTGTTCAGACCGACTCTGGTGCAGGGGTCCGACTCACCGCGAGAAGGGGAGTCGCTCCAGGAAGGACCAGCGGTCGGACACTCCGTCGTCGGAGTCTTTGGGAAGGGTCTGGGCGAGACTGGACTTCGGGGTAGGTAAATAGTCCCTCTCCTCCCGCCTCTTTGTCTGGGTATGGGGACACCCTCGCCCCTCATGTGCGGTCGTACAGTGGTCCCCGTGGTCGCGGGGGGTCGAACCGAGTCCCACGTCGAGCCGTTCTGGCCGAAGGTGGTCCTTGGTGACTCGTCGAAGAGGTTGTACCACGCGTCCGCCGCTCGGGACGGACTGACCGAGCTGGGGCTCGTCTACGTCCTTCGGTACCCGCAGGATCTCCTCCCCCGAAGCCTCCCAGACCTCGGGACACGAGACCCCACCCGACCCTCGGACGGGAAGCTCGAGGTCCGATGGTCTTTAACACCCCGGCCCGGTGCCGAAGGGTCCAGACGGAGGAGTGGACCGACAGTGTTTGTGGGAGACCTCGCCGAGTCGTTCCAGAGACTGAGTCCTGCGGACGTGACACCCCAAGGTTGCCGTAAAAGTCGTCGGCACTTTGGAAAGGAAGAGAATGCACTGTCTGGGTCTCGCCACGGACTTCATGGGACGAGTCGACGGGGAATTCCCCAGGGTCTAGCGGTCACCTGCACAGGAGAAATATAGTGGTGACGGAAAAGGGACCCAAAATCGGTCATTTAGATACGGCCTGTGAAAGGGGATTTGGACCAGGATGGACAAAGACCGGGGAGAGGGGTCTCGGAGGGGGTTTTAGAAAGAGGTAGTCCTCAAGTATTACTTCGGGAACTGGGAGTAATATTCTCCAGTTATTCTGTCAAGTTCGTGGGGTGGGTCTTCTGGGGTCTTGTGTGTGTCAAGGTGTCCCTCTCGCCAGGGGACGAGAAAAGAGGTTCGTTGCAGGTGTCGGGTTTGAGTCGCTCGAGGACAAGGAGGAGCTTAGAGTGTCGCTGCAAGTGCAGAGTGTCGGGTGCCCTCCTTGGGACAGGTGCCCCAGAGTACGCAGATGTCTAGAGTAAGAAGTGAAGGGGCGCTAGGACACTGACAAGAAGGGAAGACTCTTAAGTTTAGTTAATCTGCCCGTGTCGACGTACAGTGTTTGAGTTGAACGGAAAACGGATGCTCCACCAAAGACGACTGTAAAAGGTACTAAGACACGAAGCGGTGTGGAGGGTACCCGGACGGGTCGAACCTCCAGTTACTTAAGATTAATACATTAAACCGGACAAAGATGCTTCAAGACACGGGAACTCTTGTCCGGAACCGCAAGGGCAGTGTGACACGAGCGCCGTCTGACCTTTTCGTGAACCACAAATTGTACACTTCTGCCCTACTTCCGGCCGTAGCTCAATCGAACCTCGGCCCGGGACCGACTCGAGTGTCGGAGTGAGAGAGATCCTCCGTCGGAACCTCAAATTGGTTCTGGTCGGAGCGAAACCCACCATCCTGCGTGGTGTAGACCCGGGTCCCGGAGGGGAGTGTGGGACGGGGCGTGGGGCACGGGAGGTCGGGACCGCTTCTGACGAGAACGTCCCTCTCCCCGTCACTCCGTCGGCCTCGTGGCCGTTCCTTCCTCGGTCCTGGTCCAGACCGACGTCTCCGGGAGTTCGTCTCCCTTCTCCAGACGTCTTCGTCTTCATCCTCTTCAACCTACCGATCCGAAGGGAAAAGACCCCAGTCTGTGACACTTATATGTCTTCTCTGTTTGCCGTGCCAAGTAGTCGTTTCTGTCTTCGTGTGCGGTTTCCGGCTAGTTACTGGAGCGGCTTTACACGAGCACAGAGGACTGGTAGTCTCCGTCCTCCGCCACCGCACGCCTGACGCCGGTGAGCTCCGCACCGGCCCCCGTGTCGGTCGAGACGTCGGTGTAGACCAGTTAACTGGAGAAACTGGAACGTCCCCTCAGTGTCCCAGTTCCGCTACCCTTCCCGTCCCTCACGGGAAATATTTTACATTTCGAGACATGAAAGTCTTCCACCGAATAAGGGCACTCCTACCACTGATCCTCGACATCCACTAATCCACAGACAATACTAACTTTCCCTAATTTGTCCTCTACTCGGATTAGGGTCAGGGTCTTGCCGAGAGGATTTCTACGTCCGGTTTGTTCCAACATCCACTTTCCACCGATGTGCTGTCTGGGTCACGAAAATCTTTACGGAGGTTTGGGTCCGACCTCGTTGTCCCATCCCCGAGGTCCCCGTACACCCAGGGACTTCTGTGGCCCTCGGTCTCACCCGACCCCCGGGACCTGAGGGACCGAGACGGGAAGGAGGGAGGGATCTTGAGGGTCTCCCGGGTCCTTGGCCTGACTCTGGGTCCCCGAGGAGACCGACCCGGATTTAGTCCCACTTCCGGTGTCTTTTCCCTTTCTCTGGACCGGGTTTGAGGGTTGTTCGGTCGTAGGGACTCCTCCCGGGTCAGGGTAGGCGGTAGAGACGGGGGTACTGTCGGAGGGGATGGAGGCCCCTCAGGACCCGGTCAGCCAGCTACCGGAGGCCCAATAAGACGTAGAGGAAGTCGAGGAGGTCCCAGAACAGAAAATCGCAAAGGTAGAAAGGACCCTAGTGTCTTCCTGTGACTTCACTCTTTCCCCGCCGAGTCCACCTTCCCTGGGGGCTCGGGTACAAGTAGTAGACAATTTCTGGTTGACCTCAAAGGCTCTTTACGACGGTCAGGTGTCCCTCCAGGTCCCTCCCGTGTCAGACCGATGGGACGGGTAGGACAAGGGTCCCTCTGGTTCTTCGACGAGGAAGTGGGGTACTTGGCGTCCTATACGTCTCCTTGGTCTGTCGGTCTCCGTTTTGGTGCTAAGGACCTCCACAATCTACTTCGAGGGGTTCTTCGTCTGTCCTTTCCGTCCTCCTCCCTCCACCTGTCGGTCCCTGCCTGTGATTTGAACCGGGTTCCAGCGGACGTTCGGGACTACGGTCGTGTGTGGGATCCTCCATAGATAAAGACAGACTTGTCTTTACAGAACGACCGAAACCCGTGGAGGGACGGACAATACAAATCGTGTGGTTGGTGGAACCCAAACGGTGTTCGTAAGAGACGTCGAGGTGCACGGTGTTTTGTTTGGGAGTACACGGTGTTTTTGCTTGACAGTGTACGTACAGGAGTAGTCTGTTCTTGGTCTTTAGCGGTGGTTTGACCGGGGACACCCCTGGTCTTCCTTTCCTTTAGCTGGCTGGGTTTGTCCTGCGTACGAAGCTACCTTCTCGACCAAAGACGTCGGGAGAGGGGCAGTGAGACGGGTCCCCCTACACCTAGCTACTGACATACTGTGCTCCAGTGTCGGTCCGGGGTCCTCCTGCCTCGAGGTCCCTTTTCTCCTTCGTGTGTGAGTCCCGAGTGAAGGGAAGACGACTGTCGTAACAGACAATAGTAAAAGTCTATGCACAAAATATCGGACCTAAAAAGTGATGTTTCCGAGACTGTCAAAAGGATCCTAGGACTACGATGTCCTTGGGCCTCAGGGGGTAGCGGGGAGACGTGATACCGAACCGCCCTTACTACTGACCCGACTCCCCCACGGCGCCTCAGGTCCGGGTCCCAATGCCCCGGACACACAGATCTCCACTGGAGGTCCGAACGAAGGAGTAGACCTGATCCTCCCCTTCCGTAGAGGTCCCGTCGTCTTTCTGTTTCCTTTTTGGGTAGTTGCGTCTGGTACACTGTGGAGACGGTCCTTCCGGGTCCAAGTCGGAAGTACGAGGTCACATCGATAATTTCCACGGGGGGTAAGTACGAGGCTTCACAGGACCAAATCTATTGGTTAATTTACCAGTGGACTGGGTGTCTGGAGATATCCCGATGGGGGTGAAAGACAATGGATGACTCCCCACTTACAACGGGGGTTGGAGGTACTGTTCCTACGGTTCGAAACGACTCGTGGACTTGGGGGCCCCGCCTGCGAGTGATACTTGCGTCCTCGGTGTCGACGTGGGAGTCTCGGGACGTAGCATCCGGTCTCACCCCGGCTCTTTAGAGGGCCTCTACGCCCACGTTGACCAGGCTCCGGTCTAAGACTCTTTCTGTTGCCGAGTGACGACCAGCACACGTTACCTCCCTGCCCCGTGACACCACGCTCAAAATGTTGCGTGGTGGAGAGGACGAGGACGCTCCACCCCCGTTGATAGAGTGACCACCCACCCCTTGTCTTTCCAATGTTCCCCGTCTCAGTCTTAAGACGTGGGACAGATGTGGAGTGACACTCTGAGGGCTGTTCGAACCAGATTTCCATCTGTCATTCCCAGACCCCTTCTTCGTCTTGACCCCTCCGGGGGGAACAACAACATTAATGATTCAGCACAGGCTAAGAAAGCACTGGGGTACGTGACGTCAGACGGTCCAAGAAGACAGGTACCCTAAAGGGTCCCTTCTTATGACCTCAACCAACGGTAAAGAAAGAGATCCCCTATAAGGACTGGGTCCCTAACTTAGGTGTAGAGGGTACAGAGGACGAAACCGTCCGCCTAAGGAATGGTGACTCGGTGATCCCTTCTGGTGACCCCTCCGGAGAGGGTGGGGCGTGAATAATGAGACGTTTCGGTCACTCACACGGTACTCGCTCTACTTGTTCCCCTTACCTCGTTGTAAGACGTCTGGACCTTACAGTCCCCGGACCCGAGGCAGTCTGACTGGAGCAGACTCAGGGTCAGGGACGGTGAACGGTGACACCCTTCACCGAGTCACTTAAGTGGGAACCGGAGCCCAAGAAGTAGACATTTTACCCAGTCACGTTACCAGTTGTGTCCGTTTCCCAACCGAGTCACACTCCGGACCGGATTTTGTTTACGACTGTCTTCCGAGGTTACGACGTCTTCAATGAATCACCAATGATTTCGGAGGTTGTATCGGGTCTGAACGACCCGGAGTCACCGTCGACCGGACCGAGGTGGGTGGTCCCCTCCCTGGACGGTGTGCTCCTACAGACGAGGAAAGGTTTCAATCCCGACCCGTGTCTCTGTGGGGGTCTGACTCCTACCTGCGACGTCACATCCGTCGACTGACCGACGTCTGTTTGTCACGTCAAAGGTGTCACGGTGGACTCCCCCGGGGTCGTCCAGGTCTGTCCGAGTGGTACGTGGGCGAGGGGCCCTACCCGGGGTGAGAGGGGGCTGGTGAATGGTTCCCTCCACCGGGGTCGGTCCGTGCCACTCTGGTGTCAGTTCCGCCGTGTCGGAGTTCTCGACTACCGTGTGAAAAGCCAGAGTCCTGTGGACAGTGAGGATTGTGATACCTCTGGAGTTTCTCAAGAGTAAATGCACCTAGAATCGATAACTATTTGTAGTTTTAATTTTCACTCCCTAAGAATTTTGTGTTCTTGTGTTTTCGTATGTGTGTGAACGGTAGTCTTCCGACAACACAGCACTTGGGAGACTTTTGAAGGGACACATGAGTAAGTTCTTTCTTTCCTTTTTCCTTTTATTACGGGATCCAATGTTTTTGGTGAGACTGGAGTACCTGTCGGACTGTCCCAAGAGTCTCTAGGGGGCCTTGTGTGAAACCCTTGGTGACCGGAATCTACAATCCACGTATTTGAGTCCTCGGTCTGACGGATCCAAACTTCGAGTAAAGACGGTGAATGATCCACACAATAAATTAGAGCGACACGGGTCAAAGAGGTCGACACTTTGTCGTCACGGTCCGTGTGACATCGTGATGCATTCAGACAACAGTGGTCCTGCGGGTATTGGAGTAAGCGTCACTCAGAGCGATAATAGGTTGGAGTCTCTGCTCCGAGTCTCTCCACAGGTCCCAGTGGTCCGGGCCTCCCCCGTCACGGCCTTGGTCAGGTCCTGAGAGGAGTGGTAGGCGTCGCCGAAGCGACCCCCAGGGACGACTTTCGGTCTCAGGGTTCAAGGGATCTGGGTCTTGAAGTCGCAGAGGTGCTAAGTAAGTAAGAAACAAAGAAGGAGGGAGGGAAGGAAGGGAAGAAAGGTCAAAATGACTCGATATTGAGTGTATATCGTGACACATTCAAATTCCATATCTTGTATTACTCAACTGAGTGTAGTACTCTACTACTGGTATTAAAACCCCTTGTAGGTAGTAAAGGATGTCCATTGTTTTAATTTCTTTATCCTTTTTTGAAAACACACACACTACTCTTGAGAGTCCTGAAAGGAAGAATTGCTGAAAGTTTACATTGTATACCACAATTAATGTGAATGCAACAGAGATATTTAACGTAAAAATATTCATTTTAAATATTTGACAATATAAGTAGTACTAGAGAAATAGTAGGGATAGCTGATAGATGGGATATTACCTTCAAAGATGGAAAACTACCAGGAAGAGGTTACGGGGAGGGGATGAGGGGTGGGGGTAGAGATCATTGGTATTGGGACTAGCGAAAAAGATACTCAAATAAACATACAAACAAACAAAGCTTCACACTGACTGGATGTTGGAACAATCAAGGATCATATGTTGTGTCACTAAACGAAGGTATGTAAAGTTTTACTGGTGGTCCTGTTCAGACCAATGCGAGTCGGCGGGATGTTTCTACAATCAATGACTGACATGAGGGGTGCGACGTGTGGACTGGGCGCACCGAGTGAATAAAACGTCGACGTTCAGACGTGCAGAACCAAGAGGGAGTGGGGCGACGTGGGGACGGAGACAAACAAGAGACATAGACACTGAGACAAAGACAATCCGATACGAACAAGTAAACACAAAATCTAAGATGTATGTCCACTTTAGTGTCTCGTAGACCGAAACGGACGGAATTGAAGGAAGTGAATCGTATTTGCTGACTAAAATTCCTGCAAAAGTCCCCCGAGATAGAGGGACGCGACAAAGACGACTCCCAGATGGTCCGGAGGTGTGTGTGACGGGAGGCCCACGACTGCCGGACCGAGTACGTCCGTACCTTCCCCCAGACCGCACACTCTTGTCCCGAGAAACGGAAGCCCTAAATTGAGACCCACACGTCGGGGCACTGTAGCTCGTAGTGGCTCACTCCGGTGACGTCACAGGTCTGGTTGGTCGTCTTGCACCCACATGCCAGACCTCTTCTGGGGGGTGACGACGCCGGAGGCGTCCGTCTAGGTATGCTGCCCCTGCGGGCAGTACGGCGGTCCGAAGTTCGTCCGGCCCTCTCAGTGGGACGTACGTCCGGCCCATAACCCCCGACCCCCCGACTCCCCCAGGACCCCCGAGTAGTACTCGTTCTCCACGACTGCGACCTGGAGGGGACGTCGGGGGACTCTCCGGACCGAAGGGACTACCCGACCGGAAGTGGTCGGTGAAAGGGAGGCGATAGGAAGAGGGACTTTCCCTTTACAAAACTAATCTCCTTTCAGTGATTGTGTTTTAGAAAGATTTTGAAAAGTCAATAAAGTGTTGTAAGAGTAGAGAAACAGATGACCCCGACGGGTTTCCCATCATGCCTGCGGAGACACGTAGTCGACACGTGCAGGTAGGAAACACTTAGACATCACATACACCCACTAACACCTACTCAGACACTGTCGTTTCCCCGGTTCAGAGGGGTGACCCGAACTTTCAGGTCCCAGTGTGTTTCCCCCGGACTACAACGATTTTGGACATACTCCGACGACGAAGGCGATCCTTTCCCCTGTCGTCGTTCATACATTAAACAACAGTTTCAAACCATTATTCAGTGACGTCTATAACTCGTTCTTTCCTCTGAAAGGACACAATTTATTTCTTTTTTTTAGGATCCTTATCTTAATGGTACGACACGACACGATTCAGTGAAGTCACTATAACCTGAGAAACACTGGGATACCTCGCATCAGGTGGTCCGAGGAGACAGGTACCCTAAGAGATCCGCTCTTATGTCGTCGGTAGAGGAGGAGGTCCCCTAGAAGGGTTGGGTCCTTAGCTTGAGCGCGGACAAGACAGAGGACGTGACCGTCCGTCCAAGAAATGTGATCGCGGTGGACCTTCGGGTACGACGACGACGACGACGATTCAGCGAAGTCAGCACAGGCTGAGACACGCTGGGGTCTCTGCCGTCGGGTGGTCCGAGGAGACAGGGGTCCTAAGAGGTCCGTTCTTGTGACCTCACCCAACGGTAACGGAAGAGGTCACGTACTTTCACTTTTCACTTTCACTTCAGCGAGTCAGCACGGGTTGAATCACTGGGGTACCTGACGTCGAATGGTCCGAAGAATATATGACCCGTATATGGGACTCTTTTGGCATTGACTTTCTCTGCATACATGGGGTTACAAACAACGTCGTGGTAAATGTTGTCGATCCTGTACGTTCGTTGGATCTATCGGTGACTGTCTACCTACCTATTTCTTTAATACCATGTCTATATATTGTCTTATAATGAGTCAGTATATTTTCTTGTGTAAACTCAGTCAGGATTACTCCACCTACTTGGATCTCGTACAATGTCTCACTTCATTCGGTCTTTTTGGTCATAGTATATAATTACCTATATATACTTTAGATCTTTCTACCTTGGATGATCGTCCCATCGTTACCTCTACGTCTGTATCTCTTGTCTAAACACCTATGTCGCCTCCCTTCCTCTCCCACCCTGCTTGACTCTCTCTTCGTACTTTTGTATGTTTAATGGTGTACATTTTCTCGGTCACCCTTAAACGACATACTGCGTCCCTCGAGTTTAGTCCACCAGACACTACTGGATCTCCCTACCCTACCCCAGTCCACCCTTTATCCTCCCTCCAAGTTCTCCCTCCCCAATAAGTAGAACTACATACTTATAGATACCGACTAAGTACAACTACATACCGTCTTTGGTTGTGTTATACCATTTCGTTAATAGGAGGTTAATTTAAAAAAATTTTTATTTTTCGTATATTTTGATTTTTCTTTTTTTTTTTGTTTGTTACCACCGGTTAAATCCCCTTTTTTGTCGTTCACTCGTGGGGTCCCCAGGCGGAGACGGTGATGTGTCCCGGGGGGCCTCGGCGGAGGGGGAGGTTGGCGGCAGGTTTGCTCCTGGAAGGAGACGACAGACTTCAGGGTATGAACCGAGACAAACTACCGAAATTTGAGGACACCGTTTTGGGGACTGTGTAGATAGATTGACCACTGGACCTGTTAGTGTACAGAAAATCCGTCACTCTTGAGTGAGGGTTTCACCCGTTCCTTAACTTTGTATGTCGAGAGGATTAATTTGACAGAAAGGGACCTAGTCCAGGAGACCGACCCCTTTTCCTAAGGCAAGACACACGCCTTCTACGACCGTACACGAGTTGGACCGTAAGTAGGTGGGAGAACACTACTGAGACGGTAAGGGACTAACCCTTTCTAAACAACAACAACGATAACAAGTCAACGATTCAGCACAGCCTGAGAAAAGCTGGGGTACCTGACGTCGTACGGTTCGAGGAGACAGAAGGTGATGGAGGACCTCAAACGAGTTTAAGTTCAGGTGACTCAGCCACTACGATAAGTTGGTAGAGTCGGAGACGGTAGCGGAAGAGGAAAACGGAAGTTAGGAAGGGTCGTATAGTCCCAGAAAAGGATACTCAGTCAAGAAGTGTAGTCCACCTCAAAGTCGTTGTCAGGAAGGTTTCTTATGAGTCCTATCCCTTTACCGATGAGAGTTTCTGTCCTCTTTCTGGTAGAGTCAGGGTACCAGTATGTTTCGGAGAGAACACAGCTAAGGGAAAGAAACGTCTGAAGTTTCGTACGTACAAACTTTACGGAGTTCTTGAAGTCCGTACTTTGTCGAGGTAAAGTACGTCCAGTACTCTTACTTGGGAGCTCCAGTCGGACGTTAAGACTACAAGAACTATGATGGTCTTCATCTAGAGAAAGTACATCGTTCAAAAGTCCACTTTACATGAACCGGTGTCACCCTACGCCCGATGTCACGAAAAGAAGAATTAGGTGGAAGAGACCAAAAGATTGAGTTGTAGGGAGAGTTAAGATAGTACGGGTAAAGTGTCCACCACTTTGACTCCATCTTACCGTACATTGAAACGATGGACTACGTGACATCGGGTAGTCCGAAGAGACAGGTACCTTAAGAGGTCCGTTCTTATGACCTCACCCATCGGTAAAGGAGGAAATCCCATAGAAGGGCTAGGTCCCTAGTTTGGGCCCAGAGGACATGACGTCCACCTAAGAAATGTCTTACTCGGTGGTCCCTTCGGGAAACCTCTGTTGTCTCCCCTGCGGTCTGGATCTTCGGGACTGGACCGACCGACGAGGAACGTGTTCCGAGACGGGTGGGTCAACAGAGACGAGTGTGACGGGGTGTTCCGTGACGACCGGGCACAATTCTCGGCGTCCAGGGGTAGAGGAGACCTTCTCCAGACGAGTCCTAGGGTACCGGTTTACACAGGGTGAGTTAGAAGGAAGGAACAGTTTCCCTGGGATTACCAAGGTACCGAGGGAAGAAGACTTTAGTTTCGGGAGACGCTTGAGAGGGTAATTAAATATATTTGACAGATCATTCATTTCACTTGAGTCCCGTACTAATGGGGATAAAGTCTCTACTTTCGGTCTCTGTTTGTCCCATGACGCGTTCCAGGGCCTTTGCCGACATAACGGGTTCAAGGATGTTTGACAATGACGTCCGGTCTCAGGGCAGGATAGGACCATAAGACTGAAGTGTTTACTGTATACCCTCTCTACTCCCATCGCAAATCGATATCGTAATAGACTCGACGTCTCTAATGTTCGGGTCCTGTTCGGCGGCTAGTGGAACCGGGAGGGGCCCGGGACGGAGGGCCCATCTCCACCGAGTGTTTCTACGGGCGACTGGACTCCTCACCCGTTCAAGATAGAATGTTCTAAATGACTCCGTAGCGGGTGGGGACGTTCAATTAAAGACTACGAAAACGAAGTCTTCAGGTGTCTGTGACGGACTAGGGTTCTGTGGGTGTCTCCGACTCTCATTGTTCGTAAAGAGTATTAAACATCTTCTCCAACCCCTACCCCCACCTCTTGTCTGTCATAAGACGGGTCCGGGTGTTTCGTCCATGGGGGTTTCAGTCACAAGACGGAGGTCTAGTAGGTTTCACCGTTTCCTTAGGTCTGGTCACGAAGAGTTTCACCGGTGTTGGGTCCCTTCGGTAGTTCATCTCTTACCCCACCCCCTTCCCAATGCCTCTTCGAGAACCCCTATGTATCAGGTATACGAAAACGAAGACCTCCGGATTGTTGAGGTCACTGGAGTGGGGAGCCGTGACACCGGGACTTGGCCTGGGGGAGGGTGAATGGTGCCACGGGTCTTCCTCCGCCCCGTGAAGAACCCGTCACGGACGCCTGACGGGTACCCTCCCCGGTTCTCTCTTCTCCGTTCCACTCCTCTCCGTTCGGGGAACTACCGTTCCTCTCAAGAGCATTCGGTACATAGGGGTCCCGGGCCGTCTCCGACGTCACGTCCCTTACGATTCTTTTTGTCGGTCGCTGTCCCTCAACCGACCACCCGTTCAGTGTGCCTTGTGTCCCGCTACTCCCGCCCCGAAGAAGATAGAAGTCGGAAGTAAGTAAATAAGGACGAAGTGACTTACTTGTGAATTCCTTGTCAATGATGTTCCTTTCCTGTCTCGTCCCGAGGTCTACTTTCGTCCTTCCCATTCACCCTCGTCTCCCTCCCCTTATTTACAAATGACTGAAGACTAATGCTTGGTCTGTGTCTGAATGCAATGTTGACTACGAGAGATCGTTGAGGCAAGCCAAAAAATTTTTCTTTGTAAAGTGGTCCTTCGTCTCACTTGTGTCCACTCTCACCTCACTCCTCAACCATCGCCCAGTCGAGACTCCTACCCCCACGACCCTCGGGTCCTCCGGAGGGATATCTCCTCTGACCACAACCTTGTCCTCAGTCTCCCAGTCCCCGTCCGCAGTCGTTCCGGCGGTACCCTCGGTGAGTGTCTCGCAGGTGTCCGTGTCTCTGTTGTCGAGACACCCCCCGCGATGGAGGGTAGGAATCCTCTAGTCTGACCCTGACTCCATCTCCAGTCTGCCTGGTCCCCCCCTTCCTTGTCCCCGACTAGACCCAGGAGAAGTGACTCTTCTCTGCTACATAGTGGCTAGCGAGTGGTTGGCTCTTTGAAGGAGAAAAGAAAAGGAAAGGAAGGAAGGACAGAAAGAAAAAAGAGGAGAGTCGAAAGTGGGGGTGTATCGAGTGTTTGGGTCTACGAGTGTGTTCGGTCCGTCCACGCAGTCTCTGGCAGACGGGACTTTCGACGTAGGGTCGAGCCCGTGGAGGACCTCCCGCCCGGGTCGTACTGGTCTGGACGGACCAGAGGTCCCTCCGATCTTTGGGTGTGAGACGCCGCAGAGGGGTGAAAATGTGAAGTCACTGGTCAAGTTTCATCATTGCTGGCGCCCCACACGACGCCAAACGGTGGACTGTAGTTGCGGCATGGGAGGTACTCTTTACGCACGCCCCTCCTGTCTCAGACGTCTTTCTTCCGTACGCACTCTCCCCACTCCTCTGGCTGTG
The DNA here is from genome assembly GCA_006410555.1 of Capra ibex. Lineage (NCBI taxonomy): Eukaryota > Metazoa > Chordata > Mammalia > Artiodactyla > Bovidae > Capra > Capra ibex. The sequence continues at coordinate 24,623,691 of SJYO01038983.1, forward strand.
AAGAGCCCACAGGACCTCGGGTCGAAGACGGAACCACATCCCCGACTGGTTCGACGTCGTCGAGGTCGGTCTCTGTTCCTCCGTCAAGGGTCCACGCTGGGACCGGCACGGTTTGGAGTGTCGTACCCCTCCCCAGTGCTCGAGAGGCCGGTGACCAAGACCACGAACGTCAGAACGGGAGTAGAAAAAAGGTGATGAGAGATAGAATTACTTTAGCTCGAGTGCATGGAACTTGTGCCCTTTGTGCTAGCTCACCTTCTATTACTCCGGGGCTTCACTGATGTGTTGGGGGCCACCTACCTCCGGTCTCACGACGGGAACCAGTGATGAGGGACTCTGCCACCGACGTCTTACAGGACCACCCTGAGGACGGTCCGGAGTCGAGCCCCGTCGGGAGGTCTAGACTGGAGTTCGCCCTTTTGTCGTTCCATAACTACCGAAGGCAAGTCACTCCTGGATAGGACCCTGACAAGTCGAGTTGTTGTTTATGAAAGTTGACTATAATCTAGGACACGTTCCTATTTGAGCGACCCGCCTCCTCTCCCACCCCCTGTCCCTCAATTTAGACTTTCGTGTTGAGTCGTAAAAGATTCGTCCTCCCACGAGTCTAGTCTCACTCCACACGTCGGGATCTCTACCGACCGCCACGGGGAGTGGGGAACGAAGACGTATTTGTTAATCACGATCCAGAGAAGGACGACCCACGTCTTGTCTTTGTCTTAGACCCCTGACTCCAGGATCCAAACCCGAAACCGAGGAGTCGAGGAATCGACACACTGGAGTTTGTGCAGGGAATTGGAGTCAAAGGAGTAGACATTTTACCTGTCGTACTACTATTAGGGTGGAACCGCCGACGTACACACGGACCGTACTCGTTCGTCGGGACTCAGGTCTTATTTATAATTAATAAGACGGAGGATCCCCTGTGAGGCTACTAAACTCCACTGAGGACTGAGAGGTCCCAAGTTATGACTCAATTCCTTTATTGACGATAAAGACTTGGTATTGGGTATTGAGACTGACTCGGTCACGAAGACAAAAGGACCGAGGTGGTCCTCGATTTCGTGACCGAGACTAATGAGGGGAGGAGTGGGAATGGTCGGTTGGAAAGGAACGGTTGATGAAGTTCGGACTTTGGTGTGACGTTCCTCTCAACATTTTCGGAACCGAAAAGAACGGTGAAAAAGTGTAGAGGGATCCCGTCGTGTTCTTCGACAATGGTCCCGTTGGACGTATCAAGTCAGAGACGTACAGTAAACTTTTACCGGGGTAAAGAGGGGAACACTGTTTTTGTGGACACCGACGGAATCTTTGGAAAGATTCGGACGACGAATTACTCCTTTATACAAGACTGGACTAATTCAAAAGAAAAGGGTCCTACTAAAGTTGACAATTTAGTTCATCCGTCTGTAAGCCAGTGGATTGAAGGGTGTCCTGAACTGTTTTCGTTTGGTGGGTAGTACGTGAAGAGTGAACGGGGTTTTGTGACAGCTTGCCTGGACGGCACTGTTAGACTTTTCCACCGTACATGGTCTCCAGAAGGTCTTCCTTCTGAAGAAAACAAAGGAAAGAAAGATTCCTTAAAGACCTCAACCCTAACCCCAGCCTCTAGGGAGGTATGAAGAGTCACGATTTATCAATTTTGTCACACTTTCCGTCACCTTTCTCAAGTTCCGAACTCTCAGGTTATAAGACCTAAATTTAGGGTCCAACTGGAAAATGACCCGAAATCTGTCATTTCTTAGATGGACGTTCCGTCCTCTGGGTCCAAACTAGGGACCCAACCCTTCTATGAGACCTCTTCTGACCTTACCGATGGACGAGGTCATAAGAACAGACCTCTTAAGGTACCTGACCATCTCCTCGGACCGTCCTATGTCCCGCACCCCAACGTTGCTGAGTCTGTACGACTCGTTGATTGTGTTGTTGAACTGGAAAATGATCAATACACTGGAACCCGTTTAATAAGTCGGAAGATTAAGACAAAGAATGACCCTTGTACCCTCATTGAGATGGTTGAAGTACCCCACCAATATTCTCAAATCGTTCTTTCTTTGTGCTTTTGAAGACCTCCACGATCCTTTTGGTGGTTCGGTCGTGATCCATCGTAATTGAGTATATGAGAGTGTGAAAAAGTTTTCTACCCCTTTGTCACCTTTGTCACAGTCTGAAATAAAAACCCCCGAGGTTTTAGTGACGTCTACCACTAACGTCGGTACTTTAATTTTCTGTGAATGAGGAACCTTCCTTTCAATACTGGTTGGATCTATTGTATAACTTTTTCGTCTCTGTAATGAAACGGTTGTTTCCAGGCAAATCAGTTCCGATACCAAAAAGGTCACCAGTACATACCTACACTCTCAACCTGACACTTCTTTCGACTCGCGTCTTCTTAACTACGAAAATTTGACACCAAAACCTCTTCTGAGAACTCTCATGGGACCTGATATTCCTCTAGGTTGGTCAGGTAAGATTTCCTCTAGGCAGGACCCACAAGAAACCTCCCTTACTACGATTTCGACTTTGAGGTCATGAAACCGGTGGAGTACGTTTCTCGACTGAGTAACCTCTTCTGAAATTACGACCCTCCCTAACCCCCGTCCTCCTTTTCCCCTGCTGTCTCCTACTCTACCGACCTACCGTTGTGACTGAGTTACCTGCACTCAAACTCACTTGAGACCCTCAACCACTACCTGTCCCTGGACCGCACGACGTTAAGTACCCCAGCGTTTCTCAGCCTGTGCTGACTCGCTGACTTGACTTGACTTGACTTGACTTGACAACATTTCACGACGGACTGTTGGGACGATCCGAGGGTCGATCCGGGTACACCCTCTTGAGACTTTCTTGTCCAAGGTCTTCCGTCGTTTCCTATACCGAAAGACTTTGTCTGAGGTCTGGTTAGACTTGTTTCCAGGTGTGTGTAATCCCCTGGGTGTGTAGATACCCCCTACACCAGAGAGTCCTATTCCGAAAACCTCTAGTAATAGTAGTCATGTAATTATAAATGTACTGACCTACGAGGAGTCCAGGGGTTTATTGAGGTAGACTACGGAGAAAGGGGTCTCTGTCCAAGGGTCACTCTTCTGGGTCCCTACTACTCGGTAAATGACACGGGGTTCACGTCCTTCCGTGGGAATAGTGGGAAAAGGAGGGGTTTGAGCTAAGGGGAGGGCTGGACGTGAAGGTCCTCGGAAGGTAGGAGTGAAGACGGGAGGTCCGGTCACGGAAGTGGAGACTCCAGGTGGTGGTCCGGACTAGATCCGTGACAAGTTTACAGAAAGTCCACGTAGGTAGCGATGGGAAAGTGTTTAAGGTTTTACCCTGAAGGATGGAGGTTTAACGGTCCGTGGATTCCTAATTACAAAAAATTTGTGACGAAGATTGAGGTAGGTTGGAAGGGACTTCGAGTGGTGGATAAACGAAAGGGGAAGGGAGAAGACAAATAGAGGGGTTGTGGAACCGACCCTCCTCAGATTCGTATCGGACTGTACGACAGTCCTGGACGTGGAGGTAGGAGAAAGGGGTACACGGAGGACTCGGGTGAGGACTACAAAAGGTTTTGAAATAGTTGGGGGGTCGTGAGTCCTGTGTAGTGTCTCCGGTACGAGACCCGCTTCCCCATTCCCTTCTCGGGGTGAGAGGGTCGAGTCAGAAGGGTAACTGTAGTGCCCCCAGGGGTTCCGTGGAAGGTCCTTCCGTCAACCTTTTGGGGTCGGGACTGGGGAGTGAGGACAACTAGGGATGGCAGGGGAGGTGGTGGACGGAATAGGGGGCAGGAGGTCGACCCTACGGAGTGGACGTCCCGTGTCTCCCTCACTCCCTCCCACCCGAGACGTGTCATTTACCACGTACCAAGAGGGTCTCGTGTACCCTTTCGACCTCACCAGAAACCCTCTTCGTCATTCCTCCCCGTCTCCGTCGAATGAAGTAGGGGGATCTGGAGGTAGAGTAGACATTGTGTCCTCAAAATGTTCCTGTTTACTCGGCCAGGGTCCCTTTTGATTGCGGGACAAGTGTCCGGTCCAAGTTATTTGCCAGTACTAAGAATAATGGTACAGACTCAAGGATGTGAGTCGGGTAAGACTACAAACATTGAGTTCGGGAAGAGTGTACCTGTGATTCCTCTCTTTTGGAGTCTAAGGAGGTCTCTGGTGTAGTCAGTTGTCTTACTGTCTTGAGTCTACCGACCTACCTTGAGTCTAGTTATCGTAAGTCGAAGTCAGTTATACTATCGGTTTTTTTTTTTTTTATCCAGTAGATTGTTCATCAGGTAAGACCTTTGAAGGACTGTCATTTTGTGTCGGGTTGGTGAATTCTCTTCTGAGGGTGAATAGACGGGACACCGAGACTACACTTTTATTTTTGTAGGATTCGATGAAGTGTAGCTTGAAAGTAAAGAAAAATAAGGTAGGGTTTACGACTCTACTGAGTCTCTCCTAGAGTGTGACGCCGACCGTCAGGAGGTGGGGTGGGGTGTGGAAGAGTAGACGTCTGGTCCGACTCGTTTGTCCAAGTCGGTAGGGTTCCTAGTTCTACTTCCAATTCGGTTTCTGTGTGAGTCCCGTTTATTATCCCTAGAGATGTCCCAGTCCGATCAGACAGACAAAATGGAGGTTCTACTCCTCGGAGCGAGAGGTCCGACTGGACCCCGGTAGGATCCGGCCATATCTCACTCCGGTCGAGGTCTGGAATGGAGACGGTCGGTACAGACTGGGATGTTTAAAGACCCAGGTCGTCTACGTCCATCCACACAACCCTCCCCCGTTGTCACATCAGTGCCTATTTCTCTTTACTCCGGACTCGGAGGAGGTGAGATGAGGACTGAGTCCGTCGTTAGATATCTCCGGTAGTGGTGAATCCGCTCTGCCCCGTCCCGACGTAGTCGTGGTGTCACTCGAGATCTGAGGAGAGGGAGGATCGCGTCTTACAGGTGTCCTCGGTCCCAGAGACCGTCGAAGGGCCGGCCAAAATCGTCTGAGTCGGAGGAGGTCGTGAGAAGGTGTAGGGTGTCGTTTTAGGTCTCCTGTGTCAGTTAGTCCCGACGACTTTTGACCAAAAATTTTGTGGGTCACAAACCATAGTACGAGTTTTAGAACACGAGAAGTTGAACCGTAAGTTCCGGGACGTGGTCGTCTCGGACTCGGAGGAGAAGGTCGATGTAGAGGGAGGTACGGAAGTACCCGACACCTGAGGTGGACTGAGAGAAAAGATGGATAAGGGTCTTGTTTGATTTTCGAAAGTTATAGGACCGTTTATAAGGCGTAGATTTTTCTAGTTATTCTACCCCTGGGACAGGACATCCGTGGGGTTCCAAACGGCGAGACAGAAACGAGAATGGTAAGACAGGTGGATCGGACCTTAAAGGAGGGATATGAAAGAGGTCGAACTTTTACGGTCCACTAGGAAATCACAGTCGATAGAACCTTCATAAGGAACGAGAAAAGGGTTTCTGTAGTAGGACGGGAGGGTACCACGAGAAATATACTTCACTTCACTTTCATAATCAGTGAGTCCACAGGTTGAGAAACGTTCGAGTACCTGACATCGGAAGGTCCGAGGAGATAGGTACCTTAAGAGGTCCGTTCTTATGACCTGACCCATCGGTAAGGGAAGAGTTCCCCTAGAAGAGTTGGGTCCCTGACTTGGGTCTAGAGGGTGTGACGTCCACCTAAAAAATGACTCGATGGTTCCTACGGGTTGTGTGTTACGTCGTTAATGATACTTCTTTAGTCGTACTGAGAGGTCGTTCTGACCCTCTAAGGGTTCCCGGGTCGTATACAGAGTAAGTACAGACGGACGGACGGACGTGGTTCCAGTGTATGTGGTTCTTCTTTTATATTAGGTATTACTCCCCTTTTGGTTAGTCATCTTTGTCTAAGTTTTTATATCTATTACATTGATCGTGTGTTCCTATAATTTTACCAAGGATATTGGTAGAAGGTATATGAGTTTTACGTTTTCTTCTAATTCGTACATTTCGTCACTGTTTTTTTATTTTCTGGGTTTAGTTTGAAGATCTTTACCTTTGATGCTTATAGACTATATTTTTGGTATGGTATGCCTTTTTTATGGTCTAATCTGTGATGTCTTCTTCTCTAGTTATTTGAACTTCTTTGTCTTTGATACGTTTTGGTTGGTGTGTGTGTGTGTACGCGTGTGTGTGTGTGTGTGTGTGTGTGTGTCTGTGTGTGTCTGACCCCTTTTTCATTTGACTCGTGGTCTGTCGACACCTTGTTGAAATTCTTATGATTTTACGTACACTGACATAAAAGGTTTTTCCCCTCTCTCTTCTCTTGTCTCTTTTAGGGATTTCTTACTGATCAACTTTTTAAAGGTTTACACTACTTTCGAAATTTGACTGTCTATGTTTTTGAGGTAATTGAGTTCGTTTTCTTTATACTTTTGATGGGTTCTTCACTTTCAGTGAATCAGTACAGGTTGAGAAACACTGGAGTACCTGATTTGTCAGGTACTTTAAGAGGTCCGGTCTTATGACCTCACCCATCGGAAAGGGAAGAGGTCCCCTAGAAGACTTGGGTCCCTAGTTTGGGTCCAGAGGGTGTAACGTCTACCTAAGAAATGGTCGACTCGGTGTTTCTTTCGGGTTTTGATTGGTTCCGTGTATTATTAAGTTAGTAAATTTTAATCAGTATTTTCACCGGTCTTCCTTTTTTCTCTCTATACTTGTCTACTTGAAGTATTTTATTTCTGTCGTCTAATGTGTGTCCTTTGTTACGTTCGGTTTTCTGTGGTCTTGGTGTAGTATTTTACGACACTTTTTATATTAACTGAATCACTGCACATACTGTTGTTGTCATATTTCCGGTCCTCCCTCCTTTACTCTTATATAATACCATTCCAAAAATATGATGTACATTTTATTATGTTCTAGTGAACGAATATCTGATACTGTTCAATACTGTGTATAGCACTCAGAATTTCGTTGATGCAGTTTTTTTTTTTGGATTATTTGACTGTTTCCGTTTTTTTACCTTAATTTTTTTTGGATGAGCTAGGGTTTAATGAGTTCTTTTTTTCCCCCCCCTATATTCTTCTTTTTTGTATCCTGTCTAACTTTTGCTTGTCGTTCTACTGTCTCAATTTCGGTTGGTCTCAATTGGGTAGTCTCCATTTGGACCGTGTCTCAACATGGGACCCGGGGTCTACGGTTGTCTAGGGGGTACCTGTCGTGATGTGTCACTCTTCTCTTAGTCGGTCCGGGGTCGTGGGTCGTAAGGTACACGGAGTGTGAATTCCGGACAGGGAGTCCACTGACTGACGTGGGGTGACTCCTCTGAGACTGTACTACAAGAGGTCTACCCATCTGAGTGTGAAGTAGGACCTGAGTCTCGTGTGGACAGTCTCCCTTGACATATCTTTTGTAGGGTCAACTGTACGAGTCCAATTTAATTTTACGTGCTAGACTTCGTTCTACCACGTCATGTTTCTGAAACTCTGAATTTGAATTGATGTCATTATTAGTGTAATTTGCATTTACCGGATTTATAGGGTTTTCCGTCTTTAATATTCCGACTTAAATGTTTTACGTTTTGAGTAGATATACGACGGATGTTCTTTAAGTGAAATTTGTATTTCTGTGTTTGTTAAGTTTTCGTTTTCCTACATTTCTCTATGCGGTGTGTTTGTGATTCAAAATTTTATGGATAGGTAAATAAATTAACACCATTTTATATGTATTGTAAAAGGTACATTTTGTAAATTACACATGTCAAAACATTGTAATTTATGTAGTGTGACAACATAAAGTGGTAGAAGGAGGTCTTAAAAAGGTAATAGAGTCTGACTTTGAACATGAAGAATTTGTAATTGAGGATAAGGAGGGAAAGGACACGGGAACTGTTGGTGGTAAAAAGAAAGACTAAGATACTTAAATGATGAGGTCCATGGAATATGTTCTCCAACAACGAGTCAGTGATTCAGTACTGATAGAGAAACGTGGGGGTACCTGACATCAGACGGTCTGAGCAGACAGATACCCTAGAGGGTCCGTTCTTATGACCTCACCCAACTGTAAAGGAAAAGGTCCCCTAGAAGGACTGGGTCCCAACTTGGCCTTAGAAGACGTAACAATCCTCCTAGTAAATGGGAAATCGCTGACTGAACAAAGTGAATCGTAATAACGAAGTTGAGAGTAGGTACAACAGTTTTGAAAGGAAGTAAGAATTTCGACTTACTATAAGACAACACACGTCCATAGTGTAAGTCAAATGGGTAAGTAGACAGTCACCTGTGAACCCAAGATGTAAAACCAATAACACTTGCTACGACGGTCTTTGTGACCACATGTCTATGGACGTAGACAAATGTAAAGAAATCCCATATATGAGTCTTAACCTTAACGATCTAGTGTACCATTAAGATAAAAATTAAAAAACTCCTTGACGATATGACAAAAGGTGTCGTCGACATGTGAAATGTGTAAAGGTGGGCGTTATGTTCTTTCCCTAGGTAGACTCGGTGACCCGAAGGGACCACCGAGTCTACCATTTCTCAGACGGACATTACGTCCTCTGGGTCCAAGTTAGGGACCCAGCCTTCTAGGGGGCCTCTTCCTTTACCGTTGAGTGAGGTTATAAGAACGGACCTTTTAATGTACCTGCCTCTTCGGACCGTCCGATGTCAGGTACCTCAACGTTTCTCAGCCTGTGCCGACTCGGTGATTGTGAACGGTTATGAAGTCTACTAAAAGAAAAAAGAAATTGCTGACAATAAGCTTACTCACTCTTCACCATCGAGAAACAGTAAACTAAACGTAAAGGGATTACTGATCACTATAACTCATAGAAGTACACGAATAACCGGTAACCATATAGTAGGAACCTCTTTACAGATAAGTTCTGGAAACAGTTTAAATTGGACCAACAAAAAAGTAACAACTCGACATCTTCAAGGAGTTTATAAGACTATAGTTAGGTAATCGTGATTAACAAAAATTCAACCTAACGGATATAATTATGTTGTGTTTCATCTAAAGTCTTGTTTCTTATAATGGTCCCTGATTTTCCCAGTAAAGTACTATTTCCTCCAGTTAAGTAGCTTTCTCGGATTGTGAGGATTTACAAATATACCTTGTCACTTAATATTGTCAAGTTTAGTATGTTTGATGTAGGAGGCAAATGTTGTTTTAATTGAATCTTTAGTTACAAGTGATCTGCCTTCTTTTTGTTTCATTATCGTATTACGTGAAAGGAGAAAATGATGAACATTAAGGAGGGTACTTCCTCGTCTATTTAATCGTTCTAAATGGACAGAAGTCACGATCCGTATAGACTGGACCCAGTAAACAAAGTAAAAGAACCAAGTCAGAAGGGAGAAGAGGCGTGGGATTTAAGGTTCCTGACGTGAACATTCGGTGTCGATTTAGTGTTGTTAGTTCGACAAACCACAAACGAGTTCGGAAAGTGTATTTGGTCACTTTTCCTTCTCTTTACGTCACCTCGTTTGTGGACGATTCATTTGGAGGAAATATCAGGGGTTTGGAGTCTCTGTGAGAACGGAAATGTCTCTAGAGAGACAGTACTCCGTTTATACGTCTTTATTTGATCTCGGAAGACTTTTGGGGTTTGAGATTCCTCTTTGATTTGTTAAAGGCCTGTCTCTAGGTTAGTCTAATTTTGTTCCAGAAACGACTGGGCTAATCCAGTCAGACCTTTTTGGGATGGTCCTGACCTGTTGTCACAGGTTCTCTACTAAGTATGTCGACCAATGAGACTACGGGAAAAGTGTCGTCTAATCGTTTAATGGATCGTTATTCGTTTTTCTGTTATTCTTGGGAATCTTTTTTAAAGTGAAGGTTCGAGTTGTTTAGATGTTTGAGGAAAAAACATCCCGTCACGAAGGTTTGAACGGAATGTCATTCTTAGTGGCTCAAGTTCACAATTTTTATGTTTAAGGATACAGGAAAACTCGAAGGGACCACCGAGTCAACCATTCTTAGGTGGACGTTATGTCCTCTGGACCCAAACTAGGGACCCAACCTTTTTAGGGGACCTCCTCCCGTACCGTTAGGTGAGGTAATAAGAACGGACCTCTTAGAGATATCTGTCTCCTCGGATCACTCGATGTCATGTACCCTAACGTTTTTCGGTCTGCACTGACTCGCTGATTCGTGTCTTGTCGTGTACGGCATCTCTTGGATTCGTTCTTATAGACCTCCACCCCGAGGTATAGAAACTGTTCGTAATGTCTACGTAGTCAAGTCAAGTCAGCGAGTCAGCACAGACTGAAAAACGCTGGGGTACTTAGCGTCGTGTGGTCCGGAGGGACAGGTAGTGGTAGAGGACCTCAAGTGAGTCTGAGCGCAGGTAGCTCAGTCACTACGATAGGTCGGTAGAGTAGGAGACAGCAGGGGAAGAAGAGGACGGGGGTTAGGGAGGGTCGTAGTTTCAGAAAAGGTTACTCAGTTGAGAAACGTACTTCACCGGTTTCATGACCTCAAAGTCGAAATCGCAGTAAGGAAGGTTTCTTTAGGGTCCCAACTAGAAGAAGTCTTACCTGACCAACCTAGAGGAACGTCAGGTTCCCTGAGAGCTCTCAGAAGAGGTTGTGGTGTCAAGTTTTCGTAGTTAAGAAGCCGCGAGTCGGAAGAAGTGTCGGGTTGAGAGTGTAGGTATGCACTGGTGGTCGTTTATATAATCGAACCTTTATTCCGAGTGTCCAATTTTGAGGGTTACACCGGTGAATGACCGACGTCGTGAGATGGATTGTAGAAATCCAGAGGGAGTGAAGTAGCCGTTTTATCCGAGTGGTGGATGGAACTTGACAAAGGTTTTAGGAATATACAAGTGTTTCGGGGATCTTGTGACAGTTTTCGTGTACCGTCGTTCCATTCTTTAGTCTCGATAGCGATGGAACTTTATTTTGTTTTTTCGGTATCTTCGGCAGGTTTACTTTAGATGATTCTTTTTAAAGTTAGATTACCTTTGATGTTTCCGTAGTTCGGTCTAAAGACCGTACTAGATCCCCCTTTTCGAAAAGATCCGTGATACTGACGGTTCTTACGATTGAGAGAGTGAGGTCGCAGGTCTTGAAGTGGCGTTCAGGAGTGAGGGTAGGTCTTGGTCTCAAGTCCGGACGCGTCCCAGTGTCGAAACCTGCTGTTGGTATCTGTCAGAAAGGAAGGGTACAGGGAGACAGTGGTGGTGGACGTCGAGATCCTGGTTGTTGTCAGTCTGGACTGTCAGTTCACCTTCGTAGAACCCACGTGGTCATCCTCTACCCTAAGGACTCAATTCTCCGTCCGTCGGTTACTTCTCCCACCCTTTTCGGAGTCAGTGTTTGTCATAATGATCCTGTGACGGCTTCAGACACTTCAAAGGTATCAATTCCCACCTGGAAGAGTCCCACTCACTGGGTCTATGGCCCGTCGATTCTTTCGTGACTGAACGACTTTGGGACTCCACGTCTCAGTTTTTGTGTGGGTGAGTGGGTGGGAGAACCTTGGGTCTTGCTTGGTCCGTGTGGAACCTCTATGTGTTCGTGGTTACTCGAAACATGGGACAGCCGGGTCTTGATCCCTAACCAGTCACTACGACCCTGTTCTTATGTCCTATCCTTGTCTAGGTTCGACGTTTCCACCTAGGAGTGACGGGACCTCTTTCCCGTGTTGGGTTTCCCAATGTCTGCTCTCACAGTAAACCTGAGGTGAGAACGGTCGGACGGCGACCGTTCAGTGACGTGAGAATATGGAGAAAGGGGTGGACATGCTACCCGTTGGACCAAGATTACAGTGGTCTTCACACTGGCCGTTCTGCGAGTTCCTGCCCCACCTCCCACTTTTCGTCTGTCACTGCCCACTTCACCCGGACCTGTGGCCTGGACCCGCCCCTCGAGCCCGTGACGGAGGCAGGGCGCCAGGGTGACGTGGCCCGTCCTCGCGGCCAGGGCCGCCCTCAGTGCGCAGGGAGCGCGGGTTAGTGGTCGGGAACGGTCCACTTCACCCGTGCGGGCCCCTGCGCGGCCCTCGCTGCCGGTCGCGGCGGGGGTAAGGGTAGGAGCGGGGAGGGGTCCAGGCTGAGTGCATGGGGTTCGGCGGAGGCGTCGGCGGTGTCGGCAGCCCCCCAATTTAGCGTCGGATTCGGGTGTAAAGGCCTTAGCTGCTCCGGGCGGAGGAGGGCGGCCTTCACTGGGGAAGTTGCAGGCCCGCGACCCTCGGCTCAGGGTGCAGTGAGAAGGGCGTCCGTGCGGCGTCCGGAGACTCAGTGGTACTATCGCATGGGGGGCGGGNGAGCGGCGGTGGGCCCCCTGGTGTGGGTGCCCTCCCGGGTGCTCTTGGGTGGGCACTCCCGGGTGCTCTTGGGTGGGCACTCTCCCCTCGGACCGGGGCGGGGGTGTCCGGTAACGGGGCGGGGGTCTTCCCTGTGGCGGGTAACCGCCCGGGACCCGCTCACGCGGACGCGTCCACAGGCGCCTAAGACACTGTCCTCTCTCTACCAGAAAAAAAAGAAAAAAAACGTTTGTCACGGACTGGAAGTCTCACTCCGAGTTTCACCGGGTTTCCTCTGGGCTTCCCTTTGCTTACCTTAAGGCCGTGGTTCCCCTGAGGGAGCTGCCAGACTCGAGTCTGAGCCCTTGGGGGTGCGGTCCTGACTTCACTAGCCACAGGATTCACAGGGGTTCGACAGTTTGACCTTGACTGACCGAGGAGTTTTGTTGACTCATCGAAGGACTTTTCCTTGAACAAAGGGTTCCGGGAGTAAACGAGTAAAGTCAGCGAGCCAGCACAGGGTGAGAAACGCTGGGGTACCTGACTTCGTGTGGTCCGGAGGGACAGGTAGTAGTTTAAGGCCTCGAGTGAGTTTGAGTACAGGTAGATCAGCCACTACGGTAAGTTGATAGATTAGCAGACAGCAGGGGAAGAGGAGGACACAAGTCAGAACGGGTCGCAGTCCCCGAAAAGATTCCTCAGTCAAGAAGAGTAGTCCACCGGTTTCATAACCTCGAAGTCGAAGTCGTAGTCAGGAAGGTTACTTGTCAGTCCCAACTAAAGGAAATCCTAACTCACTAAACTAGAAGAACGACAGGTCCCCTGGGAGTTCTCAGAAGAGGTTGTGGTGTCAGGTTTTCGTAGTTAAGAAACCACGAGTCGAAAGAAATATCAGGTTAAGAGTGTAGGAATGTACTGAGGACCTTTTTTTAGTATCGAACTTGATCTACCTGGAAACAGTCGTTTCGTTACAGAGAAGATAAATTATACGACACATTCAAACAGTTTCGAAAAGAAGATTCCTCTTTCGTAGCAAATTAAAGTACCGACGTCAGTTGTATACGTCACTAAGACCTCGGGTTCTTTTATTTTCAGAAATTGACAAAGGTAACAAAGGGATAACAAAGGGGTAACAAAGGGGTAAGTGAAAGAGATCTAGAACCAAAAAACTTACAACTCAAAATTCGGTCGAAAAAGTGAGAGGAGAAAACGAAAGTAGTTCTCCGAGAAATCAAGGAGAAGTGAAAGACGGTATTCCCACCACAATAGACGTTTAGACTCCAATAACTACGAAGAGAACCGTCAGAACTGAGGTCGAACACGAAGTAAGTCAGGTCGTAAAGTGTAATACACGAGACGAATACTCAATTTATTCGTCCCACTGTTATATGTCGGAACTGCATGAGGAAAGAGTTAAACCTTGGTCAGACAACAAGGAACAGGCCAAGATTGACAACGAAGAACTGTACGCGTGTCCAAAGAGTCCTCCGTCCATTCCACTAGGCCATCAGGGTAGAGATAATAGGTGTCAAACGACACTGGATGTGACAGTTTCCGAAATTACATCAGTTACTTCGTCTTCATTAACAAAAAGACCTTCAGAGAACGAAAAAGCTACTAGGTTGTCTCCAACCGTTAAACGAGAGACTGGAGACGGTTCCAGGATCCAATGTAAATCAGGTAAGACACACCTATCACGAATTTGTTATTGTCCGTTGGAATCTGTTATGTAGGATTGAGCGGGTCTTAGTGACCCGACCACGGGGTACTTCGTTCCGGGACGACGATCACGACAGAACAGATCCGTCGAACATGAGCTGTTCGACTGGACCTCCACTTCACCAAGGGACAGACGAAGAATCGTCGTAGGTTTTAACGTCCAAACATTTTCACCACGGGGTCCTACTCTTGAAGAATCTGCTTCCTTTAGAAGACTGGTTTAACTTTTAGAATAAGCTACAACTTAATTCTGGACCGTTACGGTCCTTGTCGTTATGAAAACCGGAGTAAGCTAATAAAAAAGAACAATGTGGAAAGGAAAGCTACCTATGAGAGTCTAAAGAAAAACTTTAAGAACTCTCTCACCTAGACTAACCGATTCTATTAGTGACAACTGATAACTCGACTCAAATAAGAAAGAAACTTCTCAGGGAGTATCTAAGGGAGCACCGAGTCTACCATTTCTCGGACGGACGTTACGCCCTCAACACTCAAGGTAGGACCCAGGTCCTCTAGGGAACCTCTTCCTTTACCGTTGGGTGAGGTGATACGAACGGACCCTTTAGGGCACCCGTCTCCTCGGACCGTCGATGTATGTTAGCTATCCTAGTGTTTCACGGCCCTCGGTCACACTCCTTAGGGCGGGCACTGTTCCAGTACTCCTTCCTTCGACTGTATGCGTTCCGCACGAGTCTGAAGTCCCCGGGGAGACCTTTAAGAATTCGTACATGGGGTTGTTTTTAGACGGCCAAAAACACGAGACGAAAAGGTGAGAAGACTGTAAAAGACCTTTTTCAGTTAAGTCCCGAAATCAGAAGACGTAAACTTTCTCACAAAGTTAGGTTTTTGGGGAGACTACCGAAAGATCGGACGGACGTCCTGAGCATGTCGACGTGTACACTAACAAACTCCGGAGGACTGGTGTCCTCCGTGTCCTTCGAATTTTGTAGGATCCTTACATCCTCGAAGGCTCCTCAGTTTTAGAAATCTTATCCTGACTAATTTTCAAAGTAAACAACTCAGTTACGAACGACGACTTAAAAGTATAGGAAATAAAAATCTATATCAACCATATATCTTTTTGTTCATCATCTGGAACAACAAAATAGTTTTCATATTTTCCGGAAGACTTGTTATTTCCTACCCTGGTCGAAGAGCCTGGTCAAAGAACTTGATCAGAGAGCCGGACCAAAGAACCCTTAGACCGAGGGGGGTACAGAAAGAGAGAGAGAAGAGGAGAGGGAAAGGGAGAGAGACGAGAAATGAAATTAAAGTCCGACTTAGAGGTGGACCCCGCGCCTCCGAACGGTCCAGATGAATGAACGGGACCGACAATTCTGGTCGCGCTTTCCCTCGAATTCCGCTCCGTGGGAATCTATAAGTTCGCCCGCGGCCACCGGNAGAAAGAAACTTCTCATGGAGTATCTAAGGGAGCACCGAGTCTACCATTTCTCGGACGGACGTTACGCCCTCCACACTCAAGGTAGGACCCAGGTCTTCTTGGGAACCTCTTCCTTTACCGTTGGGTGAGGTCATACGAACGGACCCTTTAGGGCACCCGTCTCCTCGGACCGTCGATGTATGTTAGCTATCCTAGTGCTTCTCAGTCTTTACTGACTCACTGATCTGAAAGTGAAAGTACTTCTCAGGGAGGATCCGACGGTCCCTACCTTAGGCACTCCTTCCGGTAGAGTCGATGACGGGGAAGACCCTGTGTCCATCGTGAAAACTCCCTACGACACCGACCAAAACTTTTGCAAAGTAAAACTTGTATTACAGTCGTACCGAGGGTTAACTGTCGTCGATAGTCTTTTGACCCAACTTTGACAAAGACCTCCGTCCCTCCCAGTTCTGTCACTTAGAATTGGAAAACAATATTTGTAAAAACACCATATCAGAAAATAAACCATAAACAAAATCTTTTATGATGACTACCGAACTCAAATATAAGAACGTTAGGAAAGTGAATGACCATGTTACCATCTGTACTTATACCTGCGTCATCGGACTCGATCTCGTCACTTGAACTTGGTACTCCATTGGCACTCTGATCTCCGGTACGGACTGGTGAGTTGTTTTCTCCCCCTCGGACTCGGGACTGTGGTACCTCGAGGTACGGGGTACTGTGACGACCTACGGGTGTAGACCTAAAAATATGTTTTCCTTCTTTTGGCGGAAACATTCGGTGACAACAAAACCCAAAAGGATAGTGACTGTAAGAAATCTTACAGTAAATATATGAGGTAAAAACCTTTGGGGAAACCATGGGGGTTCTGACCCATTCACGGGTGGAACATACAAGGAGTTAGAGGAGTGTAGGGGGGTGGAAAAAAGGGAAAAAATCATAAACGGTGTAAAAGGACATTAACTTGTAAGTGAAACAGATCTACCTTTGAAGAGATTCCATCCTTCTGTGATAAGAGATGTAGAAAAGTGTCTCTAGGATCTTTGAGACCTTTCTGACTGTCGTGATAGGACACTTACACTGTCTGTGTTACTAAGGTGACTCCCACAACTCTCCTTTACTGTACCCGACGAGAGACTTAGTCGACCCAGTGACACTTCAGTAGAATCCCACCCCACCCCACTCATTACGACCGACACGACTTATTCGTTTCTATCTCTTAATCCCGTTTCCTCCCTCCCCCGTTTGAACCGTGTTTTAAGTCCAGTAGACTTTGTCTACCGTAATCTTTTCGGACGAGAAGGAGTGAACAAAGGAGAATAAAGGGTAAAGACTGAGAAAAATTGGAAGGGTCGGTGATACTGGGACCAGGAGATAGTGAACATGGGTACAGGGATATGTGGTCAAGAGTTTATAAAGATTAAAAGGATAAGTCTGACTGGGACTTGTCCGTTTTTCACTCTTTCTCTTTCGTTTCTGTCAAGGAACGATAGAAGACAACAAGTAAGTGAGGTGTATGTATGTCACTTATAGACATGACAATCTGATCACCTACGTTTTCACTTGTGTGATAGGGGTCAAAGTTCCTTCAGTGGAAGAACCAACTCTAAAATCTCCTTTGTTCTCTAAAGGGATAAGATCGGTAGAGTCAGAAAGTCTACTGGAACTAGTCCTTGTCTTATGTATAATTTCATCAGTAGGACAAAGATAGACGAAGAGTTGTGACTTAGAGGAATTATGACTTAGAACAATACGACCACCTGGGACTATGACCCTTTCTGACTTCCGTCCTCCTCTCCCCCTACTGTCTCCTGTTCTACCAACCTACCGTAGAGTTACCTGTACTCAAAGTCGTTCGACGTCCTCTACCACTTCCTGTCCCGTCGGACCGTACGACGTCAGGTACCCCAACGTTTCTCAACCAGTACTGACTCACTGACTTGTTGTTGTTTACGACCACCTGACCTACTTCTATGCTACACTTGTCTTCATTCCTTCCACTCTGTCCGTCCAGTCTTACACGCCATTGTGTCTGTTCTACGAGTTCTTCGACTCTATAACTGTTTCGAACCTTGGACTTAACCTTTTCGGCAAAAGGTTTTCTTCAAACTGGCACACCATCCAAATTAGGGGTTAAGTCACGAGTCCTCTAGAGGTCACTTCTGAAACAGAAAGGAAAACCAGGGCACTTTAGAGTCCAGTCTAGGTACATCGACAAAGAGTAAGAACGAGGAGGGATCACTGAGGGTGTGACACGGAACGCAAAACCGGACTAGGTAGAAAGACCCACCTAGAAAACACAGAGAACTCCGTCCCCCACTATCGACGGATACTTTAACGGTAAGAGTCCAATAGAAATTTTTGTCTTACGGAAGACAATATATCGGTACACGGGTCATCGGTGTTCTAACGCAAAGGGTGGGAGGAAACGAGAATCAGTACTGACCACTGACACTATCTTCGTCTAGACATTCTTCCTAAAGAACCTTCTGACGGAAGTTTCTCGACTAAGTCGACCCTTTACTCAGAGAAAGAATGGGGTGGAAGAAGAATTGACAACAGACCTGAAGTCTATACTACCGACCTTGAGGACGTCAACATAACTGGGTAGTACACTGGAACCTCTACCTTTGATCCGTTCGAGACCTACCGGGTGTAGGTCTAAGGAAAAACACCCCCTTTTTTTTAGTTTAAAATAGAAGAATTTCTCTAACTACAAAATCCAAAAACCATTACACGCAGGTCTGAATTTGGACTGTGATGATACACGAATTATAACATTACGAAATAATAATAATAAATAATCAACCTAAACTAGTCATTCAAGTCAAGTCAACGAGTCAGAACAGGCTGAGAAACGTCGGGGTACCTGACGTCGTGTAGTCCGAAGAGACAGGTAGTGGTTAAGGGCCTCGAACGAATTTGAGTACAGGCAACTCAACCACTACGGTAGGTTGGTAGAGTAAGAGACAGTATGGGAATAGGAGGACGGAAGTCAGAAAGGGTCTTAGTCCCCGAAAAGGTTACTTAGTCAAGAAGAGTAGTCCACCGGTTTCATAACCTCGAAGTCGAAGTCGTAGTCAGGAAGGTTACTTATCAGTCCTGACCAAAGGAAATCCTAACTGATTAAACTAGAGGAACGTCAGGTTCCCTGAGAGTTCTCAAAAGAGGTTGTGGTGTCAAGTTTTCGTAGTTAAGAAACCGCGAGTCGAAAGAAATATCAGGTTGAGTGTAGGTATGTGTTGAAGATCTTTTTGGTATCGAAACTGATCTGGAAACAGTCGTTTGAATCCAGAGACAAAAAATTATACGACACATCCAAACAGTATCGAAAAGAAGATTCCTCGTTCGTAGAAGATTAAAGTACCGACGTCAGTGGTAAACACCACTAAAACCTCGTGTTTCTTTATTTCAGGGAGTGACAAAGGTTACAAAGGGGTAAAAACGGTACTTTACTACCCTGACCCACGGTACTAGAATCAAAAAACTTACAACTCAAAATTCAGTTGAAAAGTGAAAGAAGAACGTGAAAATAGTTCTCCGAGAAATCAAGAAGAAGCGAAACACGGTATTCCCATCACAGTAGACATATAGACTCCAATAACTATGAGGACGGTTAGAACTAAGGTCAAACACGAAGTAGGTCGGACCGTAAAGAGTACTACGGGAGACGTATATTCAATTTATTCGTTCGACTGTCACATGTCGGAACTACATAAGGAAAGGATTAAACCAGTTACTTAAATATAATTTTAATAAAAGGAAATACAAAAAACAATTTAAATAAATATTTGACGTATATATGGATTAGAATATATTTACGTCTCAACGTTAATGTTCGTACGAAGGATTATCTAAAACCTGAAGAAAGAAAGAAAAGAACCGAACCAAAGGGGTGAATAATTGTATACGGGAGGGTATATTTAGGGAGAGTAGATTTAGACTTAGATGTCCAGTTTTGTCCGACTCTCGTCCCACCCCTCTTGGTTTCTTTTTGTTTCGTGTCCCGGTACTTACTTCCCACCACCGGGAACAACGAGTAGTACTTACAAGACGTCATCCTAGTGTAAGGGGTCGGGAAGACGCATGAGTGGTGGGGGTCCAATCGGTACTGGTACCTTCAATGAAGTCGGTCACCTCAAACTCATCTTCACTATACAGTGAAGGTTCACCTAGGGAAATTCTTTGTCTCAGGTTAAACGGTGTGTAAGGGAAGGGGACGTAGGTCTCCCTCGGAGGTTGGCGGAAGGAGGGACTCTCACACTACTCGTCCCCAGTGACAAGTGTTTCAGTCCACACTTACTCCTTATTTGGAGTCAATACAACTCTGAAACTCCAAACCCCAAAATACAGAAGTATCACATTGAGTCAAAGAGAAGTGAATTTGTTCTCCCATATTGTCCGTGAGGATTAACAGAGGAAGAAGTAAACCATTGATTTGGGGATCAGATCCCGGTGGGTCGATTTTTCAAGTAAAGGATCGGAGACATTGAAGTAGCATCGGTTACTGTTTACTCACCTTCACTCAAATATTGAAAACCAACACCGGAAATCACTTTCCCCGTATAGGACGAAAGGGAAGACAGGAAGATCGACCTTAGTCAAGTCAAGTCAAGTCAGTGAGTCAACACAGGCTGAGAAACACTGGAGTACTTAGTGTCGTACGTTCCGGAGGGACAGGTAGTGGTAGAGGGCCTCAAGTGAGTTTGAGTGCAGGTAGCTCAGTCACTACAGTAGGTCGGTAGAGTAGGAGACAGCAGGGGAAGAGGAGGACGGGGGTTAGGGAGGGTCGTAGTCTCAGAAAAGGTTACTCAGTTGAGAAACGTACTCCACCCGTTTTATGACCTCAAAGTCGAAATCCTAGTAAGGAAGGTTCCTTGTGGGTCCTCGAAGGGTCCTAGGAACCTTCCTTACTACCCGACCAACCTAGAGGAACGTCAGGTTCCCTGAGAGTTCTCAGAAGAGGTTGTAGTGTCAAGTCTGCGTAGTTAAGAAGCCACGAGTCGAAAGAAGTATCGGGTTGAGAGCGTAGGTATGTACTGGTGATCTTTTTGGTATCGGAACTGATCTACCTGGAAACAACCGTTTCATTACAGAGACGAAAACTTATACGATAGATCCAGTATTTAAAAGAAGGTTCCTCATTCGCAGAAAATTAAAGTACCGACGTCAGTGGTAGACGTCACTAAAACCTCGGGGGGTTTTATTTCAGACTGCGACAAAGGTGACAAAGGGGTAGATAAAGGGTACTTCACTACCCTGGTCTAAGGTACTAGAAGTAAAAGACTTACAACTCGAAATTCGGTCGAAAAAGTGAGAGGAGAAAGTGAGAGTAGTTCTCCGAAAAATCAAGGAGAAGTGAAAGACGGTATTCCCACCACAGTAGACGTATAGACTCCAATAACTATAAAGAGGGTCGTTAGAACTAAGGTCGAACTCGACCTTACGTCTACATTATTGTCCTCGACCTCCTCGGTACAATCTGGTCTCCACTCATAGTGTACACCTTCTATCGTTTCGTCATACTTTTTTGACCCAGGGGTAGTGACACCTCACTGGACCTGATAATAACGTACTTTCTCTTTACTTTCACATAAGATAACTTCCGTCACAATAAATCCGAAACTAATGTCGTCAACTCGGACATTGGATCGTGAGTATTAGATAATTGTTTAGACACAATTGAAACGAAACTGTTAATCTCAGACTACGTATCTCTGTTCCAGAAGAGTGTACCTGAATGCTCACTCATTCCAATTCTAGGGACGTAAGACCTTGGACACTAGATCGTACCCGAAGTCTTTGAATTCGTTCCTGTTTCGGTGTATCGGGTCTGTCGAAGTTCTACGACATCCTTCTGAACCTTCCCCTTAGATATAGTGAACCCGAAAGTTCCCCCAACGGATTTCTTCCCCTAGTAGAATCCAGTAAACAGGGTCTCATCGGGTACTACGGTCCAAAGGACATGTTCACTAAATAAAGTCTTGAGAAGGACTCTTTGGTCACTCCCGTGTCCCCTTCGTCCTGTCCTTTTACCTACTTTGACTCAGAACACACTATAGTACCTACACTATAGTACCTACAGAACCTCTCCCCTCGACATCAGACGAGGGTGTCCGTCGAGACCTTGTATTCAACACAGAGATTGTATGGGGTTAGGTTCCGAACCCTCGACCCGAAAGTGTGAGGGTGGTCGAGGATAGAGAGTCGGAAGTTGATTACTGGTGGGTCACAGATACCCGAGAACATACTTTAAGAGGTTTCAGTCTCCACGGGTGATCTTCGGCTTCTTGTGGTTTCGGACCCTTTTCCGTTGAAGTCTATTACAACTCAACAAGATGTAAACGAGACGTCCGAGGTCGTAGTGTAGTCCTTAGGGTGCTCCCTTTTCTCGGGGAAGATCAGGAATCTTCTTTGGAATAGAAAGAATTTAAATTAAAAATAAAAGATAACCCCATATACACTCAATGTTATAATACAATCAAAGTCCATATGTCGTTTCGCTAAGCCAATAAATATATATAGGTAAGAAAAATTCTAAGAAAAGGGTATGTTCAATGATGTCTTATAACTCATCTGATCTGAAAGGACACGATATCTCATCGAGAAAAATCTAAAGTATCAAATATATATAATCACGAAATATATATAATGAAATATGTATATATTTATATATATTATGTATATTATTATATATTTGTATAATATATTTATATATTTATAATATATAATGAAATATGTATATAATATATTTTTATATATTATGTATATTATTATATATTTGTATAATATATTTATAATATATATAATGAAATAAATATAATCAGGGTTTGAGAGTTAAATAGGGAGTGGGGAAGGTGAAAAGGAGAAACCAACGGTATTTAAACATAAACTTCTGATAAAGATAAAACTTCTTTAGTAAGGACTACTTGGTCCTACTTGATGGTCGACCTTACTCCCACGTGAAGTGGGGTCACCTTTCGTAATGTGGGATCGTAAATTCAAGGGGGATTTGTGGCTTCTTAACTACGAAAACTTGACACCATAACCTCTTCTGAGAACTCTCAGGGAACCTGACGTTCCTCTAGGTTGGTCAGGTAAGACTTCCTCTAGTTGGGACCCTAAAGAAACCTCCCTTACTACGACTTCGACTTTAAGGTCATGAAACCGGTGGAGTGTACTTCTCAACTGAGTAACCTTTTCTGAGACTACGACCCTCCCTAACCCCCGTCATCCTCTTTCCCTGCTGGCTCCTACTCTACCGACCTACCGTACTGCCTGAGCTACCTGTACTCAGACTCACTTGAGGCCCTCTACCACTACTTGTCCCTCCGGACCGCACGACACTAATTACCCCAGCGTTTCTCAGCCTGTGCTGACTCGCTGACTTGACTTGACTTGACTTTCGAACGTATGTGAGTGTGTGTGTTAATTTGCAAAAAATTGTCGTACTACATACTTGACCACATTAATAATTATTTCACGAGTCGGTTCTGTAAGCTCCGAACCACAGATCAGACCCATGGGAAACCACAGTGTGACGTCGGAAGGGATAAAGGTAGGGATAACGGGAACCGTAACCGACACTATTCCGAGGTCTTCCTGTTTGTTTTAAAGGGTCGGTGAGTCCGGTCTACCTACATTCTTTCCTTTTTTTGTCGAGAGAAGGTCTGTCGTCAGGGTTCCGTCGGGGATCTCCTCGACGTCCAATCTGTCGGAGATGACGGAACGAGTCCGGACCTCCGGGTGTCACATCGGGTAAGTAGGGTGTCGACCTGCGGAGACGTGTCGTGAGTGTGTCGAGAGGTCTCCGACTGAGTACCGAGGTAGGCGGGCTCAAGGTCAGGGATCAAACAGTGATTTAAGGGAACCAGACGTCGCTGAAAAGGACTACCGAACCGCACATCTCTTAGACGGGCTTTACGTCCTCTGTGTCTTCTACACGCAAATTAGGGACTCAGACTGCTAGGGGTCCTCCTCCTTTACAGTTGGGTGAAGACATAAGAACGTACTTTTTAGGGTACCTGTCTCCGCGGACCGTCCGATGTCAGGTGCCCAACCGTTTCTCAGTCTGTATGGACTCGATGAGTCATGTGTACGTGTGTAAAAACGACTTCATAAAACTCCTTCTCTAATGGCAAAGTGTTCCATATTTGTTGGTGTCACGATAAAACAAGGTTTGTTTTCATTGTAGATCATAGGACACGTACAGGTTAGGAGGTTTTTTTTTTTTTTTTTTCGGAAAAGTACCAAACAACTAAGTTTAGTCTTAGATCTCTTACATGTACATGATGTAAACCAACAACAGAAATTTCTGAAATTCATTCTCAGAGGGGAGGAAAATACAGTAAATAAACAAATTTTATAAACTCCTCCACTCCAATAAACGGAATATCTTACAGAGTTGATAACCCAAATCTCGTCCCGGGGTGTTGGGGGACCGACGTCTGGTCATGACCAGGAAGTCGGGAACCAGACAATCCTTGGTCCGGCGTGTCGTCCTCCACTCGTCGTCCGGTCACTCACTCCGAAGTAGACATAAATTTCGACGAGGGTAGTGAGAGAGTAGTGGGGGTCTACCCTGTCAGAACAAGGTCCTTTTGTTCGAGTCCCGAGGGTGACTAAAACGTAATATCACTCAACATATTAATAAAGTAATATATAGTGTTACATTATTATTATCTTTATTCTACGTGTTATTTACATTACGGGAACTTAGTAGGGCTTTGGTAGGGGTGTAGAGGAGGAGGAGGACGACGGGGGGGCACGGGGGGGCGGGGTCGGGGTTGGTCAGGAACCTTTTTAACAGAAGGTCCTTTGGTCTGGGACAACGGTTTTGCCAATCCCTGACGACCAAATCTCCTAACGGAGAGACAAGGACATAGACACATAAAGGGGGTTTTGACCATAAATCTAGATCAGTACTCAACTTTTAAAAAGTAACCTTATAAAGTATGTATCGAGACATATAAAGAACACCGTGGTGAAGTTCTCCGAGTATCAAAGATCAACTAGGTGAAACTATCTACGACTACCCTTTATCTACCCCTTTGTCACCTTTGTCACAGTCTAAAATAAAAACCCCCCGAGGTTTTAGTTACGTCTACCACTAACGTCGGTACTTTAATTTTCTGTGAATGAGGAACCTTCTTTTCAATACTGGTTGGATCTATCGTATAAGTTTTCGTCTCTGTAATGAAACGGTTCTTTCCAGACAGATCAATTCCGATACCAAAAAGGTCATCAGTACATACCTACACTCTCAACCTGACACTTCTTTCGACTCGCGACTTCTTAACTACTTAAACTTGACACTACAACCTCTTCTGAGAACTCTCAGGGAACCTGACGTTCCTCTAGGTTGGTCAGGTAAGACTTCCTCTAGTCACGACCCACAAGAAAACTTCCTTACTACGATTTCGACTTTGAGGTCATGAAACCGGTGGAGTACGCTGCTCAACTGAGTAACCTTTTCTGAGACTACGACCCTCCCAACTCCCGTGCTCCTCTTCCCCTACTGTCTCCTACTCTACCGACCTACCGTAGTGGCTGAGCTACCTGCACTCAAACTCACTTGAGGCCCTCTACCACTACCTGTCCCTCCGGACCGCAGGACGCTAAGTACCCCAGCGTTTCTCAACCTGTGCTGACTCGTTGACTTGACTTGACTCTACAAAACCCAGGACTACAACAGTTTGAGTATGTAGGTAAATATTTGAAGGGGAAACTGAAAAGAAGGATACCAAAATAACAGGTAACTACTGGAAACGGATCTAGATAACAAAGCACTCCTACAACGTTTTGTCACTAAACGATAAAGATGGTGAGGAAGACTTAAATTAAGGATCTTAAGAAGTTAATTCTTCTCATAAGGAAGCTGATACACATCAATGTACTTTATACGAAGTGTCGTTGTTTTTATCGTACTTATAACTACTAATAAAGGGAAAGAGTCAACAGGTTTATTACTCAACCATGGTGACACTAGGTGACACTAGACCGTGTCACTGTTTAATCTACAACAGATAATGGTAAACCTTGATGACCTAAAAATACATAAACTACACTACGATTTTAACAGGGTGGAAACTAGAAAAATATACCTAAGCATTTGAAACAGACCGGAGAAGACCAGAAACTTCCAGGAGTTGAAAGACCAGGAAGTTCTAAGGGTCCGAATAGAACACGTAAAGAACCAGGTTAGGACTTTAGTTGGTAAAGAAGTTTTTAAAGACGTACAAAATCACTCTTTACCATCTCCGGTGTTCGATACGGAGTCCTATCAGTGACAATCGTGTAACGGTAACGAAGCCCCGAAAAATCACCAGTCGGGCTTCGTGTCTATAAGACATTTCTTTTTTTTTCCTTTTCTTAATTACCCATGTTTGAATAAAAAGGTTCAAATTTCTGATATCCGAAAGTGAATTTGTAAAAAAAACAAATAAAATATGAATTTGTAGAAAAGAGATAGGTGACTTTCAGAACGAAGTCTTGTTATAATTGTAATTAATGAATAAACGAGATTGGACATTGTATTTGTACTATGAAAGTTTTATTGTCATCTTGATAGTTGTCGGTATTCAATAACCTATATCAGAGTGTAAAGAAACCTAAAAACCTAAACAAAACCTCCCTCCCGTGAAAAGAAACAAAGAGAAACGGGAATCTTGCGTGAGATGAGACTTGTGTCTCAGTTTTAGGACGTAAATTTAAACGTCGACACAGTGGTCGAACTATGTTAATCCAAGTAAACAGAATCAAACAAGAGTCAAAACTATCTATATAAATAGATAAAAACTACGATATACCAACGTTTCAGCTTCATATTTTGTTCTTTTTTTAGAGTGAAGACAGAGACAGGACGGAGGTATTTAATACTAAAAATACCAAAACCAAATCAAAAGGTGAGAAAGATTAACTTTTATCGGTACGTACACACACATTTTCGTTGTTTGATATCCATGAAAAGACCGGGGAGACAAAATTTTTGATTCGTCACATGGGACTTCTGGAGTGGGTGAGGTGCGGAGAGAGGTAGGTGTAATATTGGTCGACAACCCTATGGGACACGGAATTAGGTGTGAGGGACCACCTACCAGTGAAGTCCATACAAAGACTAGAAAACGAAAATGTTTGTTACAACGTCACTCACCGAACACGTAGGCCTAAAAACATAAGAACAGTCACTAAGAAACCCTATTAAAGGATCATCGTTTTAACGACTCCATTTACCATAAACACACACAGTAAACGATCCACGACAGTTTAAGGAAGATATCGATAACTTAGTGTTTTTGACTTAAAATTGTTAATTTTTTTTTACTCCCAATTCTGTTTAGCGGGGTTGATAGTGACTGGACCACTGATTGTGGGAGGACAACAAAATACTTTCCCTGTCCGAACCTATCTATGGTCCGTCCTTGTGGGTCCTGGTCCCTCAGGCACTTCCTCGGTATTTTAAGGTCCAGGAATAAAACCGACTTTTTTGTCAAAATTGTCCATCGGGATAAGTAGAGTCCGACTCTATCTCTAAACCAACCAGAAAAAACAGAAGAAACTATCTATTCTACGAAGTTTCAATCAAGTAACATATAAACCAAACCGTCTGTTTTACAAAGTTCCGTACTGGGGTGATAACCCCTTAATGTAGTCGACGAGTCGTTCACCTGTAATTATTTGAACAACCAAATATACTGGGAACATTTAAAAAAAAGAAAATGTTTACCTTCTTTTTAATTGTACCAATTATACGTAACTCGGAGAATAAATCAGCTAGTTGTACTTAACTTAGGGGAGAGGCAGAACAGAGATGTGGGTGGAGAAACAACAATAACAACAAATCAAGATTCAGTATAGACAGAAAAACTCTGGGGTACCTGACATCAACGGCCGAGGAGAGAGGTACCCTTAAGGGTCCGTTCTAATGACCTCACCCAACGACAAAAAAGGAGGTCCCCTAGAAGGACTGGGTCCCTAACTTGGGTACAGAGGACGTAACCGTCCACCTAAGAAGTGGTGACTTGGTGGTCCCTTTACTGAGGGTGTGATCAGATGTGTATTTTGGGGTGTTAAGACGTCCGACTGAGTTCGTGTGTCAACTACCTTCAAATCGAAAGTGATACAAAAAACTTTTTTCTTTGAATCAACGATTGTAAATTTTAGTCTCTAAAATACATTTATAACTCTAAGACTAAAAAGGACTTTTGACCCGGTTAGTCGGGTGAAAGGTCGTACCGTCGGAGACGAACCTCGACTCTCCGACGGGAGTCACCATCCCGTACACGACGGGTCACAGGTCCTCCAGACAGGTCGGGAAGGTAAGTAAAGAGAACGGAGGACCTGGTCTCAAACACTCTTCACGGGAGGTGTCGATTGAGGGACTTTTATTCCTGGTGGACATAGAATGAACTGAAGTCCCCGCCGCCGACTCTCCTCGATGGGACGTAGGCTACATTCCTCGTCTCCGACGCGAAACGACCTCGTCGGTACTTCTCTCTGGGGTACAGGTTCCATTCACTTTGGGTTCACTCTGACATCCGTGACTTTCTCCCCTAGTCTCCCGTCTGGTTGACTTTGATGTCAGTGTCTGTTGATCGGTCAGACTAGTGTACCCGGTGTCGGAACAGATTGAGTTACTTTGATTCGGTACGACATACCCCGGTGGGTTCTGCCTACCCAGTACCACCTCTCCAGACTGTCTTACACCAGGTGACCTTTTCCCTTACCGTTTGGTGAAGTAATAAGAACGGAACTCTTGGGGTACTTGTCATACTTTTCCGTTTTTCTATCCTGTGACTTTCTGCTTGAGGGGTCTAGCCATCCACGGGTTATACGATGACCTCTGGTTACCTCTTTATTGATGTCTTTCTCACTTCCCTACCTCGGTTTCGTTTCTGTTGTGGGTAACACTCACCCTGACCACTATCTTCGTTCCAAACTACGATATTTCTCGTTATAACGTATCCTTGGACCTTCCAAGTCAAGTCAAGTCAAGTCAAGTCAGTGAGTCAGTACAGGCTGAGAAACGCTGGGGCACTTGACGTCGTACGGTCCGGAGGGACAGGTAGTGGTTGAGGACCTCAAGTGAGTCTGAGTGCACGTAGCTCAGTCACTACGGTAAGTTGGTAGACTAGGAGACAGTAGGGGAAGAGGAGGATGGGGGTTAGGGAGGGTCGTAGTCTCAGAAAAGGTTACTCAGTTGAGGAACGTACTCCACCGGTTTCATGAACTCAAAGTCGAAATTGTAGTAAGGAAGGTTTCTTGTGGGTCCCAACTAGAGGAAGTCTTACCTGACCAACCTAGAGGAACGTCAGGTTCCCTGAGAGTTCTCGGAAGAGGTTGTGGTGTCAAGTTTTGGTAGTTAAGAAGCCACGAGACGGAAGAAGTGTCAGGTTGAGAGTGTAGGTATGTACTGGTGTCCTTTTTGGTATCGGAACTGATCTGCCTGGAATCAACCGTTTCATTACAGACACGAAAAGTTATACGATAGATCCAACCAGTATTGAAAAGAAGGTTCCTCATTCACAGAAAATTAAAGTACCGACGTTAGTGGTAGACGTCACTAAAACCTCGGGGGTTTTTTATGTGAGACTGTAAAAGGTGACAAAGGGGTAGATGAAGGGTACTTCACTACCCTGGCCTACGGTACTAGAAGCAAAAGACTTACAACTCGAAATTCGGTTACAAAAAGTTTGAGAAGAAAGTGAAAGTAGTTCTCCGAAAACTCAAGGAGAAGTGAAAGACGGTATTCCCAACACAGTAGACATATAGTCTCCAATAACTATAAAGAGGGTCGTTAGAACTAAGGTCGAACACAAAGAAGGTCATGTCACAAAGAGTACTACATAAGATGTATATTCAATATATTCGTCCCACTAATATATGTCGGGACTGTATGAGGAAAAGGATAAACCTTGGTCAGACAACAAGGTACAGGTCAAGATTGACAACGAAGGACTAGACGTATGTCTAAAGAGTTCTTCATCCAGTCCACCAGACCATAAGGGTAGAGAAAGTCTTAAAAGGTGTCAAATAACACAAGGCGTGTCAGTTTCCGAAACCGTATCAGTTATTTCGTCTTTATCTACAAAAAGACCTTGAAAGAACGAAAAAGGTACTAGGTCACCTACAACCGTTGAACTAGAGACCAAGGAGACGGAAAAGATTTTGGTCGAACTTGTAGACCTTCAAGTACCAAGTACATAACGACTTCAGACTGAACCTCTTAAAACTTGTAATGAAATGATCGTACACTCTACTCACGTTAACACGCCATCAAACTCGTAAGAAACCGTAACGGAAAGAAAACCTAATCTTACTTTTGACTAGAAAAGGTCAGGACACCGGTGACGACTCAAAAGGTTTAAACGACCGTATAACTCACGTCGTGAAAGTGTCGTAGTAGAAAGTCCTAAACTTTCTCGAGGTGACCTTAAGGTAGTGGAGGTAATCGAAACAAGTATCACTACGAAAGATTCCGGGTGAACTGAAGTGTAAGGTCCTACAGACCGAGATCCACTCACTAGTGTGGTAATACTAATAGACCCAGCACTTCTAGAAAAAACATATCAAGAAGGTACATAAGAACGGTGGAGAAGAATTATAGAAGACGAAGACAATCCAGGTATGGTAAAGACAGGAAATAGTTCGGGTAGAAACGTACTTTAGAAGGGAACCATAGAGATTAAAAGAACTTCTCTAGAGATCAGAAAGGGCAAGACATGAAAAGGAGATAAAGAAACGTAACTAACGACTTCTTCCGAAAGAATAGAGAAGAACGATAAGAGACCTTGAGACGTAAGTCTACGAATATAGAAAGGAAAAGAGGAAACGAAAAGCGGAGAGAAGAAAAGTGTCGATAAACATTCCGGAGGGGTCTGTCGGTAAAACGAAAAAACGTAAATAAAAGGTACCCCTACTAGAACTAGGGACAAAGACATGTTACAGTACTTGGAGTAAGGTATCAAGTAGTCCATGAGATAGATACTCTAGATCCGGGAATTTAGATAAAGGGTAAAGGTGTCATATTAGTATTCCCTAAACTCAATCCAGTATGGACTTACCAGATCGCCAAAAGGGGTGAAAGAAGTTAAAGTCAGACTTAAACCGTTATTCCTCAAGTACTAGACTCGGTGTCAGTCGAGGACCAGAACAAAAACGACTGACATATCTCGAAGAGGTAGAAACCGACGTTTCTTATATTAGTTAGACTAAAACCACAACTGGTAGACCACTACAGGTACACATCTCAGAAGAGAACACAACAACCTTCTCCCACAAACGATACTGGTCACGTAAGAGAACCGTTTTGAGATAATCAGAAACGGGACGAAGTAAGGCGTAAGGTTCCGGTTTAAACGGACAATGAGGTCCACAAAGAACTGAAGGATGAAAACGTAAGGTCAGGGGATATTACTTTTCCTGTAAAAGAAACCCACAATCAAGATTTTCAAGAACATCCAGAAGTATTTTGGTAAGTTGAAGTCGGAGAAGTCGTAATGACCAACCCGTATGTACTTAGTTCAGTTTAACCTTCACCAGTTTGTCCTCTACTGTTCTCAACTTTTAACTGTAAGATCCTTAGGCACTTGATTCTACCTGACCTTAACCACTTAAATTGAGTCTACTGATAATATAGATCATGACACCCGTCCTTAGGGAATCTTCTTTACCTCATCGGTAGTATCAGTTGTTTTACGTCATGAACCTACGTTAGAGTTTTTACTGTCTTACTAGAGACAAACAAAGGTTCCGTTTGGTAAGTTATAGTGTCATTAGGTTGAGATACGGGGTTGGTCATTGCGACTTCTTCGACTTCAACTTGTCAAGATACTTCTGGATGTTCTGGAAGATCTTGATTGTTGGCTTTTTCTACAGGAAAAGTAATATCCCCTGACCTTACGTTTTCATCCTTCAGTTCTTTGTGGACCTCATTGTCCGTTTAAATCGGAACCTTACGCCTTACTTCGTCCCGTTTCTGATTATCTCAAAACGGTTCTCTTACGTGACCAGTATCGTTTGTGGAAGAAGGTTGTTGTGTTCTCTTCTGAGATGTGTACCTGTAGTGGTCTACCAGTTGTGGTTTTAGTCTAACTAATATAAGAAACGTCGGTTTCTACCTCTTCGAGATATGTCAGTCGTTTTTGTTCTGGTCCTCGACTGACACCGAGTCTAGTACTTGAGGAATAACGGTTTAAGTCTGACTTTAAATTTTTTCACCCCTTTTGGCGATCTGGTAAGTCCATACTGGATTTAGTTTAGGGAATACTGATATGTCACCTTCACTCTTTATCTAAATTCCCTGATCTAGACTATCTGTCTCACGGACTAGTTGATACCTACCTCCAAGTACGGTAACATGTCCTCTGTCCTTAGTTCTGGTAGGGGTCCTTTTTCTTTACGTTTTTTCGTTTTACCGACAGACGCTTCCGGAATGTCTATCGACACTTTTCTTCCCTTCTCTTTTCGTTTCCTCTTTTCCTTTCTATATAGGTAAACTTACGTCGTAAGGTTTCTTATCGTTTCTCTCTATTCTTTCGGAAGGAATCACTAGTTACGTTTCTTTATCTCCCTTTGTTATCTTACCCCTTCTGGTCGCTAGAGAAGTTCTTTTAATCTCCATGGTTCCCTTTTAAAGTACGTTTCTACCCGAACTATTTCCTGTCTTTACCATACCTGGATTGTCTTCGTCTTCTATAATTCTTCTCCACCGTTCTTATGTGTCTTCTTGACATGTTTTTTCTTGAAGTGCTGGTTCTATTAGTACTACTACACTAGTGACTGGATCTCGGTCTGTAGGACCTTACACTTCAGTTCACCCAGAATCCTTCGTAGTGATACTTGTTTCGATCACCTCCACTACCGAAAGGTCAACCCGATAAAGTTTAGGACTTTCTACTACGATACTCTCACGACGTGAGTTATACGGTCGTTTAAACCTTATGAGTCGTCACCGGTGTCCTGACCTATTCCAGTCAAAAGTAACGTTAGGGTTTCTTTCCGTTACGGTTTCTTACGAGTTTGATGGCGTGTTAACGTGAGTAGAGTGTACGATCATTCCTTTACGAATTTTAAGAGGTTCAGTCTGAAGTCGTTATGTACTTGGCACTTGAAGGTCTACAAGTTCGACCAAAATCTTTTCCGTCTCCTTGGTCTCTAGTTTAACGGTTGTAGGTGACCTAGTACCTTTTTCGTTCTTTCAAGGTCTTTTTGTAGATAAAGACGAAATAACTGATACGGTTTCGGAAACTGACACGCCTTGTGTTATTTGACACCTTTTAAGACTTTTTCTACCCTTATGGTCTGGTAGACTGGACGGAGAACTCTTTGTACATACGTCCAGTCTTTCGTTGTCAATCTTGACCTGTACCTTGTTGTCTGACCAAGGTTTATCCTTTTCCTCATACAGTTCCGACATATAACAGTGGGACGAATAAATTGAAGATACGTCTCATGTAGTACTCTTTGCGACCCGATCTCCTTGTGTTCGATCTTAGTTCTAACGGTCCTCTTTATAGTTATTGGAGACTATACGTCTACTGTGGTGGGAATACCGTCTTTCACTTCTCCTTGATTTTTTGGAGAACTACTTTCACTTTCTCACTTTTTCAACCGAATTTCGAGTTGTAAGTCTTTTGCTTCTAGTACCGTAGACCAGAGTAGTGAAGTAACCTTTGTCTAACCCTTTGTCACCTTTGTGACCGACTGAAATAAAAAGACCCGAGGTTTTAGTGACGTCTACCACTAACGTCGGTTCTTTAATTTTCTGCAAATGAGGGACCTTCCTTTCAATACTCGTTGGATCTGTCGTATAACTTTTCGTCTCTGTAATGAAACGGTTGATTCCAGACAGAGTGTTCAGATACCAAAAAAGGTCACCAGTACATACCTGCACTCTCAACCTGAGATTTCTTTCGACTCACCGCTTCTGGACTACGAAAACTTGACACCACAACCTCTTCTGAGAACTCTCAGGGAACCTGACGTGTCTCTAGGTTGGTCAGGTAGGATTTCCTCTAGTCAGGACCCACAAGTAATCTTCCTGACTACAACTTCGACTTTGAGGTTATGGAACCGGTGGACTACGTTTCTCCATTGAGTGACCTTTTCTGGAACTACGACCCTTTCTAACTCCCATCCACCTCTTCCCCTGCTGTCTCCTACTCTACCAACCTACTGTAGTGACTGAGCTACCTGTACCCAAACCCACCTGAGACCCTCAACCACTATCTGTCCCTCCGCACCGCACGACACCAAGTACCCCATCGTTTCTCAGACTGTACTGACTTGCTCACTTGACTCGACTTGACTTGGGTCTGAGGTCGTGTGTCCAAAGAGAAATATATAAACAACCGACTATATTTCATAGAACACACACGGACCCGGTGTAAAGAGTGTTATAACTTTGAGACATTGACATTATGACAAGATCAGATCTGGAAACTGTGTCTGATCGTAGTTTCCACGGGGACTAGATACGGTAGACAGGGTTATGGACTTCAGTGAGCATCCAGTGACCCGACGGGGATTTCAGAAGTGAAACGGTAAACTTGTGAAAAAGAAGATCGTTAGAGAAGTGGTCGATTCTCTCGGTACGTATAGAACACTTCAACGAACCTTCCGGGACGTGTAGAACACTGGAGTACTCCAGTGCTTACAGATCGTACCGGGGGTCGAAAATGAAAACAGTACAATTATCGTCACAAAAAAAGAGGTTCAACCTTTCTTGGAGGGGTGGGAATCTATCAGACACGTGAAGTCAAACAAAAAACTCGGTTAGGGGTTCCTTCTCTAGTCTCTTCCGTTACCGTTGCGTGAGGTCATGGGAACGGACCTCTTAGGGTACCGACCTCCTCGGACCATCCGGCATCAGGTACCCCAACGCTTCTCAGCCTGTGCTGACTCGCTGAAGTGAAAGTGAAAAGTGAAAGTACGTAACCTCTTCCTTTACCGTTGGGTGAGGTCACAAGAACGGACCTCTTAGGGTCCCTGTCACCTCGGACCACTCCAACGTGTTTCAACCTGTGATGACTTCACTGAATCGTCGTCGTTCCTTCTCTGATGTTAGAGACATTTTAAGAGAAATAAGACTCTTAAAAGATTTAGGTGAGGGGTCTCTGTGACTACCTCCATTTGTAAATTAGTTCTCCATACATAAAGAATAGTCTAGAATGGTATAGAATGGTCTAATCACCGGAGTTCCCCTGTTAACCCGGTCTATTCTCGTATATATAGACCCTCGAGAACAGTGGTACCGTTCGAGACAAGACACTCATGAACTTGGGTCCTTTTTTCCTACTTCACCGAACCTGAGGAACAGATCATCGGGAGACACGTATCAGTACATTCATGTCCCTGACATTCACCGTAGTAGACAGAAAGACCCTAAAAAGAACAACAGGAGAGAAGAAGGTAGACACTCCCAATCTTCTCTTCCATTAGTAAGGGACCGTCCGAATTTGAAGTTGAAAGTGAATAACTATTCATGGAACGGTACCCATGGAACCCCGGGTTTCAAAACCTTATCCGAACGTCCCAACGTGTAGAGATCCCCACGGTTAGTGTAGTACTGGATTTACTTTTACCGTGAGGAACCTTAACAAGTCACGTGTTGAACACGTTGACAACCACACCAGGACAACGTAAAGAGGACGTAAACGAAGATCTAGAAGAGAGTCGAGAGAAAGGCGAAGACGCACATACCCAGACACAGAAGTCGTGACATAGTGACAGAAAATAGAGAGGTAGAGAAACCGATAGAGGCACGTACGTTTTCAGAGGGTCAAACAAAAAAAAAAAAAAAGAGAAAGTTAAACCTGAGAGAGAACGAAGAGATCGGAGAATTAAAGGGGTCAAGTAAGGGACAGAGGACCGTAGGAGAGAGTGCGAGAGAAGACGAACTCGGGTCTTCTTTCTAGTCGTCATGATAAAGAAACAAGAAAATCGAGATTGNAAGATCTAGAAGAGAGTCGAGAGAAAGGCGAAGACGCACATACCCAGACACAGAAGTCGTGACATAGTGACAGAAAATAGAGAGGTAGAGAAACCGATAGAGGCACGTACGTTTTCAGAGGGTCAAACAAAAAAAAAAAAAAGAGAAAGTTAAACCTGAGAGAGAACGAAGAGATCGGAGAATTAAAGGGGTCAAATAAGGGACAGAGGACCGTAGGAGAGAGTGCGAGAGAAGACGAACTCGAGTCTTCTTTCTAGTCGTCATGATAAAGAAACAAGAAAATCGAGATTGTTCGTCACACTGGAGTCGGTTCAGAGGTTGAGGGACGTAAAGTTTAAGGAGGGGACAAATTTCTCCTACTACTTAGGGAAGATGGAGGGAGGGGCTCGAAGGAACTCTTCCTATGTCACCCTACTGGTGTCGTTACCATTACCGACGGTAACGACTCTGAAGGACGTATAGTCCACGTCATATAGGTAGTAGAAGGAATTATGGGTTCTGTAAGATATACTCCCTATAACTAATAATGTAAGGTGGAAAAATGACTGTCCTTCTACCTCTGAGGTTTACCAGAATACCGAATAGGTTCTAATGTGTTGTCTTGGTCATAAGTCTGGATCCAGAAACGATGCCAGAAACGTGTCGTAAGATTATTATTCTACTGGGAGTAATTTTACGAATTTTTTTATGTGTCACGGTATTGTTGCGGTCGATACCGTCAGGAGTCAAGTCAAGTCAAGTCAGCGAGTCAGCACAGGTTGAGAAACGCTGAGGTACTTAACGTCGTGCGGTCCGGAGAGACAGGTAGTGGTTGAGGGCCTCAAGTGAGTCTGAGTGCAGGTAACTCAGGCACTACGGTAGGTCGGTAGAGTAGGAGACAACAGGGGAAGAGGAGGACGGGGGTTAGGGAGGGTCGTAGTCTCAGAAAAGGTTACTCAGTTGAGAAGGGTACTCCACCGGTTTTATGACCTCACAGTCGAAATCGTAGTAAGGAAAGTTTCTTTAGGGTCCCAACTAGAGGAAGTCTTACCTGACCAACCTAGAGGAACGTCAGGTTCCCTGAGAGTTCTCAGAAGAGGTTGTGGTGTCAAGTTTTCGTAGTTAAGAAGCCGTGAGTCGGAAGAAGTGTCAGGTTGAGAGTGTAGGTATGTACTGGCGTCCTTTTTGGTATCGGAACTGATCTACCTGGAATCAGTCGTTTCATTACAGAGACGAAAACTGATATGATAGATCCAACCAGTATTGAAAAGAAGGTTTCCTCATTCGCAGAAAATTAAAGAACCGACGTCAGTGGCAGACGTCACTAAAACCTCGGGGGTTTTTATTTCAGACTGTCACAAAGGTGACAAAGGGGTAGATAAAGGGTACTTCACTACCCTGGCCTACGGTACTAGAAGCAGAAGACTTACAACTCGAAATTCGGTTGAAAAAGCGAGAGGAGAAAGTGAAAGTAGTTCTCCGAAAAATCGAGGAGAAGTGAAAGACGGTACCGTCAGGACGATATTGTGTATACCGACTAACGACGGGAAAGTAACGAAGGAAATGGGGTACGAACATCTTTCTTAGGGAGATTGTTTCTGCTTCTGATGCGTTCATTGGGAGCCCCCCTTTCTTTTTTGAACCACTTTTTAAAGGGCCTCCTTCTTCGAATGTCGGACGGATTCTTAAAACGAGTACTGGGTCCACGGTGAAAAGTAGGGGACTCTTTGATCTACACTCACACAACCCTCCTACCACGCGGTGTCGCGTGGGACCACGAGACCGAAACGTGACCTCAAGTAAACCTCCACGGTCCACCCTACAACGCCGACCCCTTGTCCCTGGGGTAAGAGTCTCCTCTTCCGTCAGAGTAGGAGTTGAGAACCAGACACCACTGACCCGGTTCGTTACCGGTCCACCGTCTATTTGTAGGAAAAGACACGGTATCTACAGTAATCAAACTCCCTCTAACAAGAAAGACTTGATTCACTCGGTCAGTCAATGTCTACTTCCCACTCGGTATAGAGTAGTTTTCTATTTCATACTTAGGGATCCGTCTCGTTCAAGTCAAAGTCGTCTAGGTTCTCACTATGACCATTTTTCAATGTCTCAGGGATACCGTACACTCTGCGGGGAGGTGGTTTAGATTATCACACCAATAACGGTTTCCAGATCGGAGAAGTTCTTACGTGTCCGGTAGGACTCTCTACCCCTCTCCCATTTATGTACAGATTTATTTCCCGGTGCACTCACGACAGCTGGTCTGTACCAGACTCTAATCTCAGTCATCGGACCCCACTGGATCCGATGATCCTCCCTGAGTGCAACCTGTATCTCCCCTCTGATATCTCGAAGAGTTTACTTCTGTGGTCAGACTCATCTCCGACACTCCAACCCGCTAACCTTTCACTAAAGTCCTCTGGACCCTTTAGGTCGTCCTCCGGTATGACCTCCTTAACCCCTACCTTTCCCCCCACCTGTCCGTAGGTCCAGACGTGATTGGTAAGGAAGGGCCGGGGACATCAAGTAGATGTAGCCGTGGTAGCGGTAACCTTACGGGGGAGTCCTCAAGTGCCAGTATAGACTGTGACCGAGGAGACTGGACACCCACGGGAGGTAGGTGACGGTGTCAGGCTCGACGACACTCATGGGGGAGGGGTAGGGGACGTAGGACACGAACGGGAGGGTGGGACGAGAGGCAGAAACCGTGGACTTCGTGTTAGTAGAGAAACAGACGTCACTGTGTGTTAGAGAAGTTGGGAGTGTTCAGGTGGTGGAAGTCCGAGGACCTGTTGGCGTCGCTGGAGTAGATACGGAGACCCTCCTATCTTCCTCAGGAACCGGTTCTGCAGTAAGTCCATTACACCTTTGGTCTTCGACGACCGGGACACTCGTTGACGACGAATGTCTTGTCCACGTCTAAACATCGATAAAGTCGATGTTTAGGCTTTCACCTCTGAACCGGTCGATTTTATATTAAAACTGTAACATTGTGTCTGTTATCAAGAACGTTTTACGAATTAAGAAAGAGGTTAAAACTAAAGAGAAGTTACTTGGAATTAAACCGAAGTACTTGGAATACCCTGGTCGTGGTGAATAAGAACGGGAAAGAGTTGACCTTACTGGATGTTTTCGAGTCATTGAAGATTTCAAAACCGGTCGAAATTAAATCTCAGGGTCAAGAGTGTGTTAGGTTACCTATACGGAGTAAGTCATCGATTATTCTTCATTCCGTTTAGAAGAGTAGGTCTTTATTTTCGAACTAATTTCTCACCGTAAAAAGTACTTAACCGAGTATCCCCGTTTACTACAAAACGACTTTCAAAATAAAGTAAAATCCAAGTTTCTTAGACTATTGTGTTAGTTGTTGAGGAATGTTTCTTAAAGTTAAAGATTTTTATTAATAAATTGAATTAAAGTTATATGTCAGGAATTTCTTTTCTTTATCTTTGTTATCTCTCTTCATTGTCGAACATGTAGTGGTTGAACCCGACTGTTGGACAGGTCTTAACTTCTCGGGACCTTTCAAGGTCTTCCGTTAGACCTTGGGGTTAACCCTTT
The DNA here is from genome assembly GCA_006410555.1 of Capra ibex. Taxonomy (NCBI): domain Eukaryota; kingdom Metazoa; phylum Chordata; class Mammalia; order Artiodactyla; family Bovidae; genus Capra; species Capra ibex. Next base: position 24,662,535 of record SJYO01038983.1, read on the forward strand.
CTCAGGATCCACCAGGAACCTGTAGTGCCCACCCTGATGTCTAACGCTAAAACCCCAGGAGACGAATATTAGGGTCCGACGTTTGACTATAGTAGTAGTTAAAGGGACATTTTCACGTCGAGATCAAACTGAAATTAAAAAATGTTACGAAAAAGAAAGTGGAACACTTAATGTTCTAAAAGATCTGGGACCCCCGATCGGTCCGGAGTTTCCCGAGTCCTATAAGGTTCTGAGTAAGGGAGAAGAATTGATTCCACGATCAACTGTAGTGACTATTGTCAACCACACGAACGTCGTCCGTACATCAAGTCCGGCTCAGGTCCTTCTCAGTCTTGAACTAGTCTCCGGACGAGAGGATGAAGACTTCAGACTTCTTATGACGGAGTTAAAAGTAAAGGGATTATCGTAGTGTCGAAGGGTTCACCGCGATCCCCATTTTTTGAGGACGGTCAAGTCCTCGGTGTCCAAACTAGGGACCCAACCCTTCCAGGAGACCTCATCTATTACCGTTGGGTGAGACCACAAGAACGGACCTCTTAGGGTACCTGCCTCCTCAGACCGTCCGATGACAGGTACGCTAGAGTTTCTCAGTCTGTGTTTCTCGTAGTGTAAAGAAGGTTATAACTTTGACGGATCCTGAAGCTTCGTCAAACCACAGTTACCACAGAGACTAGACACGGTAGACAGGGTGATGGATTTCGGTGAGTATACAGTGGCGTGACACAACACAACACGTTCAGAAAAGTCAGTACAGGCTGAGACGGTAAACTGGAGAAAAGGAGGATCGTCAGAGGAGAGGTTGACTCCTGTCGTTACGTGTAGAGTACTTCACCGGTCCTTCTGGGGTGCTCTAGTGTTTACAGATTGTACCGGGAATTGTAAATGGAAATAGTGAAATAATTGTCACAAAATGGATGTTCAACAAGCCAAAAAGTGGGTTCTTACTTCCTTCTCTAGTGTCACCTTGAAAGACATAATACTCTCAAAAGGTTCAGGTGAGAAGTGTCTGTGGTTACCTCCGTTTCTAAAATAGATCTCCAAGTATAAAGAGTAGTCTGAGTTCCACCGAATTTCCTCTTGTAATCTCGTCCAATCTCGTATATATCGATCCATTAGAAGTGGCGGTCACGTACGAGTCTTGAGTCAGACAGGACTCGTGAAGTCACCTCCTGTCTTCGTACTTCACCGAACCTGAGGAGCCCGACCATCGAGAGAGTCTCACGTACCAGTCCATTCACGCCCTGATATTCACTGTAGTAGGGGGGGGGAAAAAAAAAAGTAAGAGAAGGAGAATAAGAAGACGGACGGTCCCAATCTTCCCTTACATTAGTGAGGGACTGTCAGATTTCAGTTGAGAGTGAACAACTATTCATGAAACGGTGTCTGAGACACTCCGGGACCGAGAGGTCCGTTTGGACATCCTAACGTGTCGAGAACCCCAGGTCGGTGTAGTACAGGACACATTTTAACGTAAGGAACTTCGACAAGTCACGTGTCGGAAACGTTTACATACACACCAGACTTCTTTCTTGTAAAGACGACATACACCAAGATCCAGAGGAGAGACCAGAGAGAAGTAAAGACACACTTACACAGACACAGAAGTTGAGACATAGAGAGATAAAATAGATAGAGAAACCTACAGAGACACGTACGTCTTGAGAATCTAAAAAAGGAAAAATTTTTGTAAGAAGAACCGAAGAGAATTGGAGGAATTAAATAAGGGGTAGAGGACCGGAGGAGAGAAGACGAACTCGGGTCTTCTTTCTAGTCATCATGATAAAGACACGAGAAAATCGAGATTGTTCATCACACTGGAGTCGGTTCAGAGGTTGAAGGACGTAAAGTTTAAGGAGGGGACAAATTTCTCCTACTACTTAGGGAAGATGAAGGGAGGGGATCGAAGGAACTCTTCCCATGTCACCCTACTGGTGTCGTTACCATTACCGACAGTAACGACTCTGAAGGACATATAGTCCACGTAATGTAGGTAGTAGAGCGAATTATAGGTTCGGTAAGATACATCCCCCACCACAACCACCCCTAAAAAAATAACGTGGAAAAATGGTTGTCCCTTCAACTCAAAAGTTACCAGTATACGGAATGGGTTCTAATGCGTTGTCTTGGACACAAGTCTGGATCCAGAAACGGCACCAGTAACGTGCCGTAGGAGTATTATTCCACTGTGAGTATTTTTACGAACCTTCTACGTGTCACGGTAAGGTTGCAGTCCATACTGTCAGAGATATTGTGTCTGTCGACTACCGCCGGGGAAGAAACAAAAGAAAAGGAGTGCCGACCACTTTCTTAGGGATATTGCGTTTACTTCTCGTACGCTCTTTGGGATTCCCTTTCTTTAAACGACTGTTTAAAGAGACTCCTTGTGGGAATGTCGGACAGGGTCTTACGGTGATTACTGGTTTTGTATTAAATAGTAGGGGACTCCTTGATGGTACTACACTCACACAACCTTCCTACCACGAGGTGTCGCGGGGGACCACGAGACCGAAACGTGACCCCAAGTTCACCTCTACGGTCGCCCCACCAACCCCGACCCCGAGGACGTCCTCCGTCTTTGTGCCCCCTTGTCCCTGGGTAAGGGTCTCCTCTTCCGTCAGAGTAGGAGTTGAGAACCAGACACCACTGACCCGGGTCGTTACTGGTCCCCCGTCTGTTTGTAGGTAAAGACACGGTTTCCACATAGTAATCAAACTCCCTCTAACAAGAAAGACTTGATTCACTCGGTGAGTCAATGTCTACTTCCCATTTGGTACGGCTAGTTTTCTATTTCTGTCGACCTTTAATTCATACTTAGGGGTCCGTCTCATTCAAGTCAGAGTCGTCTAGGTTCTCACCATGACCATTTTTCAATGTCTCAGGGATACCGTACACACCGGGAGGGGGGTTTAGATTATCACACCAATAACGGTTTCCAGATCAGAGAAGAAGTTCTTACGTGTCCGGTAGGACTCTCTACCCCTCTCCCATTTATGCACAGATTTATTCCCCGGTGGACTCACGACAACTAGTCTGTACCAGACTCTAATATAGTCATCGGACCCCACAGGATCCATTCCTCCCCGAGTGCGACCTGTATCTCCCCTCTGACCTCTCGAAAAGTTTGTTTCTGTGGTCATGCTCATCTCCACCACTCCAACCCGCTAACCTTTCACTAAAGTCCTCTGGACCCTTTAAGTCGTCCTCCGGCATGACCTCCTTAACCCCTACCTTTCCCCCACCTGTCCGTAGGTCCAGACGTGATTGGTAAGGAAGGGCCGGGGACATCAAGTAGATGTAGCCGTGGTAGCGGTAACCTTACGGGGGAGTCCTCAAGTGCCAGTATAAACTGTGGCCGAGGAGACTGGACACCCACGGGAGATAGGTGACGGTGTCAGGCTCGACGACACTCATGGGGGAGGGGTAGGGGGTGTAGGACACGAACGGGAGGGTGGGACGAGAGACAGAAACCGTGGACTTCGTGTTAGTAGAGAAACAGACGTCACTGTGTGTTAGAGAAGTTGGGAGTGTTCAGGTGGTGGAAGTTCGAGGACCTGTTGGCGTAGCTGGAGTAGATACGGAGGCCCTCCTATCTTCCTCAGGAACCGGTTCTGCAGTAAGTCCATTACACCTTTGGTCTTCGACGACCGGGACCCTCGTTGACGACGAGTGTTTTGTCTACGTCCTGGTCGACCTCCACAAATAGGAAGGCTTGCAGGGGATTACCGACATCCAGACGGACCTTTCTGAGATAGGAACCCCTCTGTTGCGGGGACGGATGTGTCTTTGAGAAGGACCGATTGGGTCTCTCACCGAACCCCACACCTAAACGTCGAAGAAACGGACACTTCACGGCTTCCAAGTAATACCACACTCGACTCTCTCTACCCCCTTTTTGTGGGTCAAAATATAAGAGTCTGACATCATCCTTAAAAGCACCATTATTGAACAAGTTTCACTTTCACAATTACTTTCAGGGTATGAGACCAGTGGACTACGTTTCTCGCTTGAATAACCTTTTCTGGGACTACGACCCTTTCTGACTCCCGTTCTCTTCCCCCACTGTCTCTTATTCTCCAACCTACCGTGGAGACTGAGTTACCTGTACTCCAACTCGTTTGAGACCCGTTATCACTTCCTGTACCTTCGGAACACACGACGTCAAGGACCCCAGCGTTTATCAGTCTGTGCTGAATCGGTGACTTGTTGTTCTTTGGACAAATTAGGCTTTTGTTTGGGTGTGTCGTCCATGATATTAATTGAGTACTATATCTACTTCCTTGACTCCAAGTCTCTTGTTTCAGGAACGGTTCCAGTGTGTACACGATTCGTCCACTCGACCCGACCGATCAGTCCTGAGTCCGTCCACACTTCATAAACCCCTCTCCTATTTTGACGAACCCTAAGACCCCCGTAGGGTCCCGAAGTCCATAGGTCTGTCCTTTTCGTCCTCCGGTGTCTACACTCTCCCCGGACTATTTACCCAAGAGTGAGAGCTCCCAGAAACTCTCAGATTATTTTTGGTATCGCACGGAAGGTGTTTTACAGACTCATAAGGTGTGAGGGACTAGGACGGTGTGTGCACACGTGCATATAGGGGTTTTCAATCAAAGGGTCCGTCTTAAAAGTATTCTTGGGACGGTCACTGTAACATATTACCCGAAGACAGAAGACCCGTCTCCGTCTTAGGTGTTACGTGACGTTACTTAAGTCAGACAAAGACAGGAGTCTAGTATCATTATAACTTCTCTTCTGATGGGACGAAAGATGAGTAAAACAGGTGTTCCCCCTTGATAAGTTAGGACAGGACTCAGAACCAACGGACTGGACACGTCTTCCGTACTCTGGTCAGACTAAGTGAGTCTACCACAAACGCCCTCTTCGTCCACAACAATTTTAGGTGTCGGGGTGTGTTTACCTTGGGTTTAAGGAGAGGGTCGAACTAGGTTGACAAACTCCGGTTACGTCCCGTCTCGGTCCGGAGTCCAGGAAATACGCCCTTGTGAGAGGAGAGGACCCGAAGGGAATACTGAGTCGACCATTTCTTAGACGGACGTTACACCCTCTGGACCCAAGGTAGGGACCCAACCTTTCTAGGGGATCTCTTCCCTTTCCGATGGGTGAGGTCCTAAGACCGGACCTCTTAAGGTACCTGGTATATCAGGAACCCCAGTGTTTCTCTGTGCTGACTCGTAGTTTCAATGAGAGACGAGGGTGTCTAACCCTTGGAAGAGGTGAAGTTGGTCTGGAAATGGGACTCGGTCTTCGATAGGTTTCTAAAAAAAGTTTTATATGGAAAACTACCGTAGGACCCGGACCCGAAGGGGTCGGAGCGGTAGGTTCCTTGGTGGGGTGAGAAACTGTTGGACTTCTTGGAACCTGAATAAGGAATGGGAGAGAAACGGAAGATGAACTCGTCCATTCAGACTCTACTGTTTGTGGGAGAGGTTTAGTCGACTTTGTACGAAAATGAACGTACTTTTTAATATCTGGTGAACTCCCGTCACCGAACCAAATCCCCATCCCCCTTCTCCCTCTCGTTACCTTCCACAGTCCCATGTCCAACCTCCTTCCCGTAGGCCTAAACGACACCTAAACTATACCTTTCTTCCTCTCCTTACCACCCTTATAAAGGAAAGAGTGATTGTAACGTGGTCCTCGGGTCCTGGTCGATGTGTCAAACGACCTCGGTTAACTTTTACCTTTGCGTACTGGGGAACAAGTTGTTCACAATCCTTAAAGTTCTCTCCCATTATCTCGAACCCCGAACGACTCACACCCCGGAGTACCAGTCACATCCAGTATCCGGTCACTACGGTTGGGACCGACTGGGACTAGGGTACGGCAATCACGGAAACCCGGACCTTCAAAACTTTTTACTTTCCGTTCCGTTCCCCCTACGGTCTGAGGAGATCGTGCCTCAGGAGACTCCCCTAGAGACTCGTGAGTCCAACACCCTCCCCTAGTCCGGGAAAAGTCTTCCAACCCACCAGTCTCGGTCAGGTCCGAAGTTTGAAGACACCGAGACTAATCTACCACTGTCTGGACCCAGTCCATGAGTTGGGGAGTCAAGGAGTCAGAGGTGTAGACATTTTACCCCTGGTACCACCACAGAGACTACCGCCTCTTCGTGTCGGGAGTCTGTCACGACCGCAATGAGAGGAGGTTTCTCGGGGAGAGAGTGAAGAGAGTTGTCGGCCTCCCTCTTACCGTCACACGAATACAAACCACCCCACCTGGTGAGGATGGTATGTCCTTTCGAGTTGACCCATGGTCACAGGGTTTGGGTGATGACCGTCTATTGGTACCCGGCCATTCGGAGTGGGAGGATCCCGGTCAGGTCGTCACAAGGGTGTCCACACGTGACTGTGCACATCTGTGTGTGTCTAAATTGTGTCTGTCAGAGTGTGTGTCTGTACAGGTGGGTGCTTCTGTTTGTATCTTTGTGGGAGTGTCCGTGTGTATATTCGTATGTGTGTGCACCGGTCTGTGTTCGTGTCTCTGTGTGTCCGTTTGCGTGTTTTTCTGTGTGTGTGTGGTGGGTTCCCTGGTATTGTGGGATCCGGAAGACTGGCCGGGAGACCGGTCCCAGGACTTTCCCAGGTCTCTCCGGACACGTCGAACCCTTTCCGACCTGGGTGACGTGACACTTCGTCCGTCGTACCAATCTCCTGGACCGACACACCACTTTTCTCCTAGTCCTTCTTAAAGTGGTCGGACTTGTCCCAACACAAGTCTACTGGTTGACGGGCCCCAACGGATCCTAACTCTTCCAAGAATCTCGTGTCTTGACGATCAAATTTTTATCCCTTTCAGGACCTGTTTGTTCCTTTTGAGCAGAGGTATCTCTCTTCGATGGATCGTCACCTCTCTCCAACCGACGTCAGAACTCTAGACTCCCGTAGAGAATGTTTCTCTGTGAGGGAGATAAACATCCATGGATGGATGAAAGACCCCATGTGTCACCCCGTCCCGAACAAAGTCTCTCTTAGTCCCTCGACCCCAGGTCCTCACCGGACTCTTGTTCCCCTTCATTAACTACCGTAAGACACACTATGACAGTCTGTTTTCGAAAGGACAGGAAACCTCGGGAGACCCAATCGAACTCGTAGGGGACCGACCCCGGGAGTCACAGACTCGGTCTACTCCCCGACCACGACACTCTGTTGGAGAGGGTTCCGTCGAACACAGGGGGGTGGTGGTGAGGTTCTTAGACCCCGGGGTCCTTTGGAGGTAGAAGTGGCACACCCAACTGGACAGCAACTAACCAGTCTGTGGTCTATATTCAGAGACTCACAAGAAGTAAGTGAGTGAGTTGTTTGCATGTGAACGTAGCGGACACACGACCCGTGAACCCCCTCCGTGACTCCTACGTCGAACGGGAGTGTAGAGCACTCCGTCTACGTGCACTTTGCTCCGTGTGTGTGTCACTTAATGGTGGAACCACGGACGATCTGTGCTCCTTCTCAGATGTCTCTGACTCGTTCTGTCCTCGGACTAGATCAGACCCCACTTCTGAAGGGACTGTTTCGCTGTCAATTAGTCCTTGGACCTTCTACGCCTATTTAATCGATCTGTTTCCCCAACCCCCAGAAGATCCTTCCCGTTCGTTGTCCACGGTTCCGGGACTCCGGACTTTCTCTGTCCTCGTAAGTTCTTGACTTTCGTTCAGTTTCATCCCCCGTACTGGTCTCGTTTCCTTTTGTCGCTTCCCGTTCTCGACTTCCCGACAAGTCCTCTGCCAGTCCCTCCCCGTCAGCACCCCCTCTGAAGTCTCACTGGCACCACAGGCGAAACAGGGTGAAAGAGAGTCGTAGAGGTACTTGCCCCTCCATTAACGAACATTTGCGCCGACGGTCCGATAATACCTATGACCCTGATGTAGGGACGAACCGGGTTCTTCTGTGTAGCGGTTTTAGGTCTCCGAGTAGGCGCAGTCCGGGAAACCTTCAGACGTCCACTTCCCAGCACGGCGTGCCAGCGAGGGTCCGAGGGGTTTGTTGTTCCTAGTCGACTCGACTGGAGAGAGGGAGAAAGAGATTATCGTGTGTCAAGGTACACTGTAGTGGTCGTGGGACGGAGGAGAGTAGAAGTGGTAGTTCCCGTAGCTGATGGGTCACGGGCGAGTTCGGATGTAAATACTCCACTCCCCGGTTAGGACTCCCGATCAAGAGTTTAGACCCTGAACGTTCTTGGGAACCCGACGACCACCCTTCTCCCGCGGGAGACGTCCGGTTCAGTTTGGTAACGTCTACGACGACACGGGGACACCGACCCGGTCACGGAGGGTGTTTTGGTTGGTGAACTCTCTCTTCCCGTCAGACCCCGTAGGTAGGAGGACTTTATTTACACCTCTGTGGTGAGGCACGACCTGACCACCCTCAGTGTTCCTCTCCCCTTGTGCTTTCCGGAGTCAAAGTCAAGTTGGTCTCTGGAGTCTACACACTTGTGCCTTTCAGTCGAGATCGTTAGGGACTTTATATGGTTCACTGTTCTTCCTACCGACCCCTGTCAGGGTCACACGACACGGTGGTATCCCCAATTCTCAAAGGGAAGGTTAGAACTTTCACAGGTCCAACCCTACTATAAAATGTACCATTGGGATAAGGAATCCACGTTGAAGGGGAACGGTTCGGGGTCGTAGGGGAACCACTCCACCCCATGACTGGGGAGACACCCCTCCACCCAATAATTCTACTTATTTCCGATGTGTCACTGACGAGTCGGGGTCGTGTCCCACCTCCGAAGTACAGTAGAGGGACACCCTCAAGTCTCGTCCGACTACCCGAGTTTCTTCCGAAACTCCTTCTTTCGTTCGAAGTCATTAAGATTTGGGAGTCGGAGTACCTCCTTACTGCTTCGGACGAACCCAACTCCGTTTAGATATGGTTTAAGGTACGTTTACCGTGGGGACCCCGGACCCGTTTCCCCGTGCCCCCTGTCTAATCCCCACTACTCCCGACGTCTGAGCCCCTCGTAGTACCATTCAGTGGGTTGGGTCGGACCTCACCGGTCTCTCCCACTCCCACACAGGTTCTTCTGAATCTCCCGAACTCACTTCAGAATTTCTGTTCCCAACACTTCTAGTTCCTCTTTTTCCGTAAGAGACGGCTCTTTTCTCACTCGACTCCAGTCTCCCTTTCCTTGTCGTCTCACACTTCCGTGAAACCCGGTAAGAAGGAAAAATTTTTTTAAGTAACTTCATAACAAGTAGATTTTACACAATTTAAGACGACGTGTCGTTTCACCGCCAATGTGTATATGTACATACATAAAAAGTATAAAAAAGGTAATATCAAATAGTACCCTATAACTTATATCAAGGGACACGATATGTCGTCCTGGGCTAACAAATAGGAAGGAGGGGTATAATCAAACGTAAACTATTAGGGTCTACGGGTTAAAAGGGGAGGGAGTGGGGGTCCGAAGCATCTTTGGTGTCCAGAACCGGAAAGAACAAGAACCCACTTGGGACTGAGGACGTCGACGATTCTCTGGGTGAAGATCGAGAGCTAGAACTAACCCCCTCCGTCCATCCCCGAGTCTGACTGACTACACATAAAGGGAGAGGGGGTCTCAAGAGTCCCGGAGACGATGTCGTGGAAAGTCTTACAGTTTGTCGGATTCTTGCTCCGTCTCTGGACCCAGGACCCCTTACAGAAGGACTTCGACATGAAGAGTCAAATACTAGCCCTTTTCATGTCCTAACCGGACCGAGGACGTCACATTTAGGTCCGACGATGTCCTTAGTTAGTCCGAGTGTAGTTTGTGTGTGAGTGAGTGTACATCCCGTGAGACCGAGTCCCTACGACCACTTGACACGAACCACGAGACGTTTCGGGAGCAGAGTCCTTTCTTATTTCCTAAAACCCTAAAGGAACTACTGAGTCACCATCCCTTAGGTGAACGGTTACACCTTCTGTCCCCAAGTTAGGGACTACACTCTTAAAGGGTGCACGACACCTCGTTGATACGGGGACGCGGTGTTGGTAACTCAGACCCTCGGACTCAGACCCTCGGTGTTAGTGACACGGGTGTATGGTGTCGATGACTCCGGGTTTCCACGAGATTACGGACGGGACGTTGTTCTCTTCGGTAGTGTCCCTCTTCAGGTGTGGGACGTTGATCTTTCGTCGAGGATGATCGGTGTCAATCTCTTTTGTCTTCGGACTTGTCGTTTCTTATGGGTCGTGTCAGTTTTTATTTGATTCATTTGTTTATTTTAATAATTTTTTTCTTTCTTATTTCTAAAGTAGAGTTACCACGACTATAATTACCCCCGGAGAGAAACCCAGTTCTCTACCGTCACGTAGTATAGGTCTGTCCCGGATTTTAGTTCAGACTTGGTGTTCACTCTCCTCGGGCTGAGGTCTACCTGAAGTTCTTTCCCCTCTAAATAACCTTCCTGTGACCCCTAGGTCCTACGTCCTGGGTCTCGTCTAGGTTTCTAGAGATTAATGAGAAGTCAGTACTTTAGTACAGGGTGAGACACGGTAGGATACTTGACGTCGTGTGGTCCGAAGGGACAGGTGGTGGGTGAGGGCCTCAAACGAGTTTGAATACAGGTAGTTGAGTCACTACGGTAGGTTGGTAGAGAAAGAGACAGTAGGGAAAGAGGAGGACGGAAATCAGAAAGGGTCGTAGTCCCAGAAAAGATAACTCAATCGAGAAGTGTAGTCCACCAGTTTCATAACCTCGAAGTCGAAGTCGTAGTCAGGAAGGTTACTTATCAGTCAGGAATCCTACCTGACCAACCTTGAGGAATGTCAGGTTCCCTGAGAGTTCTCAGATGAGGTTGTGGTGTCAAATTTTCACAGCTAACAGTCCGCGAGTCGGAAGAAATACCCGGTCGAGAGTGTACGTATGTACTGATGACCTTTTTGGTATGAAAACTGATATGTCTGGAAAGAGTCATTTCACTACAGAGACGAAAAATTATATGACAGATCCAAACAGTATCGATAGGAAGGATTCTCGTTACAGAAAATTAAAGTACCGACGTCAGTTGTAGACGTCACTAAAACCTCGGACGGCCCTCGGTCACACTCCTTAGGGCGGGCACTGTTCCAGTACTCCTTCCTTCGACTGTATGCGTTCCGCACGAGTCTGAAGTCCCCGGGGAGACCTTTAAGGATTCGTACATGGGTTTGTTTTTAGACGGCCAAAAACACGAGACGAAAAGGTGAGAAGACTGTAAAAGACCTTTTTCAGTTAAGTCCCGAAATCAGAAGACGTAAACTTTCTCACAAAGTTAGGTTTTTGGGAGACTACCGAAAGATCGGACGGACATCCTGAGCATGTCGACGCGAACACTAACAAACTCCGGAGGACTGGCGTCCTCCGTGTCCTTCGAATTTTGTAGGATCCTGACATCCTCGAAGGCTCCTCAGTTTTAGAAATCTTATCCTGACTAATTTGCAAAGTAAACAACTCAGTNAGTAAACAACCCAGTTACGAACGACGGTTTAAAAGTATAGGAAATAAAAATCTATATCAACCATATATCTTTTTGTTCATCATCTGGACCATAATCGTTGTAATCTAGAAGCTCAATTCATTAAAGAAACAATATAGGGTGACGTGGAAACAAGATATCTCTACATTGAAATTACGAAATTCCTCTACGTCTAATTTCTTTTTGTGAAGTCCCCTTTGTTTTAATTGTAAGTAATTCCTTCTCTCGATTTTTCACAATTGTTCGGAGAACCGGTCTTCTATTACATTTAGTGGACTCTTGAAAAACATATGTTTTACTACATATCTTTCTCAGACCCGACGCTTGCGATGTATTAAGACACAATGGGTAACTAGAGGTACAAAATAGTTTTCATATTTTCCGGAAGACTTGTTATTTCCTACCCCGGTCCCCGGTCCCCGGTCCCCGGTCAAAGAGCCCGGTCGAAGAGCTTGATCAGAGAGCCGGACCAAAGGACCCTGAGACCGAGGGGGGCACAGAGAGAGAAGAAGAGAGGGGAAGGGAGAGAGACGAGAAATGAAATTGAAGTCCGACTTAGAGGTGGACCCCGCGCCTCCGAGCGGTCCAGATGAATGAACGGGACCGACAATTCTGGGCGTGCTTTCCCTCGAATTCCGCTCCGTGGGAATCTATAAGTTCGCCCGCGGCCACCGGGTTGCATCTACCACGTTTAAGGAACAGACCTTAAAATAACCGGCAGGCGCATTTGGTTCGATAAGTCGGGAGAAGGAGGTGAATTAGAAGGATGATGCGATGTCAAAGAATTAGATTAGAATATAATTATTTATTTGTTCAGAAAGGTGCGGTTGCGGCAGGTGGGAAGCTTAAGGGACCTAGGTGGCCCCGACCTGGGGCCGTCCTCGGGTTCTTTTATTTCAGACAGTGACGGAGGTAACAAAGGGGTAGATAAACGGTACTTCACTACCCTGGTCTACGGTACTAGAAACGAAAGACTTACAACTCAAAATTCGGTCTAAAAAGTGAAAGGAGAAAGTGAAAGTAATTCTCCGAGAAAACAAGGAGAAGTGAAAGACGGTATTCCACCATAGTAGACGTATAGACTCCAATAAGTATAAAGAAGGTCATTAGAACCAAAGTCGAATACGAAGAAGGTCGGGTCGTAAAGAGTACTACATGAGACGTATATTCAATTTATTCGTCCCACTGTTATATGTCGGAACTGGATGAGGAAAGAGCTAAAACTTGGTCAGGTAACAAGGTACAAGTCAAGATTGAAAAGGAAGAACTGGAGGTATGTCCAAAAAATCCTCCGTCCATTCCACTAGACCATAAGGATAAAGAATTCTTAAAGGGTGTCAAACAACACCAGGTGTGTCAGTTTCCGAAATCACATCAATTACTTCGTCTAAAAGACCTTAAGACAACGAAAAAGTTACTAGATCACCTACAACCGTGAACTACTAGATCACGGTGGTGAAAGTCACTAGATCACCTAAAGACCAAGGAGACGGAAAAGATTTAGGTCGAACTTGTAGACCTCCAAGAACAAAGTACATGATAACTTCGGATCGAACCTCTTAAAACTCGTAATGAAACGATCGCACACTCTACTCACACTAACACACCATCAGACTTGTAAGAAACCGTAACGGAAAGAGACCCTAGCCTCACTTTTGACTGGAAAAGGTCAGAACGCCGGTGATGACTCAAAAGGTTTCAACGACCATATAACTCACGTTGTGAAAGTGTTGTTGTAGAAAATCCTAAACTTTATCGAGTCGACCTTAAGGTAGTAGAGGTGATCGAAACAAACAAAACTACGAAGGATTCCGGGTAAACTGAAATATGAGGTCCCACAGACCGAGATCCACTCGTTAGTGTGGTAGCGACGGGTAGAACCGCAGAGTCGAGACCGACCGAAGACTGGGGACGGGTGAGGAGGAAGGGGGAAGGGAGTACAAGAGAGGTCAGAGTCCACGCCCACCGCCGGTACCATCGACGAAGGATGGACCTGCTGGACCTACCCCGTCCCCGGGTCCTCTACCACGTCGACGACCCTCCCGTTCCCTCCAACTCTTTCCCCGTAGTGTCTTGGGTACGACGGAAGGTCCGAGTGCACAGAGTCCGTCTCCGGCGGTCTCGTTCGCGTCCGCTTTCGCTCTACTGGAACGGGAAAATTTCGGGATTACAATGGAGGTGACGGGAGTCGAGATGTGCCAAAAAACCATACATTGGAGGGGGAAGGTATCCGGACGAGAAGGGAGGTAGACAGTGACACAGAACACGCCCTACTTAAAGACCAGGTGTACAGACTCCTGCTGACCCTGTTTCAGTATCAATAAGAAATGGGTATCCCTTTCAGTTCACCGGTCAGGTAACCGATGGGTGGTTGACACATATACCGTAAGACAATTTAAAAGAACGAAATACTGGACTATTTTATCGTATATTGAGTCGTTTAACCGATGAAATTTGAAGGGGTCATAAAAAGTAGTTAAATTATCACTGGTATAATATACGGTGACGAAAAGTTGTCGTTTACTTAAGATATATAAATTCACTAGGTAGTCATAGTGGTACGTGTGACAAAAAGAACACGACAATTTCTCTGTTTCCCGAAAGGGGTTAATGTCCACTGAGTCAATAGAGTCCCGTTAATAGGAGAAAGAGTTCCGGAAATCATCCCTTAAAATTTAAAAGAAGTACATTCCGTCGTTTGGGTACACAGGGTCCAAACCGATCTAGGACTTATATAGTATACTAAAGGTAAAATAATACGACCTGAGGACCCGAACAAGTCAGGACACCGAAATCCCCCTTTGAAATATACGTAGAGTACTAACAATGGACAGAGTCATAATGTTACACTAGATATCAGTTAACAAAGTATAGTTTCAGGTCATTGTTCGGTTATTGACAAAGGGTTTCCGTCGCACTTAAGAGGAGACACACTAACACGAGTCAACACGGGTTGAGAAACGATGGGAAACCTAACATCGGAAGATCCGAGACACGTACCCTAAAAAAGTCCGTTCTTATACCCTCACCCAACGGTAAAAGAGGAGCTCCCTTAGAAGGGATGGGTCCTTAGCCCTGAGTACAGAGTACATAGAAGATACAACTTCCGTCTGAAAAAATGACGACCAACATCAAGTCAGTCAGTCAGTACAAGTTGAAAACCACTGAGATATCTGACGTCGTACGGTCCGAAGGGACAGGAAGTGGTAGAGGGCTTCAAACAAATTTGAGTACAGATAGCGCAGCAACTACGGTGGGTTGTTAGAGTAGGAGACAGTAGGAGAAGAGGAGGACGGAAGTTAGAAAGGGTCGTAGTCCCAAAAGGGTCACTCAGTCGAGAGACGTAGTCCCGCTGTAACATAACCTCGAAATCGGAGTCGTAGTCAGGAAGGTTACTTATAAGTCCCAGTCAAAGGAAATCCTAACTGACCAAACTAGAGGAACGACAGACTCCTGAGAGTTCTCGGAAGAGGTTGTGGTGTCAAGTTCTCATAGTCAACAAGTCACGAGTCGGAAGACATACCAATTTGAGAGTGTAGGTATGCACTGAGGGCCTTTTTGACATCGAAACTGATATACCTGGAAACAGTCGATTCACTACAGAGACAAAAAATTATACAACAGATCCAGGTAATATCGAAAAAAAGGGTTCCTCGTTTGCAGAAAATTAAAGTACTGATGTCAGTGGTAGACGTCACTAAAACCTCGGGTTCTTTTATTTCAGAAAGTGACGAAGGTAAAAAAGGGGGGTAGATAAACGGTACTTTACTACCCTGACCTACGATAGTAAAATCAAAAAACTTTCAACTCAAATTCGGTCGAAAAAGTGAGAGAAGAAAGAGGGAGTAGTCCTCCGAAAAATCAAGGAGAAGTGAAAGACGGTATTCCCACAGTAGACCTATAGACTACTGTGAATAACTATAAAGAGGGTCGTTAGAACTAAGGTCGAACTTGAAGTAGGTCGGTCGTAAAGTGTACTACATAAGACGTATATACACTTTATTCGTCCTACTGTTATATGTCGGAATTGCATGAGGAAAGAGTCAAACCTTGGTCAGACGAAAAGGTACAGGTCAAGATTGACAAAAAAGAACTGGACGTATGTCTAAAAAGTTCTCCGTCCATTCCACCAGACTATAAGGGTAGTGAAATTCTTAAAAGGTGTCAACACAAGGAGTGTCCGTTTCCGAAATCGTATTAGTCACTTCGTCTTCATCTACAAAAAGACCTTAAGGGAACTAAAGAGTTCTTAAATCACCTACAACCGTTAAACTAGAGACCAAGGAGACGGAAAGATTTAGGTCGAACATGTAGACCTTCAAGAGACAAGTGCATGAAAACTTCCGATCGAACTTCCTAAAACTCGTAATGGAACTATTCGGACACTTCTCATGTCAACACACCAACTAACTTGTAAGAAACCGTAACGGGAAGAAACCCTAACCTTACTTTTGACTGGAAAAGACCAGGACACCGGTGACAACTCAAAAGGTTTCAACGACCGTATAACTCACGTCGTGAAATTGTCGTAGTAGAAAATCCTACACACGGTGACTCAGTGGTATTATCATTTAAGAGGGCAGGAGACCTTTCCTTCGGGTTTCTGTGAGAAAGGGAACGTCAATAACGACATTCGAGGTTAATCGTATGTTAAGTGAATGTCTGTTTACATTAAGTCACAGTGGTCCACCATCACCGGTATTTAGATTTCGTTCGACATAACGTGATAATCGTTGTAACTTTCAGATAAGAACTAACAGTCGGGTCACTTTAAGTATGGAAAAAAGATTAATGAAACGTGTTACCTGAATTATAAACCGAGTTCACACATTATACAAGAACGGTCTTTGGTTTATCGGGATTTTTTAAAACTCGGAGGGAAAAGAAAGACCCTAAAATTTTAAGGTAATAGAAAACAAATTGGAATCCATCTTAGAAAGATACAGGAAATCGGGTAACATATGGGGTTATGAAATGTTAAACCTGTCCAGGGACTAAAAACCTCCCTAATTAGAGGGTAGTGTTAGTAGGGTCATAGAGGGGAGTTGAAGGTGAAACCGATAACTGTCTACCTGAAAGAAAAACAAATGGAATGACCCCGTGAACACTATAAATCGAACACGTTTGAAACGTCACCGAAAAAGTCCATAGTCGACCTTTCACCTCTGAACCAATTGATTTTATATTAAAGCGATAACATTGTGTTTTTTAGTAGAAACGTTGAACGAATTAAGAAAAAGGTCAAAAGTGAAGAGAAGTTCACTAATACTAAACCCAAGTACGTAGCATACCCTCCGTCTCACCTCTTAGGTTGGAGACGTTTGGTTACTCCATGTGAGAACAAGAAAGAGTCAATCGTCCTAGATTGTTTATAAGTTATTTAAGATTTCCAAGTCGGACGTAATTAAACTCCAGGGTCAAGAGTCTGTTAAGCCACCTAGATGGGGTAAGTCACCAATTGTTCGTAATTTCGTTCTGAAGGGTAGACCTTTATTGTTGACTTAATCAGAATTGGAGAAAGACAAATTTCTCACCGTAAACCAAAGTACTTAGGACTAGTGTCGTGATTAACGACTAAAGGACTTTCAAAAGAAGGTAAAATCCAACTATCTGAGATCATTGTTTTCTTTAGTCAACAATGTGTGTTTATTTGTCAAAATTGAACAATATTTAATAAACTGAACAAAACTATATGCTAAAAGTTTTCTTTTCTTTATCTTTGTTATCTCTCTTCATTATCGTACGTGTAGTGGTTTGACCCGGTTTTTGGACTAGGTCTGGACTTATCGTGAACCTTCCGGGTTTACTGTCGTTAGACCCCAGGGTTGACCATTTCCCAGGTTCGTTACACAGGTGGGGTACTCACTCTAAAGTTTAACGTCAAAACCCGCAAGGTCGAACATTAAAGTCGGGCGTTTGACTATAATAGTAGTCCACCACACCTTATTACGTTGAGACCAAAAGGAAGTTGAAAATGTTGCGACAAAGTGGAACACTCAGTTCCAAAAGGTCTGGGACCCTCCGACCGGTCCGGAGGTCCCCGGGTCCTTTAAGGTCCTTTAACGAAGAGAATAGATTCCACGATGAACTGTATGACCATCATTAAACACATGGACGTTCATCCGTACATTAGGTCCGGACTAAGTCCGTTTCAATCTAGACAGTCTCCGTCGAGGAGATGAAGACTTTGGATTTGTTCTGATGACGGGGTTAAATTGAAGGGATTGTCGTAGTGTAAAGAAGGTCATAACTTTCACACGTTAATATTATCACGAGATCGGATCTAGAAACTACGTCCAACTGTAGTATCTCCGGGGACTAGACATGGTAGACAGGGTGATGGATTTCGGTGAGTTTACAGCCATCTGACGAGAACTTCAGAAGTGAAATTAAAAACTCAGAAAAGGAGGATCAGTAGAGGAGAGGTTACCTCCTGTCGTTACGTGTAGAACACAGATCCCTCTGGTGTACTCTATTCCTTACAGATCGTACCGGGGGTGGTAGATGAAAGTAGTATAATAATCGACACAAAAGAGAGGTTCAACCTTTCTCAGAGGGGTACGAATCTATCCAACATACCAAGTCAAACCGAAAGTCGGTTCGGGGTTTCTTTACTAATGTCATCTTAAGAGACATAATACTCTTAAAAGGTTCAGATGAGGGATGTCTACGACTACCTCCGTTTCTAAAATAGTTCTCCTGCATAAAGAATAGTCTGGTATCACCGAATTTTCTCTTATAATCTTGTCTAATCTCGTATATATTGATCCATTAGAAGTCGTGGTGACGTTCGAGTCTTGAACTAGAACGGACTCACGAACCTGGGTCCTTTCTTGGTACTTCACCACCACCGGGAGAGTCTGACGTATCAGTACATTCATTCCCCGACAGTTAACCGTAGTAAAGAGGAAGACCCTGAAAAGAACAACAGAAAATAAGAAAGTGGGTCGTCCCAATCTTCCTTTACATTGGTAAAGAACTGTCAGAATTTCAAGTTGAGAAGGAATAACTATTCAGGAAAGGGTACCCGTGACACCCCGGGTTCCCAGAACCCCATCCGGACTTCCAAACGTATAGAGAACCCCAAGGTCAATGTAGTACTGAAGCCACTTTTACCTCGAAGAACTTTAACAAGTCACGTGCTGTACACGTTGACACACAACACAGGTCACTTTGTCGTAAAGAAAACAAAAACCAAAATCCAGAAGAGAGACGAGAGAGAAGTGTCGACACACATACATAGACACAAAAGTGAAGACGTAGAGAGAAAGTTGGGAGGTGTAAAACCTACAGAGACACGTACGTCTTACGAGTCTCCAAAAAAGGAAAAATTTTTCAATAAGGAACGAAGAGATGACAGTTTGAAAGAATTAAGTAAGGTGTAGAGGACCGAAGGACAGACTCGTGAGAGAAGTCGAACTGGGACCCTCTTTCTAGTCCTTATGATGAAGACCCGACAAAATGTAGATTGTTCGTAGCGCTGGTGTCGGTTCAGTGTTTGAGGGACGTAAACTCTAAGGAGGGAGCATTTTTCTCCTATTACTAGGACGAAGATGGAGGAACGGACTCAAAGAAAGAAAAAAAATTTTCATAAAAACCAGTAATTAAATAAATCTAAAAAGAGAGTTTCTCGTTTAGTCACCATTTAGTTATCAGATCTTAAAGTTAAAGTCCATGGAAAGAAGTGAAAAATAATTTTTAACACTCTATAAACCAATGACTCACTTCTCCCAAGAACAAAGTGAGACAAAAAGAGGTAAATAAAGTTTAGAACCGATTTTGACAAGAATTCTCAATGGGACTCTAGATCCCACCCAATGTAAGGGGAGAAGACACAAAAGTATAGTGAATATTATGACACGTCAAAAATTCCCTAGAACTATGGTACGGTCCGTAACGAATAAATCTAGACTGTCTCTATTTTATAAAGAATTGACTTCTTTAACTACGAATCTATTAAACACTAAGAACTTTTAAGATACCTATATAAATCGGTGTATAAAAGTAGATTCAGTAAAAGAAAAAAAAATTTAAAATTAAATAAATAAAATTAACCTCCGATTAATGCTATAACATAAACAAAACGGTATGTAGTCGTACTTAGGCGGTACCCACATGTGTACAAGGGGTAGGACTTGGGTGGAGGGTGGAGGGAAGGGTATGGTAGGGAGACCCAGTAGGGTCACGTGGGCGGGGTTCGTAGGACATAGGACGTAACTTGGACCTGACCGCTAATCAAAGAATATACTGTAATATGTACAAAGTTACGGAAAGAGGGTTTAGTAGGGTGGGAGAGGAAGAGGGTGTCTCAGGTTTTCTGACAAGATATGTAGACACAGAGAAAACGACAGAGTGTATGTCCCAATAGCAATGGTAGAAAGATCTAAGGTATATATACGCAATCATATGACATAACCATAAAAAGAAAGACCGAATGAAGTGAGACATATTATCCGACGTCAAAGTAGGTGGAGTAGTCTTGACTAAGTTTACATAAGAAAAATTACCGACTCATTAAGAGGTAACACATATACATGGTGTTGAAAGTATAGGTAAGTAGACGACTACCCGTAGATCCAACGAAAGTACAGGACCGATAGTATTTGTCACGACACTACTTGTGACCCCATGTGCACAAAGAAAGTTAAGACCAAAGGAACCACAAATACGGGTCTTCACCCTAACGACCCAGTATTCCGTCAAGATAAAGGTCCAAAAATTCCTTAGAGGTGTGACAAGAGGTATCACCGACATGATCAAACGTAAGGGTGGTTGTCACATTCTCCCAAGGGAAAAGAGGTGTGGGAGAGGTCGTAAATAACGAACATCTGAAAACAAATTTTAATTAATTGAATAAAAAATAAAATGAAATGTTATGACATAACCAAAACGGTATGTAACTGTACTTAGGCGGTGCCCACATGTACTCAAGGGTTAGGACTTGGGGGGAGGGTGGAGAGAGGGGTATAGTAGAAAGACCCAGTAGGGGTACGTGGTCGGGGGTCGTAGGACATAAGACCTAGCTTGGGTGTGACCGCTTAGCAAAGAATGTACTATCATATGTACAAAGTCACGGTAAGAGGGTTTAGTAGGGTGGGAGAGGGAGAGGGTGTCTCAGGTTTTCAGACAAGATATGTAGACACAGAGAAAACGACAGAGCGTACTTTCCAATAGTAATGGTAGAAAGATCTAAGGTATATATACACAATCATATGACATAACCACAAAAAGAAAGACCGAATGAAGTGAGACATATTAGCCGAGGTCAACCTAACGTCGGTAAGACTGACCGTACTTTACCATGGAGTAACACCAAAGTTAAACGTAAAGAGACTAGTACTCACTACAACTCGTAGAAAAGTACACAAACAATCGGTAGACATATAGAAGAAACCTCTTTACAGATAAATCAAGAAACCGGGTAAAAAACTAACCCAGTAAATAAAAAGACCTTAACTCGACGTCCCCAACGAACATATAAAAACTCTAATCAACAAACAGTCAACGAAGAAAACGATAATAAAAGAGGGTAAGACTTCCGTCAGAAAAGTGGAACGAATATTAAAGGAAACAACACGTCTTCGAAAATTAAAATTAATCCAGGGTAAACAAATAAAAACGAAAATAAAGGTCATAAGACCCTCCACCCAATACCTCCTAAGACGACACTAAATACAGCCTCTCACGAAACGGATACAAGAGGAGATCTTCAAAATATCAAAGACCAGAATTCAAATCTAAAAATTAGTAAAACTCAAATAAAAACACTTACTACAATCTTTCACAAGATCAAAGTAAGAAAATGTTCGCCAACTGGTAAAAGGGGTCGTGGTGAACAATTTCTCTAACAGAAATTAGGTAACATATAAGAACGGAGGAAACAGTTTCTATTCCACAGGTATCCACACACCTAAATAGAGACCCGAAAGATAAAACAAGGTAACTAGATATAAAGACAGAAACACAGTCATGGTATGACAGAATTACTGACACCGAAACATCACCTCGGACTGCAGTCCATCTAACTAAGGTGGTCAAGGTAAGAAGAAAGAGTTCTAACACAACCGATAAACTCCAACAAACATAAAGGTATGTTTAACACTTTAATAAACAAGATCGAGACACTTTTTATGGTAACCATCGAACTATCCCTAACGTAACTTACATATCAAACGAAACCCATCATATGAGTAAAAGTGATATAACTAAGAAGGCTAGGTACTTGTGCCATATAAAGAGGTAGATAATCACAGGAGAAACTAAAGAAAGTAGTCACAAAAGATCAAAAGATATATATCCAGAAATCAAAGAAATCCATCTATATAAGGATTCATAAAATAATAAAAACAACGTTACCACTTACCTTAACAAAGGAATTAAAGAGAAAGATAAAAGAGTAGTAATCACATATCCTTACGTTCCCTAAAGACACACAACTAAAATATAAGACGTTGAAATGATATAAGTAACTAATCGAGATCATTAAAAAACCACCTCAGAAATCCCAAAATATACATATCCTAGTACAGTAGACGTTTGTCACTCTCAAAGTGAAGAAAAGGTTAGACCTAAGGAAAATAAAGAAAAAGACGAGACTAACGACACCGGTGTTGAAGGTTTTGATACAACTTATCATCACCACTTTCACCCGTGGGAACAGAACAAGGACTGAAATCCCCTTTACGAAAGTTAAAAAGTGGTAACTCCTATTACAAACGACACCCAAACAGTATATATCGAAAATAATACAACTCTATATAAGGAAGATAAGGACGAAAGACCTCTCAAAACTAGTATTTACCTACAACTTAAAAAAGTTTCCGGAAGAGACGTAGATAACTCTATTAGTATACCGAAAGTAAAAAGTTAAACAATTACACCACATAATGTCACTAACTAAACGTCTATAACTTCTTAGGAACGTAGGGACCCTATTTCGGGTGAACCAGTACCACATACCAGAAAAATTACACAACAACCTAAGACTAACGATCTTAAAACAATTCTTAAAAACGTAGATACAGGTAGTCACTATAACCGGACATCAAAAGAAAAAAAACACCCTAGAAACAGTCCACAACCATAATCCCACTACCACCGGAGTATCTTACTCAAACCTTCAAAGGGAAGGAGACGTTAAAAGACCTTCTCAAACTCATCCTATCCACAATCGAGAAGAGATTTAAAAACCATCTTAAGTCGACACTTCGGTAGACCAGGATTCGAAAACAAACGACCTTCTAAAGACTAATGTCAAAGTTAAAGACACGAACACTACCCAGACAATTCTAAAAGATAAAGTAGGACAAAGTCAAAACCTTTCAACATGAAAAGATTCTTGAACAGGTAAAGAAGGTTCAACAGGTAAAATAACCGTATATTAACGACATGATCAGAGAATACTAGGAATCATAAAGACACAACAGACAACACCAAAAAGGTAAAAGTAAAGATTAAAATAACTAAACTAAAAAGAGAGAAACAAAGAACTACTCAGACTGATTACCAAACAGTTAAAATGAATAGGAAAGTTTCTTGGTCGAAAACCGAAACAACTAAAAACGATACCAGAGAAAACAAAGAAAACGTAAATAAAGACGGGATTAAAAATTCTAAAGAATGGAAGATGATTGGGACGCTAAGAAGTAAAGAAGGAAAAGATCAACGAAATCCACATGTCAATCCAATAAATAAACTGAAAAAAGAACAAAGAACTCCATACGGACATAACGATACTTGAAAGGGGAAGTCAAGTCAGTGAGTCAGCACAGGCTGAGAAACGAGAAGAGTCGTGCGGTCCGGAGGGACAGGTAGTGGTTGAGGACTTCAAGTGAGTTTGAGTACAGGTAGCTCAGCCACTACGGTAGGTCGGTAGAGTAGGAAACAGCAGGGGAAGAGGAGGACGGGGGTTAGGGAGGGTCGTAGTCTCAGAAAAGGTCACTCAGTTAAGAAACGTACTCCATCGGTTTCATGACTTCAAAGTCGGAGTCGTAGTAAGGGAGGTTTCTTTAGGGTCCTAACTAGAGGAAGTCTTACCTGACCAACCTAGAGGAACGTCAGGTTCCCTGAGAGTTCTCAGAAGAGGTTGTGGTGTCAAGTTTTGGTAGTTAAGAAGTCGCGAGTCGAAAGAAGTGTCAGGTTTAGAGTGTAGGTATGTACTGGTGTCCTTTTTGGTATCGGAACTGATCTGTCTGGAATCAACCGTTTCATTACAGAGACGAAAAGTTATACGATAGATACAACTAGTATTGAAAAGAAGGTTCCTCATTGACAGAAAATTAAAGTACCGACGTTAGTGGTAGACGTCACTAAAACCTCGGGTCTTTTTATTTCAGACTGTGACAAAGGTGACAAAGGGGTAGGTAAAGGGTACTTCACTATCCTGTTCTACGATACTAGAAGCAAAAGACTTACAACTCGAAATTCGGTTGAAAAAGTGAGAGGTGAAAGTGAAAGTAGTTCTCCGAAAAATCAAGGAGAAGTGAAAGACGGTATTCTCAACATGGTAGACGTATAGACTCCAATAACTATAAAGAGGGTCGTTAGAACTAAGGTCGAACACAAAGAAGGTCGGGTCGAAAAGAGTACTACATGAGTCGTATCTTCAATTTATTCGTCCCACTGTTATATGTCGGAACTGCATGAGGAACAGGATAAACCTTGGTCAGACAACAAGGTACAGGTCAAGATTGACAACGAAGGACTGGTCGTATATCCAAAGAGTTCTCCGTCTAGTCCATCAGACCATAAGGGTAGAGAAAGTCTTAAAAAGTGTCAAATAACACTAGGTGTGTCAGTTTCCGAAACCGTATCAGTTATTTCGTCTTTATCTACAAAAAGACCTTGAGAGAACGAAAAAGGTACTAGGTTGTCTACCACCGTTAGACTAGAGACCAAGGAGACGAAAAAGATTTTGGTCGAACTTGTAGATCTTCAAGTACCAAGTACATGACGACTTCGGAGTGAACCTCTTAAAACTCGTAATGAAATGATCGCACACTCTAATCACGTTAACACACCATCAGACTGGTAAGAAACCGTACGGAAAGAAACCCTAACCTTACTTTTGATTGGAAAAGGTCAGGACACCGGTGACGACTTAAAAGGTTTAAACGACGGTATAACTCACGTCGTGAAAGTATCGTAGTAGAAAGTCCTAAACTTTATCGAGTTGACCTTAAGGTATTAGAGGTGATCGAAACAATTATCACTACGAAGGATTCCGGGTGAACTGAAGTGTAAGGTCCTACAGACCGAGATCCACTCACTAGTGTGGTAGTATTAATAGACCCAGCACTTCTAGAAAAAACATATCAAGAACACACATAAGAACGGTGGAGAAGAATTATAGAAGACGAAGACAATCCAGGTATGGTAAAGACAGGAAACAACTCGGGTAGAAACGTACTTTATAAGGGAACCACAGAGACTAAAAGAACTTCTCTAGAGATCAGAAAGGGTAAAACAAAAAATGGAGATAAAGAAACGTAACTAGCGACTCCTTCCGAAAGAATAGAGAAGAAAGGAAGATGATTGGGACCCCAAGAAGTAAAGAAGGAAAAGATCAACGAAATCCACATCTCAATCAAATAAATAAACTGAAAAAAGAACAAAGAACTCCATACGGACATAACGATACTTGAAAGGAGAATCGTGACGAAAATGTCACAGGGTGTCCAAAACCCAACAGCACAAAAGTAAAAGTAAGTAAAGATACGTATAAAACTAAAGGGAACTAAAGAAGACACTAAACAACCAATAAGTCGTCGTACAACAAGTCGGAGGTATACAACCTTAAAAATTATCAAAAAAAAAGAGGACATTAACTCTAGATTAGAATGACGTAACATCAGTCTTTTCTACGAACCTTACTAAAGTCAAAAAAACTTAAATGGTTCCGATCTAAATACCCGGTCCTATACTAGATAGGACCTCTTTCAAGGTACACACGAACTCTTTTTCTACTTTAAGTAACAAAACTCCACTTTACAGGATATCTATAGTCAATCCAGATTGACCAGATAACATAATAAATTTCAAACACAAAGGCACAATTAAAAGACAAATCAACTAGATAGGTATCGACACTCACCCCATAATTTGAGAGGGTGATAATAACACAATAACAATTAAAGGGGAAAGTATGAACAATCGTGAACAGAATGTATAACACCACGAGGATACAACCCACGTATATATAAATATTAACAATATAGAAGAAGAACCTGACTAGGAAACTGGTAGTACATCACAGGAAGAAACAGAGAAAAGTGTCGGAAACAAAATTTCAGATAAAATAGACTATACTCATAACGATGAGGACGAAAGAAACCAGAGATAAACGTACCCTATAGAAAAAGGTCGGGAAGGGAAAGTCAGACATACACAGGGGACAAAACTCCACCCAGAAAACTTCTGTTGTATATATCCCCAGAACAAAATCATAGGTAAGTAGGTCAGAAACAGAAAACCAACCCATAAGTTGGGTAAATACAAATTCCATTAATAACTATTCATACTAGGGCAACGATAAATGAAATAACAAAACCCAAGCTCAAATATGTGGGAAAAACACAAAGGACAGATCTCTTATAGGAAATTGTAAATAACCTCTCGACCAAACCACCACGACTTAAGAGAGTCGACAACGGACAGACATTTCGAAAACTAAAGAGGAAGTGTAAACTTACTCTAGGAACGACCCATGACATTAGACCCGACATCCAATAAAAGAAAGTAGTGAAAGAAAGTACAGAACGGTAACCGGACTTCTCAAAGATAACTTTCTAGTCAACAATAAACAACAAAAAGGGAACGACGAAAATTATAAACAAGAAACACAAACTAGAAACAATTAAACTAATTATACACAGAACCCTACAAAGAGGAACCCAAATGGGACAAACCCTACGAGATCCGAAGAACCCGCACCCACTAATAAAGGAAGGGGTAAAATCCCTTTAAAAGTTGATAATAGAAGAGTTCATAAAAGAGTACCAGAAAGAAAAACAGAAGAAGAAGACCCTGAGGATACTAAACTTACAACCTTGCAAATTATAACAGGACCTCCAGAGACTCTAACAGGAGTAAAGAAAATTAAGCAAAAAGAAAAAAGGAGAGACTAAGTAAATAAAGATGGTAAGACAGAAGATGAAGTGGTTAAGATAGAAGACGGAGGTAATA
The DNA here is from genome assembly GCA_006410555.1 of Capra ibex. Lineage (NCBI taxonomy): Eukaryota > Metazoa > Chordata > Mammalia > Artiodactyla > Bovidae > Capra > Capra ibex. Next base: position 24,689,170 of record SJYO01038983.1, read on the forward strand.
AGATGATAAACACCGGAGGTCTCACAAAAACTGGAGTAAATAACGTAATAAGTAATATATAACTGAGAAAAAATAAAGAAGACATAGGAACAATTTGGAACCAACGCAGAAGAGTTAGGAACAGAGGTCCAATAAATAGACACTAAATTAAAACAAAAGTTCTAAAACCTAGTAAAAGTGATAGTAATAAGTCTTAAGAAATAGTACATCTAAGGGATAGAGAAGGAGAAAACAAACCGAACCACCCGTAAATAGGACAAGGAAATGGACGACCCATAAGGAGACAGAGAAGTAGAACAAATATAACGACTCAAACCCCACCGGAAAGACATAAGACCGTCAAACACCTCAAGAGAAATAACACCTCAAAGGAGTGACACCCACCCCAACATGTACACCGAACAGTTCCAAAGAACCAATCCCTTCGAACACAGTCACAAGACCACCCACCTCGACCTAAAGAAGAGAGACCTCACGTTACTTCACAGGTCATTACTCAATACTCTACAGTCGCCAAAACCTCATTGGAACCCGTCGGACATACAACTTCGAGTCCCGACATAAGGACACAACGACCTCTTAAACGTACCATACAGAACGAGACCTTGAACAACCGGGAACCCACCACGAACCAAAGTCACATCCATACCTCCGCAAACTACTCGAGGACAGCTAATTACAAGGGACCTCAGTCCTTAAGAGACCACAAGAGTCCTAATCCTGAATTCGGAGGACGAAGACCAAAAGTCAGAATGAAAATGTCATCAGAGTTCTGAAGAGGAAGATATGTCGTGGTAACTATTTTGTAGATCCAATTTCTACTTTTCAAAGAGGTGTCACTCCCTGTGGGTCTGTCCAAGTGTCTCAATGTACCTCTTCTCTTCTCCCTCCTCCCTCAATCTCCACTGGACTTACTCTACTCGACCCTAGTTTTCTCCTCTCTAGTCCCATCGGTCATTAGGGGAGGAATACACACGAGGTGTCAGACCTGACGAGTTTCTACAAGTGCCTCAATATGTCTCTTCTCTTCTCCCTCCTTCCTGTGTCTCCACCGGTCCTCCTATTTTTCCCCCCTTAGTTTTTCTCTCTTTGTCTAAGTCGGTCGTTAGTCAAGGGATTCACAAGAGGTGGTAGGCCTTGTGTGACCACTAAGTGTCTCAACCCATCTTTTCTCTTCCCTCTCCCTCCTCACTCTCCGTTGGACCACCTCTATTTCCTCTCAGGTTTCTCCCTCTGTCGTCAGTTCAGTCATTAGAGCGAGGGTTCATTTTTACCCATGACTTCTAACCCAAGAATTTCCATGTTTTAACTATTGTTTATGGTTTTTCGTTTCTAATTTTTAGATCTCATCTCTAACCTAAAAGTTTTTATGTTATAATTTCTTTTCTTCTTCCTTTTTTGTTTCGTTCTGTTTCAGTGTTTTTAATATATATATTTTTTTATATATATACTTCAAACGAAATTTTGTTATCCAAGAAAAAAAAACAAAAACGTTTCATTATCATTCAATATTTTTACTTTTAATTACCTCATTATCATTAAATTTTTAATTTTTTTTTCTTACTAGTATTTTTATCATTTTTATATAGATCCTGAAAGAGACCACAACAACACCCGTCACACCCCAGTCAAGTAAAAGTCTATCAGGGAACCAGACCGAATATAAAGAGTTCTAGATTTACGGGGAAGGATACATCAACCACGATTGATGTCCCAAAATGAGATAACGTGGACAGTGAAGGTTCCACCAAGGGAGACAAAAATCGAAGAAGACAAGCGACCAGAGAAGTCACAGACTAAAGACGGGATTGTGTTCCCCCCACCACCACCTGTGAAAATAAATCCGAGTGAACAAGTCAGTACGACACCCCTCCCTCCCTGTGACGTTTGTTTATTGTAAACGCACACGAGCATCACAGAGTCGGTGTCACCCGGACGGGAGCGAGTACCGCCCACACGGAAGGGACGGGTGTGACGAGTCCGACATCCAACGAGACGGTCCTTGGCAGACTCCGACCGGGACCCGACGTACGTGGAGGGTCCAGATTCGACGAGTCGAAGTCCGTGAATCCATCCCGAGTCTCCGCGTCTGAACCGACCCGGACGTAAAACACGGGAAGGGTCTAGGCTCGTCGAGTCCACTACTCCACAAACGACTCGTACCAGTGACACTGACTAGCGGAGGGGACAGGGGTGGTGAGCCAAAAGACCCATATGTCGACCCTGTGGAAGAGTCCGCCTACAACTGGTAGGTCTTGGGGTTCTTCAGCATCAATCGTTACTTCGGACGAACGTCAAACCATATATTACAGAGAGACCCCGACACTAACGGGGGAAGGCCGAGATCGACGGACAGTGGTCTCCCCCTACCAGACGTCGGCCGATCAAGACAAGTCAGGAAACAAGACACACGCCCGGACCGTCACAGGATCCAATCGTGAAAAGCGCACCATCGATAGGGTGTCAGACCAAACGATCGGGTTCAATCAATCGAGTCTACCGGGAGCCCCGTAAGTCCGGGACAGGAATGAGATTCGTAACGTCGGGCACGGAGGTACGGGGTGGGGGTGAACGATCACCGTCCACGTCCGTAGACGCGACGAAGAGGCGACCCCCTCAATGGCAACCCGTACATTAGACACCCAAAATTAATAAATAAATAAAAAGGAGGACCAATACAACGGGAGACACCAAGGTTCCGAACGGCGTCTGAGCCGTCACTTTCACAAAGGACCACAAACCTTTGAAGAGAGAAAAATTCTGAGGGAAGGGCCCTACCTCGAGGTAGGGATGGAGAAAACAGAGAAAAAACCAGAAAATATAAAAAAGGGTGGAGGAAATCTTCTGTTACCCGACGAAAAGACCCACGGACTACAGGAGACGGCCGAAAGTCTTCAACAAAACACCTGAAATAAGTCGTAAATTTACAAGAAAACTACTTAAACACCCCCTCTTTCACCAGAGGGGTAGGATAAGGAGGTGGTAGAATCGTGGCGGGGACGACTCAAAGAAACTCTTTCTATATCACCCTACGGGTGTCGGTAATGGTAATGGTATAAACTCTGAAGAAAACATAGTTCATACAACATAAGTAGTGAAGTGATTTATAAGTTTTATAAAATATACCCCCCACCCCCAATAATGTAAGGTAGAAAAAAGATACCTTCTTTGACTCTAACGTTTACCGAATAGGTTCTAATGGAGTTGTCTTGGATATAAATTTAGATCCAGAAATGGTACCATAAATGTACCAGAGTACTATTCTACTGTGAATGTTTTTACGAAATTTTTTATGTCACGGTAAGGTTACGGTCCCTAATGTCAGTATGGTATTGTACTTGTCGACTAACAACGGCGAAGGAACAAAGGAAAAGGGTTACGAACCACTTTCTTAGGGAGATTGTTTCTACTTCTGGTACACTCTTTGGGAGTCCCTTTTCAACGACTTTTTAAAGAGGCTCCTTGTTTGTGTGAATGTAGGACAGGGTCTTATGACGACTACTGGTCTTTGGGAGAAGAGTTGGGGGCTCCTTGATGTACCTACACTCTCACAACTCTCCTACCACAAGAAGGGATCTTGACGCTAAGAAGACCTAAAAATCCCACCTAACAACCTCGACCCCGAGGAAGTCCTCCGTCTTTGTGACCCCTTGTTCCTAAGGTGAGGGTCTCCTTTTCTGTGAGAGTAGGAGTTGAGAACCAGACACTACTGACCCGGGTCGTGACTGGTCCACCGTCCATTTGTAGGTATAGACACGGTTTCTACATAGTGATCAAACTCTCTTTGACATTAAAGACTTGATTCTCTTGGGGAGTCAATATCTACTTCCCACTCCTTACGGACTAATTTTTTATTTCGGTTGACGTTTAGCTCAAACTTTTGGTCCGTCTACTTCAAGTCTGAGACGTCTAGGTTCTTACTATGGTCATTTTCAACGGTTCGGGGATAACGCACACTACGGTATTTTCAGATTGTGATATAAACAACAAATAACTAAACTTTCTTCTAGAACTGAGAAGAAGTTCTTACTTGTCCAGTCGGGCTCGTTATCAGTTTCCCATTTATGAACAGTTCACCTTCCCGGTGGACACACCAAAACTATCCTCAGAACTCAAATCCCCTACATAGGACCCCATTAGATCCGTACGGTGGACCCCTTCCTCCACGGGTCCGACGAGGAACTTCTTCTCGGACCTCTCGATGAGTTTACTTCCGTGGTCTTGAAGGGACCACCAGGTCCCCACTTCTAAGATGTGAAGGTTATTTCCTTCCGTCCCAAGGTAAGAATCAGTCTTTTCATTTTAGGGTATACGGTCCGTCGGGTCTTTTTTTATTTTTTAATTTAGTCCGTGGTCAGACTCGTCACTGACACTCCACCCTGTCAACCTTTCACTAAAGTCCCCTGTACCCCGTGTGTCTCCCTCCGTTATGAGACCCTTAGTCCCCAGCTGTACCGTCAGTCTAGACAGGATTGGAGGGAGGGTACGGGGACATCAACCGGATGTAGTCGTTGTAGTTGTAACCTTGTGGGGGAGTCCTCAAGGCCCAGTATAAGTTGTGTCCGAGTAGTCTGAACACCCATGGGACGTAGATGACGGATTCAGAACTCACGGCTCTCACGGTCGGGAGAACGGGTGGAAAATAAAGGGGAGGGTATGGGAAAAGGTAGGAACCGTGGACCGACTGTCACAAGAAAACGCAGACGTCTACTTGCGTCATCGAAACTGGGAGTGAACAGGTGATGGAAATATGAGTACCCAGTCGGGAAGTCACAGTTGATATCATGAACCAACTAGTTCTTTAAAGAACCGATACCGTAACGAGTCCATTACATCTTTGGTCTCCTACTCAGTCCCGACCGGTACCTCACTGGTGACGAATGATTTGTCTACGACCTGGTCAACCGTCTCGGGTAACGAGAGTTTTAAGGGATCACTAATCGGTAGACGGACAGTCCCGGGGGACCCCTCTGTCTCAGGGACGACTGTGTTCTTGGGGGTCTTGTCGATTAGGTCTGTCACCGACCCTCACACTGAACGACGATGAAACAGACACTCGTCGAGGTCCAAGTAAAACGATCCTGTCCCTACCCCCTTTCCCATGGGTGAAAATATCAAAGTCTTTCGAGGTCCGAGAAAGTACTGTTATTGAACAAATTAAGTCGTTGTTTAGGTACGTCATACATGTTACTAATCGAGGTATTATCGATTAGTATCGAGGTTGTCTGTTACTTTGACTCCACGTCTCTCGTTCTCGGAACGGTTCCAGTGTATAGACCATTCACAACCTGGATCCGACCGGTTAGTCCCGAGGTTCATCCACGTCCAATAAACCCCTCTCTTATTTTGACTAGACCTCAGGAACTCCCCGTCGGTTCCCGAAGTCCATAGGTCCGTCCCTTTCGTCCTCCGTGTCTACACCCTCCCCGGACTGTTTACACAATAGTGATCACCTGGAAATTCTTAGATTATGTTTGGTACCGGACGGTAGGGTTTCACGGAATCATAAAGGACAGGGGGAGTGAGAAAGAAAAAGAGAGAAAAAAAAAGAGGTTGTGTGTGGGGGGATGGGGGAGTGGTGTGTGTGGGTTTTCGTACGAAGAGTCTGTCTTGAAAGAACTCTTGGGACGACCACTGTAACATCCTAAGACAGAAAGACCCGTCTACGTCTTAAGTGTCACGTAACGGAACTACAGTCAGGTAAAGACAATTATCTAGTATCACTACGGTTTCTCTTCTGATGAGACGAGTAACATGTAAAACAGGAGTCCACCCTTGGTAAACCAGGACAGGACTAAGAGCCAACGACGTGGGTATGTCTTCCGTACTCCGGTTAGACTGAGTGAGTCTACCACAAACAGTCTCTCGTCCACAACAATTTTATGTATCAGGGTGTGTTTACCTTGGGTTTAAGGTTAGGGTCGAACCAGATTGATAGACTCCAGTTACGTCCCGTGCCGATCCGGAGTCAATAAGAGACGTCACCATTACTGTCGACGTGGGGTAGGGTCAGGGTCGGGGTGAAGGATTTGGAAATACCCCCTTGTGAGATGAGAGGGTGTCTAGTTCATGGAACAACCACACTGGGTCGGTGAGTCGGATTCGATACTTCTCATGTCCAAGTTTTTACGTGGGAAACTACCGTAGGACCCGAACCCGATGGGTTTGGAGAGACAACCTCCCTGATGAGGGTAGAAACTGTTGGACTTCTTTGTTCCTCAGTAAAGAGTCGGACAGAAACGGAAGATGAAATCGTCCTTTCAGACTCGACCTGGTCGGGAGCGAGGTTTAGTCGACATACTTCGAAAGTCAAGGTACTTTTTAATATTTGGTGGACTAGGTCTTCAAAGGAAATAAGATCAGGTCCCATTGACACCGTGGTCCCGGGGTGAGTTGTGACGATGACCAAAAAATATTCATTTCAAAATAACCTTGGTACGAGTACCCGAGGTTCCCTAACTGAACCAGTCCTTCCTCCTTTCTTCTACCTTTCGTTATCTTCCACAGTCCATTGTCCAACCTCCTTTTTCGTTGTCCTAAACGACTATCTAAACTATACCTTCTTTCCTGTCCCTACAGCCCTTATAAAGGAAGGAGAGACTGTAAAGTGGTCCTCTGGTCCTGGTCGATTTGTTAAACGTCCTCGGTCACTTTTTACTTTGACGACCTGTAAAACAAGTTGTTCGTAACTTTTAAAGTTCTGTCCCTACCATCTCCGTACCCCAGGACAACTCATACCCGGGGTACCTATCGTATCCGTGTCCGGGTACTTCGGTTTGGACCCACTCGAACTTAGGTACGGATATTACGGGAACCCGGTCCTGAAAAACCTTTTTACTATCAGATCTGTTTCCCCTTCGGTCTGGGGAGGTCGTACCACTGGAGACTCCCATAGAGATTCATGAGTCCAGTGACCTTTCTTGGTCTAGGAGAGTGTGTCGACCCACCAGTCTCAGACCGATCCGACGGACCAAGGTTTGGAGAAGAGACGGTGATTAATCGACCTCTCACTGGACCCAGTACATGACTTAGGAGGTCAAAGAGTTAAAGGTGTAGACATTTTACTCCTCTCATCATCACGGAAACTACCCACTTATTCGTGTCGAGAGTCTGTAACGGACCGTAATAAGAGGAGGTTGTTTGGGGGAGAAGGAAGAGAACAGTCGACCCCCCTCTTACCGTCGGACCACTACAAACCGTCCCACTTGGTGTGGATGGTGTTTCCCCTGGGATTGACCCATGGTCATAAAACTTGGGTGACGACCGTCTAACGACACCCGGTCATTCGGCGAGGGAGACTCCCGGTGGGGTTCACTAAGAACGTGGTCCCGTGTACCTGTGTACGTCTATGTGTGTTTACGTACGGATCTGTGGGTCAGTGTGTGTTTCTGTGTATGAGATGCGTGTTCTGTGTCCATTTTTCTGTATTTGTGTGTGAGTGTGTTTATGGGTGTGTTTGTTTGTGTGTCTGTGTCTATCTCTGACCGTCTGCGAGTCTGTGTGTATTTTTCTGTGTATGTTTGTGTTCGTCAGTCTGGGTATTTGTGTGTCTAGTGTGGTGGGTACCCAAGTATTAGTGGGCCCCGAAGGACTCCTCCAGAGACTGGTCCCAGGACTCTCCAGACACGCCAATCCCCTCCCGACGGGGTGACTCGCACTCCACCCTCGTGTGTGTGATTGGAGATCACACTCTAATCTCCTGGGATGTCACACCACTTGTCTCCTAGTCCCTCTTAAGGTGGTCGGACTTGTCAATACTATTCTACTGGTTGACAGGTCCCGATGGCCCCTTCTTCCTCCAAGAGCCATGTGTCTTCTCGGTCAAGTTTGTGTCTCTTTCAGGACTTGTTTGATCATTTTGACCAAAGAACCAAAGGAATTCCTCTTCGATGGGTCGTTACATCTCTCCCATCGACGTCAGAACTGTAGACTTCTGTCGAGTATGTTTCTCTATAAACGGGATGGGTGTCGGTGGATGGATATCCCCCTGTGTCACCTAGTCCTCGACACTGTCTCTCTTAGTTCTTCGACCTTAGGTTCTCACCGGACTCTTGTCCCCGTTATAAACTACCCTAAGACACACTATGGAAGTCTTCTTTTTCGAATGGAGAGCAATCCTCAGGGGACCCGATCGAACCCGTAGGGGACCCACCCCGGAGTCCTAGGTTCGACGCACTCTCCCGTCACGACCCTCTGTGGGAGAGGGCCCCGTCGGACACAGAGGGGGTGGTGGTGAGACTCGTAGATGACGGGGTCCCTTGGAGGTAGAAGTGACACACACGACTGGGTAATAACCAGTCTGTGGTCTACGTCCATAGATCTACAAGAGGTATGTAAAAAAGTGACTACCTAAGTAAGTAAGTGTTTGTATGTAACACGTAGACGACACACGACCTGTGAAGTCCTTCTGTCACTCCTACGTTGAACGGAAGTGTAGATCATTCCGTCTGTCTGTATGTACTCTGTTGAGTGTGTGGGTCACTTAATGGTGTAATCATGTACGATCTGTACTCTTTCTAAGATATCACTCGTTCTCTCTTCCTCGGACTAGATCAGACCCCCCCTGCTGAAGGGACTCTTACATTGTTAATTTGACTCTGGACTTTCAACTCCCCTTTAATCGATCTGTTTCTCCCACCCTCAGAAGGAACTTCCCGTAGGTCGTACACGGGTCCGGGACTCCGTCCTTTCCCGGACCACGTAAGTTCTTGACTTTTCTTCAGTTCCTTCCACTGAACTTGTCTCGGTTCTCTTTCGACTTCCCGACAAGTTGTCCGTCAGTCCCTCCCCTGTCAGTACCCCTCTAAAGTCCCACTAGGAGCACGGGAAAGACAGGTAAAGGAGAGTCGTAGAGGTACGTACACTATCAATGACGAACATTTGTGCCGACGGTCCGGGAACACCTGTGACCCTGGAACAGAGACACACCGGACTCTTCATACCGGTGGTTGTAGGTGTCAGAGTAGCCTCGGTTAGAGAACGTCCTACTGTTCCACCTCCCAGTGAGACCTCGAGAGAAGTGTTCTTAGTGGGCCCGGTTGGAAAAGGGGAGAAAGAGATTACAGAAACCAAGGTACATTTCGGTAGTACTGGGACGAAGGAGAGTGTAAGTGGTAGTTACCGTAACTGATGAAACATGGGTGAGTTCGGATGTAAGTCTTCCACTCCCCGGTTGGGACTCCCGACAAAAAGTTTAGATCCTGAACGTCCTTGGGAACCCGATGACGACCCACCTCCCCAGGGGGTTGTCCGGTCCAGTGGGACAACATCTACGACGACTCGGGGACACAGACCCAGTGACGGAGGGTGTTGTGGTTGGTGAACTCACATTTCCTGTCAGACCTATGGGTAGTAGGACTTTATTTATATTTCTGTGGTCGGGTTATAACAGGACCACTCCCCGTGTTCCTCTACACTCGGGATTCCCGGAGTCGGGAGTTTTTCGAAGTCAAGTAGGTCTCGGGAGTCTACGTACTTGTACCTTTCAGTCGAGATAGTTAGGGACTTTATGTAGCTCACTGTTCGTCCTACCGACCCCTGTCAGGGTCACACGAGACGGTGGTATTGTTACTCATCAAAGGGTAGGGTAGAGTTTTTACAGACCCAACACTACTATTTAATTTACCAACGGAATCAGGTACCGACGTTGAAGGGAAACGATTCGGGGTCAAGGGGGAAACACTCAACCCCAAGGCTGGGGAGGCACCCCTCCGACCTACGATTCTAATTATTTCCCGCGTGTCACTAACGCGTCGGGACCGTGTCCCACCTCCGAAGTACAGTCGGGGGATACCCTCGAGTCTCGTCCGACTACCCGGTTTCTTCCGAAACTCCTTCTCTCCCTTAACGGCATTAAGATTGGGGCGTCTGAGTACCGTGATACTCCTCCGGACGAACCCAGGTCCGTTTAGATGTGACCTAAGGTACGTTACCGTTGGGGCACCTGACACGCCTCTTCACGGACCCCATCTAATCCCCACTACTCCACTCCCGAAATCCAACTCCCACCCCTGTCCGTGGTCCCATTCAGTCCGTTGGATCGGAGATCACCGGTCTCTCACACTCCCATTCAGTCCTTCATAAGAATCTCCCGAACCGACCTTCAGAATTTCTTTTCACATCTCCCTTGTCCTTCTTCGCTTCCGTAAGAGACGTCTCTTTTCTCTCTCGACTCTAGTCTTCCGTTTTATGTCGTCTCACACTCCCCTTTATATCTGGTAATAACAAGTAAAGAAAAATTTTTATGTAACTTCATATCAACTAAATGTTTCACTTTCACTTTAAGTGAGTCAACACAGACTAAGAAACACTGGGTACCTGATATACCAGGTACCTTAAGAGATCCAGTCTTATGACCTCACCCATAGACAAGGGAAGAAGTCCCCTAGAGGGGTTGGGTCCCTAGCTTGGGTCCAGAGGACGTAACGTCCTCCTAAGAAATGGTGGACTCGGTGTTCCCTTCGGGTTCTTATAACCTCATCGGATACGGAAGAGGTCGTCTAGAAGGGTTAGGTCCTTAGCTTGGTCCCAGAGGACGTAACGTCCACCTAAGAAAATGGTTGACTCAATAGTCCTTCTGTTACAACACAATTTAAGACGACAAGTCGTTTCACTGAGTCAATGTGTGTGTGTGTACGTGTGTGTGTGTGTGTGCACACATACACAAAGTATAAAAAAGGTAATGTCAAATAGTACCCTATAATTTATATTAAAGGACATATATATCATCCTGAAATATATAGGAGAGATATAATCAAACATAGACTAATGGGTTTTATGGGTCAGGAAGAGAAGGGGTTGAGGTAGGCAGTATTCTTGGTGTGTAGAACCGGGAAGGACAAGGACGTACCCGGGGGTGAAGGGGTAGACAAGACTCTACGTGGGCTAAAAATGGTTTCTTCCCTTTAATTTTTTTTTTTGACTCTTTTTTATTTGACTCTTGGACAATTGAGACTTATTCCTCCCTCTCCGTCCATTCCAAGTCCGACTGACCTCACATAAGACAAAAGGGGTCTCAACCGTCCTGACAACGATATCGTCTAAAGTTCACTTGTGTCTGTAGTACCTACTCGACCTCTGGACCCAAGTCCCACTACAGAAGGACTCCGACATAAAGAGTCAAAAACTAGTTCTTTTACTGTCCTAACCGGACCGAGAATGTCACATTTACGACACAGACGGAGCCCTTAGTTAGTCCGGGTGTGGTTTATATGTGAGTGAGTGTGGTTCCCTTACGGGTGGGTCCCTATGACCACTTGACAAACCAAGAGACGTTTCGGGATAAGATCTATTTCTTATTTGTTAAAGTGAGAGTTTCCATGATCGTGTTTACTCAAAGAGAGAAACCCAGACCCTCTACGTCGTTTTAACCCTTCCTAGATCTTAGTCAGTTAGACTTGGTGTGAGTCTCTTCGGGTTGAGGTTGACCAGAGTTCCTTTCCCCTTTGAATAACCTTCCTATGACCCTTAGACCATGTGTCTTTACTCGACGACGACGACGATTCAGTGAAGTCAACACAGGGTCTCTGTCGTGGGTATCCCGAGGGGGTAGGGACCCTAAGAGGTCCGTTCTTATGACCTCACCCAACGGTAAAGGAAGAGGTTGCGTACGTTCACTTTTCACTTTCACTTCAACGAGTCAGCATAGGCTGAGAATCGCTGGGGTACCTGTCGTCGGGTGGTCCGAGGAGGCAGGTAACCTAAAAGGTCCGTTCTCATGACCTCACCCCACGGTAACGGAAGAGGTGTGTCTTTGCTCTCGTCTAGATTTCTAGAGTCACTAACCTGGGTTCTTTAGTCTTCGATAGTCGAGTAATAAAGAGAGGGAAGGGGAAAAGGAAGTCAGTAGAACCTAAGAGAATCAGAGTGCTAAAAGAAGAGAGAAGGGATGCCTTCCTAAGACTTCGACGGACGAAGTCCCAAAATATAGAGATTCCGTAGATTGATCCTTCCCTTTTTGGATTCTTTTGTAGTCAAATGGTCCCTCCCGAGACTAACCAGGGTGAGTCTAGTAGAAAGGTCGGGACCTGGTTAGTAGGACCGTCCCCGTACCCGAGGATACTAACTGAAATGACCAGTACACCGGGACCGGGGTGTCGTTTGCACTAACTGTTAAAGAAGGTCTTGGTGTATTGTCCTTGATTCCTCTCCGTCGTGGTTCCTTCACAGTCCTCCTACGAGATCTGGTACTTTTCAAATACTGACGGGCGGGTGAGGTGGTGGAGGTGTAATTGCGTCGTGTCAAACGTTATCGATCCTGTACCTTCGTTGGATCTACAGGTAACCGTCTGTCTACCCATTCTTTCAACACCATGTATATGTGTCACCTTATAATGAGTCGATAATTTTTCTTGTGTAAACTTAGGTAAGATTACTTCACCTACTTTGACCTCGGATATTATCTCTCACTTCATTCAGGCTTTCTTTTTGTGGTTTATGTCATATAATTACGTATATATACCTTCAATCTTTCTACCATTGCTACTGGGATATACGCTCTGTCGTTTTCTCTGTGTCTATACTTCTTCTCTGAAGCCCTGAGGCACCCTCTTCCGCTCCCACCTTACTAAACTCTCTTGTCATAACTTTATACATATAAAGGTATACACTTTATCTACTGGTCAGGTTCAAGTTACGTACTTCGTCCTGTGAGTTTCGGCCATATTACCCTGTTAGGTCTCCCTATCCTACCCTACCCCTCCCTCCACCCTCGTCCCAAGCCCTACGCCCTGTGTATATGTGGGTACCGACTAAGTACAGTTACATACCGTTTATGGTGGTGTTATAACATTTCACTAATCGGAGGTTAATTTATTTAATTAAATTTTTTATATATAAGATATGAAGGATAGAATCTCCTAGAAACCGTCACCGGAAGAACGATGTCCACGAAGACCCATTCCGGTGACTTCGACACAACCAAGACAAAACAGGGGTGTAGAGTCAGTGGTTATGACGGGATTGTAGACGTCACATCAAAGGTCAGGGTGAAGGGTTGACAACCCCGGGACACCCAGGGACTAAGAGGAGGAAGTTGTCCGGGGTAATGTCTGGAAGGGAACCGTAGGTTACGACGTACATTGTCCCCTGGGTCCCACGTTTCTCGGAAGTCGGAAAGACTCGAAGGAGGACCCCGTCTCGATGTTTGGTCATCCAAGGTCGACGGTACCAAACCGTGAAACCCTCACCTTCGCAGTGAAGAAGGGTTGACCTCTGAGATACGTCTCCGGATCCTACTCTATAGCCCTCTTTCGTTGCCGTGGGGTGAGGTCATGAGAACGGACCTTTTAGGGTACCTGCCTCCTCGGACAATCCGACGTTAGGTACCCCAGCGATTCTCAACCCGTGCTGACTCGGTGAAGTGAAAGTGCGTAACCTCTTCCTTTACCGTTGGGTGAGGTCACAAGAACGGACCTCTTAGGGTCCCTACCCCCTCGGACCACCCGACGGTAGATACCCCAGTGTGTCTCAGCCTGTGCTGACTTCGCTGAATCGTCGTCGTCGTCCTACTCTATAGTCCCCAGTCTCAGTCTCCCTCTGGGTCTGTTCTCGGTTATGTCCCTTCCTATTCATTCCACCTTTTGTGTGGGGTTGTGGTACGCATGATACCCGGACACGAGTCCGTTCTATTAGCAGTCCCTTTCGGTACAGAGGGAAGTAATGAACGAGTTGAAAGGTAAGTCACGTTTAAATGACTCGTGGATGATACACGGTCCACGATACTACCTGGGGTCCTTATCTCCCGACCAAATCCTTGGAAGGTGGTTCAGTACTTCCGTCTACTTCTTTGTTGGGTGTTTCCTCTCCCGGTCTCTCTCTTTTGTCGTCCCACACTCACCGTCAGGTCTACTCACTGCCCAAAGGAGAAGTCCCTCGGTCTCTTTCCGACCACTTATCACCCTTCAGAACGGTGGGGTGGGACTTTGTGTAGGGATTTGGGGTGTCACTAGTGCACACACGTCTAACCGGTATACAGGTACCACTGTACACGAACCGGGAAACTCTACCGTGAACTAATATTAGTCGAACTTTCCTCACTTACTCATGACCGACACCTCGACTATTCCACCCCTTTCTACTCTTGTCTTAGAGAAAAAAAAATTGTCATTTATACTTCACTGGATTTACCTCTGAGTTTACTTGTCAAATAGTTTGAGTAGAAGGTTCACCAGAAGTACCTTGGTATTTACAAGGACAACCACTCTTTGGTGGTTATTCTCATTCTTATTATCGAAACTAATTAATGTATACGATAGAGTGACGGATGGGTACCAGGGACCGTTTCGTCCTGGGGGCGACATCACCACTTTCTTCAGAGAAGACTAGAAGACCGAGGTCGTGACTACTGTCCATGTATCATCCAGGAGTACTTTATGTACCACTTATTTACTTATCTACTTACTCCTCTACTAAGGTGATCTTATGTGTCGACGTAGGTACAGTCCTCTGTGTTCGACAGTCTTCCTAGACGTTTGTACTTATTCGTTTCTGCATCAGGAGTCTCAGAGAATGTTTTCCCTTTTAGACCCTGTAGGGTTCCGGGTGAGTTGAATTTCACAGGTATCTGTCCAGTTGTACGTTGGTTCACGGAATGTTTACGTAAATTACAATAGTCTTTAGGAAGGTCATCCTGTACCTCTCTTTTCTATCTTATGTTTTGTCGTACTAGGGTCCGTACGTCTCGTGTACCTTCTGTCACGTCACAGAAACGGCCCGTACATGTGGGACCTCGTCAAGACGGACCCAAGTCAGTTTCCTGTCCTCAGTCTTTCAGCCCCCGTCCACTGTCGTTCCGGTGGTACCCTCGGTGACGTCTATTCTCTGTCCCACCCCTCCCGATCCCGCCCCCCTCTGTCACCGTGTCGTAGGTGTGTGTCCATCCCTCTGTTCTTGAGAAAAGTCCTCCCAGCCACTATGGAGGGTGAGATTCCTCTAGTCTGATGTACCTTTCATCCTTTCCCCATCGACGATTAGACACAAGGGAGGAGGGCCTCCTCTTTTACATAGTGAGAAAGGAGTGAGCCCTAAGTCACCTTCTATTACTCCGGGTGTCCGTTGATATGATGGGCGTCACCCACCTCCGGTCTGGTCACGGAAACCAGTGGTGAGGGGTTCCCCTCCGACGTCTTACAAGGTCACCCCTCCTCTACGACCACTCCCAAGTCGAGTCCCGTCGGGAGGTCTATACTGGAGGTACCACCTTTTTCGTTCCATAACTGTCGAGAACGAGTTGCTCCTAGATAGGACCCTGACAAGACGACTTTTTGTTTATGAAAGATGACTATAGTCTAGGACATTTTTCACTTGGGTCCCCCTTTTCGTTTTCATTTCTGACTTTCGTTTTCCGTCATACAAGATTCGTACTCCGACGAGTCTAGTCTCATTCCACACGTCGGGAACTCAACCGACCACCTCGGAGAGGACGGAACGAAGACGTATTTGTTAATCACGGTCGAGAGGCACGACCCTCGTCTCGTCTTTGTGTCTTAAACCCCTGACTCCAGAACCCAAACGTGACACCTAGGATTCCAGAAATCGACACACTGGAACTAATACAAGGAATTGGAGTCAAAGGAGTAGACCTTTCACCTATGGTACGACTATTAGGGTGGAACCCCTAGTACACACACTGACCCTACTCGTTCGTCGGTACTCTCCATAAACGTTCGAAGAATTATTATTATTTAGAATTAATAAGACGGAGGACCACCGTTAGACTACTAATCTCCACTTAAGACTGAAGGGTTCGTGAGTTATAACTTACTTCTTTTACTGACGAGAAAGACTTGGTATTGTGTCTTGAGACTGACTCGGTTACGAAGACAAAAGGACCGAGGTTAATGAGGGGAGGAGTCGAAATGGTCGGTTGGGAAGGAACGGTCGAGGAAACTCGGACTTTTGTGTGATACTTCTTTCAACATTTCCGGAAACCAAAGAAGAGTCAAAAGGTGTAAAAGGATCCCATCGTTCTTCGACAATGGTACTGTTGAACGTGTCAAGTTAGAGACGAACAATATACCTTGACTGGGGTAAGACGGGGAGTAAAGCTTTTGTGGACGTCAACGGAATCTTTGGAAAAGTAATTCGGACGATGAATTACCCCTATACACACGACTCGACTACATTAAAAATTTGTCTCGTGTCGGTTTCGTGTCAGGAATCGTACAACCGGTATCGACACTTGGTAATGGGCGGCGGTGGTGGTAGGGGAAGTGGTGTATTGGCCCGTTACCAATGGTCCCCTGATAATCACCAGGACAAGTCGGTAACCAGCTTCGGTGTGACCCGGGAAAGGTGTTCGTAGGGTGACAGTCACTCGGGTAAGTCATTTTCCAGGTCCCTTACCACCAAGAGTCAGTCTGTCACTCCATCATCCCCCTAGGACCGAACGAGAGGCCCCTGGAGGTCCGGTGGACGGGAGTTCGGTCGTCCATTAAACCCCCCCGGTCTCTTGTCCGACCCCCGACACAGAACGTCCCGAGGTCTCGGGAGTGGTTCCTGTGGGCGTCCCGAACCGGGTCCGGAACTCCGTCACCTCTTGGACAGGGGGCAGTGGCGGAGACCCTTAATTACCGTCACCGTCAGACATGTCTCTCGTCAGACACCCTGGACCAGGGACAGTAAACCCGGTGGACTTCTCGGACTCCCGGTTCACCCAGACCCTACGACTGGATCTCCCCCGGCGGTTGACTCTAAACGGAGAAGTCGGTACTAGAACTAGAGTCTCGCCCTAGTAACACGAAACTCTGGAACGGGAAAGAACAATCTTATCTCTTATTGTAAACGAACCACCCCTAAATATCCTTGTTACCTTCGTAATAATGGACTGGTACTGGATTGGAGTTCTTGCTTCCTAGATTGTGGTTCTGAAAACATTGTTGATTGGTACGGGGAGGGAGTGAAAAGAGTCTTTTCCCCAAACAACTATCTAAAGTCCCTCGACCCTCACAAAGTCTGTAATCGGTGGGTAGAAGAACGACCCGGGACATTATTGGGAGACGGTCGATGCAGACTGGAATGTTTGGAGACCCAGAACGTCTATGTCCCAGGATACGTTGTTACACCGGTGTCAATTTCTCTTTGGTCCCGTCTCGGAGGAGTTTACATGAGTACTCAGTCCGTCCTTAGATGTCTTCGGTAGTGGTCTGTCCACTCTCCCCCGTCTCGGCATAATCGCGACGTCACCTGAGACCCGAGAGGTAGTAGCACGTCTTACAGATGGTCCTCGACCCGAGAGGTCGTCGACGGGTGGACCAAAATTGACTGAGTGGGAGAACCCGAGAGAAGGTGTAAGGGTCATTAGAGGTCTCTTGTATCAGTCAGTCTCGAGAATGTGGAACGACTTTTGACCCTCCCCTCAATTCTCCTCTTACCTATATACATATACAAACTCTCAGGGAATCGACAGACGGACTCCGATAGTGTGTACCAATTAACCGATACGAATACGCGATTCAACGAGTCAGGTCAGACTGAGAAACGCTCTGGTACCTGACATCAGGTGGTCCGAGGAGACTGATTCGTTCTTGTGACCTCACCCAACGGTATGGGAGGGGGTCCCCTAGAAGGGTTGGGTCGCTAACTTGGGTCCAGAGGGTGTAACGTCCCTCTAAGAAATGGTAGACTCGGTAGTCCCTTCGGGTTCTTATGACCTCACCCATCGGATAGGGAAGAGATCCTTTTGAAGGACTGGGTCCTTAACTTGGTCCCAGAGGACGTAACGTCCACTTAAGAAATGGTCGACTCGATGACATGAGATTATGTTTTATTTTGATTTTTTTGATTGTTTTTTTCTTTGCACTACTTTGCACTATAAGTCTCAGGTTCAATAAGTTTAAAACTACAGAGACGTATATAAGAATCCCTATCCTGACGGTCCGAATTTCTCTACCCTTATGGTCTGGTGGACTGGACGGAGGACTCTTTAGACGTACGTCCAGTTCTTCGTTGTCAATCTTGACCTGTACCTTGTTGTCTGACCAAGGTTTAGTACTTTCCTCATGTAGTTCCGACATATAACAGTGGAACGAATAAATTAAATGTACGTCTCATATAATACACTTTACAGCCTTACCTACCTCACGTTCGACTTTAGTTCTAACGACCCTCTTTATAGTTATTGGAGTCTATACGTCTACTGTGGTGGAAATACCGTCTTTCATTTCTTTTTGATTTCTAGGAGAACTACTTTCACTTTCTCCTCTCACTTTTTCAACCGAATTTTGAGTTGTAAGTCTTTTGTTTCTAGTACCGTAGGTCAGGGTAGTGAAGTACTGTTTATCTACCCCTTTTTTACCTTTGTCACTCTCTGAAATAAACCCCCACGAGGTTTTAGTACCGTCTACTACTGACGTCGGTACTTTAATTTTCTGCGAACGAGGAACCTTCTTTTCAATACTCGTTTGATCTGTCGTATAATTTTTTGTCTCTGTAATGAAACGGTTGTTTCCAGGCAGATCGGTTTCGATACCAAAAAGGTCATTAGTACATACCTGCACTCTCAACCTGAGATTTCTTTCGACTCACCGTTTCTGAACTACCAAAAAAAAAAAATTTTAAAATAATTAAAATAAAAAAATGAAATGTCATGACATAACCAAAACGGTATGTAACTGTACTTAGGTGGTGTCCACATGTACTCGAGGGGTGGGACTTGGGGGGAGGGTGGTGGGAGGGTATAGTAGAGAGACCCAATAGGGTCACGTGGTCGGGGTTGTAGGACATAGGACATAGCTTGGATCTGATCACTAAGTAAAGAATGTACTATCATATGTACAAAGTTACGGTAAGAGGGTTTAGTAGGGTGGGAAAGGGAGAGGGTGTCTCAGGTTTTCAGACAAGAAATGTAGACACAGAGAAAACGACAGAGCATATATCCACCAAAACTTGACACTACAACCTCCTCTGAGAACTCTCAGGGAACCTGACGTTCCTCTAGGTTGGTCAGGTAGGATTTCCTTTGGTCAGGACTTATAAGTAACCTTCCTGACTACGACTTCGACTTTGAGGTTATGAGACCGGTGGACTACGGGTCTTGACTGAGTAAACTTTTCTGGGACTACGACCTTTCTAACTTCCGCCCTCCTCTTCCTCGACTGTCTCCTACTCGACCAACCTATCGTAGTGACTGAGCTAACTGTACTTGAACTCATTTAAGGCCCACAACCACTATCTGTCCCGTCGGACCACACGACGTCAGGTACCCCAGCGTTTCTCAGTCTGTGTTGACTCACTGACTTGACTTGACTAGACTCCTACGGTCTAGTACACCGTCGAGATAAAAATTGAAATTTTCAGTGAAGGTATAACCAGGAATATTACCGACAATGGTCAATGTATAGTGGTCATCGTTTATTGCCAGGAAAAAAAAGAATTAGGTCGAAGTCGTAAAGAACTTACATCTGAAAAACTATCGTCAGAAAAATCGAGTAGTGTGTTTACAATGATAGTACTAAGCTTTATAACAAAACCTATAACTTTCTGTTATGGTGTTTGAAAAGCTATAGAAGTTTTCACAAAGTATAAACAAAAAACTTTCACTTAAAATTAATACTCTTTACGAATTTTTATTAAACTTTAGACAAAATCATTACTACCCTTATTCGTTTGACTATTTATTTGAAAATAAAGTTTTATCAACACTGACACCTCATCGCCATTTCTTAGGTAGACGGTTACATCCTCTGAGTTCCCTGTGTTGTACAGACAAGGGACCCAGTCCTTCTAGGAGACCTCATCCTTTACCGTTGGGTGAAGTCATAAAAAAGGACCTTTTCAGATGTCTGTTTCCTCGGACCACCCGATCTCCTGAGCCCCAGTGTTTCTCAACCCGTACTGAGACTCACTCAACTCGTGTGTGTGCGTGATTGTGTATATGTGTGAACCTTTTACCATTAAGATAGGAATTAAAAAACTCCTTATCAGTATGACAAAAGGTATCGTTAACATGCGAAGTGTAAACATGGTCATTATATTTATTCCCGAGTATAAGGAGGTGCAGAAACGGTTACTAAGTGTAAAAAAAAATTGTTATAAATAAGATCACCTATCCTTCACGATAGAGTAAATCAAAACTAAGTGTAAAGGGATTACCGATAACTACAACTCACAGGAGTACACGAATAACCACTAACCACATAGAAGAAATTTCTCTACAGACGAGTTCAGGAAACGGGTAGAATTAACCCAATAGAAAAGTGACAACTCAATATCCTCAAGAAGTTCATAAGACATATAGTTAAGTAATCGTGATTAAAAAATTTCAACCTAACCGATATGTTTATACTCTGTCTTACCTAAAGTCTCGTTTCATAGAATGATCCCTAATTTTTCCAGTAAAATACTACACGACACGAATCAACGAGTCAGCACAGGTTGAGAAACGTTGAGATACCAAGGAGACAGGAACCCCTAAGAGGTCCGTTCTTATGACCTCACCCATCGGTAAGGGAAGAGGTCCCCTAGAAGGGTTGGGACCCTGACGCGAGTCCAGAGGGCGTAACGTCCAGCTAAGAAAGGACTGACTCCGTGGTCCCCTCAGGGTGAAATACTTAAGTAGTTTTGCATTGTGGACCTTTACAATATACCTTGTCATTTAAACTTGTTAAGTTCAGTAAGTTTCACGTAAGAGATAAATGTTACTTTAATTTAACGTTAAGTTACAAATGACCTGTCTTTCCTTATTTCATCATCGTATTACGACTAAAAACCAGAAAATGATGGACATTAAGACGAATTTTCCCTCGTCTATTTTATCGTGATGAATACACAGAAGTAACGATTTGTATGGGCTGGACCCAATAAACAAGCTAAAAGTACCAAGTCGTAGGGGAGTGAAGAGGATAGACCGGTAGGAATCGGTTTCCCAGACGTAAATAGTCAGGGTCTATTTAGTGAGGTTTGTTCTTCACATTCACGACGACGACGATTCAGCGACACAGTCTGAGACACACTGGGGTATCTACCGTCGGGTGGTACATTCACGATTCACAGGTAAAATTCACGATTCAGAAATTGTATTTGGTCATTTTGAAACAAAGAATTATTAAAGATGAGGACTGAGAAGTCGAAGGGGACCGAGGTCAAGAGGAGAAAATTTATAGTGAACGTGGATACAAGGGTCTTTATGTCAGGAGTTAATATGGGTTGCAGTAAGGATAAGTCTCACCGGGACTATGTACGTACCTCTCTCTTTCTCTTCTCTCAAGGAATGAGAGAAATGGACATGTAAGTGAGGTGTATGTATCCGACTTATGGACATGTCGTTCAACCGATGTATGTTTGGAACCGTCCATACAAGAGGTCCTTTCCGGGTTCGTTCCAGTCTTCCGTCAGTCTCCGGACGAGGGTATGAAGACTTTAGACTCGTTCTGACGGAGGTAAAATAAAAGGGATTGTTAACTGACATCCAAACGAATCTGACTTCTCGTATTCTTATTCCTGTTTCTTGTGTTCGTCGAAATACTTAAGATATTCAGTTTATTGTTAAGGTCTATCAGTTATCTTTATTTCACTAGTTTCTTTGTTCATTGCCAATTCGTTACCTTTTTTATTGAAAACTCGTCATGTCCTAATTCATTTCTTTTTCAGGGTAGTACTTACTCTTAATACTAAGACATTTAGTTTATATAGGTAATTGAATAACCGTCGTTATCCTCATTGGCATCTTACAAGATAGTTCTATACTAATGTAAATAGTTACTTTAAAACAATTGAGAAACTTTTATTTTCACAATCATCGAGTCAACACAGGTTGAGAACCATAGAGGTACCTGATATCGGACAGTCCGAGGAGACTAGACTCCACCGGGTTAGTCTCGAGAGGTGAGAAGGGGTCCTCGTATGACCTATGAAAGGCTGAACCTCCCGAGTAGAATACCATAGTATAGAAAAACGGAAAAGTATGACAAGTGACCCAAGAACGTATTTCTCATGACCTTACCAAAACATTAAAGAAGGAAGTCACCTGTTGTCAAACAGTCTTGAGAAGTGACACTGGGTATACCCACTGGAGCCGGTCGTACTGAGTATCACAGAAACTCAATACGTTCGGGACGGAGGTACTGTTGCGGCACTAGGTACTTCCCCTTCGTCACTGTCTAAAATAAAAGAACCCGAGGTTTTAACGACACCTGACACTGACAAGTCAAGTCAAGTCAACGAATCAGCACAGGCTGAAAAACACTGGGGTACTTAGCGTCGTGCGGTCCGGAGGGACAGGTAGTGGTAGAGGGCCTCAAGTGAGTCTGAGTGCAGGTAGCTCAGTCACTACGGTAGGTCGGTAAAGTAGGAGACAGCAGGGGAAGAGGAGGACGGGGGTTAGGGAGGGTCGTAGTCTCAGAAAAGGTTACTTAGTTGGGAAGCGTACTCCACCGGTTTCATGACCTCAAAGTCGAAATTGTAGTAAGGAAGGTTTCTTGTGGGTCCTGACTAGAGGAAGTCTTACCTGTCCAACCTAGAGGAACGTCAGGTTCCCTGAGAGTTCTCAGAAGAGGTTGTGGTGTCAAGTTTTGGTAGTTAAGAAACCGCGAGACGGAAGAAGTGTCAGGTTGAGAGTGTAGGTATGTACTGGTGACCTTTTTGGTATCGGAACTGATGTGCCTGGAATCAACCGTTTCATTACAGAGACGAAACCTTATACGATAGATCCAACCAGTATTGAAAAGTAGGTTCCTCATTTGTAGAAAATTAAAGTACCGACGTTAGTGGTAGACGTTACTAAAACCTCGGGTCTTTTTATTTCAGACTGTGACAAAGGTGACAAAGGGGTAGATAAAGGGTACTTCACTACCCTGGCCTACGGTACTAGAAGTAAAAGACTTACAACTCGAAATTCGGTTGAAAAAGTGAGAGGAGAAAGTGAAAGTAGTTCTCCGAAAAATCAAGGAGAAGTGAAAGACGGTATTTCCACCATAATAAACGTATAGACTCCAATAACTATAAAGAGGGTCGTTAGAACTAAGGTCGAACACAAAGAAGGTCGGGTCGCAAAGAGTACTACATGAGACGTATCTTCAATTTATTCGTCCCACTGTTATATGTCGGAACTGCATGAGGAAAAGGATAAACCTTGGTCAGACAACAAAGTACAGGCCAAGATTGACAATGAAGGACTGGACGTATGTCTAAAGAGTTCTCCGTCCAATCCACCAGACCATAAGGGTAGATCAAGTCTTAAAAGGTGTCAAATAACACTAGGTGTGTCAGTTTCCGAAACCGTATCAGTTATTTCGTCTTTATCTACAAAAAGACCTTGAGAGAACGAAAAAGGTACTAGGTCGCCTACAACCGTTAAACTAGAGACCAAGGAGACGGAAAAGATTTAGGTCGAACTTGTAGTCCCTAAAGTGCCAAGTGCATAACGACTTCAGACCGAACCTCTTAAAACTCGTAATGAAATGATCGTACACTCTACGCACGTTAACACACCATCAAACTCGTAAGAAACCGTAACGGAAAGAAACCCTAACCTTACTTTTGACTGGAAAAGGTCAGGACACCGGTGACGACTCAAAAGGTTTGAACGACCATATAACTCACGTCGTGAAAGTGTCGTAGTAGAAGGTACTAAACTTTATCGAGTTGACCTTAAGGTAGTGGAGGCGATCAAAACCAACATCACTACGAAAGATTCCGGATGAACTGAAGTTTAAGGTCCTACAGACCGAGATCTAAACACTAGTGTAGTAGTACTAATAGACCCAGTACTTCTAGAAAAAACATGTCAAGAAGACACATAAGAACGGTGGAGAAGAATTATAGAAGACGAAGACAATTCAGGTCTGGTAAAGGCAGGAAATAGCTCGGGTAGAAACGTACTTTATAAGGGAACCATAGAGATTAAAAGAACTTCTTTAGAGATCAGAAAGGGTAAGACAAGAAAAGGAGATAAAGAAATGTAACTAGCGACTTCTTCTGATCGGTACTTTAATTTTCTGCGTACAAGGAACTTTCCTTTCGACACTGTTTTAACACAAACACACGATTCAGTGAAGTCAGTAAAAACTGGGAAACACTGGGATACCTAACATTGGACGGTCCGAGGAGACAGGTACCTCTAAAAGGTCTGTTCTGACCCATGACCTCACCTAACGGTAGGGAGGAGGTCCCCTATAAGGAGTGGGTCCCTAGCTTGGACGAAGAGAATAAAGAGGACGTAACCGTCCGTCTAAAATAAATAAATAAATAAATAAAAAATGGTGATCGTGGTGGACCCTTCGGGACTGTTTGAATCCGTCGTATAATTTTTCGTCTGTAGCGAAATTTCTGTTTCCAGGGATATTCGTTCCGATAGCAGAAAGGTCATCAGTCTATAAAGACACTCTCAACCTGGAATTTATTCCGTGTCACGGTTTCTTGACTACGAAAGTTTGACACCATGACCTCTTCTGAGAACTCCTAGGAAATCTATCGTTCCTTTAGTTTGGTCAGTTAGGATTTCCTTTAGTTAGGACTTACGAGTAACCTTCCTGACTACGACTCGACTTCGAGGTTATGAAACCGGTAGACCACACTTGTCGACTAATTAACCTTTTCTGGGACTACGACCCTTTCTGACTTCCGTCCTCCTCTTTTCCCGTTGTCTCATACACTACCGACCTACCGTAGTGACTACACTACCTGTACTTGAACCCGTTTGAGGTTCTCTACCACTTCCTGTCCCTTCGGACCGTACGACATCAGGTACCTCAGTGTTTCTGAACTTGTGTTGAACCGTTGACTTGTTATTACTATTGTGTACAACTAGTAAACATAACCTTCCCTTGGTGACTTCAATGGTTTTAGATCCGAGAGACACGTAGTTACGGTTTTTATCTCTGTGTAACGACCCTCTTTATAGTTGTTGGAGTCTATATTACTACTATGTTGGAAATGCCGTCTTTCACTTCTCCTTGATTTCTCGGAGAATTACTCCCATTTTCTCCTCACACTTTTTCGACTGAATTTTGAGATTCTAGTACCGTAGGTCAGGGTAATGAAGTACCGTTTATCTCTCCCTTTCACCTTCGTCACTGTCTAAAATAAAAGAACACGAGATTTTAGTGACACCTGTTACTGACGTCGGTGTTTTAATTTTCCACGAACGAAGAACCTTCTTTTCGATACTATTTGTATCCACTACATAATTTTTCGTCTCTGTAGTAAAACGGTTGTTTCCAGACATATCAGTTTCGATACTAAAAAAAGATCATCAACACATGTCTACACTCTCAACCTGGTATTTCTTCCGACTCACGGTTCTTCACTACAAATGAAAAACACCACGATCTCTTTGAGAACCCTCAGGGAACCTGACGGTTCCTCTAGCTCAGCCACTTAGGATTTCCTTTAGTTTCGACTTGTAAGTAACCTTCCTGACTACGACTTCGACTTCGAGGTTATAAAACCGGTGGACTACACTTCTCGGTTGAGTAACCTTTTCTGGGACTACGACCCTTTCTAACTTCCGTCCTCCTCTTCCCCTGTTGTCTTCTACTCTACCAACCTACCGTAGTGACTGAGTGCCCTACACTCAAACTCGTTTGTTTCCCTCTATCACTTCCTGTCCTTTCGGACCTCAAGACGTCTGGCACCCCAGTTTTTTCTCAACCTGTAGTGAATCGTTGACTTGTTGTTGTTTCTCCGTTTCTCTAAAGGGTTTAATGTCCCCTGAGTCAATAGATACCTGGTTAATAGGAGAACGACCTCCGGAAATTCCTCTTAAAGGTAAAAAAAGTGGATTAAGACGTTGGGGTACAAAGAGTCCAAACCTTGTCAGGAATTATATGGTAAAAGTAAAAGAATCCGACCTGAGGAGTTGTATAAATTAGGACACCCAAAAGTCACTTGAAACATGGATGACGTACTAACCGTGAACCTCAGAGTTATAATGTCATTATAGATGTCAGTAAACAAAGGTATAGTTAGTTTCGGGGTCACTGTTCAGTTATTGACAAAAAGTTTATATCACATCAAAGAGGACCGGAGATCTTTATATGAAAACTTCGGGTGTCGGTAAGAAAACGGAAAGATAAAAACGACAATCGAGGTTAATCATATGTCAAGTGAATATCTGTTTACGTTAAGTCACAGTAACCCACCATGACCGGTATTCAGATTTCGCACGACATAACATGTAAATCACCGTAGTCTTAGGACAATGGTGAGTAGTCGGGTAACTTGAAGTATCAAACAAAGGATGAAACATCTGACCTTGAGTTATAGACCAAGTGTACATTTAATACGACGGTGGTCTTTGGTTTATCGGGATATTTAAAAACTAGGAGGGAGAAGTGACCCCTCAAATTCGAGGTAATAGAAAACACATCGGAATCCATAATAGAGAGATACAGGAAATCGGGTAATATCAGGGGTCTAACTTTGAGATCCGTCCAGAGACTTAAAACCTCCCTAATAATACCAGTGTCACATATTGGAGACGAAATCGATAACTGTCCACTTGAAATGGAATCTCTCAGTGAAATGTATAAGTCGAACACGTTTGAAATGATACCGATAAAGTCGATGGTTAACCTTTCACCTCTGAACCGGTCCGATAAAGTCCATGATTAACCTTTCACCTCTGAACCGGTCGATTTTATACTAAAACTGTAACATTGTGTCTGTTATCAAGAACGTTTTACGAATTAAGAAAGAGGTCAAAACTAGAGAGAAGTTACTTAGAATTAAACCGAAGTACTTGGAATACCCTGGTCGTGACGAATAAGAGCAGGAAAGAGTTAACCTTACTGGATGTTTTCGAGCCACTGAAGATTTCAAACCCGGTCGAAATTAAATCTCAGGGTCAAGAGTGTGTTAGGTCCTATACGGGGTAAGTCATCGATTATTCTTCATTCCGTTTAGAAGGGTAGGTCTATTTTCGAACTAATTTCTCACTGTAAAAAGTACCTAACCGAGTATCCCCGTTTACTACAAAACGACTTTCAAAATAAAGTAAAATCCAAGTTTCTTAGACTATTGTGTTAGTTGTTGAGGAATGTTTCTTAAAGTTAAAGATTTCTATTAATAAATTGAATTAAAGTTATATGTCAGGAATTTCTTTTCTTTATCTTAGTTGTCTCTCTTCATTGTCGAACATGTAGTGGTTGAACCCGACTGTTGGACAGGTCTTGACTTCTCGGGACCTTTCAAGGTCTTCCGTTAGACCTTGGGGTTAACCCTTTCTCAGGATCCACCAGGAACCTGTAGTGCTCACCCTGATGTCTAACGTCAAAACCCCGGGAGGCGAATATTAGGGTCCGACGTTC
The DNA here is from genome assembly GCA_006410555.1 of Capra ibex. Taxonomy (NCBI): domain Eukaryota; kingdom Metazoa; phylum Chordata; class Mammalia; order Artiodactyla; family Bovidae; genus Capra; species Capra ibex. The sequence goes on from SJYO01038983.1 coordinate 24,716,415, forward strand.
GACTTTAGTGGTAATTAAAGGGACATTTTCACGTCGAGATCAAACCGAAATTAAAAAATGTTTCGAAAAAAGAAAGTGGAACACTTAATGTTCTAAGAGGTCTGGGACCCCCGATCGGTCTGGAGTTCCCCGAGTCCTTTAAGGTTCTGAGTGAGGGAGAAGAATTGATTCCACGATCAACTGTAGTGACTATTGTCAACCACACGAACGTCGTCCGTACATTAGGTCCGGCTCAGGTCCTTTCCAGTCTTGAACTAGTCTCCGGACGAGAGGATGAAGACTTCAGACTTCTTCTGACGGAGTTAAAAGTAAAGGGATTATCGTAGTGTCGAAGGGTTCACCGCGATCACCATTTCTTGAGGACGGTGACGTCCTCGGTACCCAAACTAGGGACCCAACCCTTCCAGGAGACCTCATCTATTACCGTTGGGTGAGGTCACAAGAACGGACCTCTTAGGGTACTTGCCTCCTCAGACCGTCCGATGCCAGGTACCCTCGCGTTTCTCAGTCTGTGTTTCTCGTAGTGTAAAGAAGGTCATAACTTTGACGAGAAAATATTATGACGATATCTTGAAGGTTGTAGACGACCTAGTAACTTTTTCGTTCTCTCAAGGTCTTTTTGTAGATAAACACGAAATAACTGATGCTTTTCGGAAACTGACACACCTGGTGTTATTTGACACCTTTTAAGACCTTCTCTACCCTTATGGTCTGGTGGACCATAAGAACTCTTTGGACGTACGTCCAGTCCTTCGTTGCCAATCTTCACCTGTACCTTGTTGTCTGACCAAGGTTTATCCTTTTCCTCATACAGTTCCGACATATAACAGTGGGACGAGTAAATTGAAGATACGTCTCATGTAGTACTCTTTGCGACCCGACCTTCTTTGTATTCGACCTGAGTTCTAACGGCCCTCTTTATAGTTATTGGAGTCTATACGTCTACTGTGGTGGGAATGCCGTCTTTCACTTCTCCTTCCTTGAGTTTTCGGAGAACTTTCACTTTCTCCTCTCAATTGTCAACCGAATTTCGAGTTGTAAGTCTTTTGATTGTAGTGCCGTAGACCAGGGTAGTGAAGTACCCTTTATCTACCCCTTTGTCACCTTTGTCACAGTCTGCAATAAAAAGACCCGAGGTTTTAGTGACGTCTACCACTAACGTCGGTACTTTAATTTTGTGTGAATGAGGAACCTTCCTTTCAATACTAGTTGGATCTATTGTGTAACTTTTCGTCTCTATAATGAAACGGTTGTTTCCAGACAGATCAGTTCCGATACCAAAAAGGACACCAGTACATGCCTACACTCTCAACCTGACACTTCTTTCACTCGTGGCTTCTTAACTACCAAAACTTGACACCACAACCTCTTCTGAGAACTATCAGGGAACCTGACGTTTCTCTAGGTTGGTCAGGTAGGATTTCCTCTAGTCAGGACCCACTTCCTGACTACGATTTCGACTTTGAGGTTATGAAACCGGTGAAGTACGCTTCTCAACTGAGTAACTTTTTCTCAGACTACGACCCTCCCTAACCCCCGTCCTCCTCTTCCCCTGTTATCTCCTACTCTACCGACCTACCGTAGTGACTGAACTACCTGTACCTAAATTCTCTTGAGGCCCTCAACCCTCAACCACTACCTGTCCCTCCAGACCGTACGACGCTAAGTACCCCAGCGTTTCTCAGCCTGTACTGACTCACTGACTTGACTTGACTATCTTGAAGCTACGCCAAACCACAGTTACCACAGAGACTAGACACGGTAGACAGGGTGATGGATTTCGGTGAGTATACAGTGGCGTGGCACAACACAACACGTTCAGTAAAGTCAGCACAGGCTGAGACGGTAAACTGGAGAAAAGGAGGATCATCAGAGGAGAGGTTGACTCCTGTCGTTACGTGTAGAGTACTTCGCCGGTCCTTCTGGGGTGCTCTAGTGTTTACAGATTGTACCGGGAATTGTAAATGGAAATAGTGATAATCGTCACAAAATGGATGTTCAACCTTGCTCAGAGGGGTGAGAATCTAACACGTCAAGTCAAACAAAAAAGTGGGTTCTTGCTTCCTTCTCTAATGTCACCTTAAAAGAAATAATACTCTCAAAAGGTTCAGGTGAGGAGTGTCTGTGGTTACCTCCGTTTCTAAAATAGATCTCCAAGTATAAAGAGTAGTCTGAGTTCCACCGAATTTCCTCTTGTAATCTCGTCCAATCTCGTATATATCGATCCATTAGAAGTGGCGGTCACGTACGAGTCTTGAGTTAGACAGGACTCGTGAAGTCAGCTCCTGTCTTCGTACTTCACCGAACCTGAGGAACCCGACCATCGAGAGAGTCTCACGTACCAGTACATTCACACCCCTGATATTCACTGTAGCAGGAAAAAGAAAAAAAAAAAAAAAAATTAAGAGAAGGAGAATAAGAAGGCGGACAGTCCCAATCTTCCCTTACATTAGTGAGGGACTGTCAGATTCCAGTTGAGAGTGAACAACTATTCATGGAACGGTGTCTGAGACACTCCGGGATCCGAGAGGTCCGTTTGGACATCCTAGCGTGTCGAGAACCCCAGGTCGGTGTGGTACAGGATACATTTTGACGTAAGGAACTTCAACAAGTCACGTGTTGGACACGTTGACATCTACACCAGACTTCTTTGTCGTAAAGACGACATATACCAAGATCCAGAGGAGAGACCAGAGAGAAGTAAAGACACACTTACACAGACACAGAAGTTGAGAGAGAGAGATAAAATAGATAGAGAAACCTACAGAGACACACACGTCTTGAGAGAATCTAAAAAAGGAAAAATTTTTGTAAGAAGAACCGAAGAGAATTGGAGGAATGAAATAAGGGGTAGAGGACCGGAGGAGAGAAGACGAACTCGGGTCTTCTTTCTAGTCATCATGATAAAGACACGAGAAAATCGAGATTGTTCGTCACACTGGAGTCGGTTCAGAGGTTGAGGGACGTAAAGTTTAAGGAGGAGACAAATTTCTCCTACTACTTAGGGAAGATGGAGGGAGGGGCTCGAAGGAACTCTTCCCATGTCACCCTACTGGTGTCGTTACCATTACCGACGGTAACGACTCTGAAGGACATATAGTCCACGTAATGTAGGTAGTAGAGCGAATTATAGGTTCGGTAAGATACACCCCCCACCACCACAACCACCACTAAAAAAAAATAACGTGGAAAAATGGTTGCCCCTTTAACTCTGAAGTTTACCAGTGTACGGAATGGGTTCTAATGCGTTGTCTTGGACACAAGTCTGGATCCAGAAACGGCACCAGTAACGTGCCGTAGGAGTATTATTCCACTGTGAGTATTTTTACGAACCTCCTACGTGTCACGGTAAGGTTGCAGTCCATACTGTCAGAGATATTGTGTCTGTCGACTACCGCCGGGGAAGAAACAAAAGAAAAGGAGTGCCGACCACTTTCTTAGGGATAATACTTTTACTTCTCGTACGCTCTTTGAGATTCCCTTTCTTCAAACGACTGTTTAAAGAGACTCCTTGTGGGAATGTCGGACAGGGTCTTGCGGTGATTACTGGTTTTGTAGTAAATAGTAGGAGACTCCTTGGTATTCCTACACTCACACAACCTTCCTACCACGAGGTGTCGCGGGGGACCACGAGACCGAAACGTGACCCCAAGTTCACCTCTACGGTCGCCCCACCAACCCCGACCCCGAGGACGTCCTCCGTCTTTGTGCCCCCTTGTCCCTGGGTAAGGGTCTCCTCTTCCGTCAGAGTAGGAGTTGAGAACCAGACACCACTAACCCGGGTCGTTACTGATCCCCCGTCTGTTTGTAGGTAAAGACACGGTTTCCACATAGTAATCAAACTCCCTCTAACAAGAAAGACTCGATTCACTCGGTGAGTCAATGTCTACTTCCCATTTGGTACGGCTAGTTTTCTATTTCCGTTGACGTTTAGTCAACCCTTTAGGGCTCGTCTGCATACAGTCGTAGGTGTCTACGTACCTATGGTCATTTTTTCAATTACTCGGGGATACCGTACACTCGGGTATACTTAGATTGTGATATCACAACGAACTAAACTTTTTTTCAGACTATAGAAGAAGTACTTACGTGTCCGGTAGGGCTCTCTGTCCGTCCCTCATTTATCGACAGTTTATTTAACCGGTGGACGGACAACAACTCTCCAGTACCAGGCTCAAATCTTCTTCACCGGACCCCACTAGCTCCTCCCGGTAGACATTCTCTTCCCCGAGTCAGACCTTCTCCTCTGACCTCTCGAAGAGTTTACTTCGCCGGTGCTGAAGGGAGACCCAGGTCACCAATTCTTAGACACGAAGATAACTAACTTCCTCACCGCCCAAGGTAGGAATCAGTTCTGTCATTCTAGGTCGTACGGTACGTCGGGATTGTCTTTCTTTTCCTTAGTTTAGTCCGTCAGTAGACTCGTCTCCGACACACCGCACCAACCTCTCACTAAAGTCCTCTGTGCCCTGTGGAGTTCCCACCGTCGTCAGACGCTTAGTTCCCACCGGTCACGTCGGTTCAGACGGGATTAGTGGGGTGGAACCGGAGACATCAAAAGGATGTAGCCGTTGTAGTTGTAACCTTGTGGGGGGGTCCTCAAGGTCCAGGAGAAACTGTGACCGAGTAGACCGAACACCCACGGGAGGTATATGACGGTCTCAGGGTCGACGACACTCATGGACGAGGGGAGGGGTGGAGCGGGTAGAACATAAAGGGGAGGTTGAGGGAAGAGGTAGGAACCGTGGACCCCCTGTGAGTAGAGAACACAGACGTCTATTTGTATTGTCGAAGCAGGGAACATTGAGGAGGTGGAAGTTCCGGTGTTTGTTCTAGAAGTTATGGTTGATGTCGAGACACAGCTATTTCCCTATAGAACAGATACTGTGGCAAGCCCATTACACCTTTGTCTTCGATTCAACCCCGACGGGACCCTCGTTGGTGACGAATGTTTTGTCTACGGTCTGGTCGACCGTCAGGGGATCACTGACCTACAGACGGGGAGTCCTGGGACAGGGACCCATCTATCGTGGAGTCGACTGTGTGTTTGAGGGTCTTATCGATTAGGTCTGTCACCGAGCCCCGTCCCTGAATGTCGAGGAAACGGGCACTCGTCGAGTTCTAAGCAAAGTGATCCTCGTCCCTCTCCCTCCTCTTTTGTGGTGTAAATATAAGAGTCTGATGCGACCGTGGAAGTACCATTATTGAGTACGCTGGGACGTCGTTAGTGTGCGTCGTCCATGATACTAATCGAAGTACTGTGTCCACTTCCTTGACTCCACGTCTCTCGTTCCCGGAACGGTCCCAGTGTGTAGATCATTCACCACCTCGACCCGATCGGTTAGTCCTGAGTTCGTCCACACCCTTAAACCCTTCTCCTATTTTGACTAAGTCCCAGGGACCACCGTCGTATCTCGAAGTCCATAGGTCTGTTCCTTTCGTCCCCCGGTTTGTGCACCCTCTCCTGACTATTTATCCAAGAGTGAGATCCCCTTAAAACTGTCACATTATTTTTGTTACCGGACTGAAGGGGTTTCACGAACTTATAAAGACGTGGGTGGGGTGGGACAGAGAAAGAGAGAGAAAAGGAGACATAAAGGGTTTGTTTGTGTACGTGTGTGTTTGTGTAGGGGTTTACGTACAAAGGGTCCGTCTTAAAAGACCTCCAGGAACGTTCACTGTAATTTATTACCCCGAAGACAGAGAGACCCGTCTGTATCTTAAGTGTTCGTAACGGAACTTAAGTCAAGTAAAGACAGTAGTGTAGTATCACTACGGTTTCTCTTCCGATAGGGCGAGAGATGAGTAAAACAGGAGTCCCCCGTGGTAACCCAGGACAGGACTGAGAACCAACGGGGTGGACATGTCTTCCGTACTGCCGGTTAAACTGAGTGAGTCTACCACAAACGTCCTCCTCGTCCACAACAATTTTGGGTGTCGGGGCGTTTTTACCTTGTGCTTAAGGACAGGGTCGAACTAGATTGGTTGACTCTAGTCAGGTCTCATGTCCGTCCGGAGTCAAGAAGAGACGTCACGATTACTGTAGATGTGGGGTCGGATCAGGGTCGGGGTTAAGGGTTAGGAAATACACCCTTGTGAGAGGAGAGATGTCTAGCCCTTGGAACAATCACACCGGGTCGGTAAACCGGATTCGGACTTCCTCAAACCCAAACTTCTACATGGGAAACTACCGTAGGACCCTGATCCAATGGGGGCTGGGTGACAGTGTCCCCGGAGGGGCTAGAAGCTGTTGGACTACTTTGTTCCTCAGAAAAGACTCGGACAGAAACGGAAGATGAACTCGTCCATTCAGACTCCACCCAGTCTGGAGAGATTAAGTCGCCATTCTACCAAAGTCAACGTAATTTTTAATATCTGGTATACTAGGCCTTCAAAGGACTCTCTATCAGATCGGGTCCCGTTGATACCGGGGCCCCGGAATGGACCGGGGTGGTGACCATAAACATTTATTTTAAAAGAACTAGTTTTGGTACTAGTGCCCGAGTACCCGTCCCTGAACCAGGTCACCCACCCCCTTCTCCCTCTTGTTACCTTCCACAGTCCTTTGTCCAACCTCCTTTTTCGTTATCCTAAACGACTGCCTAATCTATGCCTTCCCGAAGGGACCACTGAGTCTATAATTTCTTACACGGACGTTACGTCCCCTGAGTCCAAACTAGGGGTCTAGTCCTTCGAGGGGACCTCTTCCCTTACCGATAGATGAGGTCCTAAAAACTAACCTCTTAAGGTTCCTGTCTCCTCGGACCACCCAATAACAGGTACCCCAACGTTTCTCAGTCGGTGCTGACACACTGACTGTCTGTGTATGTTTGTGTAAACTATACCTTTTTTCCTCTCCCCACCGTACTTACAAAGGAAGGTATGATTGTGAAGGGGTCCTCGGGTCCTGGTCGATGTGTCAGACACCCTCGGTCACGTTTCATTTTTACACCCTGGGAAACAAATTTTTCGTAAACCTAAAGTTCTGTCCCTCTCGGGGTACTTGTCGTGTCCAGTGTCCGAGCACTTCGGTAGGGACCTACTCTGACTTGGGAGTGGGAGTAACAGGAATTCGGACCCGACAAAAACTTTTTACTGTCCGATCTGTTCCTCCTTCGGTCTGAGGAGGTCGTGTCATAGGAAACTCCCATAAAGAGTCGTGAATGCAACGGTATGTCCTGGTTCAGGAGGAGTCTTTCAACACCAGTTTCGTGTCGGACCGACGGATGGAAACCTGAAGACACTGTGAGTAATCGACACTGGTTGGGTCCAGGTGATGAGTTAGGGAGACTCGGAGCTAAAGACGCAGAGATTTTACCTAAGACATCATCACGGAGACTACCCACCTATTCGTGTTGGGAGTCTATCGCACACCACAATGAGAGGAGATCGTTCTGGGAGAAGGAAGAGAGGTGTCAGTCTTCCTCTTACCGTCACACCACTACAAACCTCCCCACTTGGCACTGATGATATTCCCTCTTGAGTTGACCCATGGTCACAGGGTTCACCCGTTGACCGTATATTTGCACCTGTCCATTCGGAGAGGGAGACTCTCGGTGAGGTTCACTCCGAGGGTGTACACGTGCACCTGTGTACGTCTGTGTGTGTTTACGTGGGGTCGATGTGTCAGTGTATGTGTCTGTGTCTGAGGTGGGGTTTTCTGCGTGTATCTTTGTGTGTGTCGTAGTCTGAATATTTGTGTGTTTCCGTGTGTTTATGGTTATGTTTGTGTCTGTGTATCTCTTTGTCACTATACGTCTGTATCTGTGTGTGTGTGGGTTCTGTGTTTATCTGTGTACGTCTGTATGTTCGTGTGTCTATGTGTGTGGAGGGTGCCTAACTATTAGTGGGGTCCGGAGGACTCGTCCCGAGACTAGTCCTCTTACCCCAGGTCTCTCCGGACACGTCGACCCCCTCCCGACGTGGGTGGTGTGACACTCCAGACCTTGTACAAACTCCTGGGATTTCACATCACTTTTCTCCTAGTCCCTCTTAAAGTGGTTGGACTTGTACCAACACTATTCTACTGGTTTACTGGTCCCGATGGACCCTGACTCTTTCAAGAGTCATGTGTCATGACGGTCAAATTTTCGTCCCGTTCGGGAATTATTTGACCATTTTAACCAGAAGAATTCCTCTTCGATGGGTCGTCACCTCTCTCCAACCGACGTTAGAACTCTAAACTTTCGATTAGTTTGTCTCTCTATGGAAGGATCGGTATTGATGGACGAAAAGAAGGTTCCGTGTGTCACCCCGTCCCCGACACTGTCTTCCTTAGTCCTTCGACCCTAAGTCCTCACCGGACTTTTGTTCCCTGTTATTAACTACCCTTAGACACACTATGGGAGTCTATTTTCAAAAGGACACAAAGTCACCGGGAGACCCGATCGAGTCCGTAACGAACCGACTCCCGGAGTCACAGACTCGGTCTACTTCCCCGTCCCACGTCCTTCCGTTGGAAAGGGTCCCGTCGGACCCAGAGGGAGAGTGATTGAGACTCGTGGACAACGGAGTCCCTCAGAGGCATAAGTGAGAATAATAACCAGTCTGTGGTCTATTTCCATAGACCTACAAGGAGTAAGTAAAAAAAAAGTACCTAAGTAAGTAAGTAAGTAAGTGTTCGTATGTGAACGTAGGGAACACACGACCCCTGAACCCCCTCCGTGACTCCTGTGTTGAACGGGAGGGTAGATCACTCCGTCTACGTGGGCTTTACTGAATGTGTGTCACTTAATGGTGGAGCCGTGGACGATCTGTACCCCTTCTCAGATGTCTCTGACTCGTTCTGTCCTCGGACTAGACCCAATCCCCCTTCTGAAGTAACTGTTTCACTGTAAACCTTTGATTTTCTACTCTTCTTTAGTAGATCTACTTCCTCTATCCACCAGAAGATCCTTCCCACTAGTCGTGTACGGTTCCGGGACTCTACTTTCTCGACCAAGTAAGTTATTGACTTCCCTTCAGTTTCTCCTACTTTACTGGTCTCGTTTCCTTTTGTCTCAGTCCCGTTCCCGACTTTCCGACAAGTCCTCTGTCAGTGTGTCAGTACAAGTCCCCCGTCAGCACCCCCTCTAAGGTCTCACTACGACCACGGACAAAATAGGGTAAAAGAGAGTCGTAGAGGTACTTGCCCTGTCACCAACGAACATTTGCACCGACGGTCCGAGAGAACCTATGCCCCTGACGGAAAGACGCACCGGGTTCTCCTGGCCAGTCGTTTTAGGTCTTTAAGTAGGTACGGTCCGGGTAGCCAGCACTCCACTTCCCAATGAGGTGCCCCAGTGAGAGTCCGAGAGGTGTGTTTCTAGTCGTCTCGGTTGGAGAGAGGGAGAAAGACAATGTCGTGCATCAAAGGACGGTTAGGCAGCCCTGTGACGGAGGACAACAGAAGTGATAGTTACCCTATCTGATAGGTCATGGGCGGCTTCGAATGTGGGTTCACTCCCCTATTGGGACCCCCGACCAAGAGTTTAGACCCTGAACGTCCTTGGGAATTCGACGACGACCCTCCTCCCGCGGGAGACGTCCGAGTCGTTGTAGTAACGTCTACACCGACTCGGGTACGCCGACCCGGTCACGGAGGGCGTTTTGGTTGGTGAACTCTCATGTCCTGTCAGACCCTGTCAGTAGAAGGGCTTTCTTCACACCTCAGTGATGGGATACGGACCGTGCCACCCTCAGTGTTCCTCTCCCCTTGCGATTCCCGGAAACGGAATTTGTCGAAATCAAGTTGGTCTCGGGAGTCTACGTGCTTGTACCTTTCAGTCGAGATCGTTAGACACTTTATCGGTTCACTGTTCTTCCCAACCGACCCCTGTCTGGGTCACAAGAGAGGGTGACATCACTAATTGTCAGAAGCAAGGGAAGAACCTTCACAGGTCCAACCCTAGTATTTAATGTACCAATGGATCAAGAACCGACGTTGAAGGGGAACGAATCGGGGTCACGGGGTAGACACTCAACCCGATGGACTGAGGAGTACACCCACGATTATACTCATTTCCCACGTGTCTCTGACGTGTTGAGAACGTGTGCCAACTCCAAATTACAGTCAAGAGATACCCTCAAGTCTCGTCCGATTACCCGAGTTTCTTCGAAAACTCCTTCTGTCCCTTAAAGTAACTAAGATTTTGGGATCTGAGTGCCTCTGGACTCCTTGTGAAGAACCAGTTACGTTTAGATTTGACCTAAAGTACGTTTACCGTGGGGACCCCCGACCCGTTTCCCCAAGACCCCCGTCTAATCCCCACTACTCCCGATGTCTGAATCCCCGTGGTCCCTTTTAGTGGTTGGGTCGGACCTCACTGGTCCCTCTCACTCTCACCCAGTTCCTTCCGAAACATCTCCCGAGCTCGTGTCAAAATTCCTTTTCCCAACACCCCTTCTTCTTCTTTGTCGTAAAAGACGTCTCTTTTCTACCTCGTTCCTTTTCGTTCCTTAATTCCCGGTAAGAACAAGAGAAAAATTTTTAAAATAAATTCATATTAACTAAATGTTACTAGATAAATAAGGACGGTATTTCGTTTCTCTGAGTTAATATATACACATATATATATATAAAAAAAGTATAATAAAAGGTAATGATAAATAGTACCCTACAACTTGTACCAAGGGACATAATATGTCATACTGAAACAACAAATAGGTAGGGGATATACAAACGTAGAATATTAGGGACGAACAGACGGGGAAAAGGAGGGATTACCGTTGGTGTATAGAACCGGGAAGATCAACAACCTTATCGGGGAGTAAGGTGGTGACGACTCTCTCAGTGAACTAAGAATGGTTTCCCTCCTTCATTTTGGTCCTTTGAACGTTGAAACCTATAACTACTCCCTCCGTCCATTCCCGAGTCCGACTGATGATACATAAAAACGAAGGGGTCTCAAACAGCCCGATGACGAAGTCGTTGAAAGAGCACGCGGGTGGCGCACACTTGCTCAGCCTCTGGACCCAGGACCCACTCCAGAAGGACTCCGACATAAAGAGCCAAAAGCTAGCTCCTTTGTTGTCCTAGCCGGACCGAGGGCGTCACATTTACGACCCGATGTCCTGAGTTAGTCCGGGTGAGGTGTGTGTGTGAGTACACTCCCGTGCGACCCACCCCGGTCCCTACGACCACTTGACACAAACAACGAGACGTTTCGGGATAAGAGATATTTCTTACTTCCTAAAGTAGAGTACCACCAGTGTACTTACCCACGGAGAGAAACCCAGTCCCTCCACGTAGTGTAAACCCTTCCTAGATCTTAGTTCGGACTTCGTGTGCACTCTCTTCGGGTTGAGATCGACCGAACTTCTTTTCCCCTCTGAATAACCTTCCTATGACCCCTAGACCTGTGTGCTTGGTCTCGTCTCGGTTTCTAGAGACCCTGACGTGACTAAAGAGAAGACTCTTTAGTCTTCGGTAACCGTGTGAGAAACGGAGGAGAGGAGGAAGGGAAATGTGTAGAAACTAAGAAATTCGGACTTTCGGAAGAAGGGAGTGCGAAGATGTGAATCACTTCCTGAGACTTCAACGGACAGAGTTCTAAAATATAGGGATTTCATATATCGGGTCTTCCTTTCTTCGAGTCTTTTGTAGTGAAATGGTCCTTCCCTATATTTCCTGACCAGATGGAGTCTAGTATTCAAATCGGGACCTGGTTAGTAGGACTACCCTCGTCCACCATGATACTAATCGAAATGAATTCGCTCACTGGGACGAGGGGTCGTTTGTACTAACTGTCGAAGGGGGTCTTGGTCCACTGACCTCAACGCCACCCCGTGGTAGTTTCTTCACAGTCCGCCTACAAGATCTGGTACTTTCACAAATACTGACGGGTTTGTTGAGGTAGACGAGGAGTAAATCTTCTTACAGACAATAATAACAAGTCAACGATTCATCACAGACTGAGAAACACTGGAGTGCCTCATATCGTACGGTCCGGAGGGCCAGGGAGGAACAGAGGAGCTCAAACAGGTTCAATTACAGGTAGCTTAGCTACTACAGGAGGATGGTAGAGTAGAAGACGACGGGAGAAGAGGAAACCGAAAGTTAGAAAGGGTCACAGTCCCAGAAAAGGTTACTCAACCGAGAAGTGTAGTCCACCACTTTTATACCCTCGAAGTCTAAGTCATAGGTAATAAGGTCACTTATAAGTATCGACTAAAGAGAATTTTAACTAACCAAACTAGAGGAACGATAGGTTTCTTGAGAGTTCTCAGAAGAGGTCATGGTGTTAAGTTTTCGCAGTTAAGAAGTCGTGAGTCAGAAGAAATACTAGGTTGAGAGTCCAGGTATGTGCTGATGACCTTTCTGGTGTAGAAACCGATATACCTGAAAACAACCGTTTCACTACAGAAATGAAAAATTATTCGAGTATCGGAAGGAAGGTTCCTCGTTCGTAGAAAGTTAAAGTACCGAAATGAGTGACAGTGTCACTAAAACCTCGGGTTCTTTTATTTCAGACTATGACGAAGATGAAAAGGGGAAGACAAACAGTACTTCATTACCTTGACCTACACAACTAGAATCAAAAAAAAGTGAACTAGAATTGGTTTTCCGACTCTTCGTCACTAGAATCACAAAAATTAAAACTCAAAATTTGGTCGAAAAAGTACAGGGAGGAAGTGAGAGTAGTTCTCGAGAAACCAAGGAGAGACGAAAGACGGTAATCTCACCATAGTAGACGTATAGACTCCAACAACTATAAAGAGGACCGTTTGAACTAAGGTCGAACATTGAGTAGGTCGGACCGTAAAGTGTACTACACGAGACGTATATTCAATTTATTCGTTCCTCTGTTATATTTCGGAACAGTGTACGGAAAGGGTCAAAATTTGGTCAGTCAACAAGCACATTCCAAGATTGATAACGAAGAACTGGACGAATGTCCAAAGAGTCCTCTGTCCATTCTACCAGACCATAAGAATAGAGAAAATTCTCAAAAGGTGTCAAACAACAGTAGGTGTGTCAGTTTCCGAAAGTACATCAGTCACATTGTCTTGATCTACAAAAGGACCTTAAGGGAACGAAATAGATGCTAGGTGGCCTACAACCGTTAAACTAGAGACCAAGGAGACTGAAAAGATTTGGGTCAAACAAGTAGACCTCCAAGAGTTAGGTTCGTGACGACTTCGGAGCGAACTTCCTACAACTCGTATTGAAATGATCGTACTCTTCACTCACGTTAATAGTCCATCAAACTTGTCAGAGATCGGGAAGACGGGAAGAAACCTTAACCCTACTTTTGACTGGAGAAGGTCAGGACACCGGTGTCTTCCTACCATTCCCCATTGTTTTTATCTAAGATAAGAAGGGAAGAGTCTTCTGGAGACCGTCACCGGAAGAAGAGGACCCCTCTACACCCACTCCGAGGAGTCCTACTGTATAAAGGGAAGACAGAGGGGTTGGGGTCAGTGGTTGAGTGACCGTGGGGGTGACAACACAGGAAAGGTCGGGGAGAAGGGTCCACTGTCCGGGTAAACCTGGGGACTCTCGGTGGGCGGAGGAGGTCCCGAGTCGTAACGGGGAAGGGAACTGGAGATCATGACAACCCCTCCTACGATTCGTACATTAGTCCCTGGATCCCATGTGTTTTGGAAGAAGGAAAGAGTCGACGGAGATCCACGTCTCGGTGTTTAGGAAACCAACCTCGACGGTACCAAACCGTGAAACCCTCACCTTCGTAGTCAAGAGAGGTAGACCTCTGAGATCCGTCTCTGGGTCCGACCCCTATCGTCCCCAGTCTCGACCTCTCTCTGGGTCTACTCTCCTCTTTTACCTTCCTTCTTTATTCCACCTTTTGTGTTACAAATCATACCCGTTCTCCTCGTAGTCGTTTTCCTTACAGAGGGAAAGAAGGAGTAGTAAAGGAAGTCATGTTTAAATGATTCATGTACGATACTGGTCTACGACACCACCTAGGGTCCCTATCTCTCTACCCAATCTTTAGGTCGTGGTTCAGTACCTCTGTCTATTTGTCAAGAACTTCCCCTCCCGTCTACCTCTTTTGTTGTCTCTACACCCATCCTCCGGTCTCCTCGCTTCTAGAAGGAAACGTCTCTCTGTCGCTTTCCGACCTATTGTCATCATTCCCCCAGTACCTACAGTTAGAACGGTAGGGTCGGACTTTGGGTGGGAATTTGGGACTTTAATGGTAGACACACGTCAAGTCGGTATACAGGTGGGAAAGTACACGGACAGAGGTAACCCTACCGTGACCTGATATTAACCGAACTCTCCTCACTTTCCCCTGACCAATGTCTCGACTATTTCCCTCCTTTTATCTCTTACCTTGAGTAACAAATAGGAAAATTACCTTTTATGGTACTTGACCTGAATTACCTCTAAATAAATAAATAAATTACGTTGAACATTCAATACTTTTATTCTATTGTGTAAATGTCCTCTAAACCTTTTACGTCTCGTTTTTGTCTAGTAAGGTGATATGTAGTGTTAAAAAAGAAAATTCATCTATCCGGAATGTTTATCGACATTTTTCTTCTCTTCGTTTTCGTTTCTTCTTTTTCTTTCTATATGGGTAAACTTACGTCTCAAAGTGTCTTGTCGTTCCCCTCTATTCTTTCAGAGGGAGTCACTAGTTACGTTTCTTTATCTCCTTTTGTTATCTTACCCTTTCTGATCTCTAGAGAAGTCCTTTTAATCTCTATGGTTCCCTTGTAAAGTACATTTCTACCCGAGTTATTTCCTGTCTTTACCATACCTGTATTGTCTTTGTCTCCTATAATTCTTCTCCATCGTTCTTATGTGTCTTCTTTATATGTTTTTTCTAGAAGTACTGAGTCTATTAGTACTACCATACTAGTGAGTGGGCCTCTGTAGAACCTTACACTTCAGTTCACCCGGAATCCTTCGTAGTGATACTTGTTTCGATCATCTCCACTACCGTAATGTCAACTCGATAAAGGTTGGGATTTTCTACTACGACACTTTCACGACGTGAGTCATACGGTCGTTTAAACCTTTTGAGTCGTCACCGGTGTCCTGACCTTTTCCAGTCAAAAGTAAGGTTAGGGTTTCTTTCCGTTACGGTTTCTTACGAGTTTGAGAGTGTGTTAACGTGAGTAGAGTGTGTGATCGTTTCATTACTAGTTTTAAGAGGTTCGGTCCGAAGTCGTTATGCACTTGGTACTTGAAAGTCTACAAGTACGACCTAAATCTTTTCCGTCTCCTTGGTCTCTAGTTTAACGGTTGTAGACAACCTGGTAGCTTTTTCGTTCTCTCAAGGTCTTTTTGTAGATAAAAATGAAGTAACTAATACGGTTTCGGAAACTGACACCCTAGTGGTGTTTGACACCTTTTAAGACTTTCTCTACCCTTATGGTCTGGTGAACTGGACGGAGAACTCTTTGGATATACGTCCAGTCCTTCGTTACCAATCTCCACCTGTACCTTGTTGTCTGACCAAGGTTTATCCTTTTCCTCATGCAGTTCCGACATATAACAGTAGGACGAATAAATTGAATGTACGTCTCATGTAGTACTCTTTACGACCCGACCTTTGTCGTGTTCGACCTTAGTTCTAACGACCGTCTTTACAGTTATTGAAGTCTATACGTCTACTATGGTGGAAATACCGTCTTTCACTTCTCCTTGATTTCTCGGAGAACTACTTTCACTTTCTCCTCTCACTTTGTCAACCGAATTTCGAGTTGTAAGACTTTTGATTGTAGCACCGTAGACCAGGGTAGTGAAGTACCCTTTATCTACCCCTTTGCACCTTTGTCACAGTCTGAAATAAAAACCCCCGAGGTTTTAGTGACGTCTACCACTTACGTCGGTACTTTACTTTTCTGTGAACGATGTACCTTCTGTTTAATACTGGTTGGATCTGTCGTATAATTTTCCGTCTCTGTAATGAAACGGTTCTTTCTAAGTAGACCAGTTCCGAAACCAAAAAGGTCATCAGTACATACTTACACTCTCAATCTGATATTTCTTTCGACTCGTGGTTTCTTAACTACGAAAACTTGACACCACAACCTCTTCTGAGAACTCTCAGGCAACCTGACGTACCTCTAGGTTGGTCAGTTAGGATTTCCTTTATTCAGGACTTATAAGTAACCTTCCTGACTACAACTTCGACTTCGAGGTTGTGAAACCGGTGGACTACGCTTCTTGACTGAGTAAACTTTTCTGGGACTACGACCCTTTCTAACTCCCGTCCTCTGCCCCTGTTTTCTCCTACTCTACCAACCTACCGTAGTGGCTGGTGGCTGAGTTACCTTTACTCAAACTCATTTGAGGTCCTCAACCACTACCTGTCCCTCCTGACCACACGACGTCAGATACCCCAACGTTTCTAAACCTGTGTCGACTCACTGACTTGACTTGACTTCATCTGTCTAATTCTAAAAATCAACCTCAAAGTTATAGTTTGAGAGTCTTTCAATAACGTACTTATATGTCTCTTCATCCTCTTATATCATCTCGACTCTTCGTAGTACTTGGTCAAACTGTATTAATTCTAAATAGATTAAAAGTGTTTTACCGTTCTGTGTTTAAGATAAGTTCAAGGGTATCTCATAATTGATCGTCTGTGACCTTGTATAGGTCTCTGTTATCTGGTCGACGACTTTAAATTACCAGATTTCCATGACTTTTGTATATCAGACAAGAGAATAATGACACCTTAATACGATCTCTAGTTATAGTTTTTTATAAACTCTTATTGGGTGTATAAGAGTTCACGTCACACTGTAAATGGTTCTCTCTAGAAACTGAATCGGTGACTTTCGGAGTTATTTCAATCTTCTGACTTATTTGGGTCTCCCACTAACGTCTCTTCTTTTGTAAATTTACTCTTTAATTGTAGTTTTTATAAAAATTTTAGGGTGTATAAATCTTTAATTTGTAGGTGAAATTTTAGTCTCGGTATTGTTCCTTTTAATCTTTTATATACATTATCTTATTTTTACTTTTCTCTTAAATCGTCTTAAACAACGTACGTGGACTTCGATGAGTTACGTTAATTTATATTACACCTTAGAACTTATTCTCTACCCTTGTTTATTACCTGCGATCGTATTTTAAACCTCTTCCACTACCGTGGGGTGAGGTCAGGAGAACGGACCTTTTAGGGTACCTGCCTCCTCGGACCATCCGATGTCAGGTACCCCAGAGCTTCTCAGTCTGTGCTGACTCACTGAAGGGAAAGTCAAAAGTGAAAGTATGTAATCTCTTCCTTTACCGTTGGGTGAGGTCACAAGAACGAACCTCTTAGGGTCCCTTCCCCCCACGGACCACCCGACGGCAGATACCCCAGTGTGTCTCACCCTGTGCTGACTTCACTGAATCGTCGTCGTCGTCATCGTCGTATTTTAAAACACTAAACTTGTTTTAGGTTTGAAGTCAATTATTATGACGTAGTGTAATTGAAGGACGGAAAAAAATTTGTTGTATTATAAAGAAATATAAGAGTCTTAACCTAATCTTCTTTGAAGGAAAGAAAGGAAGAAAGAAAAGAGCAAGTGAGTAAGAAAGGAAGGAAGGTGACGACACTACAAAAGAGACTAGAAAGTGGGAGTGTCTTGAGAGTTTGGGTCTACGGTTGTGTCCGGTCCGTCTGCACAGTCTCTGGGACAGGGGACTTTCGAGGTAGGGTTGAGCCCGTGGATCATGTCCATCCTCCCGTCCGGGTCACGCTGGTCTGGACGGACCAGAGGTTTCCTCCGATCTTTGGGTGTAACGACACTGTAGAGGGGTAAAAATTTAAAGTCATTGGTCAAGTTTCAACATCGTTGGTGCCCGACTCGACACCAAACAGTGGACTGTAGTTGTTGACTGCAGGAAGGTACTCTTTGTACACGTCCCTCCCGTCTCAGATGCCCTCCTTCCCTCCTCCCCAACCCCTCTAACTGTAAAGAGTCCACAGGACCTCGGGTGGAAAACAGTGTCTCGGGACATTACCCCGACTGTTTGGACCTCTTCATGGTCAACCTTTGTTCCTCCGTCAAAGGACCAAAACTAGAACCCGGAACGATTCCGGGTGTGGTACCCCGCCCCTACGTCTCAGAGACCCGTGACCGGGGCCGACGAACGTAAGAATGGGAGTTGTAGAAAGGCGAAGAAAGATAGATCTACTTTAGGTCGAGTGTATTGAACTTGTGTCCCTTAAGGTAGACCACCTTCTATCACTCCGGGTCTCCGTTAATTTAATGGAGGTCCCCTACCTCCAGTCTCACCGTGGGGACCAGTGGTGAGGGGTACGTCCTCCGACGTTTCACAGGACCACCCTTCCCTATGACCACCTACCGAGTCCTGTCAGTAAGTCTATACTCCAGTCACCCCCCGTCCCAACCCCTTCTTACTTTAGGACGAGTTACTCCTAGATGGGACCCTGACAGTTTGAGTTGATGTTTATCTTTTTTCGTTCCCTTAAGGACTTTCTGTAGACGATGTAACTGATACGATTTAAGAAACTGACACACCTAATGGTGTTTGACACCTTTTAAGAAGTTCTCTACCCTTATCGTCTGGTGGAATAGACTGAAGACTCTTTGGAGATACGTCCAGTCCTTCCTTTTTGAATGTAGTTTGTTGACTGACCAAATTTTAACCCTTTCCTCATGTAGTTCCGACATACTACAGTGGGACGAATAAATTGAATATACGTCTCATGTAGTACTTTTTACGGTCCAAACTACTTCGTGTTCGACCTTAGTTCTAACGGTCCTCTTTATAGTTATTGGAGTCTATACGTTTACTGTGGTGGAAGTACCGTCTTTCACTTCTCCTTGATTTCTCGGAGAACTATTTTCACTTTGTCCTCTCACTTTTTCGACTGAATTTTGAGTTGTAAGTTTTTTGGTTCTAGTACCGTAGACCAGGGTAGTGAAGTACCGTTTATCTGCCCCTTCGTTACCTTTGTCTCTGTCTAAAATTAAAAAACCCGAGGTTTTAGTAACGTCTACCACTGAAGTCGGTACTTTAATTTTCTGCGAACGAGGAACCTTCTTTTCGATACTGTTTGGATGTGTCGTATAATTTTTGGTTTCTGTACTGTAACGGTTGTTTCCAGGTAGATCAGTTTCGAGATCAAAAAGGTCATCAGCACATACTTAGACTCTCAACCTGGTATTTCTTCGGACTCGTGGCTTCTTAACTACTAAAACTTGACACCACAATCTCTTCTAAGAACTCTCAGGGAACGTGACGTTCCTCTAGGCTAGTCAGTTACGATTTCCTTTAGTTAAGACTTATAAGTAACCTCCCTGACTACGACTCCGATTTCGAAATTGTGAAACCGATGGACTACGCTTCTCGGTTACGTAACCTTTTCTGGGACTTCGACCCTTTCTAACTTCCGTCCTCCTCTTCCCCTACTGTACTACTCCTACTCTACTAACCTACCGTAGTGGTTGAGTTACCTGTACTCAAACTCGTTCGATACCCTCTACCACTCTCCGGCCTTTCGGACCGTACGACGTCAGATACCCCAACGTTTCTCAGTCTGAACTGACTTGCTGACTTGTTGTTGTTTCGTCATAGGTGTCGTGACCTTTTACAGTGAAAAGTAAGGGTAGGGTTTCTTTCCGGTTACGGTTCTTACAAGTCTGATGGATTGTTGACACGAGTAAAGCGTACGATCATTCCAATACGAGTTCAGGAAGTTCCATCCGAAGTCGTCTTACACTTGACTCTTAAATGTTTATATGTTCGACCTAAATCTTTTCCGTCTCTTTGGTCTCTAGTATCTCTTTCCCTTAAGGTCTTTTTGTAGACGAAGTAACTAACACACTTACGGAAATTGACACACCTAATGTTGTTTGAAGTCTTTTAAGAATTACACTACCCTTATGGTCAACTGGAATGGGTAGAGGACTCTTTAGACATACGTCCAGTTCTTCGTTGTCAATCTTTAAATGTAACTTGTTGACTGACTAAGTTTCAACCCTTTTCTCACGTATTTCCGACACATAATAGTGGGACGAATAAATTGAATATACGTCTCATACAGTACAATTTAACGACCCGACCTATTTAGTGTTTGACCTTAGTTCTAACGGTCCTCTTTATAGTTATTGGAATCTATACGTCTACTATGATGAGATTAGCGTCTTTCATTTCTCTTTGACTTCTCGGAGAACTACTTCTACTTTCTTCTCTCACTTTTTCGACTGAATTTAGAGTTGTAAGTTTTTTAACTCCTAGTACCGTAGACCAGGGTAGTGAAGTACCGTTTACCTCTCTTCCTATTTTTCACCTTCGTGACTCTCTAAAATAAAAGAACCCGAGGTTTTAGTGACGTCTACAACTAACTTCGGTACTTTAATTTTCTGTGAACGAGAAACCTTCCTTTCGATACTGTTTGGATCTGTCTCATAATTTTCCGTTTCTGTAGTGAAACGACTGTTTCTAGGTATATCAATTTCGATACTAAAAAGGTCATCAGTACAAGTCTACACTCGCAACCTGGTATTTCTTCCGACTCACGGTCTCTTAATTACGAAAACAAATCTTAATTACGAAAACTTGACACCACGACCTCTTCTGAGATCTCTCAGGAAACCTGTCGTTCCTCTAGTTTGGTCAGTCAGGATTTCCTTTAGTTTGGACGTATAAGTAACCTTCCTGACTACGACTGTGACTTCGAGGTTCTGAATCCGGTGGTCTACACTTCTCGACTGAGTAACCTTTTCTGGGACTACGAACCTTTCTAACTTCCGGTTTCCTCTTCTCCCACCGTCTCCTACTCTTCAAATCTATCGTAGTAGTAGAGTTGTCCGTTCTTAGACTCGTTTGAGTCCTCTATTACTTCCTGTTCATTGGGACCGTACAACGTCCAGTACCTTTCCGTTTCTTAGCCTGTGTTAAATCACTGACTTGTCGCGGTCGTAGTACCGTCATCAGCACGACTGTGGTACGTACAGAAGACTGGACCTACGCCAACACAGTAGATCACCTTCGTAGATAATTGAGTAAATAAAAAATCAGTTGTATATAAAGAACTCCCGGATGATCTACAGACTGTGGTCACGACCTCGGTCTTCTAGGTTCCTCTGAAGAAAGTGAACACGTCACGTCCCCCACCCTCAGTGTGGAACGTTCCCTAGAACCCCTCTGTCACTCTATCTATCGTATACATTACTTGAGTTCGACACTAAGGATGAAAATAACAACTAAAGAGTAGATCTCTTAGTAAGGAATACCAAGAGACTTCTTGTGAACCTGTTACTCAAAGTGTTTGACAAGTGAACGTAGTGGAAATTCGGGTCAGTGACTATAAATGACAATTTCGTTTTATTGACTAAGACAAGAGTGTAAAGAGGGGAAATAGTCGAGACGACAACGAGGAGAAAGTGAGGGGAGCTCCACTAGTATTAGGTCACGGTAGGGTTTCCGTGCTCCGTGTCCATTGGGATTTGTACACCGGCAAGACGTGTGTCTACCTTTGACGTTCCAAGTCCCGACACCAAGTCCCACCCCCCTGTTTGAACTTCAGTTACGGAAAGTGGAGCGGGATACGGTCGGAAAGGGGCGGAGGGACTTCTCCTTCGGGGAGTGAGGAGAACCGGAGGGTCGGTGCGGAGACGACAAAAGAGGTAGACCGGGAGGGGTAACGTCCAACAGAGAAATAGACAGGGGTGCTGAAACACCACCCAAACAGTGGGTAGGGAGATAGGGACCCCAGTTGATGTCGTGGACCACGTTTTACGCACGGGCGGACGAATAAACACAGACTGAAAGGCTGGGAACCTGATACCGGGTGGTCCAAGGAGACAGGTACCCCAAAAGATCCGTTCTTATGACCGTGTCCAACGGTAAAGGAAGAGGTCCCCTAGAAAGACTGGGTCCCTAGATTGGACGTAGAGGATACAGAGGACGTAACGTCCGTCTAAGAAATGGTCGACTCGGGAGTCCTTTCGGGTATCAGCGAGGAGACATTAATAAACATGACTTATTTTTTTACTTCTTTCCGTCCCCCTGCGAAGAAAGTGACTACAAAGAGAACGGACTCATTTCTGGGGATGATACGTAACAGAACCCCATACAAAAGATGAAATAGATAAGAAAAGTAAAGGAAGGTAATGGACTCAGAGGGGCGTAGAGAGTGGGGATGACAGGACTCGAATCCAGGGATGGATCCCAGAGGTCCATCTTTCTTCACTACAAAGATATGGGTTCCACGGTCAGGTACCGTCGAGCGTTGGTTTATCAAACATTGAGACCGGGACCTCCTCCGAGTCTCTCCGACTTGTGAGACACGTGGGACCAGGTGGCAATGTACTCACTGTGGAAAAGGGATGTCGTGACCTCCGGTTCCTTCCCTACACGACCCGGTACCTCCTCCCCCTACCGAGTCCCTAGGTGTCCCCGACAGTGTACCCTTTACCCTGACCTTTCCAGTGTCGTCCATACCCACCGTCACTCGACCATTGACTCCACCCCCCTGTTTCCTCTCGATAGAGTCACACTCCCCGGAGTGGGTCTTGGGGGACCTCGTCTTGGGGTGACGGTTACGAGTAGATTCTACACTACTTATCTTATAAAAGTAATGGGGAGTATTAGGGAGACTTACTCCTCCGTCACCTCAACCGTAGTAGTATTTGAGAAGGGACTAGATCTGGTAGGGGGTCGGTGATAGGAGTCCCGACGGAGGACGGTCGAGGTCAATAATTCAAGACCTCCTTTGACAGTTAGTACAAACGACGACCCAGTCCCGGTCTACTGGTACATTTCGGTGAGTATCCTGGGATACTGGGACGGTACTACAAACTAGGTCCCAACCTGTACACTAGAATCCACCCGGTAAGTCTCGTGAGGGAACTTGGGACTACAGAGACTTGAAGAAAGGAATACTCAATCTACGGAACCCTTATATTTTTGGGACCCCGTCCATCGAAACCTGAGGGAGTGATCCACATCTTCGGAATTCCTTCTTCCAATAATCCGATTCTGGTAGTTTCTTCTCTCTCCCCTTTCTCTCTCCCAGTCTTTCTCTCTTGACTACTGAAGACTAAAGAACCCAGGTCAGTGACTCTAGAAAGATAGACGAGACCAAGGATACATGTCCTAGAGGTCACAAGAAGACTTTTCAAAGGGGAAAGGAACTTTGGTCGACCTCAACTCACGGAGGGTGAACACCAAGTCTGAACCAAGATCTAGGAGGGACTAATACTACGTGGACGGTCTGGGGTTTTCTCCGTGGGTAAACAAAATCGTGGTAATTCTCGCTTTGTAAAATAAGAAATGACTCTTATCTCAAACGTCTCGTGGTTTGTGTCAAGTGGTCGTAGCAACCCGTCCTCACGGGATCTCACTCACTCACACACAATCCTCGTCGGACTAACTAAGGACTTGGTTAGGTTCGTAAATGTGACGACCTCGGTCCGGTTAAGACAGTAAAAAAGCTAGTTTTTGACTCTTCATGACAGAGTCCTTCTGCAGTGGGTTCTAGGTCCAGAGACCTCTCGATCAAAGACACGGGGGTACTTTCTACGATTCCGTCTTCAAAACTCGGAACCCCTCAATCTCTCTGTGTGGGCAGTCGGACACATGAATGGACACTGAGGGAGGAGGTATAGGTCTGGACCGTATGAAGAACCAAAATAAAGGGAGAAAACCATTCGTAGTCCGCTAAAAGAGTCGTCAACTCCTATACTCCCAAGTAGGTTTTACTTTTTCCCGGTACTGTACACCAACGTTATACCGTCCTCACACCCCTCCCCTCCTATCCTAACCCTCAAACCTTACTAGTCTACGTTTCATTATGTGTCTCCTTACTATTCGTTGTTTCAGGATGAAGATCTCGTTCCTTGACATCAGTTATAAATAACTGATTACTTTTTCTTATATATATAAACATATACATGTCGATTTAGTGAATCGACACGTCGTCTCGAATTCCGTTGCGACTTCTAGTCGATATGACGTTATGTAAAAAATTCTTTTCTTGTTCTCACGGAGGATCGAGAGGAGAGAGGGACAAAGAAAGGAAGACTGACGACGAGGAACAAAAGAGACGTCTCTTACGGACAAGAAGAGGACGCAGGCGGTTTGACCAAGAAAAATTGAAAATTAAAACAAAACCTCATGTCAACTAATTGTTATAAGACTCAAAGTTCCCTGAGTCAGTATGTATATGTACAGGAACAGGGTCTCTGTGGGGAGGGTGGGTCCGACGGTGGAATCTAGCTCGTCACAAGGGACACGACATGTCATCGAGTGACAACCAATACGTACAAGTTATGTAAGTTTAGTCACGAGTGTTGTACAAGAAATTCGGAAACGAGTCCGGGAGACTCTTCGGATAAACTTGGGTGTGAGTCGGAAACCGGTGAGGTCCAAACCGACCCACTGAATAAGACCAGAGGTAGGGGTGGCCAGTCAGGTATCGGGAGTTGTGGGGATTATTCAGGGGTCCCCAGGAAACGTCTCGTGGAGCCCCACGGTAAACGTACCTTGGGTCCCGCCTAAACGGATCTGGGTTCGTCCGGAGGGATACCGCGGTACTCAGTCCCCAAAATCTTAATGACGTTAGGGGAGAGAAAGAGTTTCGGAAGAAACTCGGGTTGTCGGACGAGACTTGAGGGTGTCCCTGGACTGCACTTCGGAGGGGGGTACAGTCCCGACTCGTCGCTGACACGTCGGAAATAAGTGGAATCGTAGGTTGGGGGGGTGTCTCCCGAGTCCATCGGACTGAGTGTCTCGCCCTTAACCCTGAATCGTTCCCCTTCAACGTCGGTTCCAGATTCCATCGGTACATTAAATAACATTGGCCCTGTCAAAGTTCTTCCTTTCCCTCTGACAATTAGTAATACCACCCTCGCGCGTGTCCCTGACGGTG
Organism: Capra ibex; assembly: GCA_006410555.1. Taxonomy (NCBI): domain Eukaryota; kingdom Metazoa; phylum Chordata; class Mammalia; order Artiodactyla; family Bovidae; genus Capra; species Capra ibex. The sequence continues at coordinate 24,741,209 of SJYO01038983.1, forward strand.
GTCGGTTGGGGGGAACAGTGTACAGGATAAAATCCCTAGGGATCTTGACTGAAAGGCTCAAGGACGTAGACTCCCGAGGTCAACTTGACTTCTGGATACTCCCGTCTCCGGGAATCACAAAGAGAAGAGGAACACTGAGGGTGGTCAGGTCGTGCCTCACCACAGAGGTGTAAATAAAGTCCTCCTACCTACAGGGTCTGACAGGAGACGAGAGTTCGCCAACTAAAACACCCTCCACGACCGGGTCGGTATCCCCAAGTCGTGGTAGACTTTCAACACCGAACCGGACGTCTCCCACGGGAGGAGGGTCGTCATCGGGTTCCCAAGGACGTTTGAGGTTAAATTTCTACGTTGGGAGTCCCTACCGGGGAGTGGAACTACTACATCCGAACTCCCCCGTGACCTATCAGCTACGGTAACTACAACTTCTACTGCCCTCCGTCCCAGAACTGTCGTAGTGTACTTTGACGTATGACAATCTCTCTTCCTCTCACCAACCGGGTCTCTTAGGAATAATACACCCCTCTGACCCTCACTGGGACACCGTACTGGGAAGTGGAGTCTTAGGAGTTCGGATCACAAGTTCTCGAACAACTACAACCACTGATCCAGACAACTCGGCATCTAGTTACTACAGGGTCACAGGTGTTTCCGGACTGTAGGTACTCTTGTTCGTTGTTATGAGGACAAGTACGACTACGACTCTCTGTCATCCTGTTTCGCCCGGAGTCCCAGTACACCTTCCGAGGGAGGGACTCCCTTGACCCTCGAGGGAGGGAGTATCGACGGGGGAGGGACTGACAGAGATCTTGTCACTCAGTAGAGAACGGGACTGAAAGGAAAACGGGACTGGTGTCGTGGAAGGAACTGTAGGAACTCGTCATGAACTTATGTGAAAAACATGGAACCGAGAAATTATGGAACGTGGTACGACCCGAAGGAACGATCTTCTCGGGGGAGGGGAGACTGATCGATTAAAGAGGAGTAGAAGGTCTAGGGTCGACTTGACAGTGCCAAAGTCCCTATAGAAAGGGGACCACATACAGTCAGAGGATAGAACCAGTGAGAGACATCTGGGAAGGAGTCCAGATCGTACATGGTTTCACTGTCAAGTGAGACACACACACAGTAAAGAACATGTAAACGGAAGAATCTATACTCCCGCTCAAAATAAGAGTAACGGAGGGATTTATCGAACCGTGTGTCACCTACGTGTTACGAACAGACAACTTACTCACTTACTTCCGACACTTTTATTACTTCTGGCAGGTCTCTCCATATAGACTACAGACTGGTTGTTACCCTGTTTGTGTGACGCTTCTACCTCCAGGGACACCGTCGTCTAAGAGTATCCCCATCCCCTCTGGTGGACGGGACCCACTTCCATAGAGACTTGTCGTGGATGAGTAACCCGAGTCTGTGGCTCTGGGACTGGTCCGCTATGGCCTGATTTGTGTCTTGGAGTTGCCTGTCCATTCGAAAATAGACTCCCAGTTTGTGTCTTAGAGTAGTTAATAACGGAGAAGAGTTCGGTGAGGACCTAGGGTGGAAGGGCTAAGAGAGTCAATATCGGGGACGGGGTGACACTCGGGTCCCTACACCCCACAGAGAAAAATACTCAACGAAAGCCCAGGGTTCTGACACAGATTGGAGAGAGGTGACGACCGATCGAAGAGGGATTCCTCTGGTCAAAAGGGGTAAAGAAGTCCTGAAAGGGACAAAAATTTGACTGTAAATAGAACGACTCTGGAAGGAACCAGGGAACATCGGGACCTGTCACCCAGTACAATAGTGTCGAGAAAAGTCCGACTCCTTTAAGAGGGACTAGGAGAAAAGTGGTGTGACATTTCAGGATATTGGCACGAGGGGTGGAGTGTGAGTCCCCACGTCAGGAGGACGTCGACGTGTCCGGAGAGACCTGGGACACTACCTGGGACAAACCTCGGGACCAGTCCTCCGGACCCCACTAATACTTGGCCACCCACCAAACACATAAATACACAAAGACACAAAGACACACATAAGTATACACCGAGACACACACATGAACACACAGAGACCGACCGACACGTACAAATATACACGGACGAACATACAAATGTACTCACGAAACACAGACACAGTATCACCAACCACACATACAGACAACTGACACAGACCCTCACCTAAACACACAGACGGACACAGACACATGTCGCCACCCTCGTAGTGAACACCACTGGGAATCTCCGTCTCCGAATGACCAAGTACGAATAGTCGGTCACCGCTCCACCCCTGTGACCATGGGTCGACTCGAGAGGGAACATCTTCGCCACCAGGTGGGTGGTTTGTAGTGGTGTGACGGGAGGCCGCACCTAGACATCTCTCTCCCCTCCCCCTCTAGGAACCTCCTCTACGACAGACTCTCGACACGAACAGATGAGTAGTTCCGGGATTATTCCAGGGGTAGGTGTCTACGTCTTTAGCTCCGATCCTCGTCAACTCTTGGTCTGACTCCAGCCAACGACCGATTACTCACCGTGTTTCCTCCAATCTTCGGACCGGTGGACCGTTCCGAGATAGGTAAATCAGAAGACTTCTCCGGGACCTAGAGGACACTGAACTCACGAGTCTCTATGGGAGTGTCCAGTCACACGACTTCCCAAAACCGAAGGTGGAACAGGTCGGACATAAAAAAGTCTTTTTGGTTCAAGACTTCGTGATCCCACACCAAAGTTCAGTGGGTTCCAACCGAAGTGACCGGGTACTGAACACGACAAGTAACCCGGGGTGTGAGTCGTCCCGGGGGTGGAGACGAGAGAGACAGAACTTTAAGGGTTATGAACAACTTTTTCCTCAGGGTGAGAAAACAAAACCCAGGGTGGAAAGAAACACATCGACCAGGACCCACGAGTCACTTTACAATCACTCTTCCCTTTCTAAAGGTGGAAGGGAAAGAAGGGAAGGTACAGTTTAAGTAGTCGTTTAGGACAACGGAAAAGATTGTTGAGCATAGGACTGTGGAACGTAATCAGAAGCAAAAACGAGTGAGGAATGAGGTTCGGGGTCGAGAACGCGGGTCCTCGTACCAACACAAGATTATTTTGAAATAATATTTTCGGTCACCACTTCGGCCCCCCCACCCCGGACCCCGGTATCAATAGAACCCAATCTAATAGAGAGTCCTATGAAGACATAGTTAACAACGTATTAAAAGTACGTTGACTTTCGTAGAATGTTGATTAAACCTCTCCCTGACAGGTCGAGTCTGAATGAACGGGTTCATCTTCCGTTTCTGTCCGAGTTTTTTCCGTGGACCTCTGGTGTTCAACAGTTTCTGCCCCTACCGTGGAAACGACGACTACCTCCCCTTCCGGTTCGGGTCCTGCGGTAGTTTCCCACGTGGTAGTTTGGGCATAAGGTGGAGTGAATCCGGTTTGCTGACAAATTCCGATTGTTTCAAGGGCTAGACACCCACTCTTCTCAAGGGTGTATTTGCAAACAATCCACCCAGATCCGAACCCGACTCCTTCTCTACGGTCATCGAGACGTCTCTTCTTGACTCCAGAAAGATACAGGATCCATCTGGAGTCTACCAATGTGGCTCGGACCTACCCTTAAACCCAAGGTAAATCCACCCTGACACGTAAAATTTTGTAGACGGGGAGACTTTTTGTGGAAGACTTACTCAGTTTAACCGGAGTACCGAAGGTTGTCCCCCCTTTGGTTCTCAGTCCGGTCCTAGGTTACGACAGGGGAATACCTGTTTTACTCATTTCTCGTCCTCTCGGAAGAGACCGTAGAGATACTTGACTACTCTCTTTACCCGACTTAACTGTCATTACATAAAACCCAAGACATAGACGGGTCTTTCTGTCTTCAGGTAATACGTTACAACGACCGTCCCAAGAATACTTTAATGACGGACCCTTTATGGGAAAACCCCCCATAGACACACAAACACACTCACACATACTCTCTCTCTCTCTCTCTCTCTCTCTCCGCTTGATGAGTCCATCAAACTCCCTCCCTCCGATATCCAAAATAATCTGAGGGTTTCCGGGGTATGTGACTCTTGTGTGAATAATCCGGGTGAATGTAGAGTCAGGAGGAAGAATAGGTGAGACTTATAGACTTCACGAACTAAAGGGGGTCCGAGGGGGCTAGGAAAAGGGTTTGTGGGTGGTGGTCGAAGTGGTTAGGTCGGGTCAAGGTGACGAATGATGTACACACTGGAGTCGTTCCGGGAATGACAGACGTGGAGTCAAAGGAGTAGACAAAGTAAGCGATTAATTACGTGGACGACACACCCCAACAACGTCCAAATTCGTTCAATAATGGTACCGTCACGGGCCGTGTCAGACTCTTATATTTTCAGCGACGAAAAAAGGGGGGAGAAGACCGAGGGTCGTTTTACTTGGGACTCGACGAGTACCCGTCTCCTCGACGTTCAGGTGTCGGGTTCGGTGAGAGACCCAATCGATTAGGTAAACAAACACACAGTGATGTCTCTGACAGAGGGGTCCCTGTCCTAGGACACCCATTCTACCGGTCATAGATACCCTCCATCCCATCCTGCCAGGACGGTCGACCAGGATATAGACAAAACATTCGTCACCAGTGAGGTATCAGTCAGGACTGAGTCGAAAACAAAGGTGTAATGGGCTTGCCACAGTCTCAGTTCTTTAGGGACTTAATGGGGTCTAGGTATCATCTACCACTATCCGACCGGACCAAAGAGTTTCCACCTTCTGAAAACTATTAACTTCCTCTACACACAAGGACGTCTGTGTTCTCTACTCACAGTCAGTCTACGGTTCCCACCTCTTGCCTCACAGTCCCGTTCATTTTCTACGTACCCTACTTCCCACAAACATGAGTGATGTCCGAAGTGACTGTGTCGACTACCTTCCGTGGGGGTTCAGTCGACTCGGACACAGTTTCTACTGGGCCTTGAGGACTCCCCCACAAGGTTACCACTACAATGGGTGTATCGTTAAGAGACCCCTGGTCCTCCCCACCCAATCACGTCTAGACCGAGGGGAACTAAGGGTGTGACGACGGAGGGAGACCCACAGTGTACAGAGGACTCTAGTGAAAGGTTGGTGGTACCTCGGGTATCGGAAACAAGAGTCTCCACGGACGAAAACTATTAAAAAAGGACGTAATACGTCATACACCCTATAAGTGAGATACTGGTCCTCAACTTTTTCATGGAGGACGTAAGTTTGGGTCACTTTCGGTAGTCGCGACCCGCACGTCCCTTCAGGACCGCGGAGGAGACTCCCAGAGAGATCAGAGGAGAAGTTTGGGTCAGACTCGCGAAGGAAGAGGTCCAGGAGGGACTCGTTAGGGTGGGTGAGGGAGATTTGAGTCTGGTGTGGGTTAGTTGTGGTGTGTCCACTAGGAAAGTAAAGTGTATATAAATGAGAAACGGAAAGAGAGTCCGCTTGGACGTGTTGGAACTTCTGTTTTACACGGGAAAAGAGACTAGACTATTGTTATTGGTGTCACAATCTAAGAATACGGAATGTACCTTTTCCCTAAGTCATTGAAAAATGACGACACTAAGAACGTAGACACCTTCGACTTAAGGAGACGGACCCCTAAGTGTGACCGAAACGTCAACCGAAATGGAACACTGACGTCTACCGAGTGGGAAGTAGACATTGACTCACCGAGTGAATCAAGTCTTCCTTGTTAGAGGGAGTTGGATTACTGTGTAGAAACTGTGTCTTTACCTGCAAATGGAAAGGGGACCAGTAACGACCCGGGTCAGTGGTGTCTGGTTCTCAACTCCTACTCGTACGGAAGAGGACACCTTGCCCCAGGGACACGGGGTCACAAAGACAGAGGACGTCCTCGGAGTCGGGGTTGTAGGGTGGACGATGGAAGTCTTCTTGGCGTCACAATCCGGTCTCGTCGTCCCCCGCGACACCTCTCGGCAGGAGGGTTGTTTGAGTGTAGGTCTATCAAGGAGTCGCCCACCCATCGACAAAACCTCAGTGATAACCTGTCAGACATTCGCACAAGGAGGTCCTTTAACAAGTCGTTCAAAAAAAGGGAGTCCCAAAGAGCGTTCCAGAAGTAAAAGGAATCCCCGTTTGAAAGTGGCTCCTAATCCTGTTCTTTGTTTCCTCTTCTATGTTAATCGACAGGCACAATTCCATATTGACAGTAACATTATGTGACTCATAAAGGGTTCGCAAAAATACTCACAGTGGAATAATATCCTTACGGCACGTTTATGGTACCGTTCCTGCATCCAAACTTATGTCCAAGACAACACATTGTAACCCATTCTGATAAACCTAAAAGTGGAATGGGGACCCATTTTTCCACCTTACATTACTAAGGGTGGGAGGTATATCTTTTAAACCCTCTATTCACTTCACTACTATATTACATAGACTATATATCATTTAGAGTTGTTACTATCGGTAATCATAACGATAATGGTAGGACATAACAAGAGTTCCTTCGAGTCCCTCCTTCAAACGTCTTCCCCTAGTAATAGGATTAAAATACCCCTTCCTTGGACTTTAAGTTCCTCAAACAGTGAACCGACACCAATGTGACGAACAGTCTACATTTTGTTACATCTTCGTCGAGAGGGTTAGAAAGAGTTTCATCTTTACCTTGTCTTCCAATTCTCTTATTAGGTCCTCTATCCTTTGTTTAATCCCTTTAATTCTCCGATTTCTTCGTTCCTACTCAGTTTTAACTTTTTAATTTTCTTCTCTTTTGTTGTGCCTCTCTAGACTTGAGTGTCTCTGAAGGTTTCTCTACCTCTCTATTCACTCTCTCTAAGTCTCTACGTCTGGATCTGTATATGTGTGACTTCATCTCTCTCTTGTCTCTCCCGCGGATCTTATTTTCCATCTTTTGACGATAGGGTGTCCCGGTGTGTATGTAAACATGTCCAACACGTGATTTGTTAACGTTCCAGAAGGCAAAAGTCGTCCAGTGGTGTACTACCCAAGGGTTCTCAATACTTGGTACGTTTGGATGTAGAGCGGGGTCCCTGGGTGTCAAAGATATCGTTCCACGTGCGTACGTACGATTCGGTGAAGTCAGCACAGGTTGAGATATACTGGGATACCTGGTGTCGGACGGTTCGAGGAGCCGGGTACCCTAAGAGGTCCGTTTTTATTACCTCACCCAACGGTACAGGAAGAGGTCCCCTAGAACGGTCGGGTCCCTAGTTTGGGCGTAGAGAATCTAGAGGATATAAACGTACACCCAGGAAACGGTAATCGTGGTGGACCCTTCGGGTTCCGATTCTTCGTTCCTATTCATGGATATCGTTCCATGAATAGTTATTCATTCTCAACTTGAAATTCTGATAGTCCCTTTATAAGGTAAAGAAAGATTGGGTCTTTCCTTGTACTACGGTGAATGTCAGGGGTATGAATGTACTGATACGTGAGACTCTCCCGGTGGTCGGGCTCCTCGTGTCCGGTGAAGTACGAAGAAAGGACCGAGGTTCATGAGTCCCTTCGAAATCAGGAAATCGTACGTCACCACTGGTCCTCGAAGACCAATATACACGAGATTGAACGGGATTAACAGGCGAAATCCCGTGATTAACTAGACTATTTTTATGTTTCGAGAACTATTTTAAAAATAGAGGTAGGGACTCGAACCCCTTCCCAGAATCTTTTAAGAGTCTTAAGTCTCTTAAGATGACATTAGAGAAAGAACTCCGAACCGACCTTTTGGTTTCACTTCGCGTACCTGTAGATTCCGTACCTCTTTGAACGGTTGAACCTCTTTCATTCACGATTTTTGTGGTATTTTCACTTATACTCCCCGGTACGATCTGTAAGTACTAGAGTACACCAGACGGATCGATGAAGTACTCCATACCAAACGACAGAAACAAACTCTCGACTAACGATCCTCCGTTTCTCCAGTTTTCCTTTGCACATCTGAAGTCTCCGTCGGGTCCCTGTATACTCACCAAAATCCATCACCCAGATTCTTTTCGAATCCTTAGGTATACGTCTTCGGTTTTGACCCTATTAAAATCGTAATGTAGGTAATTGATCTTGTTTAATTTAATATTTTTCAGTCTTTAAGTTTTATGATTATCTGTTGTAGAGTAAACAGTAACACTGTCTAACGATCCCGTGATTGTGGTAAGACTCACGACTCTTTCCTTTTATTAGTAGTTATAAATACGACAGAAAACACACACACACACACACATCGTCTAAGGTACATTGGTGTTTGTCAAATTCTTTAGAATAAAAATAACTTCTTAAGGTCTTTAATTTTGTCTTTCTCACCATCTTTGTCCTTTCGTGATAAAACGTCGTAGGGGTACTTTGTTACCTAGACCCGTTTCCAGTAGTTACCTACGACTTGGGTATTCACTTTCCATCTTTCCCCGCATATATTACCTACGCACTTCGACCGTCGTAGTCCTAGGAGACGTAAAGTCGTAGAGAGTTTCACTCCGTTGATCTTTATCACTCTGCGATTCCTCGTGGTATTCTTTATATATAGACGTATACTTTATAAAGTTATTTTTTAAAACTTGAGTTCAGACCTAGATGGACGGTCAGAGGTCCGTTTTTTTTGTGTCTATTTCGTTAGGAGATTTTGGATGTGAGGGGGTTGAAAACAGTATTCCCCGACCAAAGGATCTTCCGTTAAAAAAGCATCCTTCTGCTAAAACCCTACTAACTTCCTATAAAGTGAATAACACGTGAAATAAAGAAAATAATAATGTAACCCTGTACATTACTTTATTAATATGTCTAGTAGTATTACGTCTTAACCACCCTCGGGTCTAGAACAAAAGGATTTTGCTCTGACAGGGTAGAGACCCACTACCCTCTCGCTACCCCTCGTCGACATTTATGTCTACTTCGGAGTGAGTGACCGGACGCCGAGTGGAGGACGAGACGTTGGGCCAAGAGTTATCTGGTTCCTTACCATAACCAGGACCACGGTCACAACACCTAGGGACGAGATTGGGTTATGAACCCTGTAAGATATTCTGTTTAGTACGGTGAAGGAGGGTCCAAACCTTGTTTATTTACCGAAATTTTAGCCCTCTCTCTGTCAATAAATCAGAATTCTCTCTTGTTGAATTTTCACTTTGTATACTCATGTAAGAAAGTTATTTGACACTTTTCTGTAGACAAAAATCTCTTAGTCCCTTTAAACTTGTACGTGACCTATAATCTACAATTAAAATAAACCTTGTTTTATGTAACACCAATGATATAAAACACTCTACCATTGAAAAGGAATTTTATGAAGTCGTCTCTACTTATTTATCATTTTCTTTTATCTTTAATCTACTCCGAGACAGAACTAAACTTTTATCTAGACGTATCGACGATATCTAACTTAAAACAAGGGACGTTAAGTCTGCAACTTAGGAATTGAGGGCTACACTACCATAAGCCTCCATCCCAGAAACCTTCCTTTAATTCAACTATACCCAAAAACCACCACCCCGGGAGTACTACTCTAATTTGAGAAGGGGAGACAAAGAGAGAACAAAACGGAGAAGGAGGTAGAGGAGGGGCTGGTGTGTACTCTTGTGTCTTTCTCTCGACTCCGTTCAGTTCTTCTAGCAGAAGTGGTCCTTGGACTAACAGGTGATGGAACTGAACGTGAAGATCAGAGACGAAATACTGTTGGATACCCTGAGTCTCCCATCAAAACATCAATAACTACGGCTTACAACTTTATGTCCCAAGGACATGTAAGGAAGAATAAACACAATACAAACTGTAGTAAAACATTATTCAAAGGTTTTCCACGTAAAACTTCCGAGACAGAATCACCATGGGACACTCCGGGTTCTTTTCGTCTAAGTCCGTCCGTGGGGTTTCTGACTCACCAACCTCTGGGAAAACGAGAGACAGGTCGAGAAGACAGGAGACTAGTGGTAGGGGGTGTGGGTTCCTGGGGTGGGAGTGGGGGTAGACATGAGGGGGGACGATTGAACGAACAAGTAGGTTGACCTCTGACATTACTCGGTCCAGTCTCGGACCTCCATCTTCCTTACCCCTGTAAAAATCTTTCTTACTTGACCCGTCGGGGTAGGGACCAAAAGAGAAGATACCACAGTAGACGTCCATTCCCTCTCCCGGACCCATACCTTCCTCGGTGATCGCCCCGAGACCCCTGTAAACCTTCCTTTCCCTCCTCCTGAAGTATTGAGTCCTTGGTTCTGTACCCGTCTAACGAGTCCTAGGTTCTTCCTTCCTTCTTCGTGACCCTTTTCTTACCACGGTTGGTCTCCCGGTTTAGGTGGGTTCAGAAGATCAATTGGAACGACCTCCAGTACAAGAAGAACAACGTTAAGGACCAGACCTGTATTTCCCCTATCTCGACATGAGTGATAATTACTCAGTACCGCTCTCCCTGTCGAAGGGGGTCCCCGGGAAACTAAGGTGATATTGATACCCGTAGTAGAGTTCGACCCAACGTTTTACCGTCCAGTAGGTTCGTGAATTTTATGAAGGATTAAAAGATTGGTAGGACCGCCCAGAACACAGGTCTCAAGGAAAATTTCTCAATTAAGTAGTAGTGTTTAACTCAAAGACGTCTCCTTTGATGTTTGAAGGGTCAACCATTGAAGACTGAAAATCGATGGACTAGGATAGGGCGTCTTGGGTTTACCACCATTCAAGGTCACCCGTTCCGGAGATTCCAGGAGGTAGAGTGTCGTCGACATACGATTTACCAGAAGGTGAGGGTCAAGACTCGGGTCCTAGGTACCTATAGTGGTCCGTACCGGGGGACGGGTGATCTCCGTCGGAGTCGTAGGAACCGTTGTGAATGGAGACTCGGTGAACAGGTGACTGACTGCGACTCGAAGTCAGACCTTATGCACAAGACCCCGTTCAGGTCAGAGGGAGTAGGTTCTGTACCCTTTGACTTGGGACCCCACATACTGAGTGAGATTCCGACGTCCATTCAATCACTTCTGGACCCTTGGTCTTTGAGAACAAGGGTCCGATCCTCTGGAAGTCCTTCCCTTTCTACTCTCTTTTTCTTTCTACTCTCTTTCGAGTTAACGTAGGTGACGATCCGTCGAGAGTCTCCAGACGTCCGTGGTCTCACCTTCAAGGAAGGGGTAACAGGGAGTTCAGACCAACACTAAGGTAGTCTTCTGAACGAAAGACCATCGTCGTCCAAGAAGCTCCAAGGTCCGTGTCATCCCCTCGGGGTCGACCTCACAGGGGTCCTTCGTCAGTACGTCTACCACGGACTGAGTGAGGGTCGAGTCGTCCGGGTCTCAAAGACGAGGAATAAATGTGTTGTGTCTGGGAACTCTGTGACCCAGTGTACCTGGACGTAAGTGTCACTCCTCGTAAGGTACAAGTCGAGAGACTCTTAAATCTGCGTCACAGAATGAGAAAGGAGTCCCTTGGGGACGGACTCTCTCCAAACCTAACTCTGTTCGGATGTTAGTTCCATGAACAAGGGAGAAACTACGAGTTTTTTCTAGAACTTCGAAACTTACGAAACTCTCCCCCACTTGGTCAGTACAAGAAACCCCTGAAACGAAATACCTAGACCAACCTCTTTTTCCTGTCTGTGAGTCCTGTTCCTACCTGTAGAGACCCATAGTCGACCAACACTCAAGTTAAGTTCGGTGGTCTGAAGTCCTAGACCACGACTACAATAAGTGTTCAGTTTAAGCCTCTTCCTTATCTCCTTCCTCTAAAACGGGTCTCACGTCACATCAGTCGACCGGTACCCTAGTGTGTCCCGTTCTGCCCTGTTCTCGATTCCAAACAGAGAACCGAGATAGTCAAGGGACCTCAAAGGTGGGTACTCTTGTCCGTGAGTCTCTATCGGTCTCAGTGACCACTACGGGGACCGTTGGACTACGGCGACCACTATTGGTCGAACACACGCGTCGGGACCCGGGTCCCGACTGAGTCGGGACACCGTCGTGGTCCCAGAGGGAAGACCCCTCGTACTCTACCAAGTGACGACCATTAAGTGTTTACTTCATACATTGCTCCAGGACCAATCACTGGACGACGGTTTAAGGTTCGTGCTTTCGTTATAACCTTGACCTTTTCATCGATAAGTAATTCGAACCAAAGGATCCGGAAATGTCACTGATAAAGAGTGTAGATCTTACAAGAAGAGGGTCGAACAACGAAATGACCGAAGAAGAGTTACAAATCGTAGTAGAGTTTGCACAGAGGGAGTCCGTCCGGAAGGGACCGGTGAGGTTAGAGTGTTCGTGTCTCGCACTAGGTAAGTTTCTCGGGCGTCTGTGACTGACATAAAGGGAGACACGAAAAGTACCCGTGGAAATCTCGAACGTTAATAACTTGAGTCAACCTCAACCCGAGGAGAGGGATCACCAAGTCTGAACCAAGATTTAGGAGTGACTAATAATACGTGGAGGGTCTGGGTTGTCTCCGTGGGTAAACAAAATCGTGGTAATTCTCACTTTGAAAAATAAGAAATGACTCTTATCCCAAACGTCTCGTGGTTTGTGTCAAGTGGTCGTAACGACCCGGACTAACTAAGGACTTGGTCAGGTTCGTCAGTATGACGACCTCGGTCCGGTTAGGACAGTAAAGAAGCTAGTATTTGTCTCTTTATGTCGGAGTCCTTCTACAGTGGGTCCTAGGTCCAGAGACATCTACATGAGTGAGACAAGAGAAATTTCCACGGTTTCGTCACCGGAGCTCTTAGGACCCCCTCAGTCTCTGTGTGTGGTCATTCGGACTCAGGAATGGACGACGACGACGACAATTCGGTGAAGTCAGTACAGGCTGAGACACGCTGGGGTATCTGCCGTCGGATGGTCCGAGGGGGCAGGGACCCTAAAAGGTCAGTTCTTGTGACCTCACCCAACGGTAAAGGAAGAGGTTACGTACTTTCACTTTTCACTTTCACTTCAGCAAGTCAACACAGGTTGAGAATCTCTGGGGTACCTGACGTCGGATTGTCCGAGGAGGTAGGTACCCTAAAAGGTCCGTTCTCCTGACCTCACCCCACGGTAACGGAAGAGACTTCGGGAATGGACGTCGACGGGAGTTATAGGTCTGAGTCGTATGGAAAACCAAAATAAAGGGAGAAAACCATTCATAGTTCACCAAAAGAGTCGTCGACGTCTACACTCCCAAGTAGGTTTTTACTTTTTCCGTTTCTATACACCAACGGTATACCGTCCTCTCAACCCCTCCCCTCCTATCCCTTAAACCCTAATAGTCTTCGTTTCTTTATATGGCTCCTGACTATTTTTTGTTTCAGGATTACATATCGTGTTCCTTGACACAAGTTATAAGTGACTACTTAACATTACTTTTCTTATTCTTTTTCTTATACATAAAAACATACACACATTGACTCAGTAAAACGACACGTTGTCTTGAATTACGTTGTGACTTCTAGTCGGAATGAAGTTATGTAAAAAAATCTTTTCTTCTCACAGGGTATCAGGAGGAGTGTTAAACAAAGAAAGGAGACTGAGGACGAGGAACGAAGCGACGTCTCTTATGGACAAAAAGAGGACGTAGACGTGTTGGAAAAAAAAAAAAAAATTTCGAAGATTAAAACAAAACCTCATATCGGTTAATTGTTATAAAACTTAAAGTCCACCTGTCATTTCCCTGAGTCAGTATACATAGGTACATAGGAACAGGGTTTCTTTGGGGGGCGGGGGTAGGTCCGACGGTGTATTGAAGTCGTCTCAAGGGACATGAGGAGTCCTCGACCAACAACCAATCGGTAGAATTTATGTAATTATCATCACGTGTGTTGCCTAAGAAATTCTGAAACGGGTCCGGGAGACCCCTCTGAGGAACCTGGGTATGAGTGAGAGAAACCGGTGAGGTCCGATCCAACCCACTGAATGAGACCACGAGGTGAGGGTGGCCAACCAGGTATCGGGAGTAGTGGTGATTAGACAGGGGAAATTCTCGTGGAACCCTACGGTAAAAGTACCTTAAATCACATTTAATCGGATCTACGTTTGTCCAAAGGAATATCGGGGTACTTGACACCCCAATCTTAATGACTTTAAAGGAGAGAAGGAGTTTCGGAAGAACCTCGGGTAGTCGGACGAGACTTGAGGGTGACCCTCGACTGTACTTCGGAGGTGGGACACGGCCCCGACTCGTCAGTGACACGTGGGAAATAAGTGGAATCGTAGGTTGGAGGGGTGTCTCCCCTGACTATGGGGTTGAGGGTCTCCCCCTTGACCCGAATCGTTCCCCATCAACGTCGGTTCTTGATACCATTGGTTCTTGAATAGTAAGTTTGGTCCTTTTGAAACTCTTCACTTCCCTGTGTCAATGAAATACCACCCTGTCGTGTGACCCTGACAGGGATCGGTAAGAGGAACAGTGTACCGTATAAAGTACCTTACGATCTCGACTGAAAAGTACAAGTACATAGACTCCGGAGACTAACTAACTTCGAGAGACTCCTGACTCCTGGACTCACAAGGGGAGAGGAACACTGAGGGTGGTACGGTCGTAGCCCACCACAGAGGTGTAAATAAAGTCTTACTAGTCACAGGGTCTGATGGGAAATGAGAGTTCACCAACCAGAACACCCTCCGAGACTGGGTCAGTGTCCCCGAGTCGTCGTAGACGTTACCACACTGTACCAGACGTCTCCCGCCGGAGGAGGGTCGTCGTCACTTTCCCAAGGACGTTCAAGGATAAACTCTTGGTTTGGAGTCCCACTCCAGGGGAGTGGAACTCCTACATCCGAGCTCGACGGTAACCCATCAACTACGGTAACTACCACTTCTCTTAACTCCCGTCCCATACTACTGTTTTGTACTTTGTCACGACAATCTCTCTCTTCCTCTCACCAACCGGGACCTCTGGGAACAACACACCCCTCTGACCCTCACTGGGACACCATACTGGGGATTGAAGTCTTGGGACACCGGACCACACTAATCGAAGACCTACAACAAATGGTCAGAACAACCCGGTTCCTAGTGACTACAGGGTCACAGGTGCTACTGTACTGTAGGAGGTCTTGTTCGTTATTGGAAAGAAAAGTACCTCTGCGACTCTGTAGTCCTGTTTCGTCCACAGTTACAAAGAGACTTAGAGGGGTCTCGACGGGAGAGGGGCTGACAAAGGACTTGTCGGGAAGTAGAGAACGGGACTGAGAAAAGGAAACAAGACCTGTACTGTGGAAGGAACTGTAGGAACTTACGTCATGAACTGATGTAGTCCGAGAAAACATGGAACTGTGTTCAACCAGAAGGAAATATTTTCTGGGAGGAGGAGAAACTGGTCGGTTGAAGCAGAGTAGAAGGTCTAAGGTCGACTTGACAGTACCAAAGTTCTTTCAGAAAGGGTACCATATATGGTCAGAGAACAGAACCAGTGAAAGACATCTGGGAAGGAGTACATATCGTACATGGTTTCACTGTCAAGTGATACACACACACTCAGTAACGAACATGTAGACGGAAGAATCTACACTCCCTTTCAAAATAAGAGTAGTACAGGGATTTTACGGACCGCGTGTCGCCTGTGTGTTACAATCACACTACTTACTCACTTACTTCTGACACTTTTACTACTTACTCCTGGTAGTTCTCTTGACATAGGTCACATCTTGTTTTTGTCCAGTTTGCGTGTCACTTGTACCTCCAAGGGTCCCCATCGTCTAAGAGTATCCCCACCCCCTCTGACCGACGGGACCCTCTCCCACAGAGGGACGTGACGAGTGAGTGGGTCGAGTCTATGACTTCGGGACCGGTCCACTATTGACTGATCGGGTCCCCTGGAGGCTTCCTGTCTAGTCGTAACAGACTCCTATGATGTGTCTTAGGGTAGTTAATAAAGGGGAACAAAAGTTCAGTAAATACCTAGGGTGAAAGGACTAAGAGAGTCAATCTTGTGGACGACGTGACACGCGGGTCCCATCTATCGATATCAATACACCCCACAGAAAATAATACTTTACGAAAGTCTAGAGTTATGACACCGGTTGGAGAGAGGTGACGACCGATCGAAGAGGGATTCCTCTGGTCAAAAGGGGTAAACAAGTCGTGAAAGGGACAAAAATTTGACTGTAACTAGACATTACTCTTGAATGAGACAGGACCCACTTGGACCTGTCAACCAGTAGAATAGTATTGAGACAAACCCGACTCCTTTAAGAGGGATAAGGAAAAAAGTGGTCTGACATCCCAGGAGATTGGCACGAGGGGTGTAGTGTGAGTCCCCACGTCACGAGGGGGTCGACGTGTCCGGGGAGACCTGGGACACTTCCTGGGACCAGTCCTCCGGACCTCACTAATACCTAGGTGCCTACCAAACATATAGAAACACAAACACACAAATAAACACACACACGAGGATACACCGAGAGACACACACGAACACACAGACGGACCGACACGTACAAATAGACACGGACGTACACAAAGATACACGGACGACTACACAACCGTACACGGACGAACACACAAAGACACACGGAACACAGACATACACAGTGACACCCACCACATATACAGACACTGACACACAGACACTCAGACGGACACAGCTACACGTGCACGCCCTCGTAGTGAGCTCCGTCGGGAGTCTCCCTCTCCGAACGACCAGGTACAAATATGCGGCCGGTCGTTAAAACAGGTCACCATGGGTCAACTCAGGAGGGACCATCATCAGAAACAGGTGTGGTGGTTTGTAGTGGTGTGTCGGTAAATGGGACGTAGACATCTCTCTTACTTCTGCCCCTAGGAACCTCCTGTCATTTATCATGACAATCCCGAGACGAACGGGTGCGTAGTTCCGGGATTATTTGAGGGATAAATGTCTTCGTCTCTAGTTCGGGTTCTCCCGAACTCTTGGACCAACTCCGACCATTGACCGACTACTCACCTGTCTCCAATCTTCGACTCAGTGGACCGACCCGAGGTGGATGGGTCCGAA